>CACVBM020001829.1:601079-1202158 GCA_902728155.2 Microthlaspi erraticum | reverse complement strand
GAGGTAAGGAGTCCATGTACCTCTGTGCCTCCACATTGTGGAAAATTACTTGTAGTGTATAAGATGAACTAGATGGACCCATACTTACCAAACATGGATTAATAGCTTCTACACATGACTATGAGGACAAACATGAGTGAAACGGTCTTAATCCAAGGGAGGAACATCAAATGGACCTAATTTGGGAACCGGAAGAGGTAAGGAGTCCGAAATGTACCTCTGTGACTCCACATTGTGGAAACTCACTTGTAGTGTATAAGATGAACTAGATGGACCCATACATACCCAAACATGGATTAATAGGTTCTACACATGACTATGAGGACAAACATGAGTGAAACGGTCTCAATCCAAGGGAGGAACATCAAATGGACCTAATTTGGGAACCGGAAGAGGTAAGGAGTCCGAAATGTACCTCTGTGACTCCACATTGTGGAAACTCACTTGTAGTGTATAAGATGAACTAGATGGACCCATACTTACCCAAACATGGATTAATAGGTTCTCCACATGACTATGAGGACAAACATGAGTGAAACGGTCTCAATCCAAGGGAGGAACATCAAATGGACCTAATTTGGGAACCGGAAGAGGTAAGGAGTCCGAAATGTACCTCTGTGACTCCACATTGTGGAAACTCACTTGTAGTGTATAAGATGAACTAGATGGACCCATACTTACCCAAACATGGATTAATAGGTTCTACACATGACTATGAGGACAAACATGAGTGAAACGGTCTCAATCCAAGGGAGGAACATCAAATGGACCAAATTTGGGAACCGGAAGAGGTAAGGAGTCCGAAATGTACCTCTGTGACTCCACATTGAGGAAACTCACTTGTAGTGTATAAGATGAACTAGATGGACCCATACTTACCCAAACATGGATTAATAGGTTCTACACATGACTATGAGGACAAACATGTGAAACGGTCTCAATCCAAGGGAGGAACATCAAATGGACCTAATTTGGGAACCGGAAGAGGTAAGGAGTCCGAAATGTACCTCTGTGACTCCACATTGTGGAAACTCACTTGTAGTGTATAAGATGAACTAGATGGACCCATACTTACCCAAACATGGATTAATAGGTTCTACACATGACTATGAGGACAAACATGAGTGAAACGGTCTCAATCCAAGGGAGGAACATCAAATGGACCTAAATTTGGGAATCCGGAAGAGGTAAGGAGTCCGAAATGTACCTCTGTGACTCCACATTGTGGAAACTCACTTGTAGTGTATAAGATGAACTAGATGGACCCATACTTACCCAAACATGGATTAATAGGTTCTACACATGACTATGAGGACAAACATGAGTGAAACGGTCTCAATCCGAGGGAGGAACATCAAATGGACCTAATTTGGGAACCAGAAGAGGTAAGATGAAATGAGATTTTTTTTTTGTTTGGTTTGGTCTAAAAAGGCGAAAAGTGAAAGCTAATATTTTTTTTTGTTTCTCTTTACTATTGATCCCAGTCTTCAACAAATATAAAAGCCAAAACGAAATCATTTGATTGATTTTTTCCATTATCAACGTAAAAATCGATCCTTGAACTTTTCTCAAAGATCCACCTCCACATCTCTGTTCTAACAATTTAAGATTTTCCCCAGATTCATTTGCCTCTTTTCGATTTTTCATTCGTTCGGGATCCAAATTGGTTTACTACTATAATTTTTTTTTTCTTTCTTCGTGGAGCCAATATCTAGGGTTTCGTGGAGTCTTTTGTCGAAGCTCTGACGGGTTTTTAGGTGAAGTAAATGGTGGATCAGCCTGCCGTCGAGTCTATTTCTTTAGGGTTTCTACGAGAATACACCGCTAATCAAAGTCTTCGCTCGATTCTGTGCTTCGATAGTGTTCCAGTGCTGCGACAATCACCAGGTGCGACGGAACAGCAATGCTGAGCGTGATCCGAGTGCATCTACCTTCCGAAATTCCAATTGTGGGCTGCGAATTAACCCCTTACGTCCTTGTTCGCCGCCCGGATAAGACCGCCGCCACTGACGATGTCCCGGAATCTGCTCCTCTCGAAGGCTACTTCTTGAGATACAGATGGTAAATTTCACTCCTAATCTCCGATTTCAATGCGAAGGATTGGCTCTTTGTCTGATTTCTTGTGCTCCGATCCTTTGGCGAATTGGGGTTTAATCAAAGTTTGAAATTTGATCCGAATCCAAGATTTTTCTCATGTAGACTTTCTGATTTAAGTCGTGAAAAGTTTTGATATTTGGCTTGCGACTGTTAATTCATTCTCTCGATTTCATTTTTCCTTCCTGTGTGTAGGTTTCGTGTACAGAGCGATAAGAAAGTAACCATTTGCAGTGTGCACCCAACGGAACAAGCCACTTTGCAATGTGTATTCTGTTCAAAGCGTAGAGCCCTTGTTCCCAAAAGCTACCACTGTTCGCCAAAATGCTTTACAGACGCGTGGCAGCATCACAGGACTCTGCACGAGCGAGCAGCTGCGGAAAACGGGAACGACGACGACGAGGTAGTCCGCTTCAACAGTGGAGTTCTCGCTGGTAGCTTGTCAAATCTTAATCTTCCCAATAATGGCCCCACGCCGTTTTATCCGCAGAAAAATGGAGGAGAGACGCTAGTGGAGGTCGGGGTTTGCAAAACATACACGCCAGCAGCTGACGACATTGGCTACGTTTTGAAGTTCGAGTGTGTTGTGGCCAACGCAGAGACTAAACAGACTTTGGGACACCCAAGTACCATTTTGACTTCACGGGTTATTCCTGCTCCTTCTCCAAGTCCTCGTAGGCTTATCCCTGTCAATGGAGCTGATGTGATGGGTCATATAGATCAGGATGGTCGTATTCAGTCTGCAGGATCATTCACTGTTCTTTCATATAATATTTTGTCTGATACTTCTGCGAGTAGCGACCTATACAGTTACTGTCCTCCTTGGGCTCTTTCTTGGCCATACCGCAGACAGAATTTGTTGAGAGAGATTGTTGGTTATCGGGCTGATGTAGTTTGCCTACAAGAGGTATGGTTTTTGTATGGACTTGGTTAAGATTTCGTTTCAGATCAGAAGGATAACAGTTTAAAGATTATAAACTTGCTTCTCTCTTTATCTGGCAGGTACAAAGCGACCATTTCCATGAACTTTTCGCTTCTGAGCTGGATAAGCATGGGTATCAAGCTCTATACAAGAGGAAGACTAATGAGGTTGGGTCATTGATTCCACTCAACTCTTTCCTTTAGTGATTTATGTTGCTAAGGCTTGTTAACCATAACTTGCTCGTTTCTAGGTTCTCAGCGGGAGTACAAGTGCGATTGACGGCTGTGCAACTTTTTTCAGACGGGATAGATTTAGCCATGTCAAGAAATATGATGTTCGTATCTGTTCTATATGCTTTCTTGCTTCTATCTATATAGATCCTCATACTAATTGATTGGACTCTTAATTCAGGTTGAGTTCAATAAGGCTGCTCAGTCTTTGACTGATGCTATAATCCCTCCTGCGCAGAAGAGAGCTGCTTTAAACCGACTAGTTAAGGTATTTTTTGACATGCTATACATTTTTCTGGTCACAGCTAATAATTAGAGAGTTACTGTTTAAATCACTGATTTTGGTGATTGTTATGTTGTAGGATAATATTGCACTGATAGTTGTTCTTGAAGCGAAATTTGGTAATCAACCTGCTGATCCTACTGCGAAGCGCCAGCTTATTTGTGTGGTATAGTTTCCTTTCTGTTCCCACTAAATTGTTTGTTGAGAAGATTGTTCTCATAGAGATTTTGTTATTGCGTGAAAGCTGGCTAATTTTCTCATTTTGTTGCTGTAACTTGCTGGAGTTTAGGCTAACACACATGTTAATGTTCAACCAGAACATAAGGACGTGAAGCTCTGGCAGGTTCGTTTATCTCTCTATATCCTAAAGAACTCAAATTTCATGAAACTCGAGAGAAGTTAGTCTCCAGCTGAGTATTTGTTTTGTTCTTTTGAGTTTAGGTTCATACCTTATTAAAGGGGCTGGAGAAGATAGCTGCTAGTGCTGATATTCCTATGCTTGTGTGTGGAGACTTCAATACGCTTCCTGGGAGGTTTGTTGTTTCATTTCTTCTTCTGATATGATATAGCAAACGCTGATCACTGGTGTACAAAGCTAAAGATCTTCTGTTTTTGGAATTGTTGTTACAGTCTTCCTCATTCACTTCTTGTAATGGGAAAGATTGATCACTCACACCCTGATCTGAATGTTGATCCCATTGGAATCCTGCGCCCTCATACCAAATTGACTCATCAATTGCCGCTGGTGATAATTTCTTCCTTTGAGAAGAGTAAATTTATAACCTTTTCTTGGACTCTCTTGTGGATCTTTGATAAGATGATTTGTGGTTTCAGGTGAGTGCGTACTCATCGTTTGTGAGACCGCCAATGGGTGTTGGATTGGAACAACACAGAAGGAGAATGGATCTTAATACAAACGAGCCTTTGTTTACCAATTGTACAAGGGACTTCATTGGCACTCATGACTACATATTCTACACAGGTTTCACCATTTATTTAACTCCCTTGTCATTGTTTTCTTTCAACTAAAATCAGAAATAACATTTTGTTTTTGTTTTCAGCGGATACACTAACGGTTGAATCTCTACTGGAGTTGCTGGATGAAGAAGGACTGAGAAAAGATACAGCTCTTCCTTCCCCAGAATGGTCTTCTAATCACATTGCACTCTTAGCTGAATTTCGATGCGTGTCTAGGCCCAGACGCTAACCCCGCCTTCCACCACCGCGATCGCTTACAGAATAGGGTTTTTGTTTCTGGATTTTTTTTTTTCATCAGAGTATGACAACAACTCTTTAGACAAAACCTCACCAAAAATCTGTGATAGAGGTGACACAAAAGTCGAAAGTGGTTCTGATCCAAAGCAAGGCAGATCACGATTACTTTCTCAAGTTGGTCATTCTTTATAATGACCTCTGTGTGGCTTTGTCTAACCTTTTTTTCTCTTCTCATTTTGATCCTCAATTTAGTAAAGAAAGAAAGAACCCTTGTTGATTCTTCATTTTCGTTCCATTTTAATAAAGAGTAAATGGTTCTAGATCAGTTTTGTGTTTTATATCCTCATGCAAATAAATAGTCGAACTAGGAGTTTGTTTCTTCTTCTTTTTCACAGTGAGCAAGTGAAGATTCGTGTCTACATAACCATTTAAAGAGTAAGCATGCACATCGATGCTCTCTATGAGTAAACAATAGAGAAAAGTAAGAGGGAACATAATCGACTCTTAGAAGAATTAAAGCAAAAAGCTTAGTCCCAAGCACTCGCCACTCCAGGGCCGTATCCTTGGTTCGGAACGGTTCCATATCCTCCACCGTAGTAAGCACCCCCACCTCTACCATAAGGTACGTAACCACCACCAGGGACGGGTCCATATCCACCCACTGGTACGGGTCCATACCCACCAGGCATTGCTCCATAGCCACCACCGGGAACGGCTCCATACCCGCCACCGCCATAGTAGTCATTGCCGCCTCTGCCACCTCCGCCATAGGAGCCTTCTCTCCTGAAATCACGGCCACCAAACCTACCACCAGACCGCCGGTTCTTACCACCTCCAAATGAAGCACGAGATGCGTATCGAGTCAGCCAGTCAGGGACCTCCTGGTTTGCTTCTTGCATTAGCTCAGCGAGTGGCTTGGCCATTGAGGTGTTGTTGTCATTGAAGAAAGCAGTGGCTAGTCCTGAATTGCCTGCACGTCCTGTTCGTCCGATACGGTGGACATAGTCGTCAATGTCGTTTGGTAGATCAAAGTTCACTACATGAGCCACGTGTGGAATGTCAAGACCACGTGCTGCCACATCGGTTGCAACCAATATAGGTGTCCGCCCAGTCTTGAATGATCTCAGTGCCACTTCTCTTTCCTTGTATGCATAACAACACAATACGTATAAGGTTTGATTGCACTGAGCTATAATATACGAATCCTCTCTCTTTTTTATGTCAACAATTCACTAACCTGTTGTGACCTATCACCGTGAATGGTGGTTGCAGGGAATCCATTCATGCACAACCAGTTCTCCAAATTGTCAGCTCCCTTCTTTGTCTCCACAAAAACTAGAGTCAAAGCTTGCTGTAAAATAAAATCAATACGGTCGTCAAGGTACTCCTAAACAGCAATGCATCATATAGAACAAAGAGACGGTGAAACAGCACTAGTCAACATGTTCACTTTTAACCAAGAAACTAATCACGATGGTAGGCGTTACCTTTCCTTGGTTACCATTCTCCCTCTGAGCATGAAGAAGGTCCATCAGATGGCTTCTTTTGTCAGCATCGAGAACAAACTCTACTCTTTGGGCAATTAAATCCGTACTTGAACCCACTCTCCCAACAGCCAGAAATATGTAATTTGAAAGAAAATCAGATGCAAGTCTCTGCACACAAAATCAGATAACAATTAGGTCCATATGGAGCTGAAAAAGAATAACTTCCTTCACAGGACGTGACTTCTATCTTGCGAGTTAGTACATGACATGTGAAAGAGTTCCACAAACCTGTATCTCCCTAGGAAATGTAGCACTGAACAACATTGTCTGACGGACACCAGGAGGAGGCATGTCCATCTGCTGAACGATCTTCCTGATTTGTGGTTCAAAACCCATGTCGAGCATCCTGTCCGCCTCATCGAGGGCTAAGAACTTTACCATCTGCAACGAGACTCTACCTCTCTCAAGCAAATCGTTCAATCTCCCAGGAGTTGCAACAAGAATATCAACTCCTCTTTCAAGCTCCCTAATCTGTGAAACAGCAAAACAAGAACAAATTAGCAAGAGCACCAGGCTTACTATCATGAAATGTAGCTGATTCCTGCAGCTTTTCATTTGAAGAATACAAGATAACTATCATACACCCACGTATACAAGAGGAATTCTGGTATATTACAGAGCAAAGAACAGCCAGGACATATCATCAATCAAACTAAGAGTGTATGAGACATGGAAACACACACAAAATCTCTATTTCTCACTCTCTCACACACAAGAGTGTATGAGACATGGAAAATGAAGCAGTAATCAAAAGAACAAAAGAAACCTGTTGGTTGACTGGTGTTCCTCCATAAGCAACCACAACTTTCACACCAGTTTGATAGGAGAACTTTCTGGCTTCATCATGTATCTGGCAAAAAAATCATAAAAACATTCATATCTTTTTTCATCAAATCTTCAAGTTATCTACAAATGCACATAAAAACTGATATTAGACCAGTGATTCATACCTGGCATGCCAACTCTCTTGTTGGTGAGAGAATCACAGCAAGAGGATACACTCCCCGTACTCCACGTGGCCTCTCTGCATTCTGCTCCTTCATAATCCCACTAATAATCGGAAAACAAAAGGCAGCTGTCTTCCCTGACCCCGTCTGAGCACAAGCCATCAAATCCCTCCCAGCAGCCAATATGGGAATTGCATTACGCTGCACAGGGGTCGGCTTCACGTACTTGCACCTCTGAATGTTCAGATTCAGAGCCTCTCCAAGGTCTATCTCTGCAAATGTGTTCACAGGAGGTGGCACATTATCCCCACTCGTCTCGATTGGAATATCTTCATAGGCCTCAAAGTTGATGACAGTGTTTTCCTGCTCGTTAGCAGCCGCGTCTGCATTCCCATCATTACCATTACCAAACGGGTTGATTTCAGTATCCCTACGGTCCCAACCGCCACCTCCTCTGTTATTCCAGCCGCCACCGCCGCCACCTCCTCTGCCACCACCATAGCCTGAGCCCCGACCACCATAGCCTTGGCCTCGACCACCGTAACCACCATGTGGACCACCATATCCCCCACGATCACCACCAGGTGAAGGAGCAGCAAACTCAGAAGACGGTGCACCACGAGTCCTAAGATGCGGAGGAACATAGTTGCTTCGTGACGGACGAGAGTTCCCGTAAGCCCAACCAGATGGTCCCCTCTCCGATTCAGAAACATGATCAGCCCATGATGAACTCATAGTTGCAAATTGCAATTTCCCAGAACGAACAATTGATTTCGGTTTTCGATTTGGAGTAGATTCACAAAGCCCTGAAACAAGTTCATTTTCCACAAGTAAGATTTAGCTGTGCATGTAGAAATGAAGAAGAGGTCAACAAATGGAACAAATGCGAATCGATTGGAGAGAAACTTTCTCTAGAAGAATCGGAAAAACCTCAGCTAATCGAAGGAGAGAATAATCAAACAATAGAAGGTCGTCACAAACACAACCACGACGAACTAACACGAAGCTGAGTAAAATCATTTCACGAAATCAACAAATGCACAAATCACTAAACCCTAGAAGCAAAATGAAATCGAACAGGAAATCGTTGCGTAGACGGAACAAAACCATGCATAGAGAGATAGAGCACGACCTTAAGAAACTCGAAAGCAAATCTAGATCAAGGATCAATGGTGTACGGAAAAAATCCAGGATATAAACCCTAATTTCTCTTCTTCTCGCGATCGCACACGAAGCAACGAAACAAGGTTTTCTGGGAAATGAGCAAAAGAGGAAGATGAAGAGATATTTGTATTTCGATGAACTTTATTTTTTTTCCAGCTTTCTCGTTTTTTTCAGATTGTTTGCTGTTTTCTAATAACGAACAGCGTGCCGTATCGGCTATACCGAAGTGAACTGTGTGCCGTTAGTAATTTTCATAGCGCGTGATCTAAACGACGCGCACGGATTGGATAGAGACGAATATTTATTGTCGTCTGGACAAAAGTAATTACTGACAAATTTAGGAATTAATTGCCAGAACAGTATTACCAACTTATTTTGAACAATTTTTAATTTATAGTTCTATACGAGTCTATCATTTTATAATTTTCATTGAAAAGAGTATGTGCTATCATTTTCATTTTTTTTGCAAATGATATAAGATTTGAAAAGAAAGAGTAATCTTTATTTCTTTGATATTTATGACACAGTATGTATAGTACATGATGGGTTTGTATATGTGTATATTTTTTATTTTGGTCAGGAATATATGTGTATAAAAAAAATAATTGTAGTCTGCAGCCTTTCGTGTCCTTTTGAAAATAAAAATACGCCGTATTGGTTCGTCCGAAATTTTTTTCATCCTTTTTTTTTTCGTCTGAGAAACAATCGATCCCACTCTTCGATTCAGTTTCTGGGGTTTTTCACAATTTCTAGGTCGTAAACTGGGGTTCGAGAAAATTTCCGGTTTTGAAAAAAAGAAAAAATTGGGCTTAATCTAGGGCTCTGTGAGATAATTAGGGTTCATCAATGCTAGTGGGTTTTAGGGTCAATTAAATGGCGGATCCGCTAGGGATCCGCTTTATCATTTCTGCTCTCCCGCTCAATAGTCAGCTTAAAGTCTCAGCCTTTGGGCATCGTTAGTATTGAATTGCTTCGAGAATCACAGTTAGTTACCGAAAAAGCAATGCTTAGCGTCATTCGAGTGCATCTACCGTCGGAGATTCCTATTGTTGGCTGCGAACTTACGCCTTACGTGCTTCTCCGACGGCCGGATAAGACCGCCACCACCGATGATGTCCCGGAGTCAGCCCCGCTCGAAGGTCACTTCTTAAAGTATAGATGGTAAGTTCCTTCACTCTCTCCTCTTTACTTGCTTTTGCTCGATTTTTAGAAAGTTGATTCATTTCATTAGAAAATGAGATTTATAAGTCTTCTCTCTGTTTTTAGAGTCTGTATTTGAGATGCATCCTCTGTATATCTATTTGCAGGTATCGTGTACAGAGCGATAAGAAAGTTGCGATTTGCAGTGTGCATCCATCTGAGACGGCCACATTGCAGTGCCTGGGGTGTCTAAAGTCAAAGGTTCCTGTCACCAAAAGCTACCACTGCACAACCAAGTGCTTCTCAGACGCGTGGCAGCATCACCGTGTGTTGCACGAGCGTGCAGCCAGTGCCGCTGCAGAAGGAAATGATGAAGAAGAGTTGCTCCGTTTGAATAGTTCAGGCTCTGGATCTGGCGTCTTAAGCACCAGTGGTAGTTTAACGAATGGATCATCATCGGTTTATACCCAAAAGACCGGCGCTGGAGGGGAAACACTTGTTGAGGTTGGACGATCTAAGACATACACACCAATGGCTGACGACGTTGGCCATGTTTTGAAGTTTGAGTGTGTAGTGGTCAATGCAGAGACGAAACAGAATGTGGGCCATTCTTGTACCATACTGACTTCCCGTGTGATTCCAGCTCCGTCACCTTCTCCTCGTAGGATGATCCCTGTTGTTGGTGGAGCTGAAGGTATTGGGCACCTGGATTCTAATGGCCGACCTTTGTCTATGGGATCATTCACTGTGCTGTCCTATAATATATTGGCTGATACGTATGCTAGTAGCGACATATACAGTTATTGCCCCACATGGGCTCTTTCGTGGACATACCGTAGACAGAATTTGTTGAGGGAAATTGTGAAGTACCATGCGGATATAGTTTGTCTACAGGAGGTATGTTATATGTTCTGCAGAAGTCTTGGAAAACAATGCTATTGCTTTTGGTTTGATTATGAACATGTACAGTCGTCCAATGTTTTCCCATTTTTTATCTTCCAGGTGCAGAATGATCATTTTGAGGAGTTTTTTTCTCCTGAGCTGGATAAGCATGGATACCAAGCTCTTTTCAAAAGGAAAACAAATGAGGTTGGTTTGGTCGTATCCCTTTGATCACTTGTAGCCTTTTTCTGGACTTATGTCGCAAAATTGTGCTGACGAGAACATACTGATTCACGTGATGGTCCTAGGTTTTCGTCGGTAATACAAACACAATTGATGGATGTGCTACGTTTTTCAGAAGAGATAGGTTTTCTCATGTTAAAAAATACGAGGTAGGTCTTCGTTCTCCACTCTATTACCAGTAACTATTTAGGGCCTTTTGCTAAATCATCTAGCTGGTCATCCAGGTTGAGTTCAATAAGGCTGCCCAATCTTTGACTGAGGCTCTTATTCCTGTCGCCCAGAAGAAAATTGCTTTGAACCGGTTGGTTAAGGTATTCAAAGATGCTTTACTGTGTGATCCTTGTTTCCACACATTCTCCTTTTCAAAATTACCCTGTAAAACTGATGTAGATTCTTTCTTTTTAGGACAATGTTGCGCTAATTGTTGTCCTGGAAGCGAAATTCGGTAACCAGGCTACTGACATTCCTGGGAAGCGCCAATTACTTTGTGTGGTGAGTTGTCAAAATGAATTCTGTTTTTCCTAAGAGATGGTTCTAGAGATGAATGTTCCTTTTCCACTTTCTCTGCACTTCCTTAAAGGTCTCGTGGTGATCATTTTCTTTCCGCTTTTATTTATTTGATGAATGCAGGCTAACACTCATGTAAGCGTTTCTCATGACCTGAAGGATGTAAAGCTCTGGCAGGTTGATCTTTACTTCTCATTGTAATAAAACTTGCCGATTTAAGATTCTAACGTCACTACTCATCCATATCTGATTCTTGCTCGATATAGGTTCACACTTTGTTGAAGGGACTGGAGAAAATAGCTGCCAGTGCGGATATTCCAATGCTTGTGTGTGGTGATTTCAATACAGTACCAGCGAGGTCTGTCTGGTTTTCCTTTTCCTTTTGTTCACATTGCAGAAATGTCAAAATCTATATCAGATTATGATTCCGGTCTTCTCTAGTCGTATTAACTTATAGTTCCTTCCAAAAAAATTCCAGTTCTCCTCATTCACTTCTTGCTATGGGGAAGCTTGATCCAATGGACCCAGATCTGATGGTTGATCCTTTTGGAATCTTACGTCCTCACACCAAGCTAACTCACCAACTGCCATTGGTATTATCCTTCTCAAAGACTAATAAAAACAGATGCAAAGAATCATGAAAGACAATGCTTACTCATCTTACCTTGTGGGCAATGCAGGTCAGTGCTTACTCATCGTTTGCAAGAAGGGGAGGCAGCCTTATTACCGAGCAGCAGAGGAGAAAACTGGATCCTGCATCAAATGAGCCGTTGTTTACCAACTGTACCAGGGACTTTATAGGCACACTTGATTACATATTTTACACAGGTTTGCTTAGGCACCCAATGCCTGCAACTTTGCAACTCATATTTCTTTTGTTTTTCATCTTGTAAACATTTTGGTTTTCTTCGGTTTCAGCGGATACGCTAACAGTGGAATCGCTATTGGAATTGTTGGATGAAGAAAGCTTGAGGAAGGACACGGCTCTTCCATCTCCAGAGTGGTCTTCTGATCACATTGCACTTATGGCTGAATTCCGCTGCGTGCCCAAGACCAGACGCTGATACTGAAAACTCACAGAGGAAACATATATTATATGGAGATACCACAGCTGTATTCGATTCTTAAAGACTGGTCCCAGTGGAGATTGTTAAGCTACATGTGGTGGATCGCGTGTCAATGGCATCCCAGGGTTTTTTGGCCTTCGTTCTACTTTATATCAAAGTTTTATTTTCCTTTTCACCTCACCGTAAGAAGTATGATCACTTTATGGTATGATGTTTTTCTTTCTTTTTATAGTTGATTCTTCTTCGCCGGTAGATTTTTTTCTTTCCTGGCTTGTCACTGTAACAATGTAAACTTTTAGATTCTTCAAGAAAATAGTGGCTTGAGTTTACAGTCACTTCACTTGAGAATAAAATCTCTCTGTCGAGTAGCTCATTTTTAAATGGCTCTAAGCCTTTCCAGACACAAATCATGTAGTTACACTCTTTCCCTGTGGATATCTTGCATAGATTGTGAAAATGAAAGGTGAACAGCTTTGATTTATTGAGACATTTGAGACATGAGACGTGTCAACTAGTAGTCACTATTTAAACATTTTTAATCAAGTTTCTTGCAGGATTAGAACTTTGATTATCCAACTTATGAGTGAAACATATGTTGTGTACAAGAAGCAAGTCTGTGCATAGGTTATAAAAAGCCATATTGAGTTCTTACTTAGTTGCATAAACTGATGGCTAGATTCATGGGTTACAATCAAAATCGACAGATGTTGGCTTTATGCATAACAGTTGCAGTAATGCTTTTTGGTGTGAGATCAGAACTGAATCAGGACATAAAAGGATGTCAGGAATCCATATCTGATCTCTACTCTTGTCTTGCTTTCGTCACCAACAAAACTAAAGCTCCAGACTCAACATGTTGCAGCACACTCAAGGAAAAAATAGACAAAGGGCAGACCAAGAGATGTCTCTGTGTACTTGTCAAAGACAGGGATGATCCTGGGCTAGGGTACAAAGTTGATGCCAATCGTGCAATGGGCCTCCCTTCCGCTTGTCATGTACCTGCAAATATCTCGCAATGCCCAGGTGAGAAATAGCTAAATATCTTTTTCTGAAACTGTAGAAAAAGATGATTTGACAGCAAGGTCACAAACATCTTTCTCATCATTTCATTTTTTATGCAAGAAGAGCTTCTACATTTGCCACCAGATTCACCAGACGCTCAGATTTTCAAGCAGTTTACTGGATCCTCTCAGAATGGTAGGCCTGGAGCTGGAGGTGCTAATCTTACTCTCTACTTTTTATAAATCTACTCGTGAGAACAAAAGAAATAATAACTAACGAACAAAATATTACAGCAGTCTCCAAAAGTTCAAGCGTCAAAGGAAGAGATATGGGACAATTCGGTTTAGTGATGGCTGGAGCTCTGTCAGTGTTGTACTTAGTGTCATACTTAGTTATGTAAGTTGATATATACAACCAAAACCGAGTCAAATCTAGCATAATAAGTGGATGTACATGTACCATGGCTTGTTAATAAAAACATATTGATTTCTCTTAGCATCTGATAAAGATATTATGTGACTGTATTTAACTGAGGAGAAAGCTCATATGGAGCCACTTGCCTTAAGTTTTTTTTTTTGGGCTCAACTTCAAACTTAACATTAACCTCAAAAGTCGATTACATCACATATATTCATCCCCAATACAAAGGACCATTCTGGCTCTAACGAGTACAGCATTGGAGCATAATTTGTAAAAGAAATAGCCTCCCTCTCTTGGCTTGAGAGTCAAGGGCTAGATATATCTTGTTGAGAGTCCTGGAGTTATGAGCAAATTAGCTGTGTACTTTGAAGCATGTCACACGAGGGAACATCTGAAGCAACTCTTCACGGCTTCGTCTCTGCATAATTAATCATGCCATTCACATTAGGTACAGAAAAAAAAGAAACTGGATATTAAAGAAAATAGAAGAAAAAAGAAAATTGAAAGTCTGCATATGACACACCTTAATACCGATGCAGCCATTGACATCAAGGGTGGTGAGTGTAGCAGAGCAGGTCTGCGAGAGAGCCTCCAGACATCTATCAGTCACCCCAACTATTCCAAATAAGCTGCAATTTGTTTTTGTTTTCACTGAATGGTGTCAGAAAAAAGAACCATAAAGAAAATGAAGATCAAAGTTATAGAATTGGATTTAATAGTACCTGAGAAATTCGAGGGATGTACAACTATTAGCAAGGGTAATCACACCTGCATCTGTGATACGCACACACCTGCCATGTTTAAGAAGCATTTGCATTAAAGCTTTTGGAATGAAGACGCAGCTTTATGCTCATTATCTTTCTTGTAAGTGGAGACTTAGCTTACCATGTCAAGTTGAGAGACTCTAGCTTGTTGCACTTAGCTATATGAGCAAGCCCCTCATCAGATATATTCTGAAAACCAAAGTTGCGCTCTTTGTCACAGATTATATCGAAGACAAGAAAATCATAACTAATGTATATACTTTGCGCTCTTAGTCCAACTAATACCTGAGCTCCACATAGATCTAAGAACCTTAGATCAGCTAAAAGTGATATCTTCTTGTAGGCTTTGTCTGTGAATCTGCAAAAATTGCAAGATCAGTTCCAGAACTTAGAACAGCTAGATTTCAATATAGCCAGAGAAAACTGGAATATGCTTCTTATATACCCTGAAAGAGCATAGAGGTTTAAGGTCTGGAGAGCACAACACTTCTGTAGCACTTGAAGTAATCCATCATCTGTGACCTTAACACACCTGGCGACATCATAAACAACAAGACCAAACACCAGAAGTATTCAGATAACAACGTTGCCTTACAAATCACACTTCCATCTTAATAAACAATCTAGTACTGAAAAATGACATCTCCATCACCATTAGATAACCACAGGGTTAAGCAACATTTTACTTACCTAGTGATATTCAGTGACTCTATGCCTTGATAACTTTCAGCTACTAGCTGCATACCTTTGTCGGTTAGGCCCTGCAGCAATTAGTGCACATCCAATTCAAATCCTTCATCCAATACAAAGAACATAGAAGCAAGAGAGGTATCCATGTGTATAAAACATGGTCATAATTACAGCTACTCATCAGAATTAATACTCCAAGAATACAGATTAAGATACCTTGCAGCCACTTATGTTCAAATCAATGATATATCTGCAATTCTTCACTAGATGTCTAATGCAATCATCAGTCACCCTGTGAAACAACCATATAATTAGGCTCGTCTGATGAGGTAAAATCAAGAAGAGTGACAAAATCGAGTCAGACATAATATTACCTCACGTTCCAGTAGATAGAGATAATTTTCAACTTGGGGCATATGCTAGTTATAGCTTCGATTCCGCTGTCCGATATCTTTTGGCACACATTCAGATTCAAGCATTCTAAGCTTAAAAGAGCATCGTGACACTGAAATGTTTACACAGCACCCAAAACAATACTGTGAGAAATTCAAACGGCTGGAAACGAGTATACAGAGAAGATCAAGTCAAATGTAATTACCCGGCTTTTCACAAGTTTAAGATGACTGTCCTCAATACCCTGGGCAAATTCAAGATTGATATGCTTCACTTGACGATATCTTGGCTGCAAAATTCAACGCACAGAAACAGTCGGCTCAAACATTCCCAACACTCGCAACAAAATATACAATCAAGTATCAAAGTTTCAGTTTTTAACTAACCAAGGACAGAGCAGCTAAGAGCCTATCCCCTGCATTGGTCATCTCGCGCAAATCAATGTTCTGAAAGAGAGCAAACAACACTTGTATCAGATTCCTGTTGAGAAATTGAAAACTTGGAAAGACCTGAGAAAGTAGTCAAACTTTGTTTACCAGCCAGATGGAAGGGTAAGCGACGAGAGTGCGATAGAGCCAATTGCTAACGAGAAGGAGAGAAACTAGATCTCTCTGAGGCAATCTCGTGCTCACTATCCTCATCACACTTGTTACTATCTCTCTTCTCCATGTCTCTTCTTCCTCCTCTGTCACTTTCTTCGCTTCCATGATTATCAAAGCTTTTCGAGTTTTTTCCACCAATCAGCCTCAGGACAAGACTCTAGATGCACGAAATAGCAAAGCTTGCACCTTTAAACGAGCCAAAATCTTCCCGAGTCGCGAGTCGAGTCTCCACGAGTCGCAGCTTTTTTGTTTTCTGCAAAATTGATTTACCGAGCCAGTTAAAAGGCTTACCTTTACTGTAGCATGTGGGCCTAAGTTAGAACTTGGAAGTCGAAAAATCTCGCTTTTAGATTCACTCAGGAATTTCGTCGAGCACCTTGTCTGCTATACTCTTCTTCTACTCGCATTTTCACTATCTTCCCAGTGAGAGAACACTAAACCCTAAACCCATTTTGCACTTTCAGTTTCTCATCATCCACTTTCAGATCGTGAAGACTGCAAGTGTTATTTACAAGATGTTCGTAAAGTCCCAAAGCTTACTCTTTTCAGTGAGCAGGCTGTTTCATCAGCATCAACAACAATGGCGAGGAATGGGTGGGATGGCGAAAGTGAGATTAAAATGGGTGAAGAACAAGAACCTGGATCACATCATTGACACCGAGACCGATCTCAAAGCAGCTTGCATTCTCAAGGACGCCATCAAACGATCTCCCACCGGTTTCCTCACCGCCAAATCCGTCGCCGACTGGCAAAAACTCCTCGGACTCACCGTCCCTGTTCTCCGCTTCCTCCGCAGGTATCAATCAAATCAGCTTTCTTCCTTTCGAATTGGATTGATAGAGAAAACTCGTTGAGAATGCTAACGAAAATCAAACCCAATTTTACAGGTATCCGACTCTGTTTCACGAGTTTCCACATGCTCGTTACGCAAGCTTGCCCTGTTTCAAGCTAACGGACACTGCACTGATGCTCGACTCGCAGGAACAGATCATTCACCAAAGCCACGAGGCCGATACAGTGGAGAGGCTCTGTAGAGTTCTGATGATGATGAGAACGAGAACCATCTCTCTCAGATCACTCCACTCTCTCAAATTCGATCTCGGTTTACCAGACAACTACGAGAGAACACTAGTCACCAAGTACCCTGATCATTTCTCCTTCGTCAAGGCCGCTAATGGAGACCCTTGCCTAAAGCTCGTGACTTGGCGTGACGAGTTCGCATTCTCATCGCTGCAGAAGCGTAACGAGAGAGAGAACAATGTTGTCGTCGTCACCGGGGAGGAAGATTCTCGTTACCGGGAGTTCAAAAGAGGACAATCGGCATTGACGTACCCTATGAGCTTCCCTAGAGGATACGGAGCACAGAAGAAGGTCAAGGCGTGGATGGACGAGTTTCAAAACCTTCCTTACATATCTCCATACGACGACGCGAGTAACATTGACCCTGAAAGCGACCTCATGGAGAAGCGAGCTGTGGGGGTTTTGCACGAGCTCTTGAGCTTGACGATCCACAAGAAGACAAAGAGGAACTACTTGAGAAGCATGAGAGCTGAGCTCAACATTCCGCATAAGTTCACTCGTCTCTTCACGAGGTATCCTGGGATCTTCTACCTCTCGTTGAAGTGTAAGACGACGACTGTGATCCTCAAAGAAGGGTATCGTCGAGGAAAGCTAGTGGATCCACATCCTCTGACTCGTCTTAGAGACAAGTTCTATCATGTGATGAGAACAGGGTTTCTTTACCGGGGTAGAGGGTTGGGCATGGTTTCGAAAGAGGAGCTTTTGCTTGATAAGCCAGACGATGATGGTCCTGAGGATGAAGATGACTCTGAAGAAGAAGAGATTGTGGAGGGAAGTGAACTTGATGAAGATTCAGAAGATGATTAGCAATACTTGTTCAATACAAATGTCACATTTAATATTATCTCATCCCTGTTATAATTCACACACAGCAACAATTTTACTTTCAGTAATGGAGTTGAGTTTGATATCTGTAAGCATAAACTTCTCGAAGGATATGTATTTCTTATGAGTATTGAAAACAACCTCAAAGGGGATAAGCCATTACAATAGTGAATAACATTGCATTTCCTAACAAATCAGATTCGGCACAATTCAATCTCATATTAACCAAACTATGAAGAGTTTTTTTTTTTTTTTTTTTACGCTAAGATCTAAACCACTAGAAAACACCAGAAAACGTTGGTTGGTCATCTTCCATCCCAGACGTTGTGAATCCTGCAGAACATATACACAGTTTTTGAGTCAAAAACATTTCTATAGTTTCAGAAACTCAAGAGTAGAGAAGAGAACCAAACCTTTCAATAGTCGTTGCAATAGTCTTCAGCTTTCTTCAAAATTGCAACCGCTGCCTCAACTTGCTTCTCCGAAAATCGCCTACATGCATTTGATCAAAGATTAGAAAAACAAATTAAAGTCCATTGTGTCTCTACAAACAGAGCTCATTGGAGAACTCACATGTAACCGCCGGAGAAGATGATGATATTTCTTTAACAGCCATAGAATTTTCCCAAAAATGTGCATTGCTTTAGCAATGGTAGAAGTATGATCCGACTCCTTCGCAATCTTACTTCTGATTCGAGACCTATATTTCGCTGTCAAGTTCTGATACAATAGACCCCATCTCCTGACCCCTTGCTCGTTATCCACAAACTCAAATATGTAAACTTCCAAAGGACCTTCTTTTCTTACCGACGGGTTCTTCAAGTGATCGTTGAGGGAGCTGAGGAACATTGTGCTGTAAAGAAAGGTCGCGTCTACATCACCAGCATCGTTTCCCGAGCTAGGCCAACCAGTCTCCGATATGATGATGGGGAGAGTGCCGTGACCCATCGCCCCCAAGGACATAACGAGAGCATCATACATGACGTGGAATAAGCTTCGGTACCTAACTCGAGTTGATGGATCTGTTGTAACACTCAAGGCAGAATCATCGAAGAGGGCAAATCCAATGGTGCTAGAGCAAGTTGACTTATAGATATAGGGATAGAGATTGATGAGGAAAGGCGAATTTGTTTTCTCCAGAAATCGAAGAATCGGCCTGAGAATCACTTCGCCGTTGGGTTGTTGAAACCTGGCTGAGGAAGGAGGGAAAGCGTTGGGGATGATGCTGGAGAAGGAGAAGGTAGTGGAGACCGAAATCTTGTAGATCCTGATCTCTTTTAGAGATCGGCGAAGATTTTGCATTGCTCGGAGTAGGAACGGCGAAACGTCGGGCGAGTCTGAAAGTGCGTCGTTTCCGACGGAGATGATTGAGATCTTGGTGTAAAGGTAGAACGGAAGAACATGTGAATGGACCCAGTGAGTTGCCACAGAACGATTCAGAGCGAACACTGGAACAAGCGGATTTGGAACGCAGAGAAAGAGAGAGACGTTTCTGTAGGCGAAGGCGCGAATCATCGCCGGAGTGGAGTCGAGAAGCCTCACCGCCGGAATTCTCATGGAAACAACCTTCTCGGCGATTATTTCAGGCGAAAAACGGAGCTGTGTAAGTGACTCCTATCGTCGTGGCGGAGGTGGTCGTCGGAGAGATCGCGACGGCGGTTAACGAGACAAAGGAGGAGTAGGCAAAACGCGATGGAGTCCATTTTCTTCAGTTGCTTACTTTCTTGGAAAGAGAGAGAGAAAAGGAGAATTGCTCTGCAGCAAAGAGACGAAAGCTTGAAGACGACGAAGTGCGAGAGAATGAGCGGGACGAATCAGTTAGAGACGTTAGTGATTCTGTGTGCTCCGGTCTATATTCTGTACAGTAGACTACCGACGTTGATGTGACAACACGTGTCCTTTAGGAGCATGTGCAACGCGGCAGTGATTTGGCCATTCGGTTCGATGGTGATTCAAAGGACTTCTCTCTCTCTCTCTCTCTGTCTCACTATATACATCATACATGTAGCTTTTTCTTCTACTCTCTCTCTCTCTCACTCACACACACCATCCTTTTTTAAGTATTTCTGCTGGAAAAGCTATTCCTTGCCGTTGAAACGAAAATGGTGGAAGATGAGCGCTTGTCGATGAAAAGGAAAGATATTGACCGAGTGAACGACGAATTCTCATATTTTTCCCTCAATTCTCCGGCCAGAAAGATTCGTCGCCTGGTAATTTCATCTTCTCTCCTTTCCGATTTTAGAAATCCCTAAGTTTCGTTTATCTTAAGATTCTGTTTGCGATTGCATCAGGATGTGGATTTGCCACTGATTATGGAGGAGGATATGGCGATGCAAGAGACGGAGGCGGAAGAAATTGAGCCCGCACGATAAACGAAGAAAGAGCAATTGTTCTATTCAAGCCTCCCATTATCACCAGCCTTCTTCTTCTGGACAACTATTTGTTGACAGAGACTTGATTTCTGATTTCAAGAGTAAGTTTCTTAATCGATTGTCATCTTTGGGAGTGATTTTCTGATTGCACCGGTGCTTAGAAAGTAGGAACAAGAATGTGGTTGAAGTGAATAAGCTATAATGTTTTGTGCAAAGGCTTGTAGAAGAAACTATATTATGAAGATGTGATGATATCTCATTTCATAAGTTGTTTCTACTTTTGCACGATCAATTGTTATTCACTTGTGAAAGGTTAAAGCAGCTTTATGTATATAGTATACACTAATCTGGAGTTATATCATAAACAGATATATTTGTGGTAGGGATTCACATGATATGAGGTCATATTGTTATAAACAATATGAGAATTTTGATGTTTCATGTAGTTTCTCTGCCTACAGGAAGGTGTCAAATTTTGTTATGCTTCGTTTAGTTTGTTAAAGCCTCTGTTTGCATCTTGCTTGTGATATATATTCTACGATAAATTTTTCTGAAAAATTGGTTGTGATTGCAATTTGCAGAGAGTGTTGGCGGAGGAGACAAATATCTGTTTGTAAAAAAGAGGTTAACAAGTTGAAGGAGTATGTACATAATGCTGAGACGGCCAAGATTGAGGCTTTGTTAGAGCTTGAGGAAGCCAAGAAAACAGTTGAGCATCTCAATCACGAGCTGGTAATTAAGCAGGACATGAGAATTGGTGACAAAAGTTTGGATTTCAATGTTAGAACTGGGACTTCGGAGCTAGGCCTTGCTAAGGAATTGCTTCAAAGAGTAGCCGAAGAAGAGAGTGAATCGGGAATTAGGCAGAATATGAGAAATGCTGAGAAGGGTTTATATTTGAGTAGTAATGTGAGAGTTGTGACTAAAAAGTCTTAGGGAGTTTTAATCTCAAAACTCTCTAATTAACGCAGGGGATTTCTGCTTTCTTTATTGACGATAAAAAATACTTTCAAAAGGAAAGTCTCAGATTTTTTATTGATACAAAGACTTTAGGAGACATCAATGGAAACAAGAACATTAAAGGATAGATTACAAGAACACGCTCACATACAAAGACAGAAAACAAAAAAAACTGAAATCAGTTTGGCATTTAAGTTGAATTTAGACTAGAAAGGACAGAGGAGAGGATTTATGGATACAAAACAAGCAACTATTATTCAGAGAATTAGTTTAATTTTAACGTATGCATATTTAAATAATATTTATTTGTTGCCCGGTCGAAACAGATGACGAAGATGAAATTATAAAAGTTAAAAAGAAAAAAAAAATAGGATATAAGGTCCCTCTAAGTCTAAGTGGATAATTATCTTGAATTCCAAAAGCGTTTTCCTTTCGGATTAAAGAAATACTGTCAGCAACTCACCTTTTGTTAACCGGGGGAAGAGCTTGAAGCATTAACTCCAAATTTAGACTAATAAAGAGAAATTATTGAATTTTAAATTCAGGAATCGTGTTTGTTGACACACCAGGAGTGGCAGCAGAAATTTTTGATGAAAGCGGATTTGATTTGAATATAAGTGGTTGTAACTTGTAAGTTCCCTTTTCCCTTTGGAAAACTGAGCAAAATGATGCTTAATTACCACATGACCTTTTATATATGCCCTATTTTTTTGAGCATAACTGGTGTGTTTCATAGCCTGATTATGCAACTCTGACTACGTACATTCAATTTGATTGATTATATCAGGTAAGATATCGGCTCATATCACTAACCAATTTTTATTTTTATAAAAAAAAATTCATTTGCTATCTGTTGTCATCATCTATATTCTTGATAATATCATCCTATTCCTAATGCTAAAAGGAAATACTTTACAACAAGGAAATACTTTAGAGTTGGTAATTATCTTCATAAAAATTTAGAACTGTATATCCTAATCCTGACAGAGATTAAGATGATTTTTTTTCATATATATTGACCCCCAAAACCTACATATACATACTTATTCATAATATCCCGTTAATTAACCGAAAGCGATTAAAATAGAAACTATGGACGGCGGCCTCCTCCTCTCTCCTTCGCCGGAACCCCAACATCCAACTACCGATCCGGCTTTAGAAAACAGAAAGCTTAAGGCAAAGAAGAAAGAGATACTGAACAACGACGAAGCCTCTACCTCTAGTTCTTCATATTCTACCTCTAAACCCAATTCTACTCGAAGGGTTTCGCGATTTTCTCATAGACTTCGAAAACCTACCGTGCGGTTAGGTATGACTCGTCGAAGCGTTGTGGAACGACAAGCCGAAGCCTTAGCTCTAGGCATGTCAACTGCGACTTTTGCCAGTATGGTACGATCAATTCCCTAACTATATCTCGCTCTCTATCTATCTGTTGTTTCACATTCGTTATACTGTGGTTGCCCGTGCTTGATATTTAGGGTTTCAAGTTTGCTTCTTTAGAAGTTTGACCTAAGTGCATGTTTTAGTTAGGTTCTATTTAATTCTAAACAGGACTTAGGACAGGATCTTCTGTTCAAATTTTAATAGGAGGCAAAGGGATGAATCTGAATTTCTTGTTTAAGGATCTACAACAAATTAGCAATACATGAGTCTATTATAGCGCAGTTAAATTGTCATTGACTTGCATTGCTAAAAAGTGCTTTTCTTTTTTGGTTTTCTTGTTCTTTAGGTTTTTGAGAAAAAGAGTGCCACAGGTCAGAATACAAATGTTGCTGATCTTGCACTGGTAAGTACTAAGATTTTTAAATGATTTAATTCTTGATTTCTTTTCCATCTCTGTTTTTATTTTTGGTAGTGACAACACAAATTTCTCTGATTATGCTCTGCAGATTTATGCTTCTGCTGTCAAAGAATCTTTAGCCAATGTAAGCCAAAAGTCGCTCCAGTTTTTTTCTCTCGCATTCTTCAGTTTACAGATTTATTATTAATTATAATGATGTGATTACAGGTTTATGGTCACAAGCTTGGTTCCTTTGCAGAGAGATCATTTAACAGTACTCTAAGGATACTTAAAGTGATTAATGGTTCTGAATTTCCGCATCAGTTAGACAGTATCCATAAATCCAAGCTACAGATGGGTGTTTCGAGAGCTGCAATCAGAGCGGAGCGATTCAAAATCGAATTAGAAGACAAAATAAAAGCTTGTTTGGCCACAATATGCATTGGTTGGCTCATCTTAAGTGTCATCAAACACTCTTGTTTGGACGTCACAAGGTGCTTATGTCGCCTCACAACAAAGGATCATGGAAAGTGGTACCCAAATATGCAAGTCTTTCGAGGAACCAAGTTATTCTTGGTTGCCTCAGAAAGAAGTTTCACCAAACGAAGAGTTATTCATCTTTATATGCCGGCATCAGATTTGGGTGCAGATGTATATCCCTGTCGCAATGATCCTTTTCGTCACGTATTTGATAATCCGTCGTTCATCAGCTACAAAGCAGAGAATGTCGGCAACTTCTTACCTACTTTTCTTCGGTATCGTTTGCGGTTTATCAGGTAAGCTCTGCGTGGACACATTGGGCGGTAACGGCAAACTATGGCTCTTTATTTGGGCAATGCTTTGCCTTTTGCAATACGCTACAGTTCGGTTCATAAGATGGGCGCAAACCAAACACTATGGTTCTGTACTGGGCACGTCGGTATCTTCTTTGGATTGATTCAGCTTATGATGTTTCACGCCTCTTTCTAATTTTGTTTGTTTTTTTTTGTTTTTGGTCTTTAAACATATGGTGATTATGGTTTTTATATATAGATTATTTTTTTCTTCTTAGTGCCCTCTTCATATTAAAGATTAACATGTAATTAAAAAAAGAATCGGTGAATCCATGGACAAGAAGAATATAGGCAAAGCCACTTTGTAATGCAAATCCATATCGCCCACAAGATAAGTTTGATCTCTGTAAGCATAAAGTTCTCAAAGCATATATTATAATGAGAGATTGTATTTCACCAAGAAAGATTGTCAACAACAAAGGAAAGTAAAACAAATTGGATTTCAAACTAACAAATGAATTTGTTAGAAGAGAAACCAAGAACAAGATCAAAATCGGAAGAACAAAAAACACTAATGTCTATCTTTTAGGAAAAATCCTAAAAATAGCCTGAGAACAAAGAACAGAGATACTCACCTAATAGCAAGATTAGTTATATCCATCTCTTGAATGAGAGATCTCAAAGGTGGGCAAATACATGTGCTCTCTTTGGAAGAAATAGAACAGTCAGGTTAAAAGGACAAAAAATTTCGGAGCCTAATTGGCTAATCCCAAGCGCTGGTCACTCCTGCACCATACCCACCACTTGGAGCACCACCATAGCCTCCTCCTCCGCCACCACCGCCATAGCCTCCCCCGCCACCACCGCCACAACCTCCGCCACCACCTCCATAGCCTCCTCCGCCACCGCCACCACCGCCATAGCCACCTTCCCTTCTGAAGTCACGGCCACCAAACCGACCACCAGACCGTTTTTTACCACCACCAAAAGAAGCACGTGAAGCGTATCGCGTGAGCCACTCAGGCACCTCTTGGTTGGCTTCTTGCATTAGCTCAGCGAGCGGTCTAGCCAGTGATGCATTGTTATCGTTGAAGAAGGCGGTTGCTACTCCAGATTTGCCTGCACGCCCTGTTCGTCCGATTCTGTGAACATAGTCGTCGATGTCGTTTGGTAGATCAAAGTTCACTACATGAGCCACGTGTGGAATGTCAAGACCACGTGCTGCCACGTCTGTTGCAACCAATATGGGTGTCCTCCCACTTTTGAAAGACCTCAGCGCCACTTCTCGTTCCTGTGAATGCATAACAACACAAAGAAGTTAATCAGATTTAGTCAACAGAGAACACAATTCTTGATTATGAACTGGAAAGAGTAAATTTTCATCCAGGCTGTTTGTTTGATCAACGAACCTGTTGTGTTCTATCGCCGTGAATGGAGGTTGCAGGAAACTCATTCATGCACAACCAATTCTCCAAAGAGTCAGCTCCTCTCTTCGTCTCCACAAAAACCAATGTCAATGATTGCTGTGTATGAAAAGAGAAGAAAAGCCAGCATTAGTCAGAGAGAGTGATAAACTATGATCCATGAGAGAGAATAATAAATCTTGGATAAGTAAACAACAGACGGTAACTATTGCATTACCTTGTCTTGGGTGTCTCTCTGTGCATGAAGCAGGTCCATGAGATGGCTTCTCTTGTCAGTGTCAAGGACATACTCAATCCTTTGGGTGATTAAATCAGTGCTTGAACCAACCCTTCCCACAGCCAAAAATATATAGTTTGACAGAAAATCAGCTGCGAGTCTCTGTACAAGAAACAAGTATGCGGGTATTAATAGAAAGTAGAAACGCTAAGAGCCATAAAAGTCTTGTGCTGAGTATTATACAGCTATTCTCACATACGAACTCTAACAGTCCTAAGTCATTTGACCTCTTTGCCTGTCTAAAACCAAACCATCCTGACTTGCAGATATAGCTCTCCATACCATGCTACTTCACTAGATTATAATCTAAGAGCAAGATAAGGAAACAGGGGAAGTTAAAACCAACCTGGATCTCCCTAGGAAATGTAGCACTGAACAACATTGTCTGTCTCACCCCACGAGGAGGCATGTCCATCTGTTCAACAATCTTTCTAATTTGTGGTTCAAAACCCATGTCCAGCATCCTGTCCGCCTCATCAAGAGCTAAAAATTTAATCATCTGCATTGAGACTCTAGCTCTCTCTAGCAAATCATTTAACCGGCCAGGAGTTGCCACAAGGATATCAACTCCCCTCTCGAGTTCCTTGAGCTGCACAAACAATAAAAGATGAGAACAATAAATCAATGCTTGAAAACTCATTGACTAACACCTCCAACGAAAACTAACTCACAATGCTTCTGCATTCTATCTAATGACAAATTAGGCGAAATGGCTATGTTAACTATCAGAGAAAAAAGAGTTTGCAAGGTATGAACTATGAATTGCTGACTTCAAAATCAAAACAAATTTCAACACAGGAGACTGGCATTAGGAAGGAAAGATCAGTACGTGTAAGCTACTACTCACATAAAGCAGATAACAGTGATATAAACATGTAGCAACAACAAAGACAAAATCTGAACACCAATAGAAAGCTATTTGTGTACGATAATTACCTGCTGGCCAATAGGTGTTCCTCCATAAGCAACAACCACTTTCACACCAGTTTGGTACGAGAACTTTTTGGCTTCATCATGTATCTGCCAAGAAACCACAGAATGAGAAATATGTATATCAAATTACAAATAATTAGTCGGAAGAAACTTTACTCTAGTCTATGAGGGAATGAGTAGATTCTCGATGTTACCTGGCATGCCAACTCCCTTGTTGGTGAGAGGATGACAGCAAGAGGGTAAACAGTCCGTGAGCCACGGGGTCTCTCATTTAAATGCTGATCTCTCATGATTCCACTAATTATTGGAAAGCAAAAAGCAGCCGTCTTCCCAGACCCTGTCTGAGCACAGGCCATCAAATCCCTCTGTCCAAGCAGTATCGGAATCGCATGACGCTGCACGGGTGTTGGCTTCACGTACTTGCACCTCCGGATGTTCAGATTCAACGCATCCCCAAGATCAATGTCTGCAAATGTGTTGACAGGAGGAGGCACGTCTCCCCCACTGGTCTCAATTGGAATATCTTCATAGGCATCGAAATTAATCCCTGTGTTCTCCTGCTCGGTAAAGACGGGCTCTAGATCAACATCAGCTCCAAAGGGATTCACTTCACGTTCCTTACGGTCCCACCCTCCACTCCTGTTGTTCCAGCCACCACCACCACCTCCTCCTCCTCCTCCACTGTAACCATATCCGGGACGCCCAGCATCAGTCCTGTAGCCACCACCACCAGCACCACCGCCAGGAGCCCATCGAGAGCCAGCCGGTTGAGCACCATACCCTGGACGGTTATTTTCTGGCAAAGGAGCGACGGGTTCTGATGGCCTGTTGCGTAGATGTGGGGGAACGTAAGCAGGTTTTGACTTGGAACCGGCCTTCTCTGAATCAGCCGCATCTGCCCATGATGCACTCATGATTGAAATTCGTGACGTCCTAACTCTAGAAAAACTTGCAATCAACCAACGAAATGATAAACAAAACGATCGCAGCTGCTTCGATTACTTGTTATCGGCGAAGATAAGGAACCTGGTAAATTCCAAATAGGGTCTAGTTAGCAGAGAAACGAAATCCTATAAATCAAATAGCAACGAGGCTTTATTCCAGCTCCATCAGCTGGAAACCCCAGAATCTCAACCAAATCTATATCAGAAGAGAAACAAATCCGACCTTATGATAAGAATCTAATGTGTAGCAAGCAAATTACAACCGAAAAACTCAGGTTTTAGACCTCAAACGATAGAAACCAAAAGCATGGAGCATCTAACCCTAGCTAAAGCTCGAAATCGAGAGATACATTCGCGGAAATACAGAGGAGAGGGTATAGAGATGGAACCTCAAAAATCGGTAGAGAGAATCGAATCGAAGAAATAAATTCAACGGTAGTCGTTCACCCAACGTAAAAGCTCGGGGAGAGAAAAACCCTAAATTTCTTTGGTTTGCTTTAGGATCGGACACAACGCGAGGAAATAGAGATGTTAACTCTTTTAAGAGATGAGCTTAATTTAAAAAAAAAAAAAAAAAAAAAAAAATCATATTAAGCAATATCTAAATTTTGAATTGTGAGCAAATATAATTGTTGGCAAGAATGCTTTTTTAGTAAATGTTCTTTTTAAGAATGATATTCAAAAAAAAAAAGAATGTAATTTGAATAAATATTTTTCCATTTGAATGTGTGTGTCTGTGTGTAATGTGTTATTCTTGCCCCTATACATGCTAACTTTATTTGTCTCGTTTAAATCCATGTTAAGAAGTTCTGTTTAAAAATGGATTCTAGAAGAAGAATAAAACAGACTTGCGACCTCCAATTTTCTTAAGATTTAACAATATTCGAGATGGGAAACAAGTGACAGAAACAACTGGTCGTATTGGCCAAACATCTACAAGTTGTGACCCATTTGGTACTGGGCCAAAGTTTGTATCTCAAGAAATTGGACGAGCATACTACAACTCTTGACAACTGGGTCACATTGTCAGAAAACTTGTATACAAGACTATAATGTCAAGTTTTATCTTCCTTATTCCTGTAATCGTGTTAACTCAATGCAGATTCATCACTCTTAATTGAATCAAAATTGACACTTTTATAATTAGCATCAATAAAAGGACATCGACGCTATGATGTCGACTGTAAAATGTGCTGAATATGGTTACCAAAATCAGCTTCCACTACTTTCTTTAATCATTTGCCTAAACTTATGCATAGACCGGTCTCATCTGAACCAATTTTCTTTCTTGTCTTCTCGAAGAGTTAGAAACTACAAATGTGATTGATCATAAAAGATAAAACATGTTTCCACACTCTTTTCATGTGGAAAAAATGAAAAAATATTTATGTAACTTTCCAATAACTACAACTAGTAGTATTCACTATTTGAGCATTTAATAAGTTTCTTGCAAAATTAGAACCTTGATTATCCTAACTTAAGTGGTGTCTCTTTCAAATTTAGATCTCAAAGGCTGGAGGGTATAACAGTAAAATCAGTATACGGCTCCAAAGCTACAAACCCACTCGCCACTTACCTCACGCGCCCCCTCATTTCGATTTCCTCTCACTCTGCACACGAAGCGAGAGAGAGAGAGAGAGAGAGAAAAAAGCGAAGAATACGCAGAATCCATCCAATTTAGGGTTAGGGCTGCCCCTAATCTGGAAACCTTGCCCTGCTTTCTGATCTGTTTTCCGGATCCGACTAGAGCAAAGAGGACGACGACCCAGTAGCGAAAAGATGGGCGCGAATTCGCTTCCGACGGATGCAACCCTCGATCTCGATGAGCAGATCTCTCAGCTCATGCAGTGCAAGCCCCTCTCCGAGCAACAGGTGCCTGCGATTGTGTTAGATTACAGCTTTCCTTATCCTTTTTCATCGTTTCAATTAGATCCATATTTTAGTTTTTGAGGTGAACTTGAACACTATCGATGATTTGATCTCAGATTTTGTTTCAAATGAAAAAGTGTGTTTTTTTTTTGTTCTTTTCGGTCAGTATGCGATTATCCGATTTGATTTGTCGAAAAGTTATTCTGGAATAGGCAGAGGTCGATGTATGTGTGTATATACTCACGGTTGTTTCATTTTCACGTCAGTTTTATGGGTTGAAAAAAAACTGGATTTTATTCTATCATTTCATAAAAATTGTGGCTGTATTGGTTTCTGAATAGGTCTGCATTTTGATATCCATCTGAATTGGTGATTAACAAAATCGAATCTCATCAGTTAGATGCATAACTGGATTTTCAATTGGGTAGAAAAGATAAATAAAGTTAAAATTGATCTTTTGACTCACAAAAAAAGATAAATACTTGGCGTTAAAATTGGTCATTTTGACATTTTCATGCTATGTTTTTGATACCGGATATTACTGTTAGTCCTGTGTCTTTATAGGAAGTATAGGAGGTGAAAGATGAACTTATCATGTGCAGTGTTGTTTTATTATCATTAGGTTAGAGCATTATGCGAGAAAGCTAAGGAGATCTTGATGGACGAAAGCAACGTCCAGGTTAGTTCTTGGTCTTACTTCTCTTGGTGATCATAATTCCCATGTGGTAGATTGTGTAACCAGCCTGAATTCCTTTTGTTTGGATTAACTGGAGTTGATTTTTATATTTTTCCTGCATGCAGCCTGTCAAAAGCCCAGTGACAATCTGTGGTGATATTCATGGACAGTTCCATGATCTTGCAGAGCTTTTCCGTATAGGAGGGAAGGTAACATCTATAACACTTACTGAGATGCACAATGGACATAAAGATGCACGTTTTGTGTTTTATTCTGTTCCATCTTTTCTAGTAATTACATAAAAGAAAGTCTAGAGGGTTTTCACTGAAGAAGCAGATTATTTGGATCCTTTTTTACAGTGGTTATTCTTGAAAGTAGTGCTTAAGTTTCGTTTCTGGTTCAACTTTTGTTCTCTGATGAATGTTCATCTTACGCTTTTTGCAGTGCCCTGATACCAACTATCTATTTATGGGAGACTATGTCGACCGTGGATATTATTCTGTCGAAACTGTTACGGTACCAAGCTTATACCATCTGCAGACTTCTTTTTTTTGTTCAATAATAATTTTCTGATTTTTAAGTAGAAAGACATCTTTGTCTTGTTATATTGTTAAATCGTTTCTATAACGGAGGATAGTTCTCTCCGAGAAGTTTATGTATGTTTGTTAGATTTGCAATGCTGATACTCTTCCTTTCTTTCTAATGCCATTTGTAGCTGTTAGTTGGCTTGAAAGTACGGTATCCTCAGCGAATCACTATTCTTAGAGGAAACCATGAAAGTCGTCAGGTAAATTAACCTTTTTACTCATTTATACATTTACAAGTCAGTTACGGTTTCCTAAATTTTGTTTGCTGTACTTTCCTCTCCTCCAACTTCTTGCCTGACTCAATACACTTTCGCTGTGGCAGATTACTCAAGTTTATGGATTTTATGATGAATGCCTGCGAAAGTGAGTCTCCAAAATCCTTATAATTCTTCAAATCTTAGTTGTTGTTAATCACATTGAATTTGATAAGACATCGAATTTCCTTCTACACCTTTAGAAAATCCTTCGCGATTTTGTTTGCAATTTTCTTAACAAAGCTTCCTTGTACTTGCAGGTATGGCAATGCGAACGTGTGGAAGATATTTACTGACCTCTTTGACTACTTCCCACTGACAGCCTTGGTTAGTACCTTTCTCTCCAGTTTTATGAAGTTGGGACTCACAAAAGTTTAACTGTCATTGAACTGTGGGTCTTCTTAGAGTTTTAGTTCCAACGAATTACGACGCTAACGAATCTCATGTCGTATCTCCTGTTCGCAGGTGGAATCCGAAATATTCTGCCTTCACGGTGGATTGTCACCGTCTATCGAGACCCTTGACAACATTAGGAACTTTGACCGCGTTCAAGAAGTTCCACATGAAGGGCCTATGTGTGACTTATTATGGTCTGATCCTGATGACAGATGCGGCTGGGGAATCTCTCCTCGTGGTGCTGGTTATACATTTGGTCAGGTATTGAATTATTGAAGCCTCAGTCTCAAAACCTGTCCTGAATCTCCTTTTCCTTTGCTCTAAATGAGTGTATAATTGACTCTCTCTCTCTCTCTCATGTTTGTTTCCACAGGACATTTCTGAACAATTCAACCACACTAATAACTTAAAACTGATCGCCCGAGCGCATCAGCTGGTTATGGATGGATACAACTGGGCACACGTAACACAATCAAACTCATATTCCTTACATAGATTGGCCGAACCTGGAAAACTTTGCTAACTATGTTTAATCACATTCCCATTAACAGGAGCAAAAGGTGGTTACTATTTTCAGTGCACCAAACTATTGCTATCGCTGTGGAAACATGGCCTCCATTCTTGAGGTCGATGACTGCAGGAACCACAACTTCATTCAGGTCTTTCGCAAACTAATGTCCAGAAATCTTCAATGAAACCTCTGGTAAAGAAAAATGCAAAACTAACAAGGTCTAAATTTGTGAAACAGTTTGAACCAGCCCCGAGGAGAGGAGAACCAGATGTGACCCGAAGGACACCCGACTACTTCCTTTAAACACAAGTCACCTCCTCGCAGCTGCAAAGTCTGTTTGTTGGTTTTTGGAGAGATCTCTTGCTTATTCCTTTTGGTTCAGCCGCATTATGTTACAGTCTGCTTCTCTTTAAGGTCGATCAATTTAGCCCTTTCCCTTGGAATAGTGTAATATAGGCAACTGAGGTCGTCAACGAATGTTAAAAACCCCATGAATATTTGTGTTTGGTTGAACTTATTCAGCTCCCTTCTGCCTCAGACTCTGTTTCTTGTGGGATATGATATTATTTTGATTCAATTTCACGTAATTCTTCCCTTCAGTTTCTGTTTTCAAACCTGATGAAATTGAAGTTTCTTAAGGCATCAACGTGATAAACAGTGGCCTGTAAGATTATATATATACCAAACAGACAATGAATCTGTAACTACAAGTTAATGTAAGAGAATAACGAAGGAACAAGATCAACAACAGACCAGGCAAGGCCTGCATATTGCAAGAACCTTATACCGGTGTCAACATCAAATGAGTCCTGTTTCAAGAAGTCGCACAGTTTCTGCAAATACCCAACCGAGTTCTTAATTTCGTCTGTCTTCTTCCCATTTGCATATCCGTTGTCGAGCTTGAGCTTTGGAATGTACGTGGTGGATCTTATTGGGATCCCAAGTGCGTTGGATACTGTTGGCAAGATCCATTTTGCGAGGGACTTACTGCAGAATTTCACCAAGAGTATCGTTGGTATCCCCACCATGACTCTCCCAAGGTACGCTGAAACCGGAAGCTCCGGTGAGAAGATTCTTGGAGCTGCTTCATGGTGGAATTGGCTGTACGTTTGCTGAACTCCAGCCACCTAAAGACAAGTAAAAAGATCGGTTAAGGGCCATTGTCTGAACAACAAACCATCAACAGTATTTGCACCATATCAACATTTCTTGATATTGCTTACAATTCCTAGCGCAACACCGTTGAAGGCGGTGTGATACTCGTAGCTTGGAGTTTCGTGCTCGGGAGTCGGATAAGCAAAGAGCAACAAGAAACTCAGAGCAGTCCAGAAGGAGCTAACTGCACAATAATCAGTAGAGTCATGCAAATTGCAAGTAGAAGAAGCAATTGCGAAACTAGGAGCAATTATGCTTACCGTTCTGTTTCGAGGTGATGAAATCATCGATTTTTTCGTTGACGGTAAGCCAAAGACCTAGAATCAAGACTCCTATGGCAAGACCAGCGATGATATCGACCACACTGTGCATACCCAAGTAAATCCTTCCTAGGAAGAAAAACAAAAACGTTAACTGAAGAATCAAATACACATATAAAGGAATGTGCATTTCTATGGTAAGAGTTTGATCTTACCAAAGGCAATGAGGGCTACCAACAGACAAGCAAAGGCAAATCCATAGTACTGGATAGACGCATTTTCATGTTCAAAAGAGGAGAACACATAGTGAAATAGATACCTGAAACAACAACCATTGAAGGGACAAAGTGTTAAAACCTCTAATACTCACACCAACATCTGCTTTACGCAAGAGCAGCGTAATGTTCACAACAAGGGATACAGATTAACACTAATTGCTTCACATACATCCAATAACAATTAACAACTATCAGTAAGCATCAGTTGATCTATCTTCAACAGTTCAACTATGGGATTCTATAGCATTCCAGTTACAGCAGTAAAAGAGTTTGCAGAAGAACATACCCAGATAAACAAACAGTGTTTAAAGTATGTGAAGAAGGCAAGCCATATTCCATTGCATTGTCTTCCTCATCTTTTGTTGCAGTAATCCTTCTAACCGGTGGGCAGCTCGGACGAGGAGCTGATACCACATCCTACATATAGAAGACGGTTTTAAAACCAAAGGCTCCTTGTTTTCAAAAACTTGTAAACGAAGAGAATGTGTAATATACCTTGATGCAGTTCCCTAAGTAATCACAGAATGCTATCAATAGAGTCATCTGCCTAGCCAATCTACCATGTCCACTCTGCAGATTACACTCATGGATTAGTAAACTACTTCAAAATGACAATCATATCCGTATGTATCCAAGACTAAAGTTTCCAACTTAAATGGTGAAGAAGAAGTTTGGAAAGTTACCCAGAAGAGCAAAGGCAAGAAAGCAGTGTAAAAGGGCACTGAGACAACGCATGATAGCCCTGAGAAGAAAGCATCCAACAGTCTGTTCTGATGTTTCTGCAAACAACAATTTCCACATGAGAACTTTTATTCATCTCCAAATCAAAGTCAAAATGAAAAATTCATTTCTGTTTTGTTTTCAAAGCTGTTTTTGATTATTTTGGGGTAATTAGGCACCTGGATATTGAGAATGAGAGGAACACCACCGACGACTTGACGAGCGACCCATGGTTGTAGGAGAGATCTAAATTTATGGGTCAATTTGAGATATGAAGAAACACAGATCCATGTCACAATACTCACGAGGACCAATCCTTGCCATGTCCCTGAGCCTTCCATCGTGACTTTCTAGATTCTTCTTCTTCTTCTTCTGCCACCGTTTTTTTCCCTCCCTCTTTCCCCGTTTCGAGAGAGAGAGAGAGAGAGAGAGAGAGAGAAAATGGAGTTTGATAATTTGAAAGGGATTTGAATTTCTGGGTTTTTGAAAGTAAAAAATCTAAGAAACAGAAGAAGACGACAATTATCCAATATATGCTCGTGGGATGTCTCTCGGGGCCGTACAGTGAGGAGCTCCAATGGATGTTCGCTGGCAGAGAGAGTAGAAAAATCAAATATAGGAAGAATTTGATTTTGATTCTCTATGAAGAAAGTTAATAGGAAATTTTCACAGCCACCAGTTTTGAGCCACCACTTTCTCAAAGTGAAGGTCTACGTGTTAGGTTGAGTCAACGCAGATTTAGTCAAATTCTTTGAATTGTTTTACTTTCTAATACTGAGAGTGATTGCCATGTTAACATTTCATTAATATTTGAGCTACAGAAACAACTTTTTTTTGTTTGTTTTTCATTGATCGTAAAATACTGTATAGAGACATAATAAAACAGAAAATGAAACGGAGAATTGTAATACGTAGTGTGCACTACATGTAAGAAAATGGTCATTTTGAACATTGCTTCTTACTTTTTCTAAAGCAACGCCATGAGTGCTTAAGTTACAAACTTGTTTCATAAGCTAAGCTCATCTCGTGTGATCTGCATTCTCATGTTCCCATATCACATTTAACATTTTGGGTTTGACTAGTTCTGATTTTCTGAAGAATAAATCGTCTCCTCCATAAAAATAAACAGATCTACACTAACGCCATTTCTCCTCCATAAATTCATAGCAGAAAAAGAGCAAACAATTGAACAAGGCAAAAAGACCAAAATATGTCGCATAAATGGGACAGCATTATTGGTTTCACCAAAAATCTCTTACGACAAACAGAAAATCCAAAACAGAGCAAAAAAAAAAGTAGAACCCAACCGTTTCTCGTTCTTGACGAAACAGACTCACAACAAAGTCTTATGATTTTTCTCTCCTCTGGCTTTTACCTAAATGATCAAAGTAATATTTAAGTACGAACACCTCGGTTAAGACTTACCATTCGGGTCGTACCATCCATCTGCATTCCTCCTCTGTTCCCAGTTCCACCACCTCTTCCTCCATATCCACCTGCCCCTCGGTTCTGACCAGACCACTCTCTTGTCTGACCACCATACCCAGATGATCTGTTACCACCGTAACCTCTTCCACCGCCATTGTAACCTTGTCTTCCTTGGTTGTACGACATGTTGTCTTGCCATTTCCCACCACCAGCTCCTCCTGCATACTCCTGATTGTTGTCTCTTCTTCTCGAGCTCAGATCCAGACCGCCGCCACCGGTCCTCGCCTCCATTGCTCTTTCGTTGCTCTCTGCAAGCACAGCAAGTTTCTCTGTTAACTGGAAAGCCAAGGTTTGCAGCCTGTTGTGCTGGACATCGTGGAAGACGATGCAACGTGTAGGTTGGTCCCAGTTTGCATGGAGTTCTTCACTGATCATCATCTTGCTCACGATGCTGTGGACTTGGTTCTCAGCGATATCAAACATCTTGGCCAGCTCAACTAGACTTAGGGACTCGTAAGAGGCCGAGTATGTGAAGAGGTAAGTCCTCAAAGCCTCTTCTTTGATCCTAGCCTTCACCATATCAAGGATGGTTTCACGATTCTTGAGCAGTTTCCAGACATCAAGAGAGTTCAAAACTTCAAAAGCCTTTTGGAAGTCTCCTTTGGTGAGAGCTCGAGTTGCTGCCATGACATGGTCACGGACGTTCTCAGGCGGAGCAGTGAATGCTTGCCTCTCGCTGACTTCGAGCAGCCGACGGAAGTTCTTGCTAATCACCTTGCGTCGGGTATCATGAGAATTGGCTGCCATGTTAGGGACCTCTAGAAGCATAGCACATATGAGATGGACAGCTTCAAGAAGCTCAAGGTTTATGTGCATGTGATATGGCATCTGTCGTCTCCTCTCCAATCTTTCCTGGTAGGACCAATAAGATGTAAATAAAAAAGAGCCTTAGGCTACATCCAATGTCTCAAGATGGAAACAAGTACTAAGAACCTGAGATGCAACAGAAAGTACTATGTAATATGAACAAAAATATGTACCTGCTCGGGAGTTTTCTCGTGATATCGACTTTGCGAGACACCTTGAGCAAGCAACTCACGCACCCTTTGACCAGAATACAGCTCAGAGAGGCAGCTGTGAGCCTCGGTAATCATTCCAACCCGGAACGCGCAGAGACCGAGCTGTGCCATGGATCTGTTAAAGAGGATCTGGGTTGAGATGTCCATGTGCTGAATATTGTCCTGCAGATGACTCATCAGCAACAAATCCCTAGCAGTCACAAACTGGTCCACTAATGCATGATGGTAGATATCACATAGCATCGCACGGGCTTTAGTCCGCTCATCTCCATATTTGTAAATAAGGGAGACCAGAACATCCATCATAGCTCGGCTACTCTCTGGGAAGGTAGGCTTACGAGGAACAACCTCTGGAACAACGATGAACGAAGGAGGAGGTACATTTTCCTGTTTGGGCTCCTCACTATCTTCTTCTTCTTCTTCTACCACCAGCTCAGCCAGTTTTCTCATGGCATCGTAAACTTCCTGAGGCTTGTAGTAAACTAACTCAACTCGTCTTAAGCCCACCCTTGCAGCAGCTTTGAAGTCACCAGATCGCTCAAAGTAGTCCTGGATGTTTTGAGCAAGAGCTAAGAACATCGGCTCATCTCTCAGTCTCTCCACATACTCACGTGTATGAGGATCTATGCTCTGCAAACTCTTGAAAAACTCAGTGTCTATCCTCTCCACGAATGCAACAAGGTTTCCCCAGACCCTAATTTTGCCATCATAATCTTCTGGTTTTGAAGTTTCATTCTCATCAGGCTCAACCGTGTCGTCAACAACGAGGTTATCATACTTGACCAGGATGTCCAGTATCGTAAGCATGTTACTCACACACTTCTTCCACACATTGATAGGCATGTGCCCGCTGAGACCAGGATTCACATCAAACTGTGAAGAAATAACACTGAACAAGATTTGAAGTTTCTGTGCTGGAGTTTTGGCAATCCTTGTCAGGTGTGTAAGCTGATCAACCAGTTCAAACCGCGCAGTTCCCTTCCTGCCACGGGCAGCCACAACTTCTTTGAATTTCTGATTGACCCACTCCCATGTGATCTCTTTAGGATCCTTATTATACAGCTTCTCCATAAGCTTATCTTTCTTGCTTAGCATCTTCTCCCAAGAGGTATCACCTTTAGTGTCATCTTCCGAGTCTTCAGACTCAGCCTCCACACCAACATCTCCCTCAGACTCATCCTCCTCTTCTTCATCTTCCACATCTTCATCCTCTGATTCCTTCACTTCCTCGGTCTCTGGATTCTCCCTGTATTTAGCAATCTCTTCTTCATACAGCTTATTGTTCTTCTTCAACCTCTGTCTCATTGCATTCAAGGCCTTGGAGTTACTGGGGCTCATCCTTCTCCTAGCTTCCTTGTTGGCCATAGTTTCATTGAGGAAATCCTCCAGCATCACAAGGGTTTTGATGTACAACACCGGAGCCTTCACAGCCTCCGTAATCCTCATAACTTTCTCCAGCTGCTTGTTGATCTTATCAAAATTCTCCTGAAGACTAACCCAATCATTGATCTTCATGGCATTCTTCATCTGCTCGGCGGTATTCACCATCTCTTCAAAACGCTTGTCCTTGGCTGGCTGAACAACACGTTTACGGAGATCCTCGTCATCACTATCACTTGCACCGGGAAGGTAACGCGAGGCACCACCGGCATTGGCATCTTGAACATCTTCCAAATCTTCCTCGACGTCAGTCTCGTATTCACTGTCACTTCCGGTCTGGTGAACAAGGAACAATGAGAAAGCAAAGTAAGTATACAAAAACGAAGCAAGCAAGTCCGCAATAAAGAAGTAATCGAAAAGGTATACAAGGTTCGAGGGAAAACCTGAGCAAAAAACTTCGACATCTTTCCCCAGCAGAAAACTTATCAATAATCAAACGTTTATAGCTGCTCCAAACCTGAAAAATTCCAAAGGGGTCTAAGATAGTAGAGAAAGGCAACCTCAGAAATCAATCGAATCCCAGAATCTCAAATCAAATCTATATATCAAGCAACTCATACGAATTCAGAAAGAGAAACAAATCCGGAGCAAATTACAATCGAACCACGCAAAGAGAACGATGAAATTAAAGCGATGAACATTCGCATTCAGGAAGATAGTGTGCGATTAAAACATATAGATGTATCCCAATGTTGATCATCAACAACAATTGAATCCGATAGATCTCTAAAAACCAAAATTTCATTCACAGATGATTTCGATGAAATCTCGTATGTTTCAGCTGAAATTGTGATATTGCTTGATAAGAGAAGAGAAGAGTAGAAGGCAAAAGCACAGAACAGGCAAATTCGCGAGAGAGAGTACCTGAATATCGCTAAACTTTGGAGAAGCGAAGAGAAAGAAGAAGGGTGAAATGAAGATGAAAATGAGTATGTAGATCGGTAGAGACAATCGAACAAATAAACGGCGCCGTTCACACAACGTAAAAGCTCAAGCAAGAGAAAAACCCTAAATTCCTTTGTTTGCTTTTGGATCGGACACTTGGTGTTTATTTCGCACCCTGGTCCCTCACAGTCTTTTTTTTTTTCATAACTTATATAAATTTTCCAAATGGTGGTATACACCAGCCAAACTACAAAAGAGGTGAAGAAACACCCAAAACACACAAAAGATAAACACATCTTCAAGAACAAAGCCAAAGCCAAAGTCCAGGGAAAACCGGTAAATCCCCGGAAACAGAGTCCAGGAAAAGGAGACAAGTACAACATAGGGAAATAAACATATCAAGATAAGAGCTAAAATCTTCTTAAAACCCAAAACTAAACTTTCAAACAATAAAAGCAATTAGTCTTAAAAACCTTTAGCATAGCCGGAGCAGTCAGTCACTCAGAGTCTTTACCTGGAAATGGAGAGGTATACTTTTGATATGAAAAAGTCTTTAGAGGTCTTAATTGGCCTTATATATCTTTTCTGACCATAAATTGACTTCCCACAAAATTTAAGGTTAGAATGAAGTTAACATATTGTTCTATTCCCTTGTACAAGCCTCTACGCTGCAGTAAAATGCTAATTGTACCGTGAATACGGGTAATCTCTGTCCACTATTATTCATTTTATAACTAATTTTTAAGTACGACATATTATATAGTTGTACTTGTAATAGAGAATAAATGTTACCAAGATCAATTATCACAGATTTTGGCTCACATAACATAAAAACCTGGTTGCAGCCGCGGAGACAGTGGAAATGCAACATAGGTACTTTACTGTGTTGTGTATTTACATTTGAATTTTCTTTTTGCTTTTGGCTATTATGAGTTGTTAATATACCAGCTAAGCTTGCTATAAGTGACAAGATTAAGTATTTATCTTGTTGCTCTGCCTCTTTGTCTTGGTTAGCTCATGCACTTGCCCGAAGGCATTAACAATTCCATCCTCCTTCCACTTACACACTAAGCATCGACTCTTATTCAAAATTGGTCAGTACTGGAGACCTTCGAATTAGCAAAAGCTTTTAGCTTTTATCTTTTATTTTTGTTTCCATTTTACATGGATTGATTCATGGTGAAATGTGCATGTGCATAAACGGCAGTGCACACATTCGCTGCAACTAAAACATAATGGGGGATTGGTAAATTGATGCCGCTATCCATCTCCATCTTTTTGAACGAAGATGAAGGCTATCTTGTGCAAATTTGGAGCTGAGGGCACTTTGTTGAACCCATATACCTTTAGATCGAAGATATCTGAGTTCTTTAGCCGCAAGCATGTTTTCTTCTCTGCTATCATCTCTTTGCCGAAAGGAAATGGTGAGCCACAAATAATTTAGAGTCTCAATAATTTACGAATGGTTTAGTTATTCCACACTACTACACGCGAAATCTAAAAAGAAAATGTTTTAATTTTTATTTTAAATATATTTTTGGTCAACATTTTAATCTATTTTAATAAAGATCACAAATTTAATGGGACATCGACTTTCTATGTATGGTGATTCAGTAGCACAAAAATATGAAAAACACAACAACTGATTTTCTGCTTTTCCAATTGTGCAGACTACATCAACAAAATTTACAGTAATGGAAATGCGACTAGAGGAACAAGGAGCACACACATAAAAGAAGACCATTCTTCACATTGTGTAACAAAAAAATTAAAAAGGATTCAAGTCGATCACTTCATCAGTCATCATCATCACATGAGCATTGGCTTCATATATATACACAGAGAGAGAGAGAGAGAGAGAGAGAGTCCTAAAGCTTCTCAAGTTCTTCTTGAGGCAAAGGACTTCTCCCAAGACTTGATCCTCGTGTTCTAACCGGTGCAAAAGGAGATGGGTTATAAGCGCTAGCTCTTGGAGATAGTTGAGCTTGTTCAAGAACCCTAAACTGAAGCTCTGATGGGTAATCTCTCATGCAACTGATTCTAGGCCCTGCACCTGTACTCCATCTTGAATGTAGCCTCTCAGCTAACTGGTATGATTTGATACCTTTGTGTGAGTCTATACGTTTCATTATCTTCTCCTTGGGGACAGGCTTCTCGTACTCTTCAATGTCTTCATCGAATAGATTCGACTTCGGGTATGTGAACTCTTCCTCAGCTATGAATGTCTCTTCTGCTGTCTCATACCCTTCTTCTGATGGTGTTTCAGGCTCTTCTTCCTCATCTTCATCATATTCCTCAATCGTGTCGAAGTCGTTGTGGGGAATCTTCGTTCTTGCAAGTTTTGAATGGAAACTTGTAAATGTTTGTAGCTCTGCATGATTAGCGTGTGGGCTTAGACCGGTCTGAGCGTCCACAAAGTCACAATGTTCGTCTTCGATCTCTTTGATTCTTGAAGGCATTCTCTTGACTTTATGATGATGATGATGATGATGAGCTTCTCCATCTTCTTCATCTGGACTCTTCTGCACATCATGAAAAAAAAAATCTCTGTAAGCGCGTGAATCATATAGCGGAAAGTAAACACAAACCAGATTCATAACTATGGAATGTAGATGACTTAAAGCTCAGACCGGAGAGGATTTACCTTTACATCTGTGAGGTCTACATGGTTCTCCTTAAGAAATGACATGAACGCCAGAAAATTCTCTTCTGTTGGAAGATAATGTCCACTGTGAGGCCAAACTGCCTGAAAAGATCATCCAAAGAACTCAAAACTTAACACACAGAGTTTTAGCAGAATAAACGAGGAACAGCACAAGGAATATTCTTTTAGTTTTCACCTTAAGAACACCATCGTCGACCACAATTCTTCCAGCTGATAAAGTAGCTCCTCCGGCCAGAAAACTCGAATGTTGAAAGTTCCCCTTTCTCTTCATTCCAGCATACAATATCTTAGAGACGCTTAGGACAAAGATCCACTTTGCATCCGGAGGCCCTTCTTTTGTGTCAAAAAGTATCCCACTATGCTTATACTTTAGTTTCCCATCCTCAATTATCACTTCATATGCCTCCCTTTCCGTCTGTTCGCAGGAAGGAATCAATTATTACCAAAAGATATCTAACTAACAAGCATGTCAATAACATCGAAAAAGTAATTATTTCCAAAACAATTGTCTACCAAGTTTTGCTGAAGACAATATCTCAAGTTCATCAGAATTAGTCTACTAAGCACAGTTATTAGAGGGTAAAACTCACCGGACCAAGATACTTGATGCTTTGTTGGTAAAGTTTTGACCTTGGACATCTTTCGTGGTTCAATTCTTTTCCTTGTCCTATGTCAAGCCTACAAGTCCAAAGTTGGATGTCAGCTCATAAAACGTATGTAATCCTGAATCTTGATACTGTCCAAAGTTTGATTGTGTAATAGCAAACGTACCAGTAAAAAAAAGGTTGTTTACTGTCACAGTGGAGCCACGCATGATAATAGAATTGCAGATTGTGGCCATAGCGATGTCGAGGATCAATCTGTTAAGCTAGAAAACTAAGATCACATTGCTTTACAGATAACTCACAACCAAAGAAAAAGGACAAACTGTACAAGAATATTCTTACCGCCTCAAGCCAATGCTGCAAAGCCAACTTCCGAGCTTTCTCGTCCTTTGACAAGCCTTTACCCACCTAAGGGAATAAACATTTGTCAAATCGTTAATGAAAGACTGGAAGCAAGGGAAAACAAAATGGGTGTATTGTTACCTTAGCAGCTCTTGTTCTTGCTCTAGACCAGCGTGAAACTGCAGTCTCTTGCTTCTCAATTTCAAAAAACGATATAGAGCTTCTTTTAAGTTCGGCAAAGTCAAGTACCTTCCACCTGAAAAATTCCAGTTAGTTACTAAACAGACAAACTTATTCTCTCTATTTATACAGTGCCTATTACGAACCATCTTTGCTCAACGACTACAGCACAATCAGCTAGCCTTCTTCTGGTTCGAAAGCTTCTATAAACCTTCTGCAACTTTAACGCAGCTTGGTATCTTCCGTCACCTAATAACGCTAAAAAATCTTTGACATGATCGTTTTCAGTATAAGGGTTTTCAGTAGGAGGTTTCCATCTTGGGATTTTGTATCTGTCATCTTCTTTCAAAAAGGTTAAAGGTTTTACAGAAAACTTGATCTCCACATCTCCTGGAGAAACTCTAGGTTGCTGTGTCTCTTTGAAGCTAAGGGATCTGTTCGTCTTTCTAGTCTCGGGTGATTCAGCGATGGTTGAATCAGATTCATTGTCATTAAAGCTGATTGATCGAAGAAGGGTCTTCATTTCTGCACAGCCAAGACAAACGCATATCAGAGCTAATGCCTTCAAATTTCAGTCACCAGAAAAATGTATTCCAAAAACAAAACGAAGTTGTGATGAATACAAACCCATTTTCACTCGAAGCCAGATTCAAGCATTTCCTTGCTACGTCCCTGAAAATGTCAGATAGTTAAATAACCACCATTGGGACATTACGTCGAACACAGTACGATCACCAAATTAAACACACATAAAACACTAATATTTTCCAAAACATTCACCATCTTCTTTCTAAATTTCTATGCTTCGCCTATCTAATCAGCAAAACTAACAAATTTATGCACTAATCGTGTAAACAGTGAGCCAAAAGTACGAGATTATCTCTGTATTTCAGGAGAAAGGGTCATACCTCGAATGAATGCGAGTCAAACAGAACACAAGAGACGGAATGAGAAAGAAGGATACTTTAATGGAAGAAAACAACAGAGCCAAAAAGGATTTAGGAAAAGCGAAAATGAGGAACGAAAACTCTTGAATGGGGTTGGTGTCTAGGATTAGATGGAAACGTGAGAGAGAACGATAATGGCGGCCATTTCTGATCAAGAGATTCTCATGAAATCTCAATCTATCGATTCGAATGTGTTCCATTGGCGGGGAGAAAATAGAATCCTCTGTTTTTCCCTTTCTAGCTCCTAAACATAGAGAGCGCTTTCAGAAGCTTTCATTGGCTCCTCTGTTTTTTGTTTCCTATTTTTGGCTGATACAGCATGATAAACAAAACGACACAGTTTCAGTCCTCGTCCGTTATATTTGACGGCGTTAACCAGAGCAGAAGAGAAAAACCTAATCCCTAAACCAGACGTTAAGTCTTCTCATTTTCCGAGAGGAATCTGACTTTTTATCCCGGAACTCCGACGCCGAAACCAATGGAAGGAGAAGATGAGCTCCGGAGAGTAAACGGAGATGTAGAGGATGACGATCCGCTAGTGTTGAGCTCTCAAGCTTTGGCAGCGCTCCAGGAATTTCTAGCTGACCAGAACAAGACTGTCGCGAGCGGCACGCCGGCGGCGTCTTCCGTCGACGGAGGAGATGATTCCGATAAAGTGGAGCTTGTTACGGAGGATTGGAGACTCAGCCAGTTCTGGTACGAGCCTGAAACCGCAGAGACTGTAGCTGAGGAAGTTGTCACTCTCTCTAGTAGATTCTCAGGCGGTCGAATCGCCTGCATCGCTTGCCCTACTCTCTACGTTTATCTCAAGGTAACAATTGATCAGTTTATCAAACAAGTATCGAATCCGTTTTGCTGAATGTGGATGCTTTTGTTGTTGCTGCTGCTAAATTTCTGTGTTTCCGGGTTTTGATTTGTGATGATGATGAGTCAGAAAAGGGATCCGAGTCTCCATGTGCAATTGCTGGAGTACGATATGAGGTTTGAGAGATATGGAGATGAATTTACGTTTTATGATTACAACGAACCTGAAGATCTGCCATTGCAGCTCAGACATTGCTTCCATATAATCGTTGCAGATCCTCCCTATTTGGTAAAAGTTCTCAACTATTCTGTTTCATTTTTCAAAGTTCTTAGTTTGTGACTTTTATGAGGCTAATGTTCGATGGAAATTGCCCTAAAGATGGATACTTTGTGGCTCTCTGCCTTATAATTGTCTTTGAGTAACTTATAGTCACCAGATTAGTGATGTTGATTTGGTTATGCTTGGCAGAGTAAGGAATGTCTGGAAAGAGTTGGTCAAACAATTTCGTTCCTCGCAAGTCCAGTAGATTCTTTGTTGCTTCTTCTCACAGGTACATGAATGACTTCTCTTTTCTCAAGTCCATTTCGTATGATTTAATGTTTTATTAACTGGGAGAAGATAACACATCTTGCAGGAGAGGTGCAGAGAGATCGGGCGGCTGAGCTATTGGGTGTTCGTCCTTGTGTGTTTAAGCCTCATCACACTAGCAAACTCGGGAACGAGTTTCGGCTGTTTATAAGTTATGATCCAGGCACCAGATTAGGGGGCTTGGAAGAAGACACCTAGTTGTGATAAGTTGCTTTTCTCAAGTCTTAGTAAACCAGTGGGATTCTTGTAACCCTCTGATCACAAAAAACATAGCAAGTAATCTTCTTTTCCTGTCTTTCTTGATATGTTGATTTCTGATGATCTCAGGTTTCCTATATATCAAGTATGCCATACTCTTGTGCGTGAGAACAATCATGTCTCATTCCTCAACTGTTCGATCGTTTTCTGTTATGTATGTTGTTGCAACCGTGGGATTTTAAGTCTGGTTGATATCATCAGTCTAATTGTTTTGGTGAAAGATGTGTTTGATGAAATATCAAATTTTGGTTTTTTGATATTTATTGCATTACCAAAGATATAATCAACACAATAAAATTTCTTGTGCCTCTCAAGGTGATGACGCATAAACTTTTTGAAACTTCCTGAAGGTGACACATCATTTAAAACAAATAGCCAATAAAAACATTTTAAATAATATCAGTCAGCATTTTAAACATTTTAAACATTTTAGTACACGTCAGCGGTCCAATCTCAAAATCGACTTCAGCAATTTCTTCTTCCTCCATGTAATCCAATCTCGAAATCGACTTCTTTCTCAAACCCATCTAAGTTTCTACTTCCTTCGTGTTATCATCTCTCTCAGTCGCATTTTCGTTTCTGATTTCTACCTAAAGTTTGGTTGGAATATATCATCTTTGTTACCTCAAAATATGGTTCGAATATGTAATCTTCTTTCCCAAATGCGGATCAAATTGCTCTTCTTCTACTGATTTTTTCTCAATGATTCTCCATATCTAGACTTCAATCTATACGGATTTAGGTTATTTCCTTGGTTCTCGAGTGATTCCTCCACGTTTTTCGGCAAATGATTTTTTATTGGTTATGAAATTTAAGATGTTTTGAACTCATCTCTTACTACTCTTACCCACTTTCGCTTTTAATCGGGGTTTTAGAAAAACTTAGTATTTTAGTATGATGTCTTATTCTGTTTTTGAGTTTGGTCAATCTGAAAGAAGATAAAGTGGAGAAGATGGCAGCGGACGAGAATCGTCGGATCAAATGGATCAGACCAAGAAATATGTGACGGTGGGTGAGTTGGTGAAGATACATATGCGAATTTCTCGATTCAAGGATTTAAATGGTCGCTTCTGGTCAAACACTTTGTTTATGGGTGTTTACTGCGTTGGTATATGCGAAGTGCTAATCTCATATCTCATATTTGCATTTATATCTTATATTTGCATTTAGCGAGTAAATGGAATTTGAATATATATTTCTGTTTTGATCTGATTTTAAAGGATATAATTTAATGCTTAGAGCTCAATTGCTTCCCGTTTTCAAAGGCAACAACATTTGAGGAAGAAGAAAATGAAAGAGAGGATAACATTAAAAAAAAAGCTATGAAATAGGAGTTGCCTGGATAACATTAACATCAGCTTAAGCCTTTTCTGGAGAATGCTGAGAAAAAAAGGGGGGAGATCTCTGTATCCGTAAGCTATGAAGGAGTTTCACTATATGCTAGAGAATGCTGAGAAAAATGGTTCTTCAAGCTTTAACTTTTAATGGCTTGTCAAGTTAGATTTTGCGTATATAGATTTTTCTTTATAGCGTTTAGGAAATGCATATTGTGGCACAATGTGCTTATTCTGTTATTCATAGCTTATTTTGTTTAGCAAATTGAATTACTTTATAAAATTAAAATTATATTACATGTAGAAATAATATTAATATAAATCATGTGGGTATATACTAATTAGCTCTTGCTCTATTGTTATTGTTTTGTGTAAAATTACTTTCGGGTAATCAAAAAAATTTGGGTAATCAAAAAGTTCTCGAATAATCAAAAGTTTAGATTTATGTATCATACAAAATTGACGTATAGAGGCTAATTTGATTTTTTTAAATGGTGTAAACTATTTTCAAAATCAAATACAAAACTAAAAATACAAGGCTCTATGTTTTCTAAATTGTTTATGGCTTTATGTAGCATAGAAAATTAGTGGATATAAAGAAAAATTGTAAAATATCAAAATATAATAATATAATTTATAACACAATAAAAAAAACAGAAGTCTCCCACGGCAAAGCGGGATATCCTACCTAGTGTTTGTAACAAAGCCAAGTGACTTACAAATAGATCACTCCAAGTAGTAGTAGTACTCAAAAGCCACATGAAAAAATCTACCGTAAATTGAATTTTATAAATTGCGTAAAGTGGTCGCATTTTCAAGTTTTCTCTCGACTCGAACCTTTTTGTCATTTCGTTCTTTAAAAAAAAGAGAAATTGAAAAAAAAAAAAAAAAAAACTGGTTCGATTCGGTTCGCCAACCTCAACCGGACCAAAATTAGAAACCGGCGAAGAAGTTGAGATCTCGAGACGAGTCTTCCGGTGGGAGAGAAACGAGAGAAACGAGAGAAGTAAAGGTTCTTCTTCCATGGTCATCGAAATTCAAATACAAGCAATCAGCAGCAGAGAAGAGGACTAACCAATTCTATCAACTTTAGGAATGAGGCCGAACATTGTTACCGAGGTGAGATCTGTTCAATTTCCCCTTCTGCTCAACTATTTTCCTTTTGATCTTAATCAGAAATTGCTGAGATTTTCGCTTTGGTTGATTATCGACAAACTGCTAGTGAAACGAGCTACGAACCGATAGCTAAAATCTGTGAAATTCGTTGTTCGCTCGGTAGAATTAGCTAGTCTGTAGTTAGATTCGGCATAGCTTCAGTTTTGCGGCCGATCGTTTGTTTGTAGGAACATTCTCCTCTTTTGATCCGTGAAGCTGTATCGTTTCAGTAGTTCTTCGAATTCTGGGTATTCTAATAGAACTTCACCAGTTTTGAGTATGAAATCTCCACCAATTCTACTATAGTACTATGACTCTGGATCAGCTCCTTCTAAGATATCTGAAGTCAATTAAAATGTCAAGTATATAGATTTCTGTTCTGGAATCAGAGATTGACACAAGTTCTAGTTTTAAAACTGGTGAAAATTCTTGTGAAGAGTCGTTTGTGATTTGCTGTGGATTCTGATTTTCTTATAGGCTGGTGTGCAAACTAGAGTTGGACAATGGTGGAACGCAATACCATTCCTCACGTCATCAGTGGTTGTAGTTTGTGGGCTCATTTACCTGATATGCCTCTTAATTGGATATGACTCCTTCTACGAAGTATGCTTCTTACCCTCGGCAATTATATCCCGGTTCCAAGGTATCTTCTCGTACTATCGAGGCTTGCATTTCATGTAGAAGGGATTTTTTGAGATGCTTGATCACTCACTCTTTTTGGTTTTATCTGCTGTGCAGTTTATAGGTTTTATACAGCCATTGTTTTCCATGGATCGTTGCTTCATGTTCTGTTCAACATGATGGCGTTGGTTCCTATGGGCTCAGAGCTGGAGAGGATCATGGGATCTGTGCGTTTGCTTTACTTGACAATTTTGCTGGCGACAACCAATGCCGTACTGCATCTTCTCATAGCATCCTTGGCAGGATATAATCCCTTCTACCAATATGATCATCTCATGAATGAATGCGCTATTGGATTCTCAGGAATTTTGTTTTCTATGATTGTCATAGAGACAAGTCTCAGTGGAGTCACCTCTAGGAGGTTAGACACTTTTTTCTATGGCATTTTGACAATCCGTTGTGTTCGTGAGGCATCTCATAGGTCTTGATTTTCTGCTTTCTTTCTCTGGTGCAGTGTGTTTGGTCTCTTCAACGTGCCGGCTAATCTGTAAGCCCATTGTCTTGCTTGACGGTATGCATATCTTGTTGCACATGTAATGTGAAATCTGTATCCGTTTGCAGATATCCATGGATCTTATTGCTAGCCTTCCAGCTTCTCATGACAAATGTTTCACTGCTGGGGCACCTATGTGGCATCCTCTCTGGATTTTCATGTGTGATTTGTTACCTCCTGTTTCATTGCCTTTTGCTGTCTAAACATGCAGTTTCTATGGCAGCTAACTTGTGATTCGCTTTGGATTTCAGATTCTTATGGCCTTTTCAATTTCTTGATGCCAAGCTCTTCATTTTTCTCCTCCATTGAGTCAGCCTCCTGGATGGTAAGTTCTTCAGAAGATCTGACTTGATCACTTCCTAGTTTTGCTGTAGTTTGATATGAGGCTGTGAGTGGTACAGTAGACATACTTCTCTCTGAATTAACCCTCGCTCATCTAGTTTCGATGTCATTTTCCAGTCTAGCTGCATAAGGCGACCCAAATTCATTATGTGCACTGGTGGGAATCCTTCCAGCTACATGCCCACTTATAATGGACAAAACACGACATCCAAGTGAGAATCCCTTACTACACACAAAAACCTGCTTGCCAAGAGAACATCCTAATAATGATATTATTCTTTGAACAGTGGTTTCTCTACAGGAAATGCTTGGAGATCATTGTCTTCATGGTTGCCACAGAGGGAAGCATCTAATCAGGTACATTCATACTAAATATCGTCAATCACTATTCTTTGCCTTTGTGGATGCATTTCACATCTAAGATCTTTAACCTAACACTTTTACAATGCAGTCTTCTGAGGACAGTAGATTTCCGGGAAGAGGTAGAACTCTTACCACTGCCCGTGATCCAACCGCTCCAGCTGGAGAAACAGATCCAAACCTCCACGCTAGACTGCTGGAAGATAGCAGCAGTCCAGACCGCTTTTCTGATGCGACTGTGATCAGCGTCACAGAGCCAAGCCCCGCCGCAAGGTATTTGATTTCTACAAACTTATCAGCTTCTTATTCACCAATCCTTCAACCTCAGCCGCATTTTACAACCTTTTGCAGACCGGTGCCAATAGCAAACGCAGCAGTTCTGCCTCAATCTCATGTTAGTTATTCGCCTCAGAGCCTAGACCTTCAAAGGTATCTCGAATCTTTTTTTTTCTCATGAGACTGTTCGATGCAGGGTCGTGTTGCTGCTTCCGAAGAACAAATCCAGAAACTCGTTGCAATGGGCTTCGAAAGGGTACGTTTCATGTTTTATACCAACGGCAACCGTAACAAGTAGTGATAGATATATGTTCTTGACGTCTCTTGGTTTTTGCTTCAGACGCAAGTGGAGGTTGCGCTTGCTGCTGCCGATGACGATCTAAACGTAGCTGTGGAGATCTTAATGAGCCAACAGTAGGTATAAACTTGTCTCACAACAAGTAATACGTTGGCTTGTATTGTAACGTTTGTCTCACGTTCCATCTTTCGACTTGCATTTAGAAACTGTATAGCGTCTGTTTTCTCTAAAGGATGTTCTTTGACCAGACAATCAAACCGGTTTTTCCGGCTTAGAATCTATACAAACCAAAGGTTGGGTTGAGTTTCGTTACTTATTTTCAGAAAACTTCAAAAGAAAACCAAATTAGTTCGGTTAACTATTTGTCTCGAGTCATGTGATTGCAATTACAAAGAACACAAATTCACATTTTTATTTTTGTTCATACAAACATAATGAAATACAAAGTACACATCACATTCCAAACAACAAGTAGTCATCACATAGTTTCCTCACTTGATCTTCTGTTTCCTTAGCGCTTACTGCTGCTTACTAGTTGAGGCTTCTCTGGGTGGTCGTACAATGAGAATTGGGCATTTCGCATGTTGGGCACAGTAATCACTCACACTCCCTAGAAAGGCCCTGCATATAACACCAAATACCACAAATTAACACATATGTTCAAAACCATTGATCAAAATATTCTCCTTTTCTCTTTGGTCACACTACAAAGATCAAAGTTGTATAACCTTTTGATCATGCCGAGTCCACGACTACCAACAACAAGAAGATCCACGTGAGTTTCCTCGATAGCTTGGCAGATCACCTCCTTAGGATCTCCTTCCAATATCATCGTTTCCGTCTTCACCTACAAACACAAAACCAAAGCTCGAAATAGACGTCACAATTCATCCAATGTGAGCTTATGAATATGTATAAAGGAAAATGTTATAAATAAAAGGCCACGTTGTATATTTTATTTTTAAGATACAGAAGTAAAACATTGTACAGAACACAAATCGTGAAATTTGAAAGATATACAAAACTTGAGGTTTATGAAGGGAAACATTCCTAAACATCTCAAGACGCATTATGTTACTCTGATATTTTGGGTATATATATATTTATCTTGTATATGCACATACACATGACGCACCATTTTGCCACGACATATCTCCAATGCTCGTGTGAACAATCTGGTCGTGCTCTCTTCTCGTGCTTTCTTCATTGGTTCCGGTACTGAATCTGTCGCATACACCGCCGCAGCTACTATTTTAAAATCCCCTTAATATGCATGTGAATCGATTCCCGCATACATAATTAAAAAAATATATAAATAAAGAGAGAAGCATTTTGATTCACCGGTTCCACCAGCAGGGTAGATATATTGAAGGTACGTTGGATGAACATGAACCAACGTAAGTAAACCGCCTTCTTGATCGTTTTCCGGTTCGGCTCTAATAACATCTCTCAGATGCTCCACTGCCCATTCCAACGCATAGAAACTGTTCTTGCTTTCATCGATCGCAACCATGACCCTTAACTTCTTATTTTGCTTCTTCTCTGCCGTCTCCGTCGTTGTGCCTGCCGTGTCCACACCAATTGCATCAACATATGTCTCCATGATCTGTCCGTACGTTTTTTCTGTTTGTTATTCAGCTTTAGACACTTGATGTATTCATCATAATGAATATGTGTCATAAATTGCGTTACTTTATATAGTGATTCTGAGTAGGTGGAAGCTGGAGAGTGTTAACAGATGTTTAAGATGGATCCTTGGATCGACACATCTCATTTGTGATGGTGACGTGTATCGTTTCTAACATAGACAACTGTTGAATTCACTGTGGACGGGGAAGTTCGCGTTTGAATATTCAATGCATCTACAAATCCTTAAATAGGTTGGTTTGGTTCGGCTGATTTATCAAAACTAAACCGACTTAATTTCGTCAATTTGGGTTAATTTGGTTTAGTTAGATTAATATATGGTTTGGTTTTCTCAGTCACGACATGTTCCAATCTCTCTCTCTCGCAAGGGTTTTTTTCTTTTTTCAATTTCAAATTTCCCTTTCCTTAAACCCTAGAACGCACATTATCCGCAAGCCTCTCACCGGAGAGTGCGTTTCAGTCAGAATATAGGGTTCTTCTTTTCGTGATCTGATCGGTATCAATGGAAGAGAAACTGTTGAAGAGAATCTCTTGGGTTTTCGAAAAATTCTCTTATTGGCAAGTTGGTGAGAGATACTACTCTAGCACCTTCGCCGTCGCCGGCTGCAGTTGGTAAAAGAGAGAAGCGATTTACTCTTTTTTTTTTTTTTTTTTTTGTGTGTGTGTGTGTGGAATTTAATTATAGATAGATTTTGTATGGTTACAGGCACATTTTTGCTTGTCGGGAGGGAGATAAGAAAGATGATCACTTGAGCTTGTACTTGGAACTTGTGGATGTTCCTCAATCTTTGCCACATGGTTGGAAAAGAGACGTGAAATTTAGCTTCACTCTTGTGAGCAAGGCTAAGGGCAAATCCAACAAAACATTGGGTAAGTGTTTTCATATAAGCGCTTTGTTCCCTAAATTATTGGGACAGTAATTGTGCTAAGTGTTAGCAATTCTTGGGTCAATTACACGTTTTTATGCAAAGTTTGAATATTTCTATGTAAATCGTTTGGTGCTCTTTATGATTTTGATCACTTGATGACAAGACATATTTCTCCTCTTCTATTTTTTTTTTTTTTTTGGTGACAGGAGGGCAGGTTTGTTTCGATGCAAATCATACAAGTTGGGGTCATACTAAGTTCGTGTCTCTTACCAAACTTCGTGCAGAGGATGAAAGATTTCTAGTGAATGACAAATTCATCGTCGTCGCTGAAGTACACGTTCTTCCAGCTAAAGTTGTACCAGCGGAAACCGTGAAGGTTAGTGAACCTGATGGTGCATCTAAAGACAATTTAGATGAAGATGATGATACATCTAAAGACGGTTCGGATGATGAAACTTGTGATGTCAATGGGTTTGAAGTTTCCTCTTCTCAGGTATGAAAGGGAATTTTCACCTTCTATTGTTATTAGAGAGAAAGCTGAATGTGATCGTATGCTGTTTTTGGCTAGCAGGTAGAGTCGGTGAGGCAAATCTTCAAAAGCCACCCGGACATAGCATCAGGCTTCCGTCCGAAGAACCAACAGATCAGAAGAGCTTACATGAATGAGCTCCTTAGCCTCATCGAGACGCTGTGCCAGTCACCGGAGAAGCTCTCTGAGGATGATCTGAGCAATGCTGATGACACACTGGCTGATCTGATTGATGTCGGCTTTAAATTGGATTGGCTGAAGACAAAGTTGAATGAGGTCTCTGAAAAGAAGAAGATGGAAAAGGGTAGTGTGGCCCGGATACAAAAGATGGAGGTACAGGTGCAGAAGCTGAAGCTGATTTTCTCGGATCTTGAAACTCGGCTGCAGAAGGAAAAGTCAGAGGCTTTAACCGCGAGAGCTCCTCTCTCTTTTGACGATGTTGTTTGCTGATTTGTGAGGATTCTTGTAGCCTTATGGTGTGAGTCTCATGTCTTTTGATGTCTAGTGGCTTAATTTTCTCTACATTTTTTAGATTTATGGATTGGTTTACGTGGAAGGATTCATAGGCAAGCAAACGTGGACTGAAATACAGATTAGAAACAGAGTCCTCTGTTTTCAGTTATGAGACCTAACTCCACCTCCGTCCTTGGATTTTTTAGTTAAAAAGAGGTTAAGAATGTTTATTTTATAATCTAATCCGTTTCTCGTCAATGCAGCTCATATTTTCCCACAAACTTTTAATCTTTTTTTTTATAAATTGTTAAACGTGATGGTATGTATAACCTCGCATGTGCAACCAATTAACTTCTTCTTGGGAACCAGCGATATGGATAGAAAACGATTCGCTTTCCTCCTAGACGTAGCCGTTAGCCAAAATGTTTTGCACTCCTGTTTCTCTTTAAAGTTGAACAGACGAACTTGCATGTTTATTTATCAGAGTGCTTCAGAGTGTCTTTCCTCTCTACGCACGCGACTTTGAAGGTAAACCTTAGACCACTACTGATCCTGTAGTATTTGACACAGACTTTGTTTGATTTGATATGTATTTGCATTTGGCTGTGAATATTATGTTATAAGGTTTTATTCTTGTCGTGGTTCTCTAGTTTCACTGTGAGAGATCTTCATGGCAAGTCAAGGTGATAACAAGTTCACTTGGGTGATGGAGCATCTCACCTCTCTGCTGTCTCATTTTCATTTATTTAACCCATTTACGATTGCTGACTGCGAATGGTAAACATAACTTTTCTTCTATTGTATTTGTTCATTTAAGTTCATTTGTTATAAATATATATATTTTTGTGTTTTTCTTCGGCAGGTGTTTTGGTTCCACTGCCAAAGGAAACTCAAATGATGGTGATGATTCAGATTCTAGTGATTTTCATGATGAAGCTTCGTCAGTAAAGGAAAGCATTGATGTCAATGGCTTTCACGTTCTTCCTTCACAGGTATGTATGACATTTGTCAATGATGAAAACTCTCTTGTTGGTCTACAAGGCACATGATCATTTGTTTTGTATCAGTGATCTTTTTTGTTCTAAGGGTCTCTCTTATACATGTACTGCATGCTTTGTTCGTACTTCTGTTTTTGGATTTGCAGGTAGAATCTGTGAGACAAATATTTGAAAGACATCCAGACATTGCAGAAGAGTTCCGTGCAAAGAACCAATATCTGAAGAAAGCATGCATGAACTTCCTGCTCAGCTTGATCGAAACGCTGTGCCAATCTCTTGAGGAGCTCTCCACTGAAGATCTTGTGGAAGCGGACGTTGCGCTCACATACTTGAAAGATGCTGGTTTTAAGGTTGATTGGCTGGAGAAGAAGCTGGACCAAGTTAAAGTGAAGAAGGCGAAAGAACAGTTTTGTTTGGCTCGGCTACAAGAAATGGAGGATAGTCTACTGAAACTGAAGGAAAAGTTCTCAGACCTAGATGCTCTATTGGAGAAGGAGGAGACAGAGTTGTCTGCCACAAGAACTCCTCTGTCATTTGATGATGTTGTTTGATCTTCTTGAGTTTCTACTGTTGAAGGAGGAGAGGCAGAGTTGTCTGCCATAAGAACTCCTCTGTCATTCGATAATGTTGTTTGATCTTTTTGACTTTTTAGGCATTTGGTGTTCTGTTATATTATTAGTTTATTGGTTTCTCCCTTGGTTTCAAAACTCTTGTAAGGTAATTGAACTTTGTGTTAGTCTGTTAAAAACTCTATTGCCGTTATGGTCTATCTAAGTTGTTTTGAAACCAAATTTGTTGCAAGTCTGAGTTTCTTGACGAAAAAGTAAATCACTTTGTGCCCTAAACAGAGAAGTACTTGAAGGTTTTGAAGTGAAAATCCTAATGTAAAGACATTATCAGATATTTTCAGCTAGTAATAAACAGAGAGTGGCACTTTAAGAGTCCCTTGTATAATGGTACTAGTTTCGTCTTGTATAAAACATAAATAGAGAGTGGCACTTGAAGAGTCATGGTCAAGCGATTAGAGTCCTTGAATATTCTTCGGTACTACCGTTTTATTAACTCGTAATGATGACATAATATCACGTCACGAGGAGCCAAGGGCCAAGGCTGCTCGTATTCTCTGCACGTAATTTTCTTCATATAAATACATAACTATTGCAAGAGTTAACTTCCATACAAGCCACAACGTCCTCGCCGATTTCTAGAGTAATATGCTCCAAACTTCCTAACAAGCTTCACTAAATTTGGGTCTGTGCTTTTATGTTCTTGACTTCTAAGTTTTTTTGTCCACTTTATGCGCTGTAGGTTGAGTTCGAGACACCTTCAACGAGAAAATGAGTCTGGATGATGATGTTGCTTCATTGGAAGCGGGAGTTCATTACGATGATGTTTCAGGGGAAGCTGAAAAGGCAACAGAAAAGCTGAACGAGACAAGTGAAAGCCTGGATGTCAAGAATGATGATGATAGTTATGGACTTTTAATCACATCCATGTATCATCAAGTTGGAAACAAGTTCCTCTGGGTGATAAACTATCCATCCTTGATGCTTTGTATTGCTGAGCAGTGTTATTCTAGTCCATTTGAGATCCGTGGCGTCAAATGGTAAAAGATAATTATAATTTCTGTCACAAAATTGTTTCCGTCCTTGTAATGTTTTGTGATTGATTTTTCAATTCTTTCGTGTTTTCTTTTTGGCAGGCATGTTGTTGTTTATTTTGACCCTGACTTTTTCAATCTGGACCTGCGCGTAGCTGAATCTCAACCATTGCCTTCTGAAGCTTTAAAAGTTCGCTTGAAGTTAGTAAATCAAATATCCAAAAAGCTATCCATATCCAAAGGTGATTCTCTTTACAGTCTGATTTGATTCTTTCTTGTATTACTGAGTGATTGCAAGAGGATGCCTTCTTGAAGTCGTATATTAAGTTTTTAAGATTCCTTACAAGATGTCATAAATGATTGTGATGTTCCAGATTCTGAGCATTGCTTTACTAAGAAATCTCCTACATGGGGTTTTCACATCCCTTCTGGAGTCTTCACTGAAGACAGTGGATTTCTGGTGGACGGAGAGCTAGTCATTGTTGCTGAGGTTTGTGGTGTATCAGATGTAGCTGACGAATCCACTCCTCAGAGAAAATTAGTAGAGGACAATGGGTTTTATGTTCTTCCCTCACAGGTAAGAAGTTAGGATGAGCTTCTCAGCGCTAGCTTTAGGAATCCAAACTTGTATGATATAGTTTAGACATTCTTTCTCTCGCAGGTACAATCTGTGAGGTTTATATTTGAAAGACAGCCTGACGTTGTAGAAGCATTCCGTTCAAAGAATCAACATCTGAGGACAACATATATGAATTTCCTGCTTGGCTTTAACGAGGCGCTGTACCAGCCAATTCAGGAGATCTCAAATGAAGATCTGGTGGAAGCGGACAAAGCAATATCATACTTCAAAGACGTGGGATTTAAGGTTGATTGGTTGGAGAAGAAGCTGGAACAAGTAAAAGAAAACAAGGAGAAAGAGCTGTCTTGTGAGGCTTCGAGTGCAAGAAGTGGAGGCACAGCTTGAAGGACAATTTCGTGTTGGATAAGGCAGAGTTGTCAGCCATTAGATCTCCTCTCTTTTTTTTATCATTTTGTTTGATTTTGTTTCTGCTTTGGTTTTGGCTTTAGAAATAAGTGTCTTATTTGTGTGGTAATGACGTTTATGCATTTCAGACTTTTGTCCCTTTTTGTTGAATTTAAAATATTACAAAAGAAAAGATCAGAACAAATCTTTGTCAGAATCAAAACATAAACCCTCCGAAAGTTTTAACAACACTAATCAACTAGTAGAATAAATGTTTTTTCTCTTCATGACTCAGAGTAGTTAGTTTTTAGATAAAACTGATGTTACACGCAGCCGAAGCCTTGGGAATCAGTTCAGAGCATTGATGATGCGTAACATTTCGCTAGTGGTAAAACGAATGATCAAAGACTCGAGATGTGACAGCTTCTGTAAAATGTGTTTGATTTGCTCTAGTTCACCAGGAGCTCCATCGAACCATAAAATGATAATGATCTCTAAAGCGGATACAAGACAAGAGTTGAGGCAATTGTATTCTTATACACACTTGCAAAGATAGTCACCCTCGTCCTCAAAGTGCAATAGACACATTTTTCTGAATGTGGTTTCCTTATGCTCTGGATCTGCACCACGGTGTTACAAATGGATGTGGATATGCTTGTAACTGCATCTCTTCTTGTAGGTTTTTTGAAATGAGAACACACTTATGTAGAAAGCTTGTCAGTTATTGTGAAATAGTAGTAAACAGAGAGTGCTACTTTAAGAATCACTTGTACATTAATAAAAGTCTTATTTTGTAGGTTTTGGACTTCGAACGGGTTCTTCGTTGCATAACAAACTCTGAAACTATTAATAGTAATCTGTCATTTTTTCTCACAGTAAAACTCATTCAATCAAGAAATATTCAAAGATGATACTAAAAATTTTAGGTTTTGCAAATCAACATTTCCGCCGCTAATTTAGTTGAGAATCTCTAACAAAATATTTCAAATGAAAAATAAAAGATTTATCCTTTTGTATTCAACAACAATGAGCAAAAAAAGTTAAAATGTGTATATATATACGCACAGAAACTCATGAAGGCTTCACGAAGAAAATAATATTTGCGTCCATTCTTCTCATTCTTGGGGTGTAAGTTTCTTTGTGTTCTCTCCCGTTTTGCTATATTGATACAATCTTTTGAAGTAACTTCTTTCGTTTTTAAACAGGAAATATGGCACGAGTCTGTCACAGATGTACAAGTACAACAGCCGTGATCCGTTGTGTTACCGAAACTCAGAACTTGTGCCTTACCTGTGACTACCTGCGGCATCGTGAAGGTGAGGCTGCAGGACACACTCGTTACCAAATTTGCGATGAATGCATGATCAATCCAGCTCTACTCCTCTGCTCGGATCACATGATGGTTCTTTGCCAATCCTGCTATTCAAATGATTACAACTGCGTCGCCTATGGCCATCACACTCAAGTCATCAATCGCTTTCCTCGACAAGACCATAACAACAAGAACAACAAGAACCACCAGCATAATCATCATGAAGGTCATCAAGTGGGTGAGAACCAGAGAAGAGAAGGCATGTTTGAGAAGAGCTGCAAGGGAAATAACAGCTGCGAGGGATGTATGTCTGCAGTGGACTGTGAGTCATGCCTAGCTTCAAACGCTGCCATTTACTGTCCCCAACACAATCAGCTTCTGTGCGATGAATGCGACCGAATGATTCACCTTCCCGAGGCCGTGCTGCCCCATTTGAGGTGTCAGCTTTGCGTGACATGCAAGAGACTCTCTCGCACTTTTCTCGTCAGATCTTCTTATTTCAATTTACCACCGCTACCTCCTGCGGCGGCGGCGGCGGGATCCGAATAGGTCATTTGGGCCAGTCAACATGATCGTTTTTCCTCCAACTTATTATTTTATCTAGTCTTGTGTTTTGTTTCAGGGGTGGTTCGTTCCGGTTTTATTCTACGTGGTATTGTTAATTTTCGATTTGGAAAGTTCTTTATAAAAAAAAATCGGAGTCTTGCTTTTTTGAGCAAGGCTTTTGGATTAGAGTCGAGGTTGGTTCAGTTACTATTTCGTTTGCCAAAGAGAAATTCACTTAAACCGACCTAATTTCGACAGATCAGCTTAATATGTTTGAAATATATTAAAAGATGGTTTGGTTTGGTTTGGTTTATCTCGGGTCTATCAATTATTCCTATTCCTATTTTATGTTTTTAGCATTATAAAGCGTTGCCATATTCCTTTAACCCTAAACCCTAACATAATTTCCCTTCTCTTCAACCCTAAACCTTACGATTCTGAATTAGGAAGCACATTGTTGCGTGCCATTCGTCGGAATCAGTTAATAGGTTTCTCTGTTCGTGCTCTGGCGATAACTTTGCATCATATTCAATGGATGGGCACATAACGAAGAAAGTCCATTGTGTTTTTGAAAACTTCCCTTCGTATAGTAACAACAAGCGCTACGATTCTGAATTAGGAAGCACATTGTTGCGTGCCATTCGTCGGAATCAGTTAATAGGTTTCTCTGTTCGTGCTCTGGCGATAACTTTGCATCATATTCAATGGATGGGCACATAACGAAGAAAGTCCATTGTGTTTTTGGAAACTTCCCTTTGTATGATACCAAAAAGCACTACTCTAGCCCCTTCAAACTCGCCGGCTGCAATTGGTAAATAGAGAAATTAACGATTACATGTATATATTGTCGTCCATTAATTTTCTTTGTGGAGTTTAAGTTTAGTTGGACTTTTGCTTTGTACAGGTGTCTTGTTGCTGTTAGCAACGGATATACGAAGGATAGCTACTTGTCCGTGTATCTAGAGCTTGCTCCTGGACCGTTGCCACCAAGATGGAGAAGAAACGTGAAATTTAGCCTCACACTTGAGCGTAATCCCGGTTTCGGTTTGTGTGTATCCAACAAAACATTAGGTGATTGTTTTCATATATATATATATATGATTTCAGTTTTATGTCCTGTCTTTTTCTCTATGTAGTAGAATCTCTGTATTTGCTGAGTAAGCTTATGCAAACTTTGAATCCATTTTCTTATTGCTCATGTTCTGTTCTTGGGACATGACAGGAAGGGGAGGCTGTTTCGATGCAGAGAACGACAGTTGGGGCTTTGAAAAGTTCTTGCCTCTTTCCGAACTTTGGGGATATCTGTTGGATTACGAACTCAGTTTCATCGCTGAGCTAGACGTTTATCCAGAGGAACCTGTGAAGATTATTGAACCTCTGAGCTGCAGAGAAAGAAACCAAGATGATGATGATGCATCTGTCACCAGATCTCAGGGTGACTCGTCTTGCCAAGTGGCGCAAAACACTGAGAACCCGTCAAACAAGATTTTAGATGAAACTTGTGGAACAGGGTTTAACACTGTGGCATCTGTTACACAGACTGGTAATGATGTACTTAAGGAGGAGATTCAACGTCTAAAGGAAACAATGAATGTCAATGGGTTTGAGGTTTCTTCTTCCCAGGTAAAGTACCGGATTGATGATTCATTCTCTTGTTAGAATGCTTCTGCTCTCTGTCTCTCTCATGTGCTTTGTGAATGTGTTTTCATTCGCAGGTAGAATCTGTGAGGCGTATATTCGAAAGACACCCAAACATTGCCATGGAGTTTCATGCAAAGAACCAACAACTAAGGAACACGTGTATGAATTTCCTGCTGAGCTTAATCCAGACGTTGTGCCAGTCTCTTGAGGAGCTCTCCAATGAAGATCTTGTGGAAGCAGACATTGCGCTTACATACTTGAAAGATGCAGGCTTTAAGGTTGATTGGCTGGAGAAGAAGTTAGACCAAATGAAGGACAAAAAGGAGAAAGAGCAGTCTGTCTTGGCTCGGCTCCAAGAAATTGAAGAAAATCTTAAGGAACTGAAGAAAAAGTGTTCAGACTTGGATGCTCTTGCGGAGGAGGGGAAGGCAGAGTTGTCAGCCACAAGATCTGCTCCGTCTTTTGATGATCTTGTTTGATTAATGACTTGATTTCTTAGGCATTTTTTGGTGTTCTGATATCTTAGTCTCTTATAAGGGTAAAATTGAACTTGTGATATTTTATGACAAATTTGTATAAGAATAATTGTCCTCTTCTTGAGTTTCCTTTAAAGAAACTAAAGCACTTTCCTAAGGGAAAATTCTTGCTGTTTGAAAGGTAGATGATATTGTGTCTAAATGTGGTCGTTTTCTGAAAATAAAAACAGCATTTTGAGGCTGATATTTACTCATTATTAAAACGTTTTCTTAAGGTCTATGAATCTAAGTTTCAGCTATCAAAATTTTAGTTTAAATTGTATTTCTTTGTACAATCCTTTGGTGCCAGGATTTTAAGTTTTTCATTCTCAGTTCAATAAAGGAAGTTCCTAGGAAGGATTACGCTGGTTACTTGACGAGAAAGTAACTGCCATGCATGTGTCTGAACAGAGCGATGGATAGAAGTACACACCCATATATGGAAAACTAGAATTAAAGTATGCTACATAAATAAACTGTTTAAAGAATTGACTAATATTAATCATTCAAATTGTGTAATGTATTATCTTCCAAAGATGTAAGTTATCCTGAATTCCGGATGAAAATTACGGGATTCAAGTTGTTAATCTACGTTTGTGTATTTACTATTTAGAAAGAAAATGTCTTTCCCTGATTTAGCAGAAGAAACCTCTAGATTCAGGTTTAAGAGAATCTCTGGTTCCATAAAGCATTTTTTTATGCCCTTTGATTATTGGTGATTTTCGTCTTTTGCTTCCAAGAATAAAAGTCTCTTTTGTGTTGACCAAAAACAGAGTCAAAATTGGTTCAATTAGATTTGGTTAAATTTGGTTGAGACCGGTTTATTTGCTTTGGTTTATTTTGTCTGGCCTGGATTACAGAGCTTTGCATTGATTAGTTTTGAAAGTTTTCAAAACTCATCTTTTTCCTTAGAAAACCTAATGACAACCACTGCGTGCCACTCTATGTGAGCTTGCACTAGAGAGTGCGATAGATTTACGAACCAGGGTTTAATCGTGCTCTCACAGTTCCGATTTCGATTCCATTTCACCGGATTTTAAGGGCGAGCAAGCTGAGAAGAGATTCACTTTGATTTTCTTCATAAAAATCTCAACTTTGCAAGACGAGGTTAGCTTCTCTCACCCCCTTTGGTGTTTTCGCCTGCTGGAAACCGGTACTGAGAGAAACTATTACAAAATTTACAACCGATTTCGTCCATTTCCGTTTTTGAATTCTGGGTATTGAGAGACGCATTCGAACTCGCCTTCGATTACGTATTTGGAAATCTCAATAATCAATTTTGGTTTTTTGCTTTGGTTACTCCGATTACACACTGCTTTAAAGTTTAGGTTTTTTTTGCTTCTACTCAATGTTGTGCTAGTTTGGCTGCAGAGTAATCATGAGGAGGATGCAAATTAGGAAGACGATCACTTGGGGAATCAAAAATTTCTCATCTTTGAAAGCGAATGGACTTTACTCTGATCAATTCGTTGCTGGTGGCTGCAAATGGTATGTTTTTTCGACGGAAAGTTTGCGTCTTTATTATCCTTGACAATGTTTGCTTTGCTGATTCTCTGACTCGTGTTTACTCTGCAAGGCGTCTCTATGCCTGTCCCAAAGGAAACAACGGTGACTACTTGTTTCTCTATCTCGAAGTCGCCGACTTTGCACAGCTGATCACAAGTGGTTTGAGGAGAAGTGTCCTCGAGTGGGTTATCTAACCATGTTTCCTACTAATGAGATCCATGCCGAAGAAAGCGGTTACTTGCTTAACGGAGAGCTCAAGATTGTTGCCGAGATTCAGGTTATGCAAGTGGTTGGGAAGCTAGATGTGACAGAGGAAACACCAACGATAACGGAATCCATGGATGTTAATGGTTTTCAACTTCTTCCTTCACAGGTTAGAATTGGTTAAGTGTTCTACTAAAATGTCTCTCTGAATATGGATTTTCTTGTTTTATACATTTGTGTTTCACTCTCTCTCTCAGGCGGAGTTTGTGAGGCCTTTGTTTGAAAGACACCCAACGATTGCATCTGAGTTCCGTGTGAAGAACCCAAATCTGAGGGCAGGTTACATGAGTTTGCTACTTAGTTTGATTGAGACTCTGCGCCAGCCGCGTCACGAGCTCTCCATGACTGATATGGCTGAGGCATATGCTGCATTGGGATCCATGACTAGCGCTGGGTTGAAACTGGATTGGTTGAAGAAGAAGCTTGATGAGATGTCGGAGAAGAAGCAGAAAGAGGAGGCTCGGGTGAAGGAAATTGAGCAAGAGATGGATGCTTTGTATCAGAGGTGCGAGGATCTCGTAGCTCAGCTTGAGAAGGAGAAAGCTGAGGTGGCGGCTGCAGAAGCTCCTCTCTCTTTCGGTGATTTCATTTAATGGTGGCAAAGTTCTTGGGAAGTAACTTGGAGTTTTTGTTATGCTTGGTGTTCTTGGTATGTTTGTTTGCCAACTTGTTTTTGTGATGTTGTGTGGATTATGACTTTAGGTAAAGCTCAGCTTTTCTTAGCATCTACATGACTGCATCGTTTGTATCCTATATGGTTTTTGTGAATTATCGGTTTTAAGCTAGGTTGCTTGATGAAAAAGTAATTAAACCTTATTTTGGAGAGCTGGAAATGGAAGAAGACGACCTAACAAAGATTAGAGGAAACAAGACTCGAGCGCTTGATCAATTCAGTGATAGAAAAGATTAGCATGAGCCCAACTTGTGAAACGGGCCCAATACTAGTAGGAGCCCAACTTGTGTAACACATTTATTGCTTGTTTCTGGATTAGGCTCAAAAGCCCAATCTTGAGCTACGGTTTGACATGAAGTCAACATCCCACGCAGCCAATAGAGTGGCTAGTCGTCTCTCTTAGCATTTATTAATTTCCGCCGAAGAGTTTCAAAGAAGTCAAGGCTGTTTGCATTCCTTGTGTACGGTAAATTATGTCTCGCATTAGTAAATGCTCGTTTCCATTTTTGTAATCTCAAAAGTTAAATCAATTTCGTTGTGCTGCTGCTCGAGATTGTTGTTTAATTATCCGATTTAAATATTTTGGGTGTGGCCCACCGTTAAAATGTGTATATATATACGCACAGAAACTCATGAAGGCTTCACGAAGAAAAAAACATTTGCGTCCATTCTTCTCATTCTTGGGGTGTAAGTTTCTTTGTGTTCTCTCCCGTTTTGCTATGTTGATAACAATCTTTCGATGCAACTTCTTTCGTTTTTAAACAGGAACCATGGCAAGAGTCTGTCACAGATGTACAAGTACAACAGCCGTGATCCGTTGTGTGACCGAAACACAGAACTTGTGCCTTACCTGTGACTACCTGCGGCATCGTGAAGGTGATGCTGCAGGACACACTCGCTACCAAATTTGCGATGAATGCATGATCAATCCAGCTTTACTCCTCTGCTCGGATCACATGATGGTTCTTTGCCAGTCCTGCTATTCAAATGATTACAACTGCGTCGCCTATGGCCATCACACTCAAGTCATCAATCGCTTTCCTCGACAAGACCATAACAACAAGAACAACAAGAACCACCAGCATAATCATCATGAAGGTCATCAAGTGGGTGAGAACCAGAGAAGAGAAGGCATGTTTGAGAAGAGCTGCAAGGGAAATAACAGCTGCGAGGGATGTATGTCTGCAGTGGACTGTGAGTCATGCCTAGCTTCAAACGCTGTCATTTACTGTCCCCAACACAATCAGCTTCTATGCGATGAATGCGACCGAATGATTCACCTTCCCGAGGCCGTGCTGCCCCATTTGAGGTGTCAGCTTTGCGTGACATGCAAGACCAACGGGAGAAGCTTGGTTCCTCCAAAGGAAAAGGATTCAATCCGGTCCCAAGCGTACCTGGGGCTAACCTGTTTTGAACGAGGAACGCCTAGTGACTCTAGAGACTCTCTCGCACTTTTCTCGTCAGATCTTCTTATTTCAATTTACCACCGCTACCTCCTGCGGCGGCGGCGGCGGCATCCGAATAGGTCATTTGGGCCAGTCAACATGATCGTTTTTCTTCCAACTCATTTATTTTATTTAGTCTTGTGATTTGTTTTAAGGGTGGTTTGATCCGGTTATTCTACGGGTATTGTTTTATTTTCGATTTGACAAGTTAAAGAAGAAAAAAAAGGTCAAAACATAGATATAACTACAACTTTTTCGGAGATGGAAGATCGATAGTAAATCTCAACGTCTATATTTATCTCTCTTTTTGTTTGACACAAGTCTATATTTATCTTAATTAAGAAAATTATATAATGTGAAAACATAATTACCAAATTATAGAAAATATTAGTTGGACGAATATCAAAACAACACTATAGGTCTAAGAAGTAAATAAAACCATTTGCACCAAAAAAGTAATTAAAACCAATTTTTTATAACTATAACTCGGATTTAGAAGAACCGGTCATGTCAAGAAATGAAGCACGTCTAGGACTAGGAGGCAGGGCCGGCTCAATAATGGGTTGATTATCACGCAAGGAAAGAAGAAGAACAAAAATGGTTTGGTTTTGGTAATTTTTTGTTTGGTTTGATTTTTATATAGACTTCATAAAGCTAGGGAGTCGAGCACTTTTATCCAAGCAACCGAAGGAAGTACCATCGTCCTCGTCGACCACAAAGGCACAAACTCATTACTAGCTCATACAACATTTGTCCTCATTTAAATCAAAGTATTTTCTTCGTCCGGTTGTTCTGCTAAACAAATGATTCCTACAATAATGACGACTTCAAATATTGAATGTAAACCATAGCAAAACAAAAAAAACATGAACTGAATCATAGAAATGGGCACACGTTCAACACATAACCGATGACAAAAGTCTCGTCCCCCCCCCAAAAGAAATCAAAAAGTAAAAAAATCCTGAGTTCAAAAGATGATAAACGTCTCCTCCCAAAAAAGAGAAACTGAAAAGTAAAGCAAACCTAAACAAAAACACCAAAGCAAGTTTTGTTTAATCCACGAGGAATTTCCATATGACCTCAACAGAGGACAGCATCTTTCAAGAGTCCCATACTGTCCTTCAACATCTCACTTTCTTGCTCGCCACCTGGCAGCATCCCCTCAACTCTTCTTCCACCGCCTCCAAGATCCACCACTTGCGAGAGAAACTCCGTCAGGAAGTGACTGCTGCTGAGAAGAACACTCAGCGAGAGTTGAATATCCATAAACATGCTATCCGTCAATCTCTGCAAGACGATAGGCCAGTACGAAGACATCTTCATCTTAACGCCAAAGGCCTTTTGAAGTAGATCAGCCTCATAATTTCTCAGATGGGAAACATCCACATCACCAAAACCGGTTAGCGAGAAGCACGCAGGTCCGTTACCCTCCTGCAAAACAGCATCGATGAAGGCTTGTTGCTCACTCATCTTCTGAGTCCACGAGCTCATGCAGGCTCTGTTGCAAGTGTAGTCAGTAAGCTTCTCCCTGGAAACAATCTCTGCAACTCGTTGCAACGATTGCTCCTTCATCCTGCGGATCAGACTTTTAGCAGCTCGTTTCACGGAAGATCGTACATCTGGGAACTCGTCACAATATCTGGTGAAGACACTCGAGAGAACTTCTTCAACGTAATCCCATACGCTACTGATGAGATCGGCAGGCTTCGGGTGCATTTCATCCATACGCTGCGAGAGGATCGCCAAAAACGCTGATCTGGCTACAGCTTCGGCCATGTCAACACACGCAAACTCTTCTACTATCTTGCACTCGTTCTTCAAAAACTCTGTCACATCCTCCGGCTGCGCTTGCACCTCATCCATATAATTGTCAAACATACCAGCCAAGCGCTCGGTGCAGTGCATTCTTCCGTCAAGAGGGTACTCGGAAAAATCTCCGCGGAGAAGGATCTTAACAAGAGACAACGTTGCACTCTGCATCAGTGCGAACAATGCTTCAGCACTAGATTTACTCAGCTGCAATGGTTCCGTCCTCGAAACCCTAGTGGATCCTACAACAACATGGTTTAGTCAGACACTAACTTCATCGCCTAGATTAACATTTTTCAGTCCAAATCTATATTCTCAACATTCGTACATGTTATCGCCGATATGTGGAAGAGAGAGAGAGACACTGCACTTACCAGCGATGACATCGGTGGCATGCTTCTCAATCAAACCGGCACTGGCACTGTATTCTACCATAGTCTCCGAATTATAGCTGGACATTTGTTGACCATCAATCACCACAGGAAGCCGAAATGATCCTGCCACACTAACTTTATTATCAGAAACTAAGTATCTTACTGCAGGACCTACGCATATAACACAGAGAGAGAGAGAGAGACATAACCTGTGATTTGCTCAGGTATGTAACTCCCGTAAAACCAGAGTAGGAGAGCAGCAGCTCCACCAGCAGCAGTAGGCTGACTAGGTCCGGCGCCTCCAGTATTGCCAAGAAGTTCCAGTGTTTCTGGGACACTATCACGATTTCTTTTCTGTCCTCCTCCTCTGCCATCTCCGCGTCCACTTCCTCTTCCATCAGAGCCACGTCCGCCTCCTCTGCCATCAGAGTGGCGTCCTCCTCCTCTGCTACCATAGGCTCCAGGTTGAAGAAGATAAGGAGCACAGAACTGTTGCATTTAATTTGGTAAGTACCATAGCATAAAAGACTCATACAATCAAGATCCATACAGCATACTCACGCATACTCACCGTATGGGTAGAAAACGGAATAACATGTACGGCATGACGGGCTTGTATGCAAACGTTAGCTAAGAAGCAGTCAGAGCACATCTTGGAGCTTTCCGTGTAACAAGCAATTAGGGCGGCTCGCTGTCTGCAAATCTGACAAACAGGAGAATGCAGGTGACCAACTTGGACGAAATCACCTAATTCACTCCCACGGCCAATGCAGAGCCTTGGCTGTTGATGTACCCAACAGAAATGAGGTCGAGTAGAAATTCTACATGAAACGCAAACTGAGTACGACGACATTCTGCAAAAAAGGACGAAAAAACGGATTAAGAAGAAGAAAACAGATGATGATGATGATAAGAACGAATACTTAGTCAAACAAGACTAAACAATGGTGGTGTTTCTGGTTACTAACAATTACCAAGTACGATTATCTTGAAGAAAGAGACCAGCAAAGAAGATAAACTATTTAGACTACGCATTATCTTCTGGGTACCAATTTTCCTTTTTTACAACTTACGAATTTGGAGAAGAACAGAGGAAACGAACAGAGGATATGCAGTCTAAAGGAAGCGGAAGATGAGAACTACGATATCTTTAACAATTACGAATTTGGGGAATAAGACCGATAAAGCTAGCGGAGATGAAAGAAGAACAGATGAAATGATCAACAACTTTGGAGACATAATAACAAAGAACAGATGAAGGAAGGTAGCGGAAGAGAAGAACTTACTCCAAAGAGGAGCGACGAAAGAGCTTCGTCTTCGTCTAACAATGGAGCCGAGCAATCTCAACGATGATGATCTTCTTTTGCTTCTCGTCTTCAAGAACAAAATGTAAACAGAGTTTTGGTCAAAAAAAAGAAATAAGAAACAGAGTACTCTGTAACGAACTCCTCGACAAAATCAGTTATAAGTATAACCGCTCGTCCTCGGAGCTTTACCTCTTAGAAAAGGCCCAGGCCCAGGCCCACTTACGCTTTGTACAGGCCCAAATATTAAACGAGTCAACTCACGGCCACCGCGAATCGAATCAGCTCAACATCAGGCGTCGATGTTTCTCCGGTTTACGGAGTCGCCACCAATTCGAACTGTGTAATAGCTCCGGGGATGACTCCTTCGCCTCGACAGGGTTCTCTCCTCCTCCGATTAGATCCAGATCCACCATCTCGCCCACAGACGACTGACGATCTCGTAGAGCTGCGAAATCCGATTTCCCGAACTCTAGGCATCTACGATGAAAAACGGCGAGTTAGCTCGCTGCCACCGAATCGAATCAGCTCAACCGTCGATGTTTCTCCGGTTTAAGGAGTCGCCACCAATTCGAACTCTGGACTCCCCCAGATTATAGCTCCGACGATGACTCCTTCGCCTCGACAGGGTTCTCTCCTCCTCCGATTAGATCCAGATCCACCATCTCGCCCACAGACGACGACGAAGACGACGATCTCGTAGAGCTGCGAAATCCGATTACCCGAATTCTAGGCATCTTAATAACGAGACGATGAAAACCGGCGGGTTGCGAAATCCCGATGAAACGCCGGAAGGAATGAAATCGTCGATGTAGGAATGAGATGGGGAAAAATACGGGAAAGCCTGCTTTGTATAACACTATAACCCATATTATTTCGTACCGGTACTAATTTCAATTTCGGTTTTCGTTTGATTTTCAATTTCACGGTTTTAAAAGGAATTTGACATAGAAATCGATTCTAGTTCGGTTAATTTCACATGAATTTTAAAGGATTCCATGTAATAAACTATTTTCTAAATTTTTAATTATTTTCCCGATTTTAGGTTTGAGCAAATGAGAGCTATCAACAGAATGAAGATGCGGTTCGATTCTCGGATTGACTTTCCAGTTCATTTCCGGATTATCTATGATGACCCAAAAGAAAAACGACTACATTTATAGTAGTCTAGGCCAAGTAGTAGCACCTTGGACATATAACACAAATAAGTTTTGTATCAACGAATTCACATTTAGTGAGCAGCTCTTGACTCGAACAATAATTTTAAAATACATTTGTACACTGATTTCATAAAAATAAATCTGGTGATTCACTAAGTATGAAGTAAAAAATGACTTTAACTAAACTGATGCTACATTTTAAACCATAGAATGTTGGTAAGAATTTCGTTTGGGTGATAAAGGACTTATCGTTACTCTGTTCCTGTCCTGATCGGTGACTGCAAATGGTAAAAAGACAAGTTGTTTTATCAAATGGTTTTTTCGACTTGTTTCTTATGGATTTCTTCAGGCGTCTTGTGGCATATCCCAAGGGAAACAACGTTGATTACTTGTCTCTTAATCTGGAAGTTGCTGATATTAAATCACTGCCTTCTGAATGGAGAAGATACGTAAAACTTCAGCTAACTGTAGTAAAACATGTTTCAGAAAAAGGCTCTGTAGTGAAAGGTGATTCTTACTTTCAGTCTGTTAACTTTTATTTTATTTTGTTGAGTGTCCCATTGTCAGGTTAAGATACTAAATTGTCAATAGCATATACACATATCATTGATTTCAGCAGTAGCATTGGTAGATATTTTTATTTCATTCTTCTTATAAAATCTAGACAGAGGTCATACTATGCTTTGAATTGATTTTCATCATGATCCCTACAAGGTTTGTCCCGTCTATCGCTTTGCCACCTTTATTTGATTTTGGTTTTGCTATTGGAATGAATTGCTACAGCAACACATCGCTGGTTTGATCAAAAGGTTTTAGGCTGGGGTTTCCGACACATGATTCCCCTTACCAAACTTCACAACGAAACAGAAGGGTTTCTGGTAAATGGAGAACTCATTGTTGCTGCTGAGGTAGAAGTTCTTGAAGTTATCAGTACATCAGTAGAATCAGAGATATCTGTAGAGGCATCTGAACCACTGAGCGAGATGAATCTTGATGATGGTTCGAAGTCTTGTGATTGTCTCAACAATGCTCAACAAGTGAACGAAAAAAGCATTGATGTCAATGGGTTCCAAGTTCTTCCTTCACAGTTAAGAAACTTATATAATGCTGCAAACTTCTCTTTCTCTCAAAAGAACAAGCGCTACTCTAGTAGCCCCTTCAAACTCGCCGGCTGAAATTGGTAAATAGAGAAATTAACGATTACATATATATTTTCGTCCATTAATTTTCTTTGTGGAGTTTAAACTTTAGACGGACTTTTTTTTTGTACAGGCGTCTTGTTGCTGTACGCAACGGATATATGGATGCAAATGTTTGCTACTTGTCTGTGTATCTTGAACTTGCTCCTGGATCGTTGCCACCAAGATGGAGAAGAAACGTGAAATTTAGCCTCACTCTTTTGCATAACTCCGGTTTGGATAGATACAACAAAACGTTAGGTGATTGTTTTCATATGTATGATTTGAGTTTCATGTCCTGTCTTTTCTCTATGTAGTAGAATCTCTGTATTTTGCTGAGTAAGCTTAACTTTGAATCATTTTCTTATTGCTCTTGTTCTGTTTCTGGGACATGACAGGAAGGGAAGGCTGTTTCGATTAATAAAAATCTGAAACTATTAAAAGTAAGCTGCCACATTTTTTTTATCTCACATAAAACTCGTTCAATCAAGAATTATTCAAAGATAGTAAAACGATAATACTAAAACTTTTGGGTTTTGCAACTCGACATCTCCGCCACTAATTTAGTTGAGAATCTCTATCAAGATATTTCAAATATGAAAAAAGAACTTTCAGTGTGTATATATATGCACAGAAACACAGAATTGGTTCACCAAGTAAAACGTTTAATTGCTTCATTTTCTTCTCATCCTTGGGGTGTAAGTTTCTTTTTGTTCTCTCCCGTTTTGCTATGTTGATACAATCTTTTATGTACTTTCTTTTGTTTTAAACAGGAAATATGGCACGAGTATGTCACAGATGTACAAGTACAACAGCCGTGATCCGTTGTGTTACCGAAACTAAGTTACCGTACTTGTCACAGATGTACAAGTACTCGCCAGTGCAATCTCACATAGAGTGACACACAGTGGTTGACAAATCAATGCAAAAGCTCTGTAATCCGGGCCAGACAGAAAAACCGAAGCAAATAAACCGGTCTCAACCAAATTTAACCAAAACTAACTGAGACAAGTTAAACCATGAGCTGATTTGACTCTGTTTTTGGTCAACACAAAGAGACTTACTTATAACTTTATAAGCAGTGATTTAGTTTCTTTAAAGGAAACTCAGTAAGAGAACAAATTTCTCATAATATATCACAAGTTCAATTAACCTTATAAGAGGACTTTCTATTTTCTAATTAAAACACCAAAATGCCTAAGAAAATCAAGTCATGAATCAAACAAGATCATCGAAAGACAGAGCAGTTCTTGTGGCTGACAACTCTGCCTTCCCCTCCCCCGCAAGAGCATCCAGGTCTGAACACTTTTGCTTCAGTTCCTTAAGATTTTCCTCAATTTCTTGGAGCCGAGCCAAGACAGACTGCTCGTTCTCCTTTTTGTCCTTCATTTGGTCTAGCTTCTTCTCCAGCCAATCAACCTTAAAGCCTGCTTCTTTCAAGTATGTAAGCGCAATGTCTGCTTCCACAAGATCTTCATTGGAGAGCTCCTCAAGAGACTGGCACAACGTCTGGATTAAGCTGAGCAGGAAGTTCATACATGTGTTCCTTAGTTGTTGGTTCTTTGCATGGAACTCCACGGCAATGTCTGGGTGTCTTTCGAATATACGCCTCACAGATTCTACCTGCGAATGAAAACACATTCACAAAGCACATGAGAGAGACAGAGAGCAATATTCTAACAAGAGAATGAATCATCAATCCGGTACTTTACCTGGGAAGAAGAAACCTCAAACCCATTGACATTCATTGTTTCCTTTAGACGTTGAATCTCCTCCTTAAGTACATCATTACCAGTCTGTGTAACAGATGCCACAGTGTTAAACCCTGTTCCACAAGTTTCATCTAAAATCTTGTTTGATGGGTTCTCAGTGTTTTGCGCCACTTGGCAAGACGTGTCAGTACCCTGAGATCTGGTGACAGATGCATCATCATCATCTTGGTTTCTTTCTCTGCAGCTCAGAGGTTCAATAATCTTCACAGGTTCCTCTGGGAAAACGTCTAGCTCAACAATGAAACTGAGTTCGAAATTCACCACATATCCCCAAAGTTCGGAAAGGGGCAAGAACTCTTCAAAGCCCCAACTGTCGTTCTCTGCATCGAAACAGCCTTCCCTTCCTGTCATGTCCCAAGAACAGAACAAGAGCAATAAGAAAATGGATTCAAAGTTTGCATAAGCTTACTCAGCAAATACAGAGATTCTACTACATAGAGAAAAAGACAGGACATAAAACTGAAATCATATATATATATATATGAAAACAATCACCTAATGTTTTGTTGGATACACACAAACCGAAACCGGGATTACGCTCAAGTGTGAGGCTAAATTTCACGTTTCTTCTCCATCTTGGTGGCAACGGTCCAGGAGCAAGCTCTAGATACACGGACAAGTAGCTATCCTTCGTATATCCGTTGCTAACAGCAACAAGACACCTGTACAAAGCAAAAGTCCAACTAAACTTAAACTCCACAAAGAAAATTAATGGACGACAATATATACATGTAATCGTTAATTTCTCTATTTACCAATTGCAGCCGGCGAGTTTGAAGGGGCTAGAGTAGTGCTTTTTGGTATCATACAAAGGGAAGTTTCCAAAAACACAAGTGACTTTCTTCTCCATTAATATGAAACTTCTCTCCTGAGCAAGGCTTTTGGATTAGAATTGAGTTTGGTTCAGTTACTATATCGTTTGGCAAAGAGAAATTCACTTAAACCGACTTATTTTGGATAGATCGTGTTTCAGCTTAAGATTGGTTGATTTATATCTCAATCTCGATTAAAAAAAAAGTGGTCAAAAAACAAAACCGACCTAATATCGACAATTCAGCTTAATATGTTTGAAATATTTTTCATTAAAAGATGGTTTGGTTTGGTTTGGTTGGTTTATCTCGGGTCTATCTATTATTCTTATTTTCTTTTCTTTTTTTGGGTGCAAAATTCCTAATTTCCTAGCATTATAGAGCGTTACCATATCTCTCGTTCCTTCAACCGTAAACCCTAACATAATTTCCCTTCTCTTCAACCCTAAACCCCACGATTCTGAATTAAGAAGCACATTGTTGCGTCGGAATCAGTTTATAGGTTTCTCTGTTCGTGCTCTGGCGATAATATTAAATGGATGGGCACATGAAGCAGACAGTCACTTGTGTTTTTGAAAACTTCCGTTTGTATGATACCAAAAAGCGCTACTCTCGCCCCTTCAACCTCGCCGGCTGCAATTGGTAGATTTATTCTCTGTATAGATTTACATGCACTAATAAAAACGATTAACTTTCCTCCTCGATGTAATAAAAACGATTTGAATTCCCTAGAAGGTAGAGTAAGCGTGCTCCGTTTGAAAAGTTAAAATCAATTATGGCTATATGCTGCTCCAGAGTCGAGACTAGTTACTGCTCTTACCTATGCAAGAAAACCCCTCGATTGTTGTTTAGTTGTCCTATTTAAAACTTTTGGGTGTGGTCCACTAGGGCTCTAGCGTTTTTCTTCACTTCAGGTTTGATAGGAGAGGAACTTCATCAGGTAGCAATGGAGAAGCAAGGTTCTAAGAAAATCACTTGGGTGATCAAGAATTTCTCCTCTTTGACAGCCGCTAAGATTTATTCCGATCAATTTGAACTCGGTGGCTGCAAATGGTTAGGTTTTGAAGTGTTTTCGTCCAAATATATATCATCCACAGTGTTTGCTGATTGTTTTATTCGTGTTTCCAGGCATCTTCTTGCCGATCCTAGTGGAAATAACGTTGATTGCTTGTCTCTGTTTCTGGAAGTTGTTGATTTCAATTCTTTGCCTACTGGGTGGAAAAGAAACGTAAAAGTTGGGCTAACTATAGTAAGACAGGTTTCTGTAGAACCCTCAGTACTGAAAGGTGATTCTTACTTCAGTGTCAGTATTGTTTCGATTTCACCCGTTTTCTTATTTGACTCATGGATAAAGTAAATTTCGTAAAAATTATGCATCTTCTACTCTCATGGGTCTTGTTATGCTGCTTATTAATTATCTATGATGTGTTGTAGAAATGTCCGTATGAGTCATTTACTTTACATTAGATTTTATTTAATCCACAGGAGGGTGCATATATTTCATGCAGTTGTTTCATTCGATTATTATTTTTTTAATGGGAGAAATTGATACAGAAATGCATCGCTGGTATGATCAGCATCAATCCTGCTGGGGATATCCATCTATGATTCCCCTTGCCACACTCCATGACACAAATGAAGGATTCCTTGTAAACGGAGAACTCATGATCGCTGCCGAGGTAGACATTCTTCAAGTTATTGGCACCTCAATGGAATCTGAAGAGACAGATCCTTCGAAAAAGTTGAAGGTAAGAGTAACGGATATTAGTGGGTTTTAATTTCTTGCTTCACAAGTAAGAACAGTGCAAGTTAACTTCTTCATGTCTTGAGGTTTTTGGATTTTAAATGTAAGCTGCAGAGATACTGTATTGTGATCTGTGTTTTCAGGTCTCTCTTATATGGTTGATCATACTTCTGTCTCTGTAGGTAGAACATGTGAGCTCGAACCAAGACAATTCAGTTGATTTCCGGGCAAAGATCCAACATCTGAAGACAGGATGCATGAATGTCTTGCTCAGCCTGACCCATATGCTGTGCCAAACACCTCAGGAGCTTTCCATTGACGATCTGGGAGAAGCAGAGAAAGCACTGGCTTACATGAAAGATTCAGGCTTGGAGGTGGATTGGTTGGAGAAGAAGCTTGAGGAAATAAAAGAAAAGAAGAAGAAAAATTAGGAGGTTTAAATGAAAAACAAATTTCACTTGGTTTAAGCTGGTTTGATTCGATTTAACTTGTTTAAATTCGGTTTGGTTTGGATATTGAAGCGATAATGGTTTTCAGATAGATTATGTTGCGATCTGTTTTCAGATTACCAAAAGACTCTCGATCGTTCGATGTTGTTGACTTGTTGACTGATGTCTTGAGTTCTAACCAAAATCCACGGCCTTAACTTAACACATTTCATTTATGTTGTCTTTGTAAAAATATTTGAATGTTCCCTGGGGCCCGTTGGGCCCAACAAATGCTATACATTTTATTGTTTAGTCTTGTGTACTTAAGTGGGTCCAGCCGAAAAATTAGGGTTCATGAAATAAATAAAAAGTATTTAAGTCTTGAGCTCTCTGATTCGTCCGCCGTTCGTGGGATTCTGTCTATTATCCACTGTCTCGTTTATGTAAGTTTTAGATCTGATCTTGATATTCTTCTTCACTTGCGAAAATTTCAGTAATATATTTGCAAGTATTACATATTTAATTATGATTCAGGTGGATATTTGTAGGTTTTACATTTTTAATTTTGTTTGAGGTTGACATGCTTTGCTATATCGGATATTAATTGAAAATTTATAACATATTCTGTGAGTAATTGACGTTGTTGAAAATGCTTTGACTTCATAGTGGAATCTTATCTAAACTAAGATTTGCTTAAGAGCACGTAATCTTCATGTTTGTGTAGTTTCTTTGCTAGCAATGTGCCGCATCGCATCAACGGAGAGGGAAAACAAGTTCGTCTGGGTGCTAAAGGATGCCAACTCTTTGTTGACAATAACTGAATCTGATCCCTTTGAGATTGGTCGATGTAAATGGTATAAAACTGAAATTTCATTTTTGTTTCTTATGTGTTTGCGTCCATTTATGTCACGGTGATTCAATTCTTTTACTTTTATTCTGCAGGCGTGTTACTGCACATCCCAAGGAAGATAACCTAGACTTCTACTTTCGGTATTGTGGTGTAGACGATTCTGTTCAACCATTGCCTTCTAGATGGAGAATGTATCTTAAACTTCGGTTGCAAGTTGTACATCGACAATGTGAAAGATTCTCTATTGTGACAGGTGATTCTATCTACAACTCTTGCGAGTATATCGTTTTCAGTATTCTTGATTAGACAAAAGAAAGCTAGCTTCTGTATATAGCTCTAGGGTGTTTGATTTTGAGTGACTGGTTTAGAGTAGGTTTTAAGTTTCTTGCTAAGCTGTGAACATCGTTGTTTAGTCCAAAACTGAATAGAATATATACTCAATGTAATATTTGCTTTATTCAAATAATATACATAGTAATTGATGGAATGCAATGTATATATTGAGGTGGTACAGATTCAGATGTTTACTTTGATGACAAGACTCCCGTGTGTTATTATCCATCCGCATTCTCTCCTTCCAAACTCTTGGACAGCGATGGCGGGTATTTGGAAAATCAAGAACTGATGATTGTGGCTGAGGAAATTGATTATGACGCATATGGCCTTGATGTCGACATTGATGAAGTTCCTTTACAGGTAAGAAACTTAAGATTTATACTTGATTCACTAGGTTATTGTTTATAGAAACACGCAAAACCTACTTAATTAAGTAGAAGATGTATGATCGCCTTTTTCTGAAACTTTTTTTTTTTTTGGGAATAGTATAAGGAGTTTTTTACTTTTGCCAACAAGCCTCGAGGAAAGAAGAAAAGCCTTGTTGATGTCAATGGGTTTTATGTTCTTCCTTCACAGGTAAAAAACTTAATATTTGTACTTCATTAACTATAGGGTATTATCTTTAGAACAACTCAAAACCTAATTAAGAAGAAGATGTATGATCTCGCCTTTTTCTGAATTTTATGTTTTTGGGAATAGTATGTGCTTTTTATTGTTTTGAAAATAATCTCTAATGTTTTCATTGAAACATTTTGCAAAACTACAGTGTTTCTCTATGTGTTGAGGGGCTTCTAAAAGCCGGTACGATATAGTTCATAATTATTTTCCTCCATTCACACAGGTGGAAACTCTGAAGGGTTTATTTCAAGAATACCCAGACTTTGCATCCGGATTCCGTTTTAATAATCGGCATATGAGGTCAACATACATGAATGTCCTCCTTAGACTGGTTGAAACACTCCGCCAGCCGCCTGAGGAGGTCTCCTATGATGATCTGGATGATGCATGGTACGAACTGTCGTACGCGGCATATGGAGGTTTTCAATATGATTGGTTGCAGGAGATGCTCAAGGAAGTAAAGGCAAAGAAGATGAAAGTGAGACTCTGGTAAGGCTCGGATGAGAGATATGGTGGAAGCAGACGTGTCAGCTACCCGTATTCCTCTCTCGTTCGATGATGTTGTTTGATGTTCTCCTCAATTTTTGGTTTGATACTTTGTTCATGGTTGTTTCTTGGCTCCGAATCTTTTTTAGTACTTTGCAACAACAGTCTTTTGGTTTCGTTGAACAATTACTTTCAAAGCTAAGCTAAGTAGCTTGATAAAATTAAAATAATTAATTTGTGTTGTGATAAAAATAATTATGGTCTTTAGGCAGCTGCTTGATTTCTTTAATGCATCTGAGTTTCTTGATGAAGAAGTAATATTTCATGTATGATGTTTCTTCGGAAATGAGAAAGTCGGGAGAATCTAGCGGAGATGAGAAAGTGGGAAGAGAAGAATCTTGGTGTGATGGAAAGGAGGAGAAAGAAAAACCCTCGAATCCAAAACTGGAATCAAGTATGAGAGTATGACCCATGTTCCAAGTAAACCCTAGGAGGAGCGAAAGTGATGCGTATTCGCCGTGTACGATTTATTCTATTTAGTAAATAAGAAACGTTTAACTGTGATATTAATAACCATCCTCTAAAACAAAACCTATATAAAGGCTTCGATTCCATATTTATTGGAATATTAATTTCCAGGCTCTTTGCATTCCTCGTCTTCGGTGATTTATGAACGTCTCGATTTTTGCTTTGCTGCTCGAGAGTCGAAACTAGCTAAACCCCTCGATTGTTGTTTATTTATCTGATTTAAAACTTTTGGGTTCTAGGGTTTTTCTTCAGGTCAAGTTTGATTGCAGAGGAATCTTCATCAGGATCAATGGAGAAGCAAGGCTCTAAGAAAATCACTTGGGTGATCAAGAATTTCTCCTCTTTGCCACCTGCCCAGATTTATTCTGATCAATTCGAACTCGGTGGCTGCAAATGGTTAGGTTTTCAAGTGTTTTTGTTCATATATATTAATATATATATAGGTGATATATATCCTCCATATATAGTGTTTGCTGATTCTTTTATTCGTGTATCCAGGAGCCTTGCTGTATATCCTAAGGGAAATCTCGTTGCTAATTACTTGTCTTTGTTTCTGGAAATTGTTGATTTTCAATCATTGCCTTCTGGATGGAAAAGAAACGTTAAAGTTGGGCTAACTATAGTAAGACAGGTTTCGGTAGAACCCTCAGTACTGAAAGGTGATTCTTTATGTGCACAAGTGTTTTTTTAGATATTCCATTTCGTAAAGTTGATGCATCTTCTATGGGTCTTTTTATGCTGCTAGTTAGTGTTGTACAATGTTTTCTAAAAGATGTATGTTTGTATGAATCATTTAGTTTTCAGTAAAGTTTGTATAATCCACATGAGGAGGGTGCGTAAGCGTTTAGCTCATGCACATTCGATTATGATTATATTAACGGGATAAAATGATACAGAAACACATCGATCGTATGATCAGCATCACATCCTTTGGGGTTTTCCATCTATGATTCCTCTGGCCAAACTCCATGAAGAAAATGGCGGATTCCTTGTAAACGGAGAACTCATAATCGCTGCCGAAGTAGACATTCTTGAAGTTATTGGCACCTCAATGGATTCTGAAGAGACAAATCCTTTGAAAAAGTCAAAGGTAAGAAAACGGATATCAGTGTGTTTTAATTTCTTGCTTCACAAGTAAGAACAGAGCAAGTTAACTTCTTTATTTATGACTTAAGTTTTTGGATTTTAAAATGTAAGTTGCAGAGATATCGTGGTCTGCGTTTTCAGGTCTCTCTCATATGCTTTACCAAACTTCTGTCTCTGTCTGTACTAGCAGGTGGAACCTATGAGCTCGAACAAAGACAATGCAGTTGATTTCCGCGCAAAGATCCAACATCTGAAGACAGGATGCATGAATGTCTTGCTCAGCTTAACACAGACGCTGTGCCAAACACCTCAGGAGCTTTCCATTGATGATCTGGGAGAAGCAGAGAAAGCACTTGCTTACATGAAAGATTCAGGCTTGGAGTTGGATTGGCTGGAGAAGAAGCTTGAGGAAGTAAAAGAAAAGAAGAACAAAGAGCAGTCCGGTTGAAATTAGCAGGAGCTGAGGACAAATTGTGCAACTCATAAACTGAAACACTAATTTCATATGAATTGGTTTAAGCTGGTTTGATTAAATCTAACTTGTTTAAATTCGGTTTGGTTTGGATATTGAAGCGATAATGGTTTTCAGATAGATTATGTTGCGATCTGTTGACTTGTTGACTGATGTCTTGAGTGTTAACCAAAATTCACGGCCTTAATTAAACACATTTTCATTTATGTTGTCTTTGTAAAAATATTTAAATGCTCCCTGGGGCCCGTTGGGCCCAACAAATGTTATACATTTTACTGATTAGACTTGTGTACTTAAGTGGCAGCCGATAAATTAGGGTTCATGAAATAAAAAAAAAGTATTTAAGTCTTGAGCTCTGATTCGTCCGCCGTTCGTGGGATTCTGTCTATTATCCACTGTCTCGTTTATGTAAGTTTTAGATATGATCTTGATACTCTTCTTCACTCGCGAGAATTTCTGTAACATATTTGCAAGTATTACATATTTTATTTAGATTCAGGTGGATATTTGTAGGTTTTACATTTTTAATTTTGTTTGAGGTTGACATGCTTTGCTATATCGGATATTAATTGATGATTTATAAAATATCGGAAATTGTTGAAAATGCTTTGACTTCATAGTGGAATCTTATCTAGACTAAGATTTCCTTAAGAGTACGTAATCAATCTTCATGTTTGTGTAGCTTCTTTGCTCGTAATTTTCATCATCGCATCAATGGAGAGGCAAGTCGAAAACAAGTTCGTCTGGGTGATAAAGCATGCCGTCTCTTTGTTGTCAATAATTGAATCTGCCACCTTTGTGATTGCTGGATTTAAATGGTATACCTATTGAACCTTTTTTTCTTATGTTATTTCGTCCATTTATGTCACGGTGATTCAATTCTTTTACTTTTATTCTGTAGGCGTCTTAGTGCACATCCCAAGGAAGGTAACATAGATTTCTACTTTCGGTATTGTGGTGTAGCCGATGATCCTAATCATCCATTGCCTGCTTGTTGGAGAGCATATGAGAAACTTCGCATGAAAATCATCAATCGACTATCTGAAACACTCTCTATTGTGTCAGGTGATTCTATCTACAACTCTTGTCGCTCTTTGATTTGATCCATATTGAAAAGGGTTCTTGCCACTAAATCATTTTCAGTGTCATCACACATTATTCTTTTTCACCTCATCTAATTAACTACTTGATTAGACAAAAAGAAACTAGATTCTGTTTACGCATTTTTCAAAACATGTATACAACTCTAGGATGTTTCATCTGAGTGACTGGTTTAGATTAGGTTTTAACTTTCTTGCTAAGCTGTGAACATCGCTGTTTAGTCCTAATTAAAGATAATATATAAGTGTAGTGTTTGCTTTATTCAAATAATAATATATAGTAACTGATGGAATGCAATGTATGTCGAGGTGCGACAGACACAGAGATTTACTTTAATGAGAAGTCTCCCCTGTGGTCTTACCCATGCGTACTCTCTCCTTCCAAACTCTTGGACAGAGATGGCGGATTTTTGGAAAATCGAGAACTGATGATTGTGGTTGAGGAAGTTGCTCATGTAGTACATGGAGCTTCAGGTCCATCAGATGATTATCAGCTTTTGAGCAAATTTCAGGAAAGTCAAGGTGCCGACGAGAATCGACCAGCGAAGAGAATCATTGATATCAATGGGTTTCGTGTTCCTCCTACAAAGGTATTTATACTTAATTAACTAGGTTATTAATTATAGAAACACTCAAGACCTAATTAAGTAGAAGATGTATGATCGCTTTTTTCTGAATTAATTTTTTTTTTTTGTTGGGAATAGAATAAGTCTTTTATGCTTGCCAGCCGAAAGAAGAAATTCGTTGCGGTCAATGGGTTTCATGTTCTTCTTTCACAGGTACGAAACTTAAGATTTGTACTTAACTAACTAGGTTACTAGTTATTTATTGAAAAACTCAAAACCTAATTAAGTAGAAGATGTATGATGATCGCCTTTTTCTGAATTTTGTTTTGGTTGGAAAATAGTATGTGCTTTAATTTTTATTGTTTTGAAAATGATCTCTGATGTTTCAGTGAAACATTTTGCAAAACTACTGTGTGCGCGGTATGTGTTTATTATTTTTTTTTTTCCATTTACAAAGGTAAACACTGTGAAGGGGATATTTCAAAAATACCCAGACTTTGCGTCCAGATTCCGTTTTAAGAATCGGCATCTGAGGACAAAATACATCAGTGGCGTCCTTGTACTGATTAAAACACTCTGCAAGCCGCCTGTGCAGCTCACTTATGATGCTCTGGATGAAGCATCGTATGCACTGTCGCACGCAGAAAAGGGAGGTTTTGACTTGGATTGGTTGGAGAGGATGCTGGATGAAGTAAGGGCAAAGAAGATGAAATTGGACTCTGGTAAGGCTCGGATTAGAGAAATTATGGAAGAGTTAGAGGCTTCTGTTGATAGATGGAATGTCTTGAAAGAAAATCTGGCCAAGGAGAAAGAAGACATGTCAGCTGCCCGTGCTCCTCTCTCGTTCGATGATGTCGTTTGATGTTCTCATCAACTTTGAAACTTTGATCATGTTTGGTTATTTGGTGCCGTGGTTGTTTCTTGGCTCCGAACCTTTTTAGTACTTTTCAAAACAGTCTTTTGTTTTTTGTTGAACAAATATTTTCAAAAGCTAAAACTAAGTAGCTTATAAAAGTAATTTATTTGTGTTGTGGTAGAATGGAAAAACCCTTTTTTATGCTGTTACTTGTAAAACAAATTAATGTTTTTCATGCTCGGTTGCAAGAAATGAAAGACACGTCTGCATGACATGAAGCAGTAAGTGCTCAGACTTGGATTTTGGTTCTCTTTGTCTACATCTTTGTTTTGAAACGAGTCGTCCTATTATAGTCTTCGGAAGCTAAAGAGACTTTTGTTCGAAGTTTCCACATCTTGTGGTGGAATATTCTGCTTGATTTCTTTAATGCATCTGAGTTTCTTGATGAAGAAGTAATATATTCATGTCTGAGTTTCTTCGGAAATGAGATTCGGAACTGAGAAAGTCAAGAGAATCTAGCGGAAATGAGAAAGAGGGAAGAGAAGCATGGAAAGGAGGAGAAAGAAAAAACCCTCGAATCTAATAATAGAATCATGAATGACCACACTCCAAGTAAACCCTAGGAGGAGCGAAAGTGATACGCATTTGCCGTGTACGTTTCATTCTATTTAGTAATTAAAGAAACGTTTAACTGTGACATTAATTAGAACCTACAAAAAGGCTTCGATTCCATATTTATTGGAATCTTAATTTCAGTTCTGGTTATTCTGTTCGAGATTGTTGTTTGATTCTCCCATTCTAGACCAATCGGGTTCTAGGGTTTTTCTTCTTTTCAAGTCTGCTAGTTTGAGGAATCTTCATCAGGGTCAATGGGGAAGAAAATTGCTAAGAAAATCACTTGGACGATCAAGAATTTCTCCTCTTTACCACCTGCCAAAATTTATTCTGATCAATTCGAAGTCGGTGGCTGCAAATGGTAAAGTTTACAAGTGTTTTGGTTCATATATTGATTTAGGTGATATATATTCTCCACCGTGTTTGCTTCTGATTCTTTTATTCGTGTTTCCAGGTGTCTTCTTGCCTATCCTAAGGGAAATAGCGTTGATTTCTTGTCTTTGTATCTGGAAGTCGCCAGTTATGGATCATTGCCTTCTGGATGGAGAAGACACACCCGATTTATCCTAACTATAGTTAACCAAATTTCGGAAATATCTTCCCATCCAAAAAAAGGTGATTATTTATTCCCACTGCTCGCTTTGCAAGACTTCCTTCCGGTCTCCAAATTGTTTTTAGCTACATGTTTAATGTTAATCAGTGTAGAAATTGTTAATACGTTTCATCCCTTCTCATATTTACCGACAAATCAAGGATAGTTAAAATTTATTGAATTTTTCAGTAGTGGGTCTTGTTGTTCTGCGATATATTATATTAAATATTTCGTTTGAGCTTGAGTTCTATGTTTCTCAAGGATGTTTGAGTTTGGTGGTTTTCGATTATTTCTTTTCATTTTTTGGGGTCAAGTTTTGAACATTGATGTTCATTCCACAGAAACACAACACTGGTTGGATGAGAATTCCCCCAACTGGGGTTTTCCATCCATGCTTCCACTTAATGAACTTCATGCCAAAGATAACGGATTTATGGTAAACGGAGAACTCAAGATTGTTGCCGAGATACATCTTCTTGAAGTCATTGGCAAATTAGATGTAACAGAGGAAACTTCAACAGTCACGGAAACCATGGATGTTAATGGTTTTCAACTTCTTCCTTCGCAGGTAAGTAAATTAAGAATTTTACTAACTTCCGTGCACATAATTAAGCCCAAGAGAGACATCAAGATGTGTTCTATGATATGTATGTGTGCTGTCTCTGAAATCTGCTCTTTATTCACCCTTTATTTTCAAACGCAGGCAAAAGCTGTGATCTGTATGTTTGAGAGACATCCAGAGATTGCAACTGAATTCCGTCCAAAGAACCCAAATCTTAGGAAAGGTTACATGAGTTTGCTACTTAGTCTGATTGAGACTATGTGCCAGTTACCTCAGGAAATATCCAAGGATGATCTGTGTGAAGCTTATGCTGCACTGGGCCTCATGAGAGATGCTGGATTTAAGTTGGATTGGTTGGAGAAGAAACTTGATGAAGTATCAGAAAAGAGCGAAAATGAGGAGGCTCGTGAGACTCAGATGAAAGAAATGGAGGAAGAGCTGAAGAACTTGAAGCAGAAGTGGTTAGACATGGAAGCTCTGGTGGAGAAGGAGAAGGCGAAGGTGTCGGCTGCAAAAGCTCCTCTCTCATTTGATGATGTTGTTTAATGTTCTTATCTTTTAGAAGGTGCTTGAAGTTTGGTTCTGCTTGCATGGTGTTCTTGTCTGTCCTTGGTTTCATAATTAGAGTTATGTATATAAGATTTAATCAACTAGAAACAGTTTGAGTTATTTATTATGAACAAATTCGTTTGAGTGAGTACTATGTATACACAAAGCGCTGACGTGTGAGTCAAGTTACAAGCAAAAATTCAGGAAATGTTCTGCAATACGAGTGATTCAGTTTAAAGTTTTGTGTCCATTTCCTCCATGGCTTGATGAAAAATCAACGTTCTCTGTATGAACATAGTTTAGTTAACGAAGAATCGCTGCCAAACAAGACTCAACTGAATGAACACCATTTTTTTAAAAACGCCATTTAATTAAACATCCATCGCTATTTAAGTCGGTCAAACATTGACTTTTTCATCGGCCCTTCCCTTGCCGCAGGTACCAAGTCTCAACTCCGAACCCTACTCTCGTGTCCGTTACATCTAAAATCAACCGAATTTATGTAAGATACCCCAAGAAAATTTTGTTTTGACATAATTCTACAGTTTAAGTGACTAGAGAAGCCAAAGCTATAAAAATCCCACGAGTCTCTAACTTCATTTTTTTTAAACCTTCCTCCGAGATCAAAAATCGAAAACAATGTATTCATCCTCCGCACCAAAACGCATCGTTTCAATCCGTTACTTGGCGATGATGGCCATTCAACTCCTCATTATACGCAGCGTCTCGTCAATGAACCAGACCAACGCGTATCTAAACCACAAATGCTCCGACATCGAAGGGAAATACAAACCCAAGAGTCCGTACGAGCAAAACCTCAACTTCCTCATCACTGATATGTCTAAAGACAATTTTATAAGAGGTTTCGCCTACGCATACCATGGAGACGATCCCAACACCATCTACATCTTACTCCAATGCCGCGGCGACTCATATGGCTCCAAGTGTGGCTCCTGCCTTTCCACCGCCATCTCCGAGGTATGGCTATAATATTTATCTATTAACTATATATTATACGTAAATTAGCCCGTGCGATATTTGTTGTTGATTGTGGTGTTGTTACAGCTACGTAAAAGATGTCCGATGAACAAGGCGGGAATCGTATGGTTTGATCAATGTCTTCTCAAGATATCTCCGACCGCTTTCTTTGAGAAAATAGATGACAAGAACAAGTTCTATATGTACAGCACGAAGAAAGTGACCGATCCGGCGTCGTTCAACGCGAAGACTAAGGCTCTTCTCACCGAGCTGACCGCGAAAGCCACTCGTAGATCAGACAAGCTATTGTTGTACGAGACGGGAGAGGTGAAGTTAGTGAAGATGAATCTGTACGGAATGGTGCAGTGTACGAGGGATTTATGGTTTACGGTTTGTTAGACGTGTTTGGATAAGATTATTGGAGAGCTTCCTAAATGCTGCGATGGTAGAGAAGGAGGGAGAGTTGTGAGTGGGAGTTGTAACTTTAGGTATGAGATTTACCCTTTCCTTAACACTGTTCGATGAGATCTCCAACTTTTGTTTGTTTGTCAACATGAGAGAGCTCCATATCAATTGATGACCGGCCATATGATTAAGTAATTGTTGGAAGATTTAGGGTTGTTAATGGACAAATATGTACTTTTTTGGACAGCGAATTTAAATATCAACGCGTAGAGAATATTGTTTTACGGACTTGACGTAAAATATTTTAATTCAATTTTCTCTCCTTCTCGATTTCGTTAAATTCTATCTTGGCGTTATTTTTTTGTTTGTTTATGGTGTGTTTCTTTGAGTTAATACATTGAAATGAGAGTACTCTACTGAATGTTTTGTCTCTCTGCTTTTAAAATTATGATTAGATCGAGTATCAAGTCACAGATGGATACATTTGATCTCCATTTCTTTCGGCAACACTAAGGTTATCTTCAATTTTGACTTTTGAATGCGAGTGATTCTCTCGGTATCAATGATGAAGAGAACAGAGTGTAGTGAACCTAGCCGTGACATGAAGCACCATTCCTTTATGGGAAATGAAAGTCCAGGTAAGTGAGTAATACGATGAGTCGACTTCTCTTCTTATACCGGGTTTTCATTCTCTCTTTCTCTGTTTCCACCGATGTGGGACTTTTAATAAGCTCCACTTATCAAACACGCCGCGTTTTTATTATAACACTGCGTGTCGGTTTAACAAAACGTGAACGCTTTAAGCTTTTTAAGATTTCTCAACTGGGCCGAATCAAATCAATTTTACTCATCAAATGTTTTTTGGTATGAATGTTAAGATACTCATCATTCCGAACGATGATTCCCCTTTTCAAGCGTTTTTTAATCAGAAGGTAAACCCTTAACAACTTGTGTTTCTACTCAGTGATGTGTCTGCAACTCTGTGGCCAGAGCTCCTTTGTCGTTTGATAGTGTTGTTTGATGGCTTTAATTTTTTGAGTTCTTTAGTCATTTGGATTTTAGTTAAGTTTGGTGTTCTAGTCTCTGCTCATTTGTGTCTTGGTTTCGAATTGGGTATCGTCTTAAGACTCTGGAAGATAAGTGATTTATCTTGAGGTGGAAGTTTCCGCATCTTGTAAAGAAGTATATTGTGCTGGTCCTGCTGGAACCTGGAGGACTCGTTAAGGTTTCTTTAACGCATGTGTGTTTCTTGATCAGCAAAGGTTATTGGTGCGTGAGAAACAGCGAGTGGCACTCGAAGAGTCGCCGAGATTCAACCTCTTCATATAGTTAGGTTGTAAACGGAAATTCTCTCACTATAACTGAAGGTTAATTCCTCAACTTCCTTTGATTTGTCTTCTTCATGTTCTTGCAATTTTGATTGAGTAAAGCTTTTTTTGACTTTTGAGTAACGATCTTCTTCTTCTTCTTCTCTTTTTTACTAAGCGAAGAGATGTGATATGTTAAACGTGTGAATCAAGCCTATGGCTATCATAAATACTTAATGGAAATATTTTAAATTAGCAAAATCTAATTGAGTGTGTATATCTAAATATGTTAAATTACCATTACCATTTTTTCGGGATTAAATTATTAAATAATATATATACGGAAGATACAATCTTGAAGTTTTTCTCTAATTTGGTTTTATTGCTCGAAATTAATTATTCGACTTAGGAATTTGCGACTCGGGCTCTAGGGTTTCACGTTGTCTGCGTATCCTGGTAATATTAGGATCGCGAAGAGTCTTCATCAAGAATCAAAGTCAATGGAGAAGCCAGTTGAGAAGAATTCATGTGGGTGACGAATAAAGATTTCGTCTCTTTGAAACCTGAGGAGAAAATCTATTCTAGTCAATTCTTGTTCGGTAGCGGCAATTGGTAAGAAGATAATTAGTCTTTTAATGTATTGGTCAAAAAAAATTGACTGGATTGTCTTGTTCGTTTTGTTGATTATTTTTATTTCCTGCAGCCGTTTTTTTGTCCAACACAAGCGAAATAACGATGTTGTTTTCAACGACTTTGTTTTCAATGCAAGAAAGAAAATGAAGAAAAATAAGGATGATTACTTGTTTCTGTGTCTGGAATTTGACCCTTGTTGTATCCTCCCAAACGCTTTGGAAGGGAAAAGAGACACAAATTTTCATTTTACTATAGTGAATCAAAGTTCGGAAAAACTCTCCAAACTGGGAGGTAATTATTTCTACGTTTTCTAAAGTTTATTCGTTGAGATTATATGTATATGTTTGCGGTGTGTGCAATGTATGTTTGACAAGTTCAGTATCTATGTTGCGTGACTTAACAGAGTCACAACACTCCCGGATTCATGATGATGAGAATCCCATGTTTGGTTATCGACCCGTGTGTCACCTTGGCCAATTCAAGGCCAAGAATGGTGAATTGTTGGTGAGTGGAGAAGTCAGTTTTGGATTCAAACATAACATGTTTGGTGGTCGTCTAGTTACTGGAAAATTATACGAATCAAAAGAGTCTGAAGAGACAACCAATCCTGCCAAAAAGACAAAGCTAAATGTGGATGTCGATGGGGTTCAAGTTCTTCGTTCACAGGTAAGAAACACTAAAGACAAAGATGCATTACAAGAGCTTTAGTTTTTGGATACCTTTATTTATCGTTTTTCACTTGCAGGTGGGATTTGTGAGGCGTTTATTTGAAAAACATCCAGATGTTGCATTAGAGTTCCGTTCGAAGAACCAGCATTTGAGGACAGGGTACATTAGTGTTCTCATCAGCTTAACTCAGAAACTCGGCCAATCGCCGAAGGAACTTTCCAACGATGACCTGTCAGGTGTAGTTGCTGCACTGACATACATGAAAGATGCAGGATTCAAGTTGGATTGGTTGGAGAAGAAACTTGATCAAGTAAAGGAAAAGAAGAAGAAACAAGAGGCTTGTTTGGCCCAGCTGCAAGAAATGGAGAAAGAGCTTAACCCAATAAAGCAGAAGTGCTTAGACCTTGAAGCTCAGATGGATAAGAAGAAGGCTGAGCTTTTGGAAGCATGTGCCCCTGATCTCTCTTTTGATTAGTACCCTGAGTTCTTAGGCTGAGTGTTTTGTAGCTGAAGACTCGGGGTGTCTAAGAAATTAGTTTCTTGATGGAAAAGTAACGTTCTTGGTGATGAAACAGAGTGGTCGTTTTAGCAAACATGAGTGGATTCAGCTTCTTGATCTTGATTATTATTTTAGGCGTTGTGCTTGTACCTTTCTCATGATTGAGTTCTCCATTTAGTGCATTAAAAAAAACAGAATTAATTAAATAAGTAAATGTTGAGAGATATACTCATTAATTACAATTAATGCGGACTGATATAATAAACTCAAAAAAAATATACACTTCACCGTTTGGGTATATAGTATATATCTAGATATGTTAAACTAGCATCACCATTTTTAGGGAGTTTAGATTTTTCAAAAAAATATATAAGGAAAGTATCTATAACGAAGTCTTCGACTCCAAAGTCCAAATTATAGTCTTAACCCCTAATTTGGTTTTTACTGCTCGAGATTGTTGGTTTCTTGTTTCGACTATCGAATTTGGGTGTGTGCCATTCGGGTTCTAGGGTTTCACATTCTCCTAATATTCTGGTATATTTGATTGCAAAGAGTCTTCATCAAGAATACTCAATGGAGAAGCAAGTTGAGAAGAAGTTCATGTGGGTGACTAAAAATCTCCTCTCTTTGCAATCTGAGAAAATCTATTCTGATCAATTCTTGTTCGCTGGCGGAAAATGGTATATAACTTGTCTTCTAATCAAATTTTAGGGTTGACAACAAGGAAAAAGAAAAAAATCAAAATCAAAATCAAATTTTTAGGTTTGACTGAATTATTCTTTTACTTTTATTTCTTGTACAGCCGTTTTGTTGTCCATCACAAGGGAAAGAACGATGATTACTTGTCTCTGTTTCTGGAAGTCGCCAATTTTGGATCACTGCTTTCGCCTCTTGGAAGACAAGCAAGGTTTTCTTTTACATTAGTAAATGCAACAACTCAAAGTTCAGAAAAAAACGCCAAACTAGGTGATTGTTTCTATATTCTTATAATTCTTCTTGTTCGCGAGACTTGTGTTGCAGCAAGACCCTATGTGTGTCTTGCAATGATTGTGTTGACAAGTTCAGTTCTATGTTTGTGACGTTGCAGATCAGTCACATAACTGGTGTATTGGTGATGATCAGAATCCCAAGATGGATTTTCACTCCATACATCCCATTGGCAGATTCAAGGCCAAAAATGGTGGGTTCCTGGTGAATGGAGAAGTCAGTTTCGTTGCCAGAAGTGGTGCTCTTGAAGTTACTGGTTTTATATTAGACGTACCAGAGGAGTTTGAAGAGACATTAACCAATCATGTGAAAAAATTAAATCTAATTGATAATGGTGCGGTGTCTAGTGATTTTCACAAGGAAACAATGGATGTGAATGGGATTCAAGTTCTTCGTTCACAGGTAAGAAACTTATATGAAAGATATATGAATTTTTTTCCAATATTTTCTGATTCAATAGATAAAAGCACTTCTAAAAATATAAAATTCCTAATATATATATATATACCCCTTTTAGGTTCTGGGTACTTTTTATTCATATTTTTTTCACTTATAGGTGGGATTTGTGAGCCGTTTATTTGAAAAACATCCAGACGTTGCATTAGAGTTCCGTTCGAAGAACCCACATCTGAGGACAGGGTACATTAATGTTCTCATCAGCTTAACTCAGAAGCTCGGCCAATCGCCCCAGGAACTTTCCAACGATGACCTGTCAGATGTAGGCGTTGCACTGACATACATGACAAATGCAGGATTTAAGATGGGTTGGTTGGAGAAGACAATGGAGGAAGTAAAAGAAAAGAAGAAGAAAGAGGAGGCCTGTTTGGCTAAGCTGCACGAAATGGAGGAAAATCTTGAGCAATTGAAACTGAAGTGCTTAGACCTTGAAGCTCAAGTGGAAAAGGAGAAGGCGGAGCTTTTGGAAGCAAGAGCTCCTCTCTCTTTTGATCAGTACTTGAGTTCTTAGGCTGTGTTGGACTTTTGGTTATGATTGCTTTTGTGGTTTGTTCGTTTGTGTTTTTGGTTTCAAATTGAGAAGCCTATCTAAACTTGTAGGAAGTTTTCAGATTTTGTGTCTTTAAAGAAATTGGTTTCTTGATGGAAAAGTAATGTTTTTGGCTATAATATGTAAAATTAGTTTTACTTTCATTTTTATTTTATTGAAGAAAGTAAAACTAATTTTAAACATTATAATAAATATATTATTAATAATTAAAAAGGAAAATTAAATACGTCTACGTAATGCATTAAAAAATAAAATAAAAAGGATTAAAAGTCACCCTGTATTTAGGTGTGCTTCCAGAAACACGCCTGATCCAATAATAGAGCCCTAAGATTAATTCCAAACCTATTCGAATTCCTCGTGTGCGTACTTGAAATCAGTCTTCTCCGAGTGGTAAATCCTGAACCTTTGATCTCTGTAGTCTTTAATTTTCTTACCAGACCTTGTTCGTTATGTCGAGTGTATGGTAACTTTATAAAATTGATGTTAAGAGTGTTCGCTACGATTCCATAGCGGACTTGTAAAAAACTCTGCTTTGGTAATGTTGCTCTAGATACGTTGTTGGATTGTATGATTTGCTAAAAAAAAAATCTAGGGTTTTAATTCTCTTTCATGTTTTGGTAGGTTTTTTATTTGCTAGGAGTCTTCAATGGTGAATCAAACTGATAACAAATTCACTTGGGTGATTAAGAATTTCTCCTCTTTGCCATCCGAGAAAATCTACTCGGATCCGTTCGTCATCGGCGGCTGTAAATGGTAAGAAGACAACGTGAATGTCTAATATGTTTTCGTCCAATCAATAAGAGTTTCTTCTTATTAGTTTTGGTGCTTTCTGTGTTTCCTCCAGGAATCTTCTTGCCTATCCCAAGGGAAACAAGGTTGATTGCTTGTAACTGTTTCTGATAGTCGCCGATCATGAATCGTTGCCATCTGGATGGAGTAGACACGCACTCTTCCGCATATCTATAGTAAACCAAAAATCGGATAAACACTCCCGACGGCAAGGTGATAGTTTCTTCACTCTTGTGTTTGCTTAGTTTCTTCACTCTTGTGTTTGCTTAGTTTAGTGCAATGCTTGTTCTGAAATAGATGAGTTCTATGTTTCGTGACATTACAGTAGGACAGCACAGGTTTGACCAGAAGACTCCCAACTGGGGCTTTACATCCATGATTCCCCTTGACATGCTTCATGCAGACAATGGTGGATTTTTGAGGAATGGACAAGTCAAGATTGTTGCAGAGATTGATGTTCGTGAAGTTGTACCTGAAGAAGATACCAAACCTCTGAAAAAGATAAAGCAAGAAGATGATGCTGCTATGATTGCTGATTTACTGAATAACAAGACTCTCCAACTGAATGAAAACGAGGTAAGAAATCTCAACCGATCAAGATACTGTTGTTACATTGACTTAAAGTTACTCACTAAGTTTTTGGAAACTTGTTATTCATATTCTTTTTCACTTGCAGATGGAATTTATGAGACTTATGTTTGAGAAACATCCAGACGTTGCATTAGGGTTTCGTTCGAAGAATACGATTTTGAGGACTGCGTACATGAATGTCCTGCTCAGCTTAACCCAGAAGCTATGCAAACCGACTCAAGAACTATCAAATAGTGACATGTCTGATGTAGTGGCTGCACTGGCATACATGGCAGATGGAGGGTTCAAGTTGGATTGGTTGGAGAAGAAACTTGGTGAAGTAAAGGAAAAGAAGAAGAAAGAAGAGGCTTGTATGGCCCAGCTGCAAGAAATGGAGGAAGAGCTAAAGCCATTGAAGAAGAAGTGCTTAGACCTTGAAGCTCAGATGGATAAGAAGAAGGCTGAGCTTTTGGAAGCAAGAGCTCCTCTCACGTTTCATCACTTGAATTCTTAGGTTGGCTTGGACTGTTTGTTCTGTTTGGTGTTTTGATCTGTTCGTTATTGTTTAGGTTTCAAAGTGAGAGTCCTCTTAAAACTTATGGAAAAGTAATGTCTTGGTGTTAGAACAGAGTTGTCCACGAATAGTTGCGGCCAAAAATGAAATTATTTATAGGTTACTTGCACCTTGAGCCAAATATATGAAGAAAGGAAAACTTTGTTAATTTGAAACAACTAAACAACCGATGTCCTTTGCTGAAAATATTTTTTACATTCCGATATGCCTAATGTGTTTCGTCTAATAGAGAGCCAAGTGAGATCATTAAAATTTTCAATTTAGTGTAAAAATTAAAAAGTATTGAAATCTGCGAAAAGAAACAATGAAACGCTGCGTTTCATTCATTAATGGTCACATTGGGTTTCTTGATAAAAAAGTACTATTGCCAGCCTATGGCAAACGAAGAGTCTTTTTTGGGGTTTTTTTATAAGAATTGAAGCCAAACGAATTTAATGCCAATCTTATTCCATAGGTGTTATCATTCATTAACTCGTAATTACTGAAACGTATCAAGTCAGGAAGATCTAAGGCTTTTCGCATTCGTCAATTCACATGTTCATGCATTTCTTCATATATACTCTCTCTCTTGCAAGAACACAAAGAGAAGTAGAGAACTTCCTTGCCTGCTCTGTAAGTATGGCTTCTCTCTGTCTCCGTTTTTTTTATGCAAAAGTGAAGTGTGGTTCCTCAAATAAGATCTGTTTTCTCTTTCTTCATGGTCTAGCAGTTTGAATGCAAGCAAAATCAACAAGGACAGAAAGAAAGAGAGTCAATTAACGTTATCTCTTGCCGATGATGCATATGAAGTGGATTGGAGATAGTGATGATGAAACAGTGGAAGTTATTAATGGGTTTCAGGTTCCTTCTTCACAGGTAACTAACCAAATTCTGATTCTGAATCTCCGATCATGTACTTCGTTTCTGTTTTACATCGTTTTTTTTACTAGGTCAAACAGGTAAGGCGAATATTTGAAAAACACCCATCCACTGCATCAGATTTCCGTCCAAAAAGTCAACAGCTGAAGAAAGCTTACATTGATATTCTCCTTGATCTTATTGGTACGTTGTGTCGTTGGCCTCATGAGCTAACTGATGAGGACCTAGACGAAGCACACAACTCGATTTCTGACCTGGAAGATGTTGGGTTTAAGTTATACTGGCTCAAGATGAAGCTTTGGAAGGTTTACGTGAAGAAGAAGCAAGAGAAAGAAAGTAGCGTTCGGATCAGAAAACTCCAAGAAGAGGTGGAGAAGCAGAAACTGGTGTTGCTCTACTTTGAGAACGAACTTAAGATTGAGAAGGACGTGATTGCGGATACTCGTGCTCCACTTTATTTCAGCGATGTTGTTTGAAATGAAATCACCTTTTATTTTAGTGAAGCTCAGATTCTTTAGCTTTTTTTGAATACTTTTCTGTGCAACACTGAGCATTAAAACGTTATGGATAGTTGTGTGAATATAATTTTTGGAATACCTCCGATTTAATCGAGTATTTATTTAATTGGATGATTAATCGATAACTCAAACAATTCAATGAAATATAGATGTGACAAAGTAGATCCTCTGGTAATTTAAAGCATCTCCTTCTTCCTTGTGCTAATCTTACAAGTGGTTTATTGCACACCCAGAGACTACATTAGAATGCCGTACGAAAAACCAAGAGCTGAGAACATCTTACATGAATGGCCTCCTCAGCCTAATCAAGTTGCTCTACAAACGGCCTCAGGGACACTCGGAGGATGATCTGACTGACGCAGAAGATGCTCTGACATACATGAAAAGCGTAGGGTTTAAGGTGGATTGGCTGGAGAAGAAGTTTGATAAGGTGAAAGAAATCGAGAAGAAGTGTGCCCGTGTGTGTGAAATGGAGCAGCAGCTGCATGACTTGGAGAAGAAGTGTGAAGACCTAAAAACTCAGCTGATCAAGGAGAAAGCAGAGATTTTGGAAGCCACAGCCCCTGATCTCTCTTTCAATGATGCTGTTTGATGACTTTTAAGTTCTTATAGTTTGATTCCGTTGGATCGTTTGCGTCTTGGTTTTGAAAGAGAGCGTCTTCTGCTTGAGACTTTTGTTTTTTGTTTACTTGAGACTTTTGTTAGTCAAATATATTTCCAGATTTTTATGAATAAAGTATCGTGTGGTTGAGGACTCTTCAGGCTAATTTTGACTGCGTTCTGTTTCTTGATTTTGACTGCATTCTCTCGCACGTTGACCCCGCGTGAGAGAACTCGACAGAATGATCGTGGAACAGATAAAAGTTTTGCTTGCGCTTGAAGCCGAACTTAAGAACGAAGAGAACAGAACAGTGCTCGACTTGGTTTTGATGACGTTGTTTGATTTGAATGAAACTCACCAACTTTTTTACCAAAAAATAAATAAATAAAAAATCTCACGTATTGGGTTACTCAGCAATGCCTCCCTTTCCATAATCAAAATTATGTAACCGGATTGGTTAAATAAATTTCGGTTTAGCAATTAACTGTTAAACTAGGTTAAATGATAAACCAAAACAATTAGCAGGTGGATTAGCCAACCAAATCCCTATAAATACGATAAAAACATGTCTCCTTAGAAGGAGCGCCGTAAAAATGGGTGTCCATGCTCTCTCACCTACCCCCACTAAGACCATATCTATCTAGGATCCCTAAGCGATTCGAATTTCTCGTGATACCTGATACGTACTCGGAATCAGTCAGGTAACTCCCTGATTCATTGATTTTTCTAGTCTTTGATTTTTGTTTTCTAGAGCCTATTGTAACTTTGAGAAAAATGATGTTAAGAGTGTTAATGCGTTAGTTTTACAAGGTGAGATTTTGTTTGTCTGGTTTGTTGTTTATTATTAATAAAAAATTATGTGATTTGTTTAACGATGGTTGACATGCAGCTGTAGTGTATTTGTTTTTTAACCTATGTGACTCCATTTTGTATTTATGCTATTGAATCAATGATTTGAGAAGATTTAGATGTCTAAAGAAATTAAGGAACTTCATTTTTCATTTTTCAGATTTGAACAGATTTGCAAATTCTCTGTTAAAATTTCTAAAGTGATTAGGTGGGATTTCATGGTATTTAAAAAACAAAAATAAATTTTAATATTTTTCTCTATAAAAAATGTGATATTATAAAAGAACCAAGAAAAACTAACTTAATTATTTATTTATTCAAATATCCTTTCATTATGTGGGATTTTAAAGAATTTGTATAAATCATTAGTCCAATAACCTTGGATTTTGAATGATTTTTATAAATACTAAATCCAGTAACAGGTGATTTAGAAAAAAATTGAAATCCTCCCAAACCATTAGTTCAATAAGCCCCTAGTAACAAGAACAACATAACAAAGAGAGATCTAGAGATTAAAAAAAAAACATGTCTGGTAGAAAGACTAACATCGCAAGGCAATGCAAGCAACTTTCACCAGCTGCTTACTTGGTGTGATCGAAAGTGCTGATGTACAAGAAAATGTTAAATTGCCTCTCTGGTTTGAATCTCCAGTTGGATAACCGTGTACAAAATTCCGGGCTTCAACACCGTGTGTAGGCGTTATCGAAGTAGATTATGGCAATTCGATAACGCCTAGACACAGTGTTGAAGCCCGAACGTTTTTACACGTACGGTTGTCCAGCTGGAGATTTGAGCCAGCAAAGAGCCAATTCAACGTTTTGTTGACTCACAAATGCATCAGCTTCTTCGATCACACCATGTAGGCAGTTGGTGAATGTTGCTTGCCTTGCGATGTTAGTATTTCTACCAGCCATTTTTTTTTAATCTCTAGATCTCTCTCTTTGTTATGTTGTTCTTGTTACTTACCCAAATTCCAAATCTTACCCAAACATTTTCTTTCATTGCACGAGATTTTGTTGTTTATTTCATTGTTTCAATTTACTCGGGTTTTCTAGGGTTTCGGCTCTCGTCAGTCTTCGATGAGGAATCTAGTTGATAAGACGTTCACTTGGGTGATTAAGGACTTCCCCTGTCTGGAAATAGCTGAGAAAATCTATTCTGATGAGTTCGTGATAGATGGCTGCAAATGGTAATAAGACAACTTGTCTTCTGTATATACTGAATTTAGGTTTAATGAATGTGACACAAACACAATAATTGTTTTGCATGGTACTTTTTGCTTGCAGGCGTCTTAAGGCCATTCCCCATGCAAATGAAGCTTACTGTCTGTCTCTCTACCTGGAAGTTGCTGATTTTGAATCCTTGCCATCTGGATGGATAATATTCGCATCATTTTCTTTAGCTGTAGAAAATCATTTTGCACACAGAAACCCAGTATACAGAGGTGAGTACTTTTTATACGTCCCCTACTTATTTTATAAGATGAAGTAAAGAAAATTTGTGCTTTTCTTTTTCTATTGGTGTGGGACTTGTGCTATTGCGAGATTCTTCTATCTATGTGTTTTGTGAAATGCCTGTTTTGACTATTGTTCTATCTTTCGGGGCTTTACAGCAACAGATAACTGTTTTGACCACATGGAACCAGACTTTGGTTGTAAGTACATGCTTCCCCTTAGCAGACTTGAGGCCATAAGAGAAGGGTTTCTGATTAACGGAGAAGTCAGGATTGTTGCGGTGGTAGAGTTTACTGATCCTGTTGGGATATTAGATGTACCAAATGAATCCGAGGAGGTAACCCAAACTCTGAGAAACCTACAGATCAATGATGATGGTGCAGCGTCGAGTGGTGTGCTTAAGGAAAATCCAGCAGGTTGGGTGGATGTTCATGGATTTCTAGTTTTTTCTGCACAGGTAAGAAAAACCATCGTCGAGTGGTTTTCTTGTTTTCAGTTTCTGGCTACGTATATATATGGTTTTTACTTTATTAATTCATCCTTTTTTTTTACTCGCAGGCGGATTTGGCAAGGCGTGTCTTTGAAGCACACCCAGAGATTGCATTAGAGTGCCGTACGAAGAACCAAGAGATGAGAACATCTTACATGAATGTCCTCCTCGGCCTTATCAGGATGCTCGAAAAATGGCCTCAGGAACACTCCGAGGATGATTTGTCTTATGCAGAAGCTACTCTGGCATACATGAAAAGCGTAGGGTTTAAGGTGGATTGGCTGGAGAAGAAGTTTGATAAAGTAAAAGGAAAAAGAAAGGAAGGTGACCGTTCGTGTGAAATGCGACAACAGCTGAATGACTTGGAGAAGAAGTGCAACGACCTGAAAACTCTGGTGATTCAGGCGAAAGAAGAGGTTTCGGAAGTCAAGAATGATGGTTGATGACTTGAGTTCTTAGGGATTTCTGTTTGGTTGTCGTGGAACGATTGCGTCTTTGTTTCGAAATAAAGAGTCTTCTGCTTTAACTTTCGAAGCTAAAGAGAGAAGAGACTTGAGTTTTTCTTTTTTAAAATTTTGAGACTTGTGTTTGTTAGTCAGATATTTGATATTTCCAGATTTTTTTATCTATAAAGTATTTTGTGGTTGAGGATTCTTTAGGCTGATTTTGACTGCATTCTATGTTTCTTGATTTAAAAGTAATTATCTTTAGGTGTCTAAACAGAGTATTGAGTCTTAGCCCAAACGAGTAGCTTGACGTGTGATAATATGTTATTAATTGTGACCATAGTATTAGTAAGTTACTATTAGCTCACGTTTGTTTAAGATTCATGCATCTTCTTCATTATATACTTCAGTTACATGAAGAAACTCCTCAAACACACAAAATTCTCTTTGCCGAATCTGTAAGTGTCTACGAGAAACTCAGATCGTATCAATGTGGAACGGCGATGGAACCGTGGAGGTCAATGGCTTTCGAGTTTTCTATTCAGAGGTAAGCACAACTATCTCTTCATTTAACAGTGATCTCTTTGGTTTATAATTTTTACATCAAACCTTGTTCTCAGGTGGATTTTGTGAGGAAAATCTTTGAGAGACAGCCTGAAACCGCAACGAACATTCGTCCGAAGAACCAATTGGTGAAGAATGCTTACATGAACAACCTCCTCGACCTCATCGACATAATTTGCTTAGCTCCTCAGGAGCTCACAGAGGAGGAACTAAGAGATGCAGAGAAGACGCTTTTGGAACTGGCAGAGGTAGGTTTCGAGTTGGACTGGTTGAAGAGGAAGCTTGAGGAGCTTTGCGTGAAGAAGAAGAAAATGGAAACACGTGGGGCCCGCGTGAGAGAACTCGACCGAATGATCGTGGCACAGAGACAGGTGTTGCTTGCGCTTGAAGCCGAACTTAAGAATGAAGAGAACGAGGCTGTTTCCCATATTGCTCGACTTTGTTTTGATGACGTTGTTTGAATGAAACTAGCCTAACGTTCTTCTCACGTACTTGAATACGGCGTTATCTAATTACTTGTATGGTCGAATAAAAGGCCTTTTAAACAAACAAACAAAAACAAAAAGAGCTTTTAATCTCAAAAGTCTTTCTTTACATTCAATGTCAAAAGTCTTTTCCGTGTAATTTCTTCTCCGATAAGGAGCTTCTATTTCGGACTTACGTACCTTCATCTCTTTCGATTTACAAAATGATTTAAAATATTACTTTTTGCCTTTTAATAGATTACTTGCTTAGCAGGCAAAAGAGAAATCAACAACCAAACAAAAAATATTTATTTATTAATATGAAAAACATTTGGTTTGTTATGAACTGTATCACAGGAAAAAAGGAAGGTAATGTTGTGTGATGCATCAGCGATTCCTGATTTCCTGTGTCAATCAAGAGATCCCTTTTACACGAGACATCCATTTTAATACGAAACTTGTTAAAACTTTAAAGACTTTGTATTTATTAACTCATCGGACATTCACTTGTCCTCGGGAATGAAGAAACAATGAAACACGACATGCTTTTTAAGTTGTGTGGCTCCACATTGTCCGTGTCTCTCATTTCTTTCGACGTGACTCAAACGCAGAGAGGTAAAATACTTCGCCAGTTTTAGCCTTCCACTCTTTCATTTCCTTGACTATGCTCGTTTACTAGTTTTGTTTGTCGAGATTGCTGTTTGATTATTCGATTTACAAAATTTGAGTCTGTAGGATTCATCTACAAGATCAATGGGGAGTGAAGCTGATAAGAAGTTCACTTGGATGATTAAGAATTTCTCCTCTTTTCAGTCTGAGCATATCTTTTCTGATCCATTCGTCGTTGGTGGCTGTAAATGGTAAGAACACAACTTTTTCATTCCTCTTTTCATTCCTAATGTTATTCATCCGCTTAAGCTAGGGTTTATGTAAGACATACATAATTTGTTGTTTATTTGTGGTTTTTGCTTGCAGGCGTCTTAAGGCCTTTCCCAAGGGGAATAATAACGCTGATCATTTGTCTTTGTATCTTGATGTTGCTGGATCTAAATCTTTGCCTTGTGGTTGGAGAAGACACGCAAAACTTTCTTTTACTATAGTTAATCAAATTCCACATGAACTCTCTGTACTGCGAGGTGATTATTAATTTAATTCAAGATGTGGACATTGATATTCAGGTCAATGAATTTGATTAAAACGATTATGAGTTATGAAAGGAAACATGTCTTGTGGTTTTTCAGAAACACAACACTGGTTTGACCAGAAGGCACCAGACTGGGGTTTTAAATGGATGTTTCCCCTTGGAAAACTTAAGGCCAAAAAAGATGGGTTTCTGGTGAACGGAGAAGTCAAGATTGTTGCGGAAATAGAGGTTCTTGAAGTTATTGGTAAATTAGATGTACCAGAGGAAGCAACGGATCCTCTGAAAACGTTAAAGCGGAATGAAGATGGTGCAGTGTCTAGCGCTTTGCTTGAGGAAACTCCAAAAGATTTGGTCTTTATCAATGGGTTTCAAGTTCTTTCTTCACAGGTATGAAACTAAGAAAGATGCAATTTTGTATAACTTTTAAAAAATTTCTACCTCAAGAGACTTTATCACAGCTACTTTTTGTTGATTTTAGGGCAAGATATGTTTTATTTATTTATTAAATCACTTCTGATTTAACAGTGAAACACTTCTACATACAGAGAAAAATCTACATCTTAAAAGTCACTCATTATAGCTTCTTGAAAATTCATCCTTTTTTTTTTCACTCGCAGGTGGATCTTGCGAGGCGTGTCTTTGAAGCACACCCAGAGACCGCATTAGAATGTTGTACGAAGAACCAAGAGCTGAGAACATCAAACATGAATGTCCTCCTCAGCCTAATCAAGATGCTCTTCAAATGGCCTCAGGAACACTCCGAGGACGATCTGTATGATGCAGAAGCTGCTCTGACTTACATGAAAAGCGTAGGGTTTAAGTTGGACTGGTTGGAGAAGAAACTTGATGAGTTAAAAGAAAACAAGAAGAAATGTGCCCATGTGTGTGAAATAGAACAACAGCTGCATGACTTGGAGCTGAAGTGCAAAGACCTAAAAAATCAGCTGAATAAGGAGATCAAGGCAGAGATTTTGGAAGCCACAGCTCCTGATCTCTCTTTCAATCATGTTGTCTGATGACTTGATATCTCTCTTAGGGACTTCAGTTTGGTTCTGTTTGATAGATTGCGTCTCGGTTTCAAAATAGAGAGTCTGGCCTTTGCTTGAGACTTGTGTATTCAGATACTTCCACATTTTCATAAATAAAGTATTTTGTGGCTGCGGACTCTTTAGGCTAATTTTGACTGCATTCTATGTTTCTTGATAAAAAGTAAATATCTTTAGGTGTCTAACAGAGTATTTAGTCTTTGCCCAAACGAGTAGCTTGACGTGTGACGCCATTAATATTCATAAGTTATTAATTATTAAGTTACGATTAGCTCACTTTATTTAAGATTCATGCATCTTCTTCATTTATATACTTCAGTTACAAGAAGAAACTCCACAGAACACAAAATTCTCATTGCCGAATCTGTAAAGTGTATACCTTCTCTTCTCTGTACGAATCATATCATATCATTATCAATGTGGAACGGTGATGGAACCGTGGAGGTCAATGGCTTTCGAGTTTTCTATTCAGAGGTAAGCAGAACTCTCTCTTCATTTAACAGTGATCTCTTTGGTTTATAATTGTTACATTAAACCCTGTTCTCAGGTGGATATTGTGAGGAAAATCTTTGAGAGACACCCAGAAACCGCAACGAATATTCGTCCAAAGAACCAATTGGTGAAGAATGCTTACATGAACAACCTCCTCGACCTCATCGACACAATTTGCTTAGCTCCTCAGGAGCTCACAGAGGAGGAACTAAGAGATGCAGAGAAGACGCTTTTGGAACTGGAAGAGGTAGGTTTCGAGTTGGACTGGTTGAAGAGGAAGCTTAAGGAGCTTTGCGTGAAGAAGAAGAAACTGGAATCACGTGGGGCCCGCGTGAGAGAACTCGACAGAATGATCGTGGAACAGAGACAAGTGTTGCTTGCGCTTGAAGCCGAACTTAAGAATGAAGAGAACGAGGCTGTTTTCGACAGTGCTCGACTTGGTTTTGATGACGTTGTTTGAATGAAACTCACCCACCAGTGACTCAGTGACGCCTAACGTGCTTCTCAGGTTTCCTCTCACGTAGTACGTGGCGTTATCTGATCACAACTATAATTGACCAGATCGATCTTGATCTAATTCCTTGATTGTCAAAAAGATTCCAAGTACTTACTTTTACTTCATCCATTGAATTTATAAAATGTTTTAACGATTTCAATAATAAATGATGTTTTGTATTTTCAGAATAAACATTACGTTCTACACAAATTTGTAGCGAGTGAATAATAAACTATTAAATTAAATATTTGAGGAGTTAGAATAATTTTATATATTGTTCATTTAAGTCTAGGTTAAAAAAATTAGAGCAAAATAAAAAATATAAGGTCGAGGACTCGAAGTTGAACATTGGGCCTTAATGGCTCATTGGGCCAAAGTCCAGAAGTGAAGGACAGCAACACAAACCCATGTAGAGAAACGTGGTTGATTATATATTTGCCTATCTGGGTGTGTTGTGCCACTCTCTTAGCGTCTTCGTCTTCTGGGTAGTTTCAAGTTTGGTTCTTTAATGGCAAACGAAGCTGATAACAAGTTCACATGGCTCATTAAGAATTTCTCCTCTTCGGATGCTGACCATATCTATTCTAGTCAATTCGTGATCGGTGACTGCAAATGGTGAGAAATTTAAAACGTTTTCGCCTAATATTTTTTTTGTTTTTGGGTGCAAATCCCAATATTTTAAGGGGGACATTTAATAATCAGCAATTGTTTCGCCTTGCAGGCGTCTTCTCGCATACCCCAAAGGAGATAAGAAGGATAGAGCCTGTTTGGCTCTGTATCTTGTGGTTGCTGATTCCAAAACTTTGCCTTTAGGATGGAGAAGACACACCAAATTCTCCATCACTTTAGTGAATCAAACCTCAGAAAACCTCTCCCTACTCAAAAGTACTAATCGATTATTTTCTCTACGCTTTTCTGTTTTATGATTCTCTTTTATAAGGCTGCGAGGTTCTATAGTGATGTATTGTTTGTATGTTTTTCACAGAAGCGCAACACTGGTTTGATGAGAAATCTCACGCATTGGGCTACTCAGCAATGCTTCCCCTTGCCAAACTCCATGACAAAGATGGCGGCTTTGTGGTCAACGGACAAGTCAAAATCGTTGCCGAGATTGACGTGCTTGAGGTTATTGGCAAACCAGTTGAATCTGAAGACTCGAACCAACAACAGCCTGTGAAGAAGGTGAAGCGAGAGGATGATACTGATTTGCTCAACATGACTCCACCAACAGTCACCGAAAGCATTGACGTCAATGGCTTTCAAGTTTTCCCTTCACAGGTAACACAAAGATGCAAACTTTGTTAGAAATTTGAATCATTTGGTTTCTTTTTGCTTGATTTTGGGACAAAGGGTGGACGAAAAGTTGATAAAGATTCAAACTTTGTTAGGAATTTCAATCATTTTGTTGATTTTGGGACAAAGGATGAACAAACCGTTGATAAAAATGCAAACTTTGTAGAAATTTCAATCATTTCAACAGTTTTTCCTTCAGTTTGTGGATTGGCGTACATGTGGGATTGAACTTTATTCATGTGCAGGTGGAATTGGTGAGCCGTGTGTTTAGAAAGTACCCAGAGATTGCAACAGATCTTCGAGCAAAGAACGAACCTTTGAGGACAGCATGCATGTATGTCCTCCTAAGCCTGATCGAGATACTGTGCAAGTCGATGGAAGAGTTCTCCGAGGATAACATGGTGGAAGCTGAGGATGCACTAACGTACCTGAAACATTCGGGGATTAAGGTGGATCGTTTGGAGCAGAAACTGGATGAAGTAAAGGCAAAGAAGAAGGGAGAGATAGATAGTGAGATTCGGATTCAAGAATTGGAGGAAGAGCTAGAGGTTTTCAAGCAGAAATGCTCAGACATAGAAGCTCAGATGGAGATTGAGAAGTCCAAGGTGTTGGCCAACAGAGCTCCTGCTCTAACGCTTGATGAAGCTGCCTGATGATTTAGGTTTTGCTTGTGCGTTATGTTTGTTTGTGTCTAGGTTTTTAAGTTTAGAGACTTAACTTATCGGAAGGTAAAGGGTGAGACTTCTATTGGAAATGGAACTTACCATTTTTGTAAGGAATTGACTTTTTTGGCAAACAGAATGCTCGCTAGGATTTTGCAAAGCTGTTTTCTAAGCTCCATTTGTAGAGCCATTTCAGGTTTAATTTTGTTCTTTTGTTCATAGTCATGGTCTCATGGAGCATATATGTTCTCTGTTTCCAAGAGACTGCCTCCACATTACTACTATTTGATGATCTAGTGACCCCGAATCAGAGTTTATATTACATTCTTGGGAGAATCTCAAGTTGCAAAAAAGCTTATGGAAAATTACAATAAGCGTAGAAATGGAACACTGAAGAAGACAAGACGTCACGTGAGGATGGATTATAGAAAACATGTATCTTGCAAGTCACGGCTGTAAAAACAGTGACAAAGCAGAACATGGGCCGAGATGGTAAATTGGGCCCATGTCCAGAAGTGAAGACGGTAAACACAAACCATGGTAGATTGATTTGAGAATTGTGTGACACTCAATCTCAGTCTCACTTTCTAGGGTTTCAGTTCTCGTCTTCGTGTTCCGGTAGTTTCGTTGCGAGGAGTGTTCAAATGGAGAATGATGCTGACAAGATGTTCACTTGGGTCATTAAGAGTTTCTCCTCTCAGCAGAAGAAAATTGTATCTTCTCAATTCGTGATCGGTGGCTGCAAATGGTAAGAAGCATAACTTAAATCTTTGAATGCTTTTGTCCAATTTAGGTTTTCGAGGAATAGAGACATTCATTGCCTGTTTCCTTTTCAGGCAACTTGTGGGCGCACCCAACGGAGACTTGAAGGCTAATTATTTATCTCTGTGTCTGATGGTTGCTGATTTCAAAGCGATGCCTAATGGATGGAGAAGACACATCAAATTTCGACTAACTGTTGTAAATCAACTTTCGGATAAACTCTCCCTACGGCGAGGTTTGTTTCGTTTGCTCGCGCTCGCTACTTTTAGAATTTATTCTTCGTTGTTTGGTGTTGTGTGTTTGTTTTGACTTAGAGATCAGTTCTGTCTTTGGTGATTAACAGAGAAACAGCTCTGGTTTGACGAAAAGAGTCCTCTCGTGGGATATGTAAATATGATTCCCCTGAGCAAACTCCATGCCAAAAATGGTGGATTTCTTGTGAACAATGAAGTCAAGATTGTGGCGGAGGTGCAAGTTCTTGAAGTTGTTGGCGAATTAGATGTATCTCAAGAGGTCTGTACCCAACCTCTGAAGAGGACCAAGCTAAATGATGTTGGTGCGGTGTCTGGTCATTTCCTCAACGAGACTCCACCACCAGTAAAGGAAATCATTCAAGTCAATGGGTTTCAAGTTCTTCCTTCACAGGTACATACACAAAGTCAATAAAGATTCAAACTTTTTAGAATGTCTTTGCCATTTCATCAAATATTAAATATTGATAAACTCTCTGTTATTCATTTCCATTTTTGACATTGATTTTGGGACAAGATTTTCTGTCTATATATATATGCATATGGGTTTATCATACTTGATAATCCATGCTTTTTGCAACTGCAGGCGGAATCAGTGAAACGTATATTCGAAAGACACCCAGACATGGCATTAGAGTTCCGAGCAAAGAACCAAAACCTGAGGACATCATGCATCAATGTCCTCCTCAACCTAATCGAGACGATGTGCCAATCACTGCAAGACCTTTCCATTGATGATTTGGGCCAAGCAGAGAAAGCAGTCACATACCTGAAAGATTCGGGATTTAAGGTGGATTGGTTGGAGCATAAACTTGAGCAAGTGAAGAAGAAGAAGATGGAAGAACAGAACAGTAAGACTCGGATGCAAGAACTAGAGGAACACTTGAAGTTTTTAAAGAACAAGTGCTCAGACATAGAAGCCCTGCTTGAGAAGGAGAAGGAACAACTGAAAGACTCTAAAAACAAGTGCTGGGAAATAGAAGCTCTGCTAGAGAAAGAGAGAGCAAAGGTATTGGCAGCCAAAGCTCCTCCTCTAACGTTGGATGATCTTGTCGGATGACTTAGGTGTTGTTCGCGTACTGTGTATGTTCCTCTTGAGTGTAGGTTTCAAAAGTAGCTCCATAACATAGGAAGCTAGAGACTTGTCTTGATACTGGAAGCTCAAGTTAGGATTTTGTTAGTCGTCTCACTCATGAATCATCTATAAAAGAAGAACTATGTTATAAGCATCTGATTTTTTATTTTCAAAAGAACAAGTTATTCGAAAAGAAATGTAAAGAGAAAATAAAAGCAGGGAGACGGAAATTGTACTTCTTTTGGAGCAATCTAGATTTTAGTGGTTTTTTCTTTTTTTGAGCAAAGATTTTATGGATTTCAACCAAACTTGGAAGCTAATTTTTTTCTGTAAATGAACTTGGAAGATAATTCAACATAAATGGCCGACTTCTAACAAAATCATCTTGTTAAAAACTGCATTATGTGTTATAGAGTCTCTGGGGATTTGAAAAGAGTAAAAGTGGAGTGGTTTCTATCGAGATCAAGTTGACTTGTGCTCTGATCAGAGTCTCCTTACTAGATCTTCATATGAGAGAAAGAAAGTTGATGAAGTCTCTATGGAAGATGAACTAAATCTACTCGTTAAAGGAGATGACATCTCCTTCAAATATGAGCTGCGACTCATGGAAGAAGAAGAAGTAAAAAACTGCAAATTTAAGAGGTAATGTACCCAAAATAATCATCTAGGTGCTAGCAATGCTATTGAAATGGAGTTTCTATATTGCTAGTGTTTGAGTTGGTTGGTTAGTTTTGGTGATGAGATGTATGGCTTAAATCAATAATGATGAGATGTAGCCTATTTCGATTTTTTACTCGACACACAACACTTGTTTGATGCAAGGTCGACATTCATTTTACATCAATGCTAGCTTACATTTTGAGAAATTCTATGCAATCTCAAAAAATGTACATTTTTTTGTGAATGAATTTTTTAGTCTGTGGTTTTCCCTAACCCTAAACCCTATCTTATATTTTCATCATCTTCGATGATTTGTAAACCCTATGAAGAGCAAGTTATTCAGAAAGACATGTAATGAGAAAATAAAAACTGAGGTGTAGAGCTGAGGCTTTCTGGAAGAAAATGGATGCAAAGATTGAGAAATGTTGGGCTGAAGCTGCTTTCTGGAAATACCTTGAAGCATCAGTGATTGCTACTACTTCAAAATTAGCTGAGAGGTTTGTATGTTGAAACCACCAGTTTTAGTTGTTTTGCTTTGATACGCAAAAGGATCGCATCTTTGACTTACAGAGCAAGTTATTTAAAAGGACTCCCAAATAAAAACATGACAGCTTATTTCTTTGAAAGAAATATTCAAAATCAAGAACTGAAAAAGTTGAAGCAGAAGTGCTCAAAGATAGAAGAAAGACATGGCAAAGTTATAAGCGGCTGTTTTTTTGTTTGGACATGTAAAAAAGGATCGGATCTTTAACTAACAAGAACAAGTTATATATTCAAAAAGAGTAAAAGACATGTAAAGAGAAAATAAATAAAAAGACGCTTCTTTGTAAAAAAAAAAAAAAAAAAAAAAAATCAAATTATTCAGAAAGACATGTAAAGTATAAAAACAGGGAGAAGTAAATTGTATTTGACATTCTTCTTTTTTGGTTCTAGGTTTTAGTGGATTTGAACCAAACTTGGAAGATAATTAAACATAAGTGGCCGAACTCTAAAATCAAATTTTCCAAGATGGACTTTTCTCACTCCATTCTCTTCCTCTCCAATAACGTAAGCTTTGTAGTAGCTAAGATATCTTCTTGTACAGCAACAAACAAGGGTTTTCTTCTTTTCCTCCATGATGAAGAAACTTGTATAATGGAACAAGGAAATATTATGAGAGTATAAATCCACGGTCAAGTACTTGCTCCATGAAAAGACTTTAGTCTTCTTCTTGTCCATCTTATTGTTGGTCGTAACCCATATTTCCGTCTTCAGTGTATCATATCCCTGATTTAACAACAAAAGCTCTTCTTCTCTATGAACTGATAGAGCCATCAAAATGCCCTCACTTTGATGATTAGGAAGAAACTGCCTCTGAAGTTTCTCTACTGAAAAATCAAAACTTATTAGCATGGGCACATCTTTGTCTGACTCATCATAACCAATCCAGTAAGAATCTCCATTCAAAGACGCGCCACGTGCCAATATACCCCAATCATCTCTAGTTACGTCTTCATCCAAAGACTTCCATGAGTTAACTTTACAATCATAGATTTCCAACCCTCTTTTGTAGCTACTATCACCATAAAAAATCCTCAAAATTTTGTAATTCTTGTTGCCATCGTGTCCCAGAGTAAAAATGTCGTATACACGGTACCTATTTGTCAGGTCGATCCACTTGGTCTGCCCTAAAATTGGGTTCCAAACCACAAGCCTAGACACAAATTGTTCGTCGTCGTTGCGTATCTTGTTTACGATGGTGCATAATAATAAACCATCGCAATAATAGATATCATATATATAGAACTTATCTGAATCGTATAACCGATCCTTTAGTTTAACAAGTTTACTTGTTAAGAACTCATAAACCCCAACTTGCTTCAACAAGACGATCATAGACTGTTTCTCTCCTGCTGCTGAGTTACGAGATTGATTCGTGATGATGAATTCCGGATCTTTGATTAAGTTGTTCCACTGTTTGCAAGTAGATCGTAATCGTACCAAACATGTCACCGGAACCCTAGAGAGAATCTCCCTTACCAAGTCTTCTGGAAGAACGTCCAACATCACATATCCTTGTTTCAACAAAAAAGTCAACAAGGCTCTTTAAACAAATCTTTGCTCACAATCCTTTATATAACCGACATAAAGCACCAGTTTCTTACGGATTTAGGGCACCAGAAAAATTGCAGCGTACAGCGGTAATGTATTACTACTATTGAGTTAAGGCCTTGGTTCGAATTTTGGTTGACTTTATAGAAAATTTGTATCTTAAATGGGCTTCGAAACTCTTTTGGCTTTAAGCAAAATCAAATTGGGCCGCACATACCAAAAGGCTTATTGTTTATACAAGACTAGCTCCAACCTTGGATAGACTGGAGTCTTAAACATACATCGTTATCTAAATCTAGCGAAACGGACTATCGACGGCTTAAGATAAGTTAATCAAGCGTATTGTCGAAGGAAAGGCTAGTATATTCCTACACTGAATTTTCTTAATTTAAAAAACTGATCAAGTTTATGTCTTTAACTGAAAGAGTTCTCCAAGATTTAGGCCCAGTTTTATGTGTTCTTGGTGTTCTGGTACAATATGTTCGTCGCGTAATCCAATTTTGTTAACAAAAAGTGTATTATTCAATTTAAAGTACTCAACAATGAAAACAACATCACAGACACAGGCAAAAGCCATTTCTAAGATTTAATTGTACAAACATTAAGCTTGTCTAATTATTTAAACCTTGAATTCTATGACAACCCAGCCATCTCTTTTGATTAAGACGAATAAGAGTTTAATCTTTCCAAGATTTACGAATTAGAAACAAACCTATACTAAACGAGAAATCAAATCAAAAACAGAGAAATGAAGTGAAGAGAATGATCAGATAGAGCTAATACGTAAGATGCCATCATTTCGGCGATCAAACCAATAGGGAAACAATGTTCAATCATCATTCCATTCTCTTCTCACCTACTCTTTTTACGAGTCAACAATCAGATAAGAAAAAAAAAAAATCGAAAAACGTTTAGATTTTAAAATTTGGAGAGGAAGAAAGATCAGATAGAGCTAATACATAAGATGCCATCATCTCGGCGATCAAACCAATAGGGAAACAATGTTCAAATCATCATATCTCCTTCACCTCTCCAAATTCTCCTTTTTCAAAAAAAAAAACCTGTAAAAAATCAACCCTTTTCTATTCCCTACACTAATATTTTTTCTGAAAGCAGAGAAACTTTGAAAAGGAAATACGAAGAAACGAAACATGCACAGAAAACTCGGAATTCTAAGAACTCAACGGAGACTGAAACAGAGATGGCGAGATTTTGAGTGACTCGATGAAACCAGTAATGAGATGGAGGCGTATATATACATATCTACAGACGCATTAGGGCTTCCTTGGAATTTCCTCACTAAAAAGACGTAAATACCCAGTTAACCGACTTATAATGGGCCAACTAAGTCCAGAGTGTTTAGTACCGGTAGCTAATAATAGGTCGAAAATGGGCCCAATAACCGTGAGCTATATGCAAAGACTTCAGATTCTCTTACAAGATTTAGCAATGAAGGCCAATTGGTAAGTTAGTTTCTAACATTAACTAATGCATGCGGAATTTCGATCAAGGAAACATTCCTAGGCAATTCCGTTTCCACGTTCAACGTTGTCTAAAAGTTAAGCTTCTCTGAGATTAATTGCTTTCAGTCGACACATCATAAAGTTACCTTAGGGTTTTCAAACCTAATCTCACACCACACACTGACTCATCCAATCATAATACATTAGTTAAACATCATTAGAGTTTTCTGTAAAGGAGAACATATAAAAACAATAATTATAAGTTGGATTGAATATTGGTTCTTCTTTTAAAGAAATATAACATATGAATCATGTTGATTTGTGCTAACTAACTGCTAAGCATTATGTCCCATATCAATCTATAATTTTAAAGGAATTCTCCAACTTGTGTGCATCACATTACATAAAGTCGTTTTCTTTTATCAGACATTATTAAGTGTATCATTGTGATATATATATTATAAAGTTTTTCTTTATAGCCACAATTCTCATATTTGTCGGGCTTAATTAATAGTCACATATATTTATTTAAGTTATCCCTTTTTTCCCCACCCAAAAAGGAAAAAAATAAAGTATTAGACGTATATTTGTAGTTTTATTGGGTTGTATTAGTGTCTTTTTCTTGATAAAAAGTTTTGTATTAGTGTTGTCACTTGTCACCCTAAGTGTAGTTAGAAATCAATTGGATTTGTCATCCCAAATGTAATGTATAGTGTTCTAGTCGAGTCACCCGATGTTAGTTCATTCCAAACTCTATGCATCTAGGTAGTTCAATTAAAACCTTTTTGTCAACATTAATGTTCTACTTGCGGTAAAAAAAAAACAAATTAAAAGATTATTATTTGCTTCTTAACTCTTTCTAGCAATGCATTATATATGCATGTCTAGTATGGTTAAATCAATTGGATTTGTTTTTACCCTAGCTTTAATTGTTTTTCTCCACTCAAGGTTAATTTAATGGTGAAAAAGGATCGAAAAGTGAGATTAATGATTTGATGAAAAGTGGTTTAAATTCACTGATTGATGGTGGCTAATGGCAGTAGGGTTATAGCTACCGGTTGCAAGTAGAGCTGGTTTTATTAGAGGGTTATCATCTAGAAGATAAAAAGTAAAAACTATAAGGCATGCAATTATAGATGGCACATAGGAAAACAACCTCTTCGTGTTCCAGATACATATTTTTCGTCGATCGATTAGAAAAGACTACTATTCATCAGAGAACATTCTTATTTTAACTACATATAATTTTGTACTTAATTAATTCATAGCATACCACATACAATAGATGATTATCGAAAATAATGATATTGTCGTCGTTATATAAGTGTGACAGTATATCACCATTCAAATTTAAACATAATATAATAATACATATTGTCGAAAAAAGAAGTTAGCACAAAGTCACATACTAAGCAACGATGAAGTATCGTATATATGGGGAAATGGAACTCATAAGGAGCAATGATATTTCATACAATATGCAAATATTCAGGTGTTGACGTCGAACCATCTAATCTAAAATTTAATCTGTATCGAATAACACTCTTTTAGGTTACGCATCTTTAAGAAAACAATTTGGAAGGTACAGTACATAGCGTTTGCACCGATTTATTTTCACACTAGTTTATTTATCTTTGAAAAGACAACTTTGTTTGTCACTACTCTCGCTAACTCAATTGATTATATTAAACCATTCCCTTATATCGTGGATTAGACTTTGAATTACTACCTTTTCGTCAAAGTACATAGTCATACCCCTTTTCACTTAGTTAATCCCTTTAATTTTCAGAAAATATAAGCTTAGTCTAAAACTATGTGCTAAAACTCATGTATAGTAATCTCTACCAGGCTAACACGTAGAAAATTAAGCATCGTTTATAACGTTTACAACGGTAAAAAGAGAATCACCACAAGTTTCGTTAATGATTTATTTCGCTGGTATGTCGTAATTAAATTTTAAAGACTCGATAGTATATAAACCAGCGAAATTCCAAACACGTGTGATGGACCCACGTGAGGTCATATGTTGTCGGGTTGACCGTCGTCAGGGCCAGATAGGTCAGCATCATTTTCCAACAATTTTATTTCTCTACTCAAACAAAAACAAAAAACAGAAACGTATACAATTTTAAGTGTAAAATTAATCTCACCAACAAGTCATATCACATATCCATATTAAGCTCAAACGGACGACGCGCTCTTTGTATTATTTGCATTACGAGGTTAAGCAATTCGTAATTTATTTTTCATATTTTTTCGTATGATTGTATCCTGGCTGTACCTCAGTGTTGCAATATGAAGCTACCGTAGAAATTGAATATATCTGACTATTTTTAACGTCAAAACTGAACAATAATTACTGAAAAACTAATATCTTTGATTATTGTAACCAATTTTTCTGTTTAGGAATTTCATCGAGACAAAAATAAAATTTTAAAAATCTGACTAATAATAAAAACTGTTGAAATACTAAAAAGCGTTCCGTGTAGTTTTGATTGGCTTACATGATCAATTTTAAAAACTTTAGACAGTACTATAAATCTATGTTTTTTTTCCTGTCATCAAATCTCTGATTTTATTAAGGCATAAATGCTGAGTAATGATGATAATAAAAGTGAAAATTAGGTGTAAGAGAAAATGCATGACGTGGACAAATAGTCAAAGTAGGACCCACAAGATATAAACAACATAGAAAGAAAAGAACTAAACATCCGTGCGGCGATATGTTTGGCCTTTCTCGTCGACGCGTACTTATTTTTGTCCTCCAAAAAAAAATTCTTTATGCTTAAGGACTTTTGTGCATATTCTTGATTTTGTTTTCTTCATTTTCTCAATTTCCAAATTTCAAATTGGCGTACTTTTATATAAGAATATTTTACTTAGTGAAATATCGACTATAGTACTCTGATTTGACTGTGCAGAGTGCAGTGAAAAGCAATCACATGTCGGTGAGCTAATAGTATCTTCACCATCTTTTTGCGATTTGACCTAAGAACAAGCAAGGCATAGCGAGTTGGACACCTGACGACAATAAAATACTCTTACTTTGACAAAGAACACAACACGATTTATTAGGGGGAGAACTATTATGTACATAACCTGTTATCTTCTAAACATTGCAATATTCCACTACTAAGAAATTAAACCGTAAAATTTCCTCAAATTTGGGCACTTTAGCCATAATATACAATTACGCATGGATCACCTGGTTTTCTTCCAAACATTTCAAATACGTTATATTTAATTCACCGGCATTTACATATAAGAAATATATTACTGCACTACCGGTGGTTATTTAATAGAGAAGAGCTAATTATTCTACGCGTTTATACACAATTACGCACACGCGTATTTGGCCAGTCTTTTCAGGTTTTAGGTCCCAAGCAGCTTAGTGAAAGGTGACCGAGATTTTAGAATTTAGTTTACCGAATCTGTTAATCCGTTCAAAAGGTCAAATCGATTCGCTAATCTAGAGTCGCTGTTTAATAGTTTAATCGCCATTTGTTAATTATACATTCATCGACCGTTCAACTAGTGTCTTGCATAAAACCAAAAAAAAACTAGTGTCTTGCAATTCTTAAAACTTGAAGTACTCATTAGCAAACGCAAACATGTAATATATATCATGTATGTATAAACATATTCTATTGAATTAAAAAGGATATTATAATCCTTTTCCCTTATGAGTTCCTAAAACATATTTGTCAGAGATAGTACGTAGGCGTAGCCACTCGAATATGGATCCGCTTATGACACTAGTATTTAATCGCGCGCCAAGGATTAGTACTCGATCAAATTCAAGTTGGTTAGATGTATTCTATTAATAGTTTACTAAGAAAAGATTGCAAATGATCATTAACTTAATCAGAATAGGATAATCATAAATAAATAAGACATGGAGAAAGAGTAGAGAAGGCGAATGTTGCGCGAGAACATGAAAAGTTGTCTGCTTAAACATATAATGCTGACAAAAGCCCATTTAATTAAATTGGAAGATGACTTCGTCAGGTTTTTGTTCTGTCTAATTGTTTCCTGAAAATATAAACAACGAACGATACATACATAAGATCGAAGGAAAAAACAAAATTAAGTCCTTTCGTTACACCAAGAGGCCTCACTAGTCACTATATACATGTACATATAATATATACGCCAAAAGAATACCAATCAAGCATTTTCTTTTTCTTTTTTTTGCTCTTGCTGAAATTTAGCGTGTAAGTAGTTTAGAACTGTGTGAGCTTACTTACTTTTTGATTTTACAAAATGACGATGCTTCTAGAAAAAACAAAAGTATAGAGAAAAATATAGGGTCATAAACCATACTTTAAGAGAAGAATTGTTTAATATCGCAGTGCAAAAAGAGTTTAAGAAATCGACCTAACCAACTTTTTTTAACACATCCCCACCCACGTTTGGTTATATCTATAATTTAATGCATACTAGCTATTGTTTATTCGCGGTTACAACAACTAACAAGGTTATATACTTCGGAGGGAAATATTACTGATAGTATTTTTCTTATTCTTCTTATTATGCTCACCGGAGAAAGGTCTACATGTTGGTTTCTATGTCTGTCACAAATAAATTCATTTTAAGTATATAGATCTATTAACTTAATCACAAATTAATTTTTAGTATAAATTGTTTTAGTATCTTAAAGTTTAGATTATAATTTTCAATATTGCTCGACAACCCTGACCCTCATGGTTAAATATATCATATACGACATGTTGTGGCCATTGTCTTTTTTTTTCTCTATTCTTTTGGTTAATACGATTGTCTCTATTGTTGGCACATTTTCTTTTCTATATTTTAATATACAAAATCAAGTCTTTATTTTTCTTTCTATAACACGTATTGTGTTTTTTTGGCACTCACTCTCTTCTCCGAGAATTCAAAATGACAACCAATCGAATCAGATTTACGCGGGCATCGTTTGTAAAGTTAAATTAGCAGCTCAGTTTACTTGGCAACAAAACTAATTATAGATCAACAAGAAAATAGAAAAACACATTACGATTTATTTGATAGAAGATGTATATGTTGTCTCACAATATGCAAACATATAAACTATATATATAAAAAACACGAGTGTTCGACGCAGGTGTATACACATGATCTAGCATAGTTCTTATTAGTTAGATAATGGATCCCTAGAAAATTTAAGGGATCGTACCTAGATCGATAAGACTGAGGAATAAACAATATATATTATATGTAAGAATGTGGGAGGATTGGAGCAGGTCCACAATTAGAGTATGTATATGTAGTCCTTCACATACAGATACAATACTATATTCTTCACTAATGGAGTCCTTACTGGTAATGGGGATTTTTTTTCTTTTTTTCAACATTTCAATAAGCCTCTTGGATTTGGAAGTATAAGTCATCCTTACTATATTGGGCGCTCCAACCACTGTACTACGATTGAAGGAGCATGGAGAAAATGTTCAAATGCAATTAGGACGTACGTTAATAGATAGTCACTATTCTAAAGTCTAAACGATAAAAAAACATATATATAATACAATTTTACATCACTCACTATATATATTTGACTAATATTTCCAATGATAACATTCATAAATATATTATAGTATAATACAATTTTATATCGATGTTTACGCTGGAAAAAAATCATTGAGCTATCTTCTTTTGGAGTGTTAAGGTTTGGTTAGAGGGACACGATCTTGACCAGCAACAGACATATATCAGTCACACTATATATTTGACTAATATTTCCTTGGAAGTATAGATATATTTTCTCAAATGTTAATTGTGAGGGTTGGTTAGAAGGTCCAATTGTGTGGAGCCGAACTAAGAAGGTCTATTATGTAATTAATTTGTTCTTTATATTTGTTTTGCTTTAGGTTTGATCAAATCAGTTTAGAAGAGATGTACACGTCCACTCTGATAAGCAATATCTATTTAGTATTAAAACAAAAATTCAAGCCTGTTTTCCTTTTAATTTTATAATTATACTGACCTTCATTTTTATGCATACAAAAATCCAAAAGGATTGTCAATTTTCTTAACAAGAAAAACAAAATTGTACTAATGCAAAAGGAATGAATAAAAATAATTATGAATACTGTAGGCCATTAAGCAGACAAAATATGATTAAACAAACGCAATATTATATGTAACCCACCTTCATCTTCACCTTTGCCTTGTTTATAAAATCTCTCTCCTTAAAGCTATACTGGAGATTAAATCAAAAACCTAATTAGAATAGCAACAAACACAATTAATCCCAAAATTAAATTTAACCTTCGATATCAAGAATCGCCATCAACACCATCATCATGAGTAGTTCTAGCTCTAGCTCTGGCTCTGGTTCTGGCTCTCCTTGTGGAGCTTGTAAGTTCCTTAGGAGGAAATGTGCAAAGGGATGCGTGTTTGCTCCATACTTTTGTCATGAACAAGGAGCTTCACACTTTGCAGCCATTCACAAGGTCTTTGGAGCTAGCAATGCTTCTAAATTGCTTTCTCAGCTTCCCACTAGCGATCGCTGTGAAGCCGCCATTACCATCTCTTATGAAGCTCAAGCTAGGCTTCAGGATCCTATCTATGGCTGCGTCTCTCATATCTTTGCTCTCCAACAACAGGTACTTCCTTTCAAAACCCTAATCTTGATATTCTCTATCTAGAATCTAGACAAACATATATATGCACTATAATAAAATCTAGCCGACGACTTTTTTGTAATTGTTTATTTTTGTTGGGTTATAGGTTGTGAATCTACAAGCACAGCTTGAGATTCTAAAGCAGCAAGCTGCACAGAGCATGATGTTTGCTGATTCACCTTCATCAGAAAACCCTAATAGTTACTATGCAGACACTGCTAAGACTCCTTCAAATTATCAGCATGATTATCATCAAGAACATCAGAATCTTTATCATCATCATCATCATCATCATGCTGATCAGACCCATTTGGTTTACCAAAGCGGAAGTTCCGGGATGGTTCACCTCGGGGATGCCACGGCGGATAGTTACCACACCGAAAACCCTTCAGGCGGCTTCTCCAGCTACTCCGACTTGGAACAACACTTGAACACTTTCAATCAAGATCATCTCAAAGAGCTTCAACCAGGAGCTTTGGGCTTCATCTCCTTCTCGTGATGTATCAGACGTGGGTGGTTTCTTATTAATATCTCATATATGTAGAATATATAAATAGCTTATATATGTGTCGAGACTTTTTGATGGTTTTATTCTAGATTGATGATGTTGCCTAGCTCAAAGAACCGGCTTTGTATTCATAAATAAATAAAAATGTTAGTGCCCTAGATATATATAAAGATCACATATATGTTCATATCCTCAAGATCTTCTTAGAGTATATTTCGATCTTTGCGTGTAATATTTTCACAGAAATCTTTCTAATCTTCTCAATATTGTTCCACTTTTCCACGATCTTTATTTAAACAACAAACTTCCCTAGCAAACTAAACTGTGCTTGTCTTGATTCTCTAGTTTTTTGCTAGTACTATCTATATAGGTACAGTCTAGTACACTCATCCTTGTTGTGGTACCTTCATTAGACAAAGCGGTTCTTGGATCATTTTAAGGTGAATTATGATCTCGGATTTATTTTTATATACATGTCGAAAATTTACAGTCTTGAGTATATAGAAAAGTCTAAGCGTACCACAAGCTCTTTCTATTTTTTTCTTGAAATGATCAAACTACATATATTTCAACATATTAATTAGTTGGATACTCTCCAAACTGTTGGCAGATAATCTGTTATATACGTATAGTCCTCGGTATAACTAATGCTAAGGATAGATTAGTCGGTGATATCTATAAAAAAAGATTCTTATCAAACTACACGTACTGATATGTTTTTTTCTTGCTGTTCTTGTTCGAATACATACATTCATTGGTGTTCTTAGATGATATATAATCATCAAGATCAATCACCTAGTACATCAATATATTAGTTTAGTTGTTTTTTTGTTTCGTAATTATTGCGGTTTTCATTTGATCATTTTGTTTATGAATAAGTTCTATGAAAGTATATTGGTCATGTTTGGTTGTTGAGATATTTTTTTTTTCAAACTTTTGTCTTGTCTCATGTACATAAAATGTGATCCTAGGATAAACTAATTGCTTCCAAACATAAAGATGCGATTCCATTTTATAAGAGATGGGTGGTAGTAGCTATATTTAAACGCGAAAAGAGCCACTGGATATATGAAACCACACTTGTTTCGTACTAGTAAGCTACAAGCTAATATCTGAACATGGATCTAATTCAAACATATATTTTGTTATGAAAAAGTAGTATATGAGAGCATACAATCCACTTAGCAACTAGCTAGTTTTTTTGAACTAGTTGATAAAAAAAATGATGATACAGCAGTATATACGCATATGTTGCTAAGAAACTCCTTTATTTGGATCGGGTTTACATAATCAAATGCACAACATAAACTGATAAACATGCTTGTGCAGATAAGTCACTTTGACAATGGAAGGCTTCCATAACCATCAAACAATGTATCTTAAATCTTAATCTCAATGAAGAGAATTATAAAAATCGTACATAATAAGAAGTTAAGTAGCATTGTAACAGTTTCTTCTCTCTGTAGAAAAAATGTTTGCTTTCTGTAAATGTTTGTGTTCCTTTCTTGGTAAATGGTAGAAGAAGGATGGTTAAGACCCTTAGTGAACAAGCGGGTCTTGTGTGAAGAAGAACTGCAAAACGGTTTTTGATATGGATCGTAAAAGATTCAATGTTATAATATTACGAGGACCAGAGTTTGAGATCAAAGAATTTACCTCGAAAGATTTCCCGGAATTTTCAAATTCCAACATGCTCAATGCAACTTCACAGCTTTGTGAAACAATGGGCTCAGGGTCACTTGAGAATTCCTGTAGCAATGCAATGCTCTGTTCATCTGAAAAAGAGCCGAGTAATGTGAAGCGAGTAAGTGAAGAGAATAGAATTGTGATCGTTTCAAGCGATGAATTTGCATTTCAGAGAAGATACCTGCGATAGAACCAAGTGCTTCTGCAGCCTCATGCCTAACCATTGGGTGCTCATTCACATCTCTCAGTATTTTGCTTAGAGTATCTAAAGCAGCTTTGTTTTGCAACTGGCCCAACACATAAGCAACCTATAAAGATTGTATCAACAACAATAATGTCAATGACAATGCAGCATTATGGAGAGCAATAAAGCATCAGTTCAAATGATCAAAGTGAAAGTCATGAAATGAAGGAAAGTTGACAAACCTCGTGACGTAGAAGAGCACTATTAGCACTCAAAGAATCAACAATGGCAGAAACAGCTTCCTCTCCACCATGATTCCTTAAAGCGAAAAGTGCAGCATATCTCTCATACATGCCTTTTGTTTCATCTAGAAGAATTTGCCTGTAGTTTCAATGTTCATAATCAATAACCTGTCACAAAACTGATAAATCATCTAAAGTGTTTCTAGTTGGTAAAGTGTAGAAGAACCTGAGTTGCTTGACAGAAGAGAAAGCAGCGGCTGGAGCCGCTGGATCAACAGACATGAAAGGTGATTTCTCTGTCGTGGACGACTGTTTCTCGGCATCAACATTGCTCAACTCTTCAATCCTTTTGAGAGCTAACTCGCATGTTTCCCGAACCTCCTGAGCTGGATCCAAGGTCAGGCTTTTCTTTAAAATGTCAACATTACCGGCTAAACCAATGGCTCCAAGAGCTTCTGCTGCCTGTTATATCAACAAACGTATCAGCCATTTGCAACGATCAAAAAGCGTATACTGATACAGAGGACACTGAGATTAACTCCAACACAAGGATCAAGTATACTTAACTCATGCCGTACTATTGGATGCAAAGACATATCATTAAGAACTGACTCCAGAGCAGGTATTGCTTCAGCATCTTGCATCTGACCCAATGCAAATGCAGCTTCATGTGCTAGCAAATTAGAGGAGTCTCTTGATGCTGCAGGACAAGTAAAAAAAAAGTTACATTCCAAGTTAATGAGACAGGTGGCACAAAAAATGAATACATGGCCATCACATCCTGATGAGCCAAGCCAAACTTTGAACCAACTAAAGGAAACACACACAAATCCTGGAGAAGTATTGTCCAATCATTAACTAGAAGAGAAATCCGGAAATTGTAGTTTATTTAGATACATCAAGCAAGTAGCTTTACACAGTGGAGATAATCAAAGTTTCCACATTTAGCATATTCATCAAGTGCGAGGATTTTTTTCTACCAGTTGTTTGCAAATTCAATTCAAGCTAATGCACACCACCACTAACAAATCCTCCTAAAATTTGATATCAGCTAAAAGGGGAAAGTTCGAAAGCTAAAAAAATGTATTTTTCTTCTCAAAGTGACAATTTTTTTTTGTTCTCTCTTGCAAATGAAATTAAAAACGAGAAAAGAAGATCGATAGCAGCAGAGATTGAACAAACCGAGGATTAGAGCGTTTCTAGGACCCGGTCCTTTCAGGTTGCGAAGAGAGAAGAGAGCTCTGAATCGCTCCGAGATCGGCTGCGACTGGTCAACCAATCGCTCGCAGAGAAACTTCTCCACGCTGCTTACGCCGCCGTTTTCCGTCGATGAAACTGATTCATTAGGCTCCATCACTAAGTCAATTACGTTGGCCGTCTGAAAAATCTGGGTTTCCGACAAGAGGACGACGGAGTAACAGAGCCGACGAATAGGGTTTTTGACTTTTTGTATACAAAGAGGAATTCGTGAAAAAGCGGGGAAAACGCGGGACCTATTTTGCTAATAACCAAATTTATTGTTTGATCCAGTAACAATCTTATAAATTTTAATTCGGCCCTATAGTTTTTTAATTTCTTTTATCTTGCATCGAGTCTTAGATTACTTACACGTGGGGGGGAAACATTTTCGTCTGTCTGTTGAGTGTTGATTCGCTTAATTGGATAATCACAGCTTTTTCTATCGACATTTCAACCGTTTTATTCCTCAATTTCACGTTCGGAAACCGTAGATCCAGGTGATCTCTGGAATCATCTGAGAAATCACCAGAAGCGAAATCGAGAATCGTATCGCTAATTCCGTTGATCGATGAATCCTAGAAGGTTAGATCCATAAACTCCAAGCGCGCGCCAGTTTTTTCTTCTCCTTTACACTCGATCTCTATCCGACTTTCTTTGGAAATAAGAATGATCTAGATTGTATATGTTCTCATGAGCTGTGTAATTTGTAGATTAGGGTTCATCGGGCGGATCTGAAGAAGCAGTGAATAGAGAATTTGATAGAGTAGGACTGTTGCTCTGTTTTTCTGGGAGATGTAGATCAGTCCCAATTCGTCTAGTTTTAGAATTCGCTTGAATATTCAAAAATCTGGATCTGAAATTCGCTAAATCAGTGTCCAGTGCGATTGAAGAACACACATATCATCTCTTAGTTTCATACTTGCGAGCGAGTCATGGTGTTTAGCATAAAGCTTTTGGCTTTTAGAGATTAGTTGCTTTGAGTTATTTATTTGTCCATCTCGTGGAAGATTCTAATTTTTTGTTTTTTTATTCAGGGAGGTTCGTGGTGGAAGAAGTGCGCTCTTTGATGGCATTGAAGAGGGAGGAATCAGAGCTGCTCCTTCTTACTCTCATGAAATCAATGAACATGAGAACGAGCGTGCCTTGGAAGGATTGCAAGACAGAGTCATTCTCTTAAAACGAGTAAGCCCTGCCTCTTCTGATTCTTCTTTCATCTTCAAATCTCTAATGCAGCGTGAGCATAACATCGTCACATTAGGAATGGGTAACATTTAGTAGATGAATAGCCATAAACGTAGTAGGAACCAACTTCAGTTACAAACGAGTTTTTTTCTTATATGAACAATTAGATTCGAATCCGGAATCTGATGAAAACTGTAATTCGAATTCTTGGTTCAAATGTTGATACTTGGAGCTGGACTCTTATATATGCACAACTAGATTTGAAACGGATTCTGATTTGTGTCTATTTCATGAACAGCTATCTGGCGATATAAATGAAGAGGTTGATACTCATAACCGCATGCTTGACAGAATGGTGATTCCTCTACCTTTTGTCTTACTTTCTTTTACCTTTTTTTTTACTCGCAGACGCCATTGTTACTGAACATTCTGTAAGGTTTCTTGTATGTAGGGAAATGACATGGATTCATCAAGGGGATTTCTCTCAGGAACTATGGACCGGTTTAAAACGGTAAATCCGAGTTGAGATACTACTCTTTTAAGAGCCTTTAGCCTAGCTACAATATGTGTTGTAAAGTATCTCTGATCTGTTGGTTTCACTCCTTTGCAGGTGTTTGAGACGAAATCAAGCCGAAGAATGCTGACGCTCGTGGCATCGTTCGTCGGTTTATTTCTAGTCATATACTATCTTACTCGTTTAATTTAGCAAACCCGAGTATTTTGAACATCCTTTTATGATCTTATGATATTTTCATTCTCTTTGTTGGCTCCTACAGTCTTATTATCCACATCAGTGTAATGAATGATATGCCTCCAGTCTTATAGTGTGATCCAGTGCTTGGGATGAAGAACAGATATTCACAAAATTTATATAAAAAGTTTCTTGTGATGGATTTTATAGACCATTTTACTCCTTTTAATGAATAAAATAGCGACGGTTGGTGGCAATGAAAAAAAAGCACAAATGGACTGACTAACTTGATCAAGGCTAAAAGAATTAAAAAAGAATCATGCACCAGCCGGGAATCGAACCCGGGTCTGTACCGTGGCAGGGTACTATTCTACCACTAGACCACTGGTGCTTGTTGTGTTATAGACCTATCGTTTATGTAGAAATTAAGAAAGGATTTCAAACTAGTAAACTGCAAATTTAGTAATCCTTGAATAGCAATTTTATTAGTTAAAGAAACACACATGGCTTTTGTATGAATTCACCACACAGAACCTTACACATCTTGATATGACCCTACACATGGTTATTGCAGCATCTACTACTCCTGATGAAACTACAACTGAAGTTTGAACTAACAGTAAAACACTAAAAAAGAGATATTTGCCCTTGTGGCAACAACAATGGAGAGTTGACCAAATCTCAACTGAGAATATCAGCAATCCAAATATCTGGTGAAGAGATGAAATCGGCGGTAGCTTCATCTTCAAAAGTAATCTTCAAATCCCCCTTCCTTCTCACTCTCATAGTTCTCTGTTCCTGCAATATTATTGTTCTACAAGATGAGAAGAAGGATGATTCCATTAACAAATGTATATACTTTGTGAAAAAAATGTTTATATTAAGGTGGATTTAGAGGCTCATGTAACAACAACAAAAACGAATATATTCCTAGGTGAATGAACTAACCAAGTGTTTTGAATAAAGTTTTTTTTTGTTTGTTTCATAGACAAATGATTTGCATTATTTCATGGGATTTTAGTGCTATTACCACTGACCTTTGGCTTCTGTGGTTGATAGATCCTGAACAATGACTTGCAGCTGATTCGGGTTATATGCTGACTGGCCGTCTTCGGAAGGAAATGGAGCAGGGAAAGTGAAATCTGAATCACTTGATGAAGCTTCAGAGTTCTCAGAGCTGTCAGCAAGATCATCACGCACAACTGGCCCTGAAGGCAACGTTGAAGACATAGAAGGGGATCTCAAGATGGACTTCAATTGCGAGAATTGGTCTGACATAGAATACAACAACCTGGAATACACTAAACATGACTTAGCATCAGTAAATGTACCAAATTTTCAATATTTAAACTACTGCAGCTTGATTTTTATTTACTGAACCACCAAAATCAGATATTAAAGTTTTTCACTAGTCAGTCAAATATTACGAATCAATAATACCTGTTCAAAGAGTCTTGGAGTTGGTAAACTCTTCTTTCTGTTTCTTCTAGTCTTTTGCGTCTTCTCTCACCCAGTTCTCTGGCTTCGGCGCATTTCCTTTCGGATATGTCAGCTCTTTGTTTCTCAACTTGCAACAAGGCCTGCAACATATTGTAAAATTTTCAATTTACTTTCCAGATGATCGCCACAATCCATTTTGCGCAGGATATATGGTCGTCATAGTGTATGCTGTGTATAGAAGAATCTGTTCACAACGTTGGTGGATATCGAAACATTACCTTCAGCATATCAACTTCGGCAGTGAGGGACTCGAGTTCTGTATCACGAACAGGATCCGTTATATGGCTAACAACAGAAAAATTGTTGTAAGGCTTCTCTGAATCGTCAAGAAAGGGATTTCCAGTTTCATCATCTCGTTGGATGGAATGTTTTGTCTGTCTTGCATGTTCTGTATCTTCGTCATCGCTGTGCTCTGAATGCACTACAAAGGTCTTATCAAGTTCATCTTCTACTTCGATGGAAAGTTTTGGCTTTTGTTCATCTCCACTCTCTGAATCATCGCTTTTCTCTGAATGCACTACAAAGGACTTATCAAGTTCATCTTCTGCTTCAATGGGAAGTTTTGGCTTTTGTTCATCTCCACTCTCTGAATCATCGCTTTTCTCTGAATGCACTGCAAAGGTCTTATCAAGTTCATCTTCTGATTGTATGGAAACTTCCACCTTTCTTTCATTTTCCGTCTCTTCTTTTCTTTCAACCTACACCCATGATTTCGACATCAATTAAAACCAAATACTTCTTCCTCTAGTGAGATTGAGCCATGCTCGAGTTGTCATTACATACTGCATAGGTTTAAACACTTGATACAAAAACAAGCGGCATGGTTTGAATCTGCAATACCTGACATGCTGGTCCTAACTGTTTCCTGGCAATTCTTCCTCTGAGTTTACTTTGATAAACAAGAGAAGCTCTTTTCAATTTCTTGTAGTCAGATATAGCACTGTAACCACGCCAATACGCCTGCAAGTTTCTTAGAGTTAAGAGTCATTTCTGATTCTTGAGATAGAACGGTTCCATGAGAATTTGTCAAGTATCGAAAAAGAGTAATGAGAAAAGGACCTGAATCTTGGTTGCTGCCCTAGTCTTCAATTTATGACGGAACTCATGACGTGCAGCCATTGTTCGGACTCCACTTTGCAAGGTGAGTGCGGAAGATTTGGTCCTTCCATAATCTTTCTTTGCAATCTGTCTACGTAAGTTTTTCTGAATTTTTATGGCAGCTTCCTCCCTTTTCATGTACCTTGATATCTTCCGTGCAATATTTGCTAAAATGTGAAAGAGGGACTTTAATCAGCATTCTTTACTTCCTGAGCATATCAATGAACCCATGACGCCAAAAGAGCTAAAGGCATTTACCTCTCCAAGTAGCCTGTATATTAACTGAAGCCTTTCGCATGAGGACATATCGTTCTCTTGTCAGGCGAGCTCTAACTTTCTCTTGAATCATTCTCGCTGCTTCGCCATGCACTCTTGTTCTGTGTGCATCTAGCTCAGCCATCTGACCAGCTCTTAGGAAAACTTTACTTTTTCCAATCTGCAAATTATATATTATATCAACACCCACCAAAGGGAGATTATGCAAAACTGAGATTCCTTTTACATGCACACATGAACAAAAGTGGAGTTCCTAGAACCTTACCTGGTAACCAGTAAGCCCCTTTTTCTCCAAAATCCACTTGCATGCAACATCTGCTTCGTACCTGATTACACAGTAAGGTAAGGAAACTGAGATGACAGACTCAAGAAGCATTAAGGCAGACAAGAATGGAATGGAGCTTAATGGGTCGAACTGATACATACTCTCCTTTCAGAATTTCCGGCGCAAGAATCACAAATCGATTTAAGAACTCAATGAAAGTCCTATTTGTTGGATATCCAGCGCATTTCACTCTGATGGCCTCAAGAACACCCTGCATAAGACAAAGATCATATAAAACCCCAAGACATCAAGACATGATTATATGAACAGTTAGAAGAAAACACTGACCCCAGAGCGTAACTGATGCAAGACATTGGAATTGTCAAACACTGTTGGTTGCAACAGATTGTTTGGCTTAACACATCTGATGTAGTGGGGTTCCGTAGAGTTTAGTGTCTCCATCAGCTGTTGCAGTTGTAGCTGCACCAATTACTTGAACATGTCAGGCCACACAGAGAATGAGAGTGGCATCAAAAGTTCAACAATTTCAGTCCTATTAGTTAAAAACAAAAAATTAATGGCTTTTCAGGCACCTTGAAACGAGCGCCAATTGAGGAAAACTTAGATTTGCTACTCTCTTTAGAAAGAGGAGGAAAGAGGCCTGCCACAAAAGAACATTTGGAGGCATGTAACAAATCCTGATGCTCGGCAACAACATAATCTTTGTTTTTGTCTAAAAATTGATCGGACTGGTATCGAACCTGAAAAGAATAACATGGCAAAGAGACCTCAAAAAATCGTAATTATATCTAATTTTAACTCCGAAAACAATAGAGAGTGAAGTGAAACTTACATCCCCTGCATAATGAATTAATGTGAAATCTGATCGAGTCAGTTTTGGTTTTATGAAACGCTTATGATCCCTGAATGTTTGATACAGCTTCTCAGAAAATGTTTCAGGAGTTGATCTTGGTAGCATGCTGCAGAGAGAATAATATTTAATTGATAACACATAGTTATGGTGCTGGAGAAGATGTTACTGTATAAGAAAACAATAAACTACAGATGCAGGTAGAGAGAATATTATTATACCATGCTTCATCTAGAAGGGCAATAATACCACCTGGCTTCTGCGAAAGATTGAAGTAAAGCATTTCACGAAAAGAAAAAAACAGCATGAAAATAACAGATAAATGGATAAAACAAACCTTTTCAATCAAATCCACGACATCTTGATTATCAATAAACTCCACATAGCTCCAATCTATTTCTTCTTTCTGATATTCACCTTGCTCCATTTTAAATACATGCTGTACAATATCAATGAGTTCACATTAACTAACATAATCCTGCGCCAACACAGCAGCCATAACCTAAGACTGACCTCATACCTGGTTGAAATGCTGTTGCAACTTTTCATTCGTGTAATTGATACAAAATTGCTCAAAACTGCACAGAAAATAGAAACAAGACAGTTAAAATCTCAAGTAGACGTTAGATTAGGTGATGTTATGAATATCTCTTTAGTCCTGAAGACTTCTATTAAGACTTCCGAAGATCATCACCTGTTGGTTTTAAAGCTCTCAAAACCATAAATGTCAAGGACACCGATCAAGCGCGTAGACTGAGAATCCTGCCCGATAGAGATATTTATCTTGTTTACCAACCTGGAAAATAATAACGAGTATTGACTTAGCAGATGTCACCACTCAGTGGCATGAGAAAAAAAGAAAGATAATTGGAACATTGACATAGTAAATTACCAATCAAAGAGTCTAGAGTATATTGTCTTTGCTAAACCATCCCTGCTAACAGCAGCACCAAGAGGATCAAGACTTCTCTTGATAACTTCTTCTGGGGTGACCATCATACGCTTACACAAAGCATCTTCTAAGGAATGAGGATCACACCTAAAATAACAAATTGTAATTACACGCAGTTCAAGAATCAGTATTTAGTTGGAAAAGTAGAAGAGCCATATAATAGTACATGAGCAGTTCTGATGTCATTTGGAGATGAAACGTTGACTGTTCATCTTTTAGAGACGATGAGTCAGCATCTTCTCCCTTTGAAAATTCAATATTTCCAAGATGGAGAATGGCAGCCACAACTCTGAAAATTGCATCCTGAGGAGACAAAAGACAAAAGAAGAAGATGAGTCGTTTCCTTCCTATATAGCCATCAACAGGTGATCGGAAAATTGCAAACCTGTTCTTTTTCACTTATTCCAACTACATCCATAGCTCTTCTAGTAGCAAGATACTCCTCTGCATCATTTACACCATCAAGTTCGTAGCAGCTGGATTGGTTGAGATAGCGAAATGACTTAGGATCCCCCAATTTAAACCTCTCAACATCCTGCAAGATTTAAAAATAATTCATCACTTCAAAGATTCATCCGTTTATAGGTGTGGACAACTTAGACAAGTAGACAACTTACCTCTGGAGGAGCAGCACACAGGAGATAAAAGCAGTGATAGTTACGTTCAGGATCTGAAACTTGACAAACACGAGACCTCTCCAACAGGTAGGTTCTTATGGCTGCCCCTGATATTCGGCCCGCTTCATCAAATTGGATCTCCACAAACTTCCCAAAACGACTGCAACAAGAAAAAGCATTAAGCTTGAGTCAGGAGGATAAGCAAAATAGCGAAAGAAAGAGAAAATGGAAGCACTCGACGATAAAAGCTTTCAAATTACCTGGAATTGTTGTTTTTAACAGTCTTTGCATTTCCAAATGCCTCCAGAACTGGATTTGACTGTCACATAATCCAATTGGCATAGAGAATTAGATTCAAAACCAACAGAAGAGGCAAGTGTTGTTACATAATGAGCAAGCTCCAATGTAAGGATGTCAACACAGGGAAATAAGACCATCACTTACTTCCAAAACTTGATTTTCAACTGTCCTTCCTTCAGCTGCACTATGCCCTCCAAAGTATGCAAGGTAACGCATGAGCATCTTGGTCGTTTCTGTCTTTCCAGACCCACTTTCACCACTCACCAATATACATTTATTCCTGCCCTCGTTAATCATCTCCCTGTTGCAAAATTTTCTCAAACTAATGAGCAAAACCCACTTTTATACAAAACAATGATAGAAATTCCACAGATAAAGAGCTCATAACTCACCTATATGCAATGCCACCAATTGCAAAAACATGAGGACTCAGCTCTTTGAACGAGGCGTCCTTGTACTTTTCCATAACCTCAGCATCATAGAGATGCGGGAGTCCTTGAAAAGGATTGACAGCAATAAGAATGTTTCCTGTATAAGTCTGTCATGATGTCAAAATATTATAACAGACTCGCCTAATCACACTGCATCAACTAATAATGGTTTCCACCAAGGACCAAGATGAAAAAACATTTGGTCAGCAACCAGAAATGAAATATTCTTACATAAATTTCATTGAGCTCATATCTGGTTGCCAAGTTGTCGAGAACCGCAGGCTCGTGCAAATAAGACAATCTCGTCATGTCCTCCACTCCCTCTGAAGGAGCTTCAGCGTCTTTTGGATGAAGTTTTGATAAGTTAGCAATAACCTGACCACAGTAGAAGGAAATGAAGCATATATGAGCTATAAGGGTATTAGAGAAGTGGAGGAAAAAACAAATCTTTTTACCTCTCTGCCATCATTGGTTTTAACCTCTGCTTCGTCTCCCTTTATGTTCAGTACAACACCATCAATCCATGCCACTTCTGGGTCTTCCACCCAAACATGAGAATCCACCAATATATTCTCAGCCATTCCGTCAGAAATCTTCCTAACAATTCAGTAAAAAAAACACAAACTTTCAGCGGATAATAACCAACACATAATCAAACTATGGATTCCAAAAGTTATTGCCCAGGATCGAAACCCATTCTCGAATTGCGATAAATCTAATGAAATAGAATCGACGTAGACGAAAAACGAACACCTGTGGCTTTTGTAGCTCCCTCAATCGCACTGAGAAACGCGTAAAGCTTCAATTAATTCCGATCAACGGAGCTATAAGATTTTCTAAAAAGATGAATCTCAGAAGAAATTCGGATTCTGGGCAAGCAGATGGTGACTCGATATTCGTAAAACACCAAACCGGCGAGGCTCGAATTTCATGGACGTGATCGCTTGTTCTTCTGGATTCAAACGCAGAGGTGAGAGAAATGAATTGATTTTTTCTCATGGCGTGTGTTCGATTTCTGCAGAGAGTGACGCAGAAACTCCCCTTGGATTTCGCCATTCCTGTGGACGCCATTGTCTCTGTCTCTCTCTCTCTTTCCCTCCCATTTTTAGCTCAAGAGACTTTCAATCTCACTTGCAGACCCGGAATTCAGCCTGACCCGACCCGTCAAGTAAACCCGACCCAGGGTTCGAATTTAATTATATAAAATTTCCAAAATTCCTTGCCGTACAAGTTCTGATTGGGTCTTAAATAAAAGGAAAACCTAAAGAAAAAAACCCAATTTAAAGTTAAAACCTTTCTTCTCTCTCTCTCTCTCATATGAGCAGCAACAGGTCAAACACTGTGCTGCAGCAGACCATGGTATTTCCGCTTCTGAAGCTAGGATCCCTAGCTTTGCGAACTATCTGCAAACCCATCGCTAATCGCCTCAAAAAAGAAGCTGGCGTTAACCCTAGATTCCGTCAATTCATCATCAACATTGCACAGGTGTGAACTCTCTCTCTCTCTCTTTCCCGATCTTCGGGTTCGATCGATTATCCAGGAAAATTAGAGAATTTCGTTATCGAATCGAGTGATCATGTGTCTGTAGCATCGCAAGATTCCTGATTTCGGGGGGAAGAATCAAGGGTTTAGGGAAATCTCTAGTTTTGATGTAATTGGGTTTGCTCAAAATTGTGAATTTTTCGACAGGCCAATCACAGATTCACGACGAAATTACAAAGACGCGCTTCTGGTCGTATAACCGATGCAGTTATTCGCCCTTTGAACGAAGAGAGAGCTGTTCAAGCCGCTGCAGATCTTCTCGGTGAAATCTTCGCCTTCACGGTATCTTAAATTCCATCTCTTTGAGTGCTTTTGATCTTTAAAGGTTCCATCTTTAAGACCTTAAAAGGAGAAATTTTTATAGCCAATAGTCTGTTCCAATGGAAGTTGTTCTGCAGCTGAAGATCATTTTATTAACTAGACTTGTTTTCATCGATTGAATTGGTTCTGAAACCGACAAACATGTTCTTCTTCTTCTCTGAAAGGTTGCAGGAGCGGCTCTTGTCTATGAGTATCATAGAAACGCAAGAGGAGAAGCTAGAAAAGAAGAGAAGCGACAAGAGGAACTACAGGTGAGCTCTTCTTCATTGCATCTCCTCTGTTTATAAGAGTCTCTCTCTCTCTCTCAATCTCTTTGGTCATATTTGTTTTAACAGGTAATCAGACTCAATCATGAGAAGATGGAGAGTGAGCTGGAAGAGATGAAACAAAGAATTGGCAGGTTTGCTGAAGAGCTTTCTAAACCAAGAGAAGAGCAGCATTCTAAACCAAGAGAGTTCGCTGAAGAGCTTCATAAACCAAGAGGACTCGCTCGGCTCTTCAACTACATTTGTCCTCAGAAAATACAGCAGGAGAGCTAAAAATAACCAAAAGCTTCAGAGATGGGTCTGTTCTTTGCTAGCTATTTTAGCTTTGCTTGTACATAGTTTCAGATATAACCAGTTAACTGAAGAAGAGAAGTGTTGTGTTCGTTCGTTAAAGGCTTCAAATTCAAACTCTAGAGGTTGTTCTTGATTTTTGACTAATTGGTCAATAACTTCACAAGACTTTCATATATGATTTTACTACGACACTATTTCACTACTTATATGATTTGTACTTTGTTTAGATCTTTACACCGAAACTATTGTGACTTCTTTTCTTTTCCTCATCAAGATTATGCAATTTGATAAAATTTAGATCGTATAAAATCATCAAGGTTCAATACGTGATTTATGAAAACATAAAGAGGTTAAATTGCAATTTTGTAGAGGTTAATAGAGAAGGGTTTATTAGTAAATTACCAAATTCAATCCATCATATTCCAAACCTACTGCTACTTACGACACGTCATCTCTCACTCAAATCGGCGATTTTCTTCTCTTCCCGTCTCTCTTCTCTCTGCAGCCGCCAGTCGCCGCCGCGATTTTCGTCATCGGAGGCTTGTCTTGGTTTTTTGTTGTTTAGTATTCACAGGATTGGCTGCGTCTACCTAAACTCCAGACGCCATGACCATTTTCTCAGCTCAGTCCACTATCTTCAGCCGAGCTTCCGTAGCTCTTCTCTCTAGCAATGGATTCAAACGCTTTTCTTTCGCTTCTTCGTTTTCCTCAAACGCAGTTTACTCTTCACCTCTCCCCAAAATGAAGAAACGGCGGCACCCCATCGTCTCTGCTGTTGATATCGGCGGCGTCACAATCGCTCGAAATGGTTCGTACTTCTAAATTTTTTGAATTTGATTTGAATTCGCTGGTTCGATTTTAGTGTAAGCTCGCTAGTTTATTAGAATTGGCCGAGAAGAAGTTGAATTTCGACATTGATTCATACTTTAGCGTTGTTTTTGAATTCGTCAAAATGGTGGAGTTTTGCAGATGTGGTGAGAGATGATGATCCTACAAACAACGTACCAGACTCGATTTTCTCGAAACTGGGAATGCAGCTACACAGAAGAGATAAGCATCCGATTGGGATTATAAAGAATGCAATTTACGACTACTTCGATTCCAATTACGCCAAAAAGTTTGATAAGATCGAAGACCTTTCCCCGATTGTTACCACAAAGCAAGTAAGTTAGTTCTCCATTACTCTCAAGCTTGTATTTTTCTGGAAAAAAAAAGGTGTAACTTTACTTCGTTTTTCTTATTTCCGTACCAGAACTTTGATGATGTGCTAGTCCCAGCTGATCATGTAAGCAGAAGCCTTAATGACACGTACTATGTAGACTCGGAAACTGTATTGAGATGCCACACAAGTGCTCACCAAGCTGAGCTCTTGAGGAAAGGTCACAGACGTTTCCTTGTAACCGGAGATGTTTACCGTAGAGATTCCATCGACGCTACTCATTATCCTGTTTTCCATCAGGTGTGTTCTATTCTTGAGGTCTCTGTGTTTTTGTTCGACTTCCATGTCTTTCTTATTCTATGATGTTTATGTTTTTCGTTTTGTATATGATACAGATGGAAGGCTTTTGTGTCTTTTCTCCTGAGGACTGGAAGGAGTCTGGCAAGGATGCTACGTTATATGCTGCTGAGGATTTAAAGAAATGTCTCGAGGGATTGGCACGTCACTTGTTTGGTAAATTAAGATCAATCCAATAGAAGTAATCTTCAACTGTGTATATTCTTCAGTTGTTTAAGATGATCATAATATCAACTTTAAAATGAGGATGAAACAATTTAGCATAGTACAAGCTTGTGAGTCTGTGACTCTTTAATGTGAACTTTGTTTTGGGTCTGCCAGGTGCTGTGGAGATGAGATGGGTTGATACATATTTCCCATTTACAAATCCATCTTTCGAGCTTGAGATATATTTTAAGGTAGACTTCTCCTATATGAAATTTCGGATAATTATGCTTGCTTTGTTTTGAAGGAGACGTATATCTATTTTTGTGTTCTGGCTAGAAACTTTAAGCATCTAACACAAAATGCAGTTTCTCATGTATCAAGCTTTTATCTGGTTATTGGTTCAGGAAGACTGGTTGGAGGTTTTGGGATGTGGTGTGACAGAGCAAGGAATCTTGAAGCAGAGTGGATTAGAAAATAATGTTGCTTGGGCCTTTGGACTTGGATTGGAGCGACTCGCTATGGTTTTGTTTGACATCTCTGACATCAGACTTTTCTGGTCATCCGATGAACGGTTCACGTCACAGGTGATTGCTTTCTTGACAGCTTGCAAAATTGGGATGATGAAACTGATCCTTTCATAATTTTGAGTTCTTTGTATTTGAATGTTACATACAGTTTGCAAAAGGAGAGCTTGGAGTCAAGTTCAAGCCATTTTCAAAGGTTAGAACATTTGTTTCCCATCTTTATGTTCATGTCTTGTAGACTTTTAACGAGATTCAGTTTTTTAACTGTGGCAAACAAAATCTTGTTCTGCAGTATCCACCTTGTTACAAGGACATAAGTTTCTGGATCAGTGAGTCATTCACAGAGAATAACTTTTGTGAAGTTGTGAGAGGAATTGCTGGGGATCTTGTTGAGGAGGTACACAAACTAAACAATCAGCTTTCGTTGTACTTGTATCATCATGTTCTTTAGAGTGACTATTTATTAGCCTTTACTATCGATTCACAGGTGAAGTTAATTGACAATTTCACCAACAAGAAAGGGATGACGAGTCATTGTTACAGAATTGTGTTCCGTTCCATGGAGCGCTCTCTTACAGACGAGGAGGTCAATGATCTACAGGTACATAATTTTTGCTTCTCCTTTCGTCATTGATACAGAAAACAACATTGGTGTCAGGAAGGTTGCAGTTGGATTTTATTGTGCTTGAGTTTTGAAATGTTTTTTAAATGGTGATTGCAGAGTAAGGTGCGCGATGAGGTGCAGAGGAAGCTAAATGTTGAATTAAGGTGAGAATTTTGAATAGTGGAGTTGTTGAAGACGGTGATGAACATTTCAGGCTTAAAATTGTAATTCCTATATAATTTTGTTTACTTTTCCGGAGAATTGCATCACACTCGAATAAAAATATATGTACATTGTCTTTTTTCATTCCAAAGGAAATAACAAAAGTCGTGTTTCTGTTCACAATATCTGTTTGTAAAGTACTTTCACACTTGTTTGAACAAAAAAAAAATGGTTTTTCACACTGTTACACACAAAAATTCAAAACATTTCACTCTTTTAAAACTATTCATGCAAAATGCCAAATCAATGAATTGACTCAATATGATCCAAAACCTATGTTCAAAAATATGCTAGGCTGTACTCGGGCGGTGAACGACCTTCTAGCGCCTAATCAATTAGGCGGAAAATTAAACGGGAGTACTCGGAGATTAATTTCTCATCATTTTATCTAGTAATATGATTATATATTAAATAATTTAAGATATACCGTAAAAACTATTTTAGTCTAGTGGTTTCCTATTATAACTATAGTGTTACTTGTCTCTAATTCAAGACTTGTCAGTGTAATTGCCTTATTTTTCTTCTTTTTCATTTAACAAAAAAAGAAAACTACCGAATTGATCTTGTCTTCATCCTTTCCTCTGCGACACCAAACCTAATTTCCGCAGTCTGTAATTTTTTTTCGCGATTGTTGTATATTTTGCTTGTTTTCCATGCAATTTCCACACTAAAATGATAGATCTACAACCCAAAACTCGATTGCAACTTCGATTCTTACAGAAATTGGTTTCAGCCTAAATGATTTTCTTATAAATCGACTTTTTCCACAGTTAGTCTGAGTACTCAGTTAAAGAACGGTTTTTGTCCAACTCGGGACGGTGACCCTCCTTCCAACGATTTTCGACCCGATTACTCGCCTGGAAGGCCGAGTTTTCGAACACAGTCCAAAACTACAAGATACAACTTTTCAAAAAAGATTTTCACTTTTGCCTCGACAAAGATTTCATCTAATGTTTTAATGTTTTTGACAAGTGACATTAGACGAAGATCTTTTTAACTTTCCCTATTTTTGGTTAATTTGCATTATATAATTTTGGATGGTCTTGGAGAAGAATCTTCGATGTTACTGATTAACACGTAGAAATAAAAACACTCAGTTCCTTTTATTAATTTTTCTGTGATAATATGAACCTCTAGCCAAATTCTTATTGTATTAGTATTAGATTATTGGAGAAATTAAGCAACGGTACAACAACAATTTTTTTGACCAGTAAGACGATTGGGCACACATAGACCTTTAAGTCCTCGTGGGAACTCAGGCGCGTCACATCTAACTTTACAATCCGCATCGGTATTGCACGTTCCTCTGATGTTACACTCTTTTGTTTTGAATTCCGCCACTAATGAGGAAATAAAAAATCAGCAAGAATCATTAGTTTTCTGTATTTTACATATAAAAATATGAATATATTTTGTTTTATAAACACTATATTTTCTTGGGAACGTGTGTAGACAAGAATTCAAGTGAAAACCATAATTTATAACCAAAACAAATAAAAGAAAGAAGAATTATAAGAAAATATTTACCCATTGATTGGGCAGCAAAAAGGAAAGAAAATGTGATGAGAAGCACTGCAAGTTGAAACTTTGACAAAGCCATTTTCGTTTGAATGATAATCAAGTTTTCTTTAGGGGTTTGGTGTGTGAAGATATTACAAAAAGGGGGAAGAGCATGTCTATATATACATACAACATGCATGTGGAATAGTCAAAGTTCCATGACTTAACATATTGAGATTTGGTATCAAAATTCTCCCACGAAGAAAGGTTTTGTAAAATGATAAAGATTAAAAATGAAAACTTTCCATGAAAATTTGATGGTCAAGTCTTCGTCATGGCATGGATTGATTTGTCTTTTTGGTCAAAGAATTTGACTTCACTTTACGAATACATAATTAACATAAAATACAGTTAAGAAGATGAAAAAACCTTAGTGTGGATAAGATGATGTCATTAACATTTATAATTACACATTCTCTATCTTACAATCTTTTGATAAAACCAAAAATGTTTCCATGCGTGATGCTAAACAAACAATGCATCATAACGTCGAACCTTGATTTGGAATTTTAAGTGATTTTCGATAAGTTTGACTAGTAATTCTGATGTGAGGAGATTAGGAAAATACCCCACATCGAGCCACAGTTTCTTGTTTAGTTTCCCGCATGTGTTACTATTTTTATTAACTTTGCAATAAGCATAAATCACCTTGGTAAACGCATTCGCTTGCTTCGGTTATTCACTCATGGGAGACCACACTTTATTTCCTAAAATGCCACATTTCATTTGTAACTACTGCAGCTATTTGCATAGATCATTAACTGACTGGTTTATCATACGTCGATCGAGAAATTTGATTGAGAAATCTGAAATCTGCATATAGGATCTTCTTATGACGCAATTTGATTCACAATTCTTTATGTAGGCCATTATTAAAGCCAGGAATGCCATTTTGTTTAATTTGCATTATATAATTTTGGATGGTCTTGGAGAATCTTCGATGTTTACTGATTAACACGTAGAAATAAAAACACTCACTTCCTTTTATTAATTTTTGTGTGATAATATGAATCTCTAGCCAAATTCTTATTGTATTAGTATTAAATTACTGGAAAAATTAAGCAACGGTACAACAACAATTTTTTTGATCAGTAAGACGATTGGGCACACATAAACCTTTAAGCCCTCGTGGGAACTCAGGCGCGTCACATCTAACTTTACAATCCGCGTCGGTATTGCACGTACCTCTGATGTTACACTCTCTTGTTTTGAATTCCGCCACTGATGAGGAAATACAAAAATCAGCAAGATAATTAGTTTACTGTATTTTACATCCAACAATATGTTGTATTCTATATAACAATGTCTAGCAACTTTTAGTTGAGTGATCTTTTGTTTTATTAACAACGTATATTTTTAGGGACTGTAATTTCTAAAAACAAATAAAAGAGAGAAGAATTATAAGGGAAATATTTACCCGTTGATTGGGCAGCAAAAAGGAGAGAAAATGTGATGAGAAGCATTGAAAGTTGGAACTTTGACAAAGCCATTTTCGTTTGAGTGATAATCAAGTTTTCTTTGGGGGTGTGGGTGGTGGGTGTGAAGAAGATATTACAAAAAGGGGGAAGAGCATGCCTATATATACATACCACATGCATGAGGAATAGTCAAATTTTCATGACTTAACATATTGAGATTTGGTATCAAAATTCTCCCACGAAGAAAAGCTTTGTAAAATGATAAAGATTAAAAATGAAAACTTTCCATGAAAAACTATAGATGGTCAAGTCTTCTTCATGGCATGGATTGATTTGTCTTTTTGGTCAAAGAATTTGACTTCACTAAAGAATACATAACTAACATAAAATACAGTTAAGAAGATGAAAAAACCTTTGTGTGCATAAGATTATGTCATTAACATTTGTAATTACATATCTACATACTCTCTATCTTACAATCTTTTGATAAATCAAAAAATGTTTCCATGCGTGATGCTAAACAAACATTGCATCATAACGTCGACCGATGATTTGGAATTTTAAGTGATTTTTGCTGAGTTTGTCTAGTAATTCTGATGTGAGGAGAATACCCCACATCGAGAGTTTCACATTTTCTCGTTTAGTTTCCACTTTCCCGCATGTGTTGATAATGTCATTAAATTTGCAATAAGCATAAATTACATTGGTATAACATTCGCTTGCTTCAGTTATTTCCTAAAAGGTCAAATTATTTCGGCATTGTTCATTTTATATTTAAGGCTTATCGACCCAACAACATACATCAGATTTTCGGCAAGTAAAAGGTCAATGGGAGAAAAGTTTAACTATTAGATTGGCGGGTTGAGCCGGCCCGTGCAGTAGTGCAACGCATGGTCGACTCGCTAAGGCCCAGACAGCAAGCTATCTTGGCGGGCCTTCTCCCTTAAAAAATAGAGTTAATATCGTGTGGGCCGATGACCCACATATCAGATATTAAACTGATAAGAACAGATACTACACTTGATCTTAGCCAAAAGGCCGAGAAAGGTATGAATTGAAGGTGAGGCCTCGCTTCTTATTTTATAGTGCCAAGCTTATGACCAACTTTCTTTACCTTACCGATGTGGGACTTTAGAAATACCATTTTTCTTCCCTCATCTTTCTCTTTATTCAAACAATACAGCCATATGTTCTCTTCAAACGATCAAGTATTCCTCTGTGATTATTGAATCTCAGAGAAATATGTGCACAGAAGATCTTATATATAAATATATAATGGAGCTTATAAAATATAAATGCAAAATCTGGATATTCATTATAAAAAATGTTTTCGTAAGTTTTAGAGGTTAGGGTGGAAATTTCTTCGCCTGAGAGGGAGAAAAACTGAAACTGTAATGGTTCTTCAAAAGAAAACGTGACTCACGGTTTGGTTGTCATCTAATCAAGTTCACCAGCAAGGAGCCCTCTCAAATTCCGACTCAAGCTTTGATTCTTTGAAGTGTATTCACGTATGTATAGCTTGAAAACGAAACAAAAAGCTTTCGGAACCTGCACATTCACACACACAGAAAGAACACAGCGGAGGAGATTCATGTTTCAGTTCCTATCATGCTTCAGAGATAAGAAGATAGATCATATTTAGGGAAGGAGAGATATATATATACCAAACCCATTGGCTTGAATGTTGTGCCATTGCTTCAAAGCTTTTCAGAGGCTGCTCGTTTATGATGACTGCCCTGCTCGTATCTCCCTTGGTTGATAAAATCGACATCCAAATGTCGATAGGTCCTAAGTACTTGCGGAAAATAGTAAGGCTTGCCTGATGTACAAAAACGAGTAGCTGAATCAAGTTCACAATCGATAGATGCTTATTAGTTCGAAACACAAACAAAGAAAAGACTTACGAGTTCCCAAGCTTTGACATTTCTTCCTGAATCAGTCTGCAAGAACTTTCTGCATGTACAACACAGTGAATGATGAAGAGGGATTTTTGCGGTTTTATGACTTAAGGATTATAAGTAGTCTAAACGTACAATACTCCATGATGCACATCTCTGTGATTGCAATGACCCGAAACACCATAGCCATCGAATGTTATGATCTGAAAAGAAGCACACAGAGAATCAGATGCATAAATATTTCTGAGTATAGTCTTTAACTAGGCCTTATGTGCCAATAGTAACAATACCATGTGAATGTTGTGATTAGTGACTTCTTCGTCAATGATTTTCGTAAGCAAATTTTGGCTCCATTCTTGCCCAAAACCATCCTGAGAAAGAGCATATAACGAATTACTCAGTGCCCTCAAATGAGGTGGTGAATAAAAAAATACAAGCGTATTAAGAAGATGTAAAAAAAACAAAAAAAACCTGTAAATTTGGATGGTCCAGAATCTTTAATTGTTTAAGCGGAACCTGAATCACGTTCGATAAACAGATTAGCAAACATTATCTTCACTGCGATGACAAGAAGAAACATGATCTCACAGATCCCTTGTTTGTCAAAAACTGGATTACCTTAAGCACTGCACAAGCCCTATGTAGCTCATCACTCCTAATCCTTCCCATGCCATCAGCGTTACCTGGAAATTTGGATAATCTTCTTTTACCAATTCCACAATTTGACAAGGAAAGTAAAAAACCAACTTAGAAAGTATATTACCAGTGGACAAGCATAATACGTGAAGATTGTAGCCATTGGAACTTAAGTGGTTTATTGTCGGAGAAAAGAACCTGTCCAAGACTTATATCTCTTAGCATAATATGAAAAAAGAAAATCTCATAAATTCCAATAACAGCCAAAGAGAAACATTCTCAGATGTTATCTTACATTGACTCATCATCAGGATGTGCGATAACGAACATCACATTCTTCTTTTTACCTGAATGTCCAAGACAATTAGATAATCAAATTTCTCCATGTACAAAAAAACAAGTAAATCAAAGAAAGAAGTTGTTGATCGGTGAAAACCAGATTCCAGCTACTTGCCATCATCAAGAATTGAAGCTTTGGAACTCGATGTTGCTCCGAAGAAGATTTTACAAAGAGAAGCGATCCAGATTACAATCACCGAAAGAGTAACCACAAGCCATGCCATCTAACAAAATCAAACGATACTGAAATCAAATACAGAAAAAAATAGAAAGTTATAAAACAAGACTGATCAAGTCCAACAGTTACTTGATGGATCCGAGTCATCCAAATAAAGAAATGTCAATTGCAGAGCAAACAGATAACAAAAAAGTTTCAAAATTTGAAAGCAATCGAGCTATAACTATCAGAAGAGTTTCCGGGTAAACAAAAGGAACAGAGTAATCAGTTTACAAAAGACTCTTTTTGCCCAAATTCTAGGATCATAGGTTCACATTGAAGAAAAAAATCATTACAGAACCATTCTCATATTAAGGAAAGTCAAGGAGTGAAATGGTAAAAACAACGAACGAACCTTTTGAAGATGAGAACTTGATGTAAGGGAAGACGGTGGAGACTGATCGACTGCGATGCGGCGGCGTTTGAAGCTGGCCGACGGCGAGGATGAGGAGGAGGAGGAGGAAGGAAGCCGATCGCTGTAACCCGACGGAGTGTTTTCTCATTTGAAATCACACTTACCATTGGGCCTTTTTAAAGGCCCAATTATGGCCCAAACTTCTGGATCGGTCGGATCGTATTGATTTCCCAATGTAGTTTGCGATTGCGTTTCAGTTCAGAAACCGGAATTTTGTAGAAATGATGAGTGAGTGTCACGAGTTAAGCTAAAACTACTTTACCATATGATCTAATCGAATTTTCCATTAGGAGCATAAAGTATAAAAGTTTTGCCGACAGATCAAACTGCCTTCACGTTACTTATGCTCCCCCACCTTATTCTGTTTATACAAACTGCCTTTTCTTATTATTTTTTTTGGGATCAAAGCTTTTCTAATTCACCAAAACACGGTAACATGCATAATGATTAGTCACAAGTTGAACTATTTTAAAAATCCATGCTTTTCTTCTCATTTTTATGGGATGGAAATGATTTCCACATATCAATTTTCAATTATACCATACAAATTTATCTATATATTCTTAATTCACTTCTGATCATTTCTCTTTAGATGAAAGATCCGCTAGAAATGTAATTCTCTAGAAAATGAGCTATTGAAATTGGTCTGCTAAAATTTAGTTACTCTGCCAACTAGAACCCGTGTCCTGAAAGACTTAAGCCTGCATTAACTACTTTATCTAATAATCTGTCACATTTGATTTGTCCTGTCAGATATTCCGATTCTCAATGCTCAATCATTTTGTTCGTCTCAAGATATTGTTAAGCTAAACGCGATTTTTGAAATTTGTGTACTTGTATTTCCATTTCTCCATATACAACAACGATTCTCATCCAAACATTTGATTTTAAAAACTTGGTGTTAGCTTCTCTTTGTCTAAATGCATGTGAATAACTCACTTGATCTATTGACTGTATATCGTCTTGCCATATTTAACAAACTTCATTGGAAAAATAATTTATATCATCGCAAAATCATAAACTATGTAGAGAGATATTTTAAACGAAAAAAACAAAAACATTACGGACCACTGTATGCATTTACAAATACACGGAGAGTATAACAAATAGATATGTGTGTATATGTATTATTCCTTCCACATTATAAATATTATATAGACACACATATATAACAGAGATGTGCATATATGCACATGTGAAGCAGAATTGGGTGGATTGAGAATGAGAGGAGAAGCACATGGAAGCACACTTGCATGAACATGTTTGTATTCACAGGCAAACCACTTTCAATTCTTAAAAGTTAATGAAGAAGTTGCAAACATTGATACTCTGCATTATTTATTTTACGGGAAAATTATAACTTTTTTTTGTTGAAACTTTTTTTTGGAACCAAAAGAGGGTTTTGTAAGGAGTTTCCTCTTCGAGTGGAATCTGAATTGGGTATGGAAAAACTAAAAAGTTTCTTCATGGTCAAATTACCCACACTCTTTACTTATGTTTTTTCTTTTCATTTTACCTTTTTAACATAATTTTAATCTGATCAACACACTTAGGTATATGTCTCTCTCTCTAACTAATTATCATATGATTAGCCAGTGTCGTATATATATACACTTTTCGACTAGTACTATATAGTAACTGTTTTTTTAGAAAATACAAAAAAAAAAAGTTTTTGTTTTCGTTGGCCAAATTAAGGATCCTATATAAACCACTGTCTGTCCAATACTTTGATTAAGTTGTTGTTTCAGTTTTCTACAAATTATCGATCAATTCCACTGGCCCTCAATAAGTTTTCAATTTCTTTATTGTTGTTGTTGCCGGGCTTGTTGTAGAAGTTTGAAGATTGGTCTTATGGAGAAAATTGAAGAGAATATTCCTAGGATACTTTGTTAGAAGACAACCACTAATGTTTGGGTTGTTTTGAGTAAAAGAGAATACTATAGATAAATATATTGAATTGCATAAGATAATAGCAGCAATATGTTTTTAGTCGAACCATGTTTTTTACATATTTTTTTTTTCTTTTTGGTATATCATCAACAATCAACAATCTGTTTTATAAGAGTATACATTTCAATATTTATATATTTGTTATCAATTTACTGAAGCCAATCCAAGAAATCCTCTTCTCTGATTTAAAACAATGAATACAATGGATTGGCCTACATGGGGCTTTGGTTTGGGGACAAAGCAAATAGAGAGTGAGAGACCTCACAAGTCACAATATATTATAGCAAAACTAAAAACAAAGCACATGTTCTGACACATGAACATGGTTCCCTTCTTCACTTCTCCTTTTCTTTTGCTCTCTCAACAGCTCATCTCTCTTTCTCTCTCTCCACTCTTCCACTACTCTCAGCCTCCCACTATATTCATCCTTCACTTTCCTCTGTATTTTATTATTAGTTCTCTCTTAAATTAGCATTGCAATGTCATAAATTTCTATAGTGATGATTGGTTTCTCTTGTTATTTGATTGTTTATAGTAAAAGGCAAGTAATTTATGTATACATGCTTTCACTATATAAACTAAATGGTACATGTGAAGGACAGAAAGAGAAATGTATTAATTGTATTGGACTATTCCTCTTTGTCAATTGATAAAGTGGCCACTCTTGTTCTATCAACCCATTAATGTCCATACATAAACCTTATGTATTATGATCTTTGCACTAGGTGTTATTGTGCGTTAAACTAAACAACAATAGATTATGGAAAATGCACTTGCTAACATCCAAATGATACACAATATGCATCGTCTGTATTACAAGCGTGCCATTTAGAAAATGGACACCAGACTTTAGATGCAATTAGTGTTAATTCAGTGGTATACATACATCATTTATGTTCCATTCATATAACTAAAGAGAGAAATGCGAGCATATCCGGTAGCATAAGGCCAAGTGTCAGCTCGTCGGACGGCCAGGAACCAAGGCGGAGGAAATGATCAAACGGCGGAGGAAGGAGGAGAGGAAAGCGGGAGCATGTGGAAGAGAGAAACATGAGAATGTTTCCAAAGGATAATGATTATAATTATACAATTTGACAGAAAAATAATTAAGCAAACAAATTAAGGGAGAGGAGGGGTTCACTGAGAGCACGTGTTGCCTGATTCTCCATCTTCTCTAAAGAACTCAAAGCTTTTTTCTTCCCAAACAGCTGTTTCATAGCTGTCCGATCTCTCTCTCGGCACCATGTGACCCCACTCAGAGATACAACCCTTTGAGATCGAATCCATATATATTTAATTTAGCTTTTTTCTATTATAATTTTTATCTTATCTCATGCATCCCTCTCTTTCTCTCTCTATATCTCTTACTTCTGTTTTGCATAACTACTCTTTGTTATACATAGCCATTATAGTTGCTCTGAGTTTGTTTCTCATCCCTTCTCTTTCTCTCTCTCTCTCTAATGTCTCTTCCTCTGTTTTAGGACTTTGATCATCTAAATTCCAATTCCTCACTCATAATTCAATTCTTTCCTTTGGTTCTCATCTTGATTTCTCCTTTGCTCTTGATCTTGTAATTCAAGATTTTTTTTTTGTCTTTCTTTTTCTTAAAACCCCGAAAAAAAAAAGTTGTTTTTTCTTGTTTTGTTGGTGTGCCATTAAGTCTCATTAATGGCACAACTCCCTCCAAAAATCCCAACCATGACGACGACGGCGACGCCACATTGGCCTGACTTCTCCTCCCAGAAACTTCCTTCCATCGCCGCAACCGCCGCGGCCACAGCGGCAACCGCCGGACAGCAAAATCCTTCATGGATGGATGAGTTTCTCGATTTCTCGGCGACTCGCCGTGGGACACACCGTCGTTCGATCAGCGACTCGATCGCTTTCCTCGAAGCACCTTCCTCCGGTGTCGGAAACCATCACTTCGACAGGTTCGACGACGAGCAATTCATGTCCATGTTCAACGACGACGTTCACCAAAACCACAACAACAGCAACAACAGCCACAACCATCACAGCAATGTGGGTCCCACGCGTTCTTCTTCCAACACCTCTACGCCGTCTGATCACAACAGCCTCACCGACGACGACGACAACAAAGAACAACCACCGTCCGATCATAATAACCACATGGACACCACAGCCAATCACAACAACAACAACGCCGCCGGTAACAATTACAATGAAACTGACGAGGTTCAAAGTCAATGCAAGACGGAGCCACAGGATGGTCCGTCCGCAAATCAAAACTCCGGTGGAAGCTCCGGTAATCGGATTCACGATCCCAAAAGGGTAAAAAGGTAATTCAACCATTCATGACATCTGAGATCACGATACACCAAAATTTTTTTATAACTGTTTACAAAAACCCAAGAAGGTCATGCATGCACGTACGCTTATCATATTTGAGGATTCGGTATTTTTGAATACTTAAATTAGAGTCACATCGATAAAAATAAGTTTAGTTTAAAAAATTCTGTAGTCACTTCGATAACAAAATATTATGATTTTTTTTGCTGAATTTTTCCTTTTTCTACAGAATTTTAGCAAATAGGCAATCAGCACAGAGATCAAGGGTGAGGAAGCTGCAATACATATCAGAGCTCGAACGGAGCGTTACTTCATTGCAGGTAAATATTTACACTCGTAGATAATGAGATACATCGTTACATATATACAGATTAGTGCATGACATATCAAAATCAAATAAGAGACTAATGAATCACTTTATTTTGTGGAATGAAGACGGAAGTGTCAGTGTTATCGCCAAGAGTTGCGTTTTTGGATCATCAACGATTGCTTCTCAACGTCGACAATAGTGCGATCAAGCAACGAATCGCCGCTTTAGCTCAAGACAAGATTTTCAAAGACGGTAAATTTCTATTTTTGATTTTATTTTGTTACTTCATTTTCTTACATGAATTTCCTCTTAAAATTACCAAAATTGTAAAAAATGTGTGTTTCATTAATATTTTCACCATTATTCCCCCCTCCATGTATTTAATGATCACTGACAATATATATAGGCTCGACCAATAATTATTCTTTAGCATTACGCTTCATAATTCATTCAATTACAAATTTTAGTAGAATTTATTTCTATATTATAATTCGAGTCTAGCTAGTGATCATGAATCACAAGCTCAATAAATAATAGCCTGCTTGATAAGCTAGAACAACTGTCCATGTGTGCCATATATGACATAAGTATAGAGATATAACACATAAACATGTGAGTGTTCGAAGAGAGAAATGTACATTTAATATGTGCTAATATTTTCAGGTTTATTGACAATATTAACTATTGTACATTTAATATTTCAGCTCATCAAGAAGCATTGAAGAGAGAAATAGAGAGACTTCGACAGGTATATCATCAGCAAAGCCTCAAGAAGATGGAGAATAATAATGTCTCCGATCAATCTCCGGCCGATATCAAGCCGTCTGTTGAGAAAGAGCAGCTCCTCAATGCATAAAGCAGTTTCACTCGTTAAGATCTTAATCATCTCTTGATGGCGAAAAGATTCTTGACTATAAAACCTCTTTGTGTCAAGAAATTAATTTATCAAAAGAAGAAGACCTTTTTATTTAATCTAATCACATTTTTTTTAAGTTGTGATGAATTTGCTTTGATGTATCTGATTTTTTTGTTTTTTTTTTCTTTTTTTTCTTATGGAGTGGGAGGGAGAAAGTGCGAATGATATGTAAAAAGAATTTAGTTGATTTGTTGTTTATTCGATTTTTTTGTTGGAGTGTCTAAGCATTGTGACTAATTGATATTGTTCCCGAATAGTTTTTTCCCAATCAAATTATCGCCAAATTTTGGGTAATCGAATAGTTAAAGATTCCTTTTTTCACATGGATCAAATACTGATGTGTGACATGCACCATATAATAAAAATCTATTGACAAAAAGAACAATATTTTTGAACCATGAAAAATTTACACAGTTTCAAGATTGGTTTTATTTGAAGTGACTGAAAGCGATTTCCCATTCCTTAAAAACAACGCATACAAACTTATTTCGTTATAGTGAAAAATAAAACAATTAATTTATCAGTTTATAAAGATTTTGACCAAAAAAGACAAGTAAACCTACTTTCTTACGATTACGAGGTGGTTCAGTTGAATATGAAATTCAATGTAAAATTATACTATTTCCTTACGTAGGGCCTGGAGATGTAGATGTAGGTGATGTCATATAGAATCTAGATGGTATATATAACCCATATACAATCAATACACATAACGAATAGTAGTATTAATGGCGGAATTACAGAGTAAAACTGTAAAAGGATTGATGAACTTTTTTACCAAAATCTTTATGAGAAATCAGGGTCAAAGTGGGTCAAATCTGAAAATGTTGGGTGAAAAAAGGGGAAAAAAAGGGAGAACGTGGAGCCATCTGAAGGCTAAGCTGTAAGTTCACGTGCTATGTTCCTTGCGCTGGACCACTACGGTCTCGCTGCATGATTGGCTTTGTTTCCTTTTTTATTTATTTTTCCCTTAATTTCTTTAGTCTAAATAAAAATTTTCTTTAGTCTAAATAATGTTCAATCAAAGTCGAAGAGGACTGAGACGGTCAAAAAGTAAGAGGAAATGATAAAGTTACAGATGAAAGCTCCAAAGATAGAAAGATTAATTTAACAGGATTATAAAAAAAATACAAAAACGAAGAGGATAAGTTTTGAAAGACAGAGGTTAGTGGTATTGTCTTGGGATATGTACGAAAGCGAGATATTGTCAGTTTCAGTGTTTGAACTTATGTCAGTGCCAATACCAATTCGTTCCTCTCATTGGGTCTTACATACACTTTATACTTTTATATATTTCTATACACTACAAAAAAATAAAATAACATTTTGTTACAGTTTTCTTCTCGTCGTTTTTCTTATCATGCTATCCTTCCAATAAAGGGTTACTCCTTAAAAATTGAAATGAAACTCGATTTGTTGTATAGAACCAATACCATTTATATCAAAAGTGAACCAGACCGGTTTTCAAAAAATTTCTTCTTTGAATTTGATGGTTAGCTACAAATTGGCTTGCATTACAATTTACAAGCACAGGACCAGACTAGAACTCCGAAATACCAAGGCTCTGTTAATTATACAAGGCACGAGTAAAGTTTATCAAGAAATTCCGAATGCTTTTCATCACTAGTTTACTAACCCATTTCAAAGATGATATAAAATGTAGATACACAAGGAATTGCTAATTAAGACTAGCTTTGATCACAACCGTTGGTTACAGTTCCTAGAAAGAAAAAAAAGATTAAACAAGAGACTAGACTCATTCATACAACATGAGGATGTTCAAATGAGCTTTCAGGTTTCCTGATGCTTCACTGATGTGCAGAAACCTGCACGGAAAATAAACAACAGACATTTTGACAAATGAGCCAACGAAGGCATCCATAGTGAAGACAGAGGAATTAAAAGAGTTATCACACTTTCTGAGTAAAAGAAGACAAAGTTATGGGGTTGAGTAAAAGAGAGTACCTTTAAGAGCCTCTCAGATTTCTTCTGTAGCAGCAGCAACTTCAGAAGTCTCATGATTCTTCCTTTCGGAAAGTGTTTCTCTAGCGATCTTCACTTCATTTTCAGCCTCGGTCAGTCGATCGTTCAGCAGCTCTAGTTCCTCCATATGTTCTTGAAATCCTTGAAGCCACTCACTTTCAAACTCTCCAATCTGTTTCTCTACTAGAGCTCGTGTCATCTTGTCCTCGGCCTCTTGCTTCAATCTCAGCTTTTCAACTTCAGTAGTGCACAGAACTAATCCTCCAGAACCTTTGACATCCATGTAGACTGCTTTATCATCACGCAAAGGGCAACGTTTCCTGTGCTCTCTGGATGCCTTTTTTGTTTCTTTCAAAGCCTTCCTATAACCCTCTAGTACACTTGCCATCATACGAAGCTCACTCTCAAGCCTATAGATCATTACGTCTTTCCTCTGTTGCTCCTCAAACTTGCTTCTTTCCAAGTCCTGAATCACTTCTTCCTTATTTTGCAGTTCCCTCATCAGATACTGCTGGTTCATAGCAGACTGTGCACGCTCTTGATCTCTTTCAGTACATGACAGCCTAGCTTTTTCCACCCAGCTCTGAATGTGATCCATGCACATCTCAAACGGAGGTGGCTTTTCTTCCCAAGAGGGTTCTTCTGTCCTCAATCTCTTATTGGCGGGGTTATGAATATGATAAGAGATATCATTCTCGTGATCCATCTCCCTCTTGTTGTTGCCATTCCCGAACAGAGAAGAACTACCTGAACCCATGCCCATATGCATGTCAACCCTAGAAGCAAGGAAATCACCACCACTCGAGTTGCCATGAATTTGTAACCCAGAGTTGTAACCTCCTAAGGGAGGTGCTTCTAACATGAGATTCTCTTCGGAAACTCCATGAAGGGAATTGCCATTTGGGAAAAAGGGAAACCCTCCTTCATACTTCTCATCATCTTCCTCAGTTTCTTCTTCCCCAACATCTTCAATTGGTTCGTCTTCTCCCATTTCCATAGATCCTTCTATTGTATTATCTTCGTCTCCTTCCCTAGCACTAGCACTACTAAGATGGCAACGGCGAAGGAAATGAGAACCAGCATGAGTGTCTTCATTCCATGGCAACCTTTCCTCCTCTTCTTTCTTATTTTCCTCAGCATCCATTGCCCCCTCAGGATCTTGCTCCTCCACAAGGACCATTTCTGACCCAATCTCTTGCCCGAGATTCAATTCGATCATATGTTCCGCCACATACTTCTCCTCTTTTGATTCAGTGGCGCCATCATCATCTCTTGAATCTGCAGCACCAACATTTTCCTCCTCAACCTCCAAACACTCTTCTTTTGGAGATTTTACCAATAAATCAACCTCCTTTACATCATCATCATCGTCTTCTTCCTCTTCAGGTTTTTTCCTCAGCAAATCTTCCTTCTGTGTTTTAATCAACAGCTGCAGATGCGAAGCAAAAAAGCAATCACCAAGCGGAGGCTCCGCTTTCAGTTCTTTCTCAACCATGAACCAGATCAACCCAGCCCAATCTAACTTTTCCAATTGCTTTTGCTTTATATCCTTTCCCCATTCAACTACCTCTACCGGCATAATCCACATATCATCACTTTGCAGTAGAACCCAAGTTGAAAGAATCTCCTCGATAAACTTGGCTGATTCATCCCTATCCAGAATCTCTCTCTCCTCATCTGTGATGCTAAGGTTAAGGTCTTTCTTCTTTGGCAATTTCAAAGCTCGAGCCAAATCAGCACGACTAACATTGATCCTAGACTCATTTACATAGCTGCATCTACTCTCTGGAACATAGAAAGCGATAAGCTTGGCTACCAAATCCTGACGGATATTTTGGTCAAACTCCAAGTGCAGAAATTCCCAGATACCTAGCGTCTTCAAGAGCTTTTCGTGCCGAGAAAAATCTAGGGTTTTACCTGGAACGAAAGGAATGGGCTTCAAGGTTTTCAGATGTATCTCGAGCTTTGCCTTCGCCTTCTCTTGCCCCTTGCGTCTCTTCTGTTTCAATTTATTTCGCTTCGGCCCACCTCCACGGCGAGAAACCAAAGAGGTGACGGCTTGCCTTGCGTCCATGTCGTCCTCTTCGTTCCTACTTTCTTCAATCGACGCCTCTGGTTGCTGATCTATGGCGTCGGACTCCTCGGGATCTTCCTGGTTCTGCGTTTCCTCCTGTGCTGATTCTAGATTTAGGGCTTTGTTAGCGACAGAATTGTCATCCTCCACGGTAACATTTCCTTGCTCTACGCTCGGTTTCTCGATTAAGCTAGGGTTCCCCGAAAGAGTTTCCGACTCTGTAACTGGATCTCGACAAGAGTCGTCGGCGAGATCTGACGGAGAAGCCATAGCTGATTTTTCCTCGGGAAAGCTAAACCGAGTCAATTTCACCGTCGCGAGTCCTAACTCCTAAGCTTCAACGCCTTTCAAAAGTAAACTAGCCAGCCAATCACAAAGAGCCACGTCATTAATCCGAGCAACTAATTTATATTCCTCGAGAGTTCAAGAGTCTGTGGGCCCAACTCACACTCCTTTACCTCTATCAATGGGCTTAAAGATCCTGAGAGAGGCCCATAACATACGTGGTCAAATAATTAACCGCTAAAATCCAAAAATTACATAATGCACCCAAATCTTTCGTCTCTTCGGATTCTCTCTCTCTCATCGTGTCACTGACTCACTGTTGGATCTTCCGTTCTCCCGATACCTTTAACGGTAACTTTCTGATTGCGACTGAGAATCAGAGGCTAATTAAACCAGAAACCTTCTTCGTAACTGTCCTTTGCTCGACCTTCTCTATCCCATTCTCTGCGGAAATAGCCATGATTCTCTCTCAGTGTTTTCATCTGCATCTCTCTCTCCTCGCCGCGACGGCGGCAATGTTAATGGTGGTTGCGGCTGCGCAGATCGGCGGTCAAGTATTGCAGGTGGAGCTATGGTGCGTAGCGAAGAACAACGCCGAAGATTCTTCTCTCCAGACGGCGATTGACTGGGCTTGTGGTCAAGGAGGCGCCGATTGCGGCCCGATCCAGCAGGATGGACCCTGCAACGACCCGGCGGATATCCAGAAGATGGCGTCGTACGTTTTCAACAATTACTACCTGAAGAATGGCCTCGCCGACGACGCTTGCAATTTCGACAACAACGCTGCTCTCACTTCCATCAATCCCAGTAAAGCCTCCTTTTAACATTCTTCTGAAATCGAAATCGAAATCTGTTAGGGTAGTGAAATTTCGGGATCGTTTTGATCTCCTTTTCGGAGATTTCGATATCCAGATTCCAATTGGTACATTTGTGCAGCTTTTGTTGAAGTCGTTTCTCATGTGTGTTTTTCAGGTCAAGGAACTTGCAAATACCCTTCGAGGTAACAAATCTATACTGTTTGAGTGATGTATCATACTGATTCTGAGCAAGTTATATTGATATGAAAGTTCTTATCGAAATCTGAAGTTTAATGATATGGAAGATGGTTTTGTCAATATCCCTCTATGCTTATTAGTTTCCTTAATAAGAGCAATCATGTTTTGAAAAGGAAGAAGTTAGTTCGTTTCCATGGAGGATTGATTTGGTACTTAAATTGTTACATAAACGATGAAAGACTTGATGACCACGAATGTCTTGGATTTTCTTGTGTGACTGCTTTGTTCTTTGATGATTCACATCGATAATCACTCATCTCGTTTGTTCTGTATTCTTTTGTATCTCAACATTAGTCTGTAAATCTCATGATGTGCAGCAAGAGAGTGAGCAATGGTCGAGTCGCGGATGACACTTCAATGGATGCAGGACAAGCAGATTTGAGCCATGGCAGACAGATTTCCAGCAGTTGGATCTTGGCCTTCATTGGTTATATCAGCATATTGACGATGACACTGATAATTCATCTTTAGGCCACGAGCACAGAGGCTCATTGATGATGAGAAAGGTGGTGCCATTTTGATCTCTCCCGAATTTACCTATGAAGAAGATAGGTCTAATCTCTAATTTTCTGTCATTATAATTCTGTATCCTTTCAATTCATGCCATTGCGAGTGTGTTTCAACGTGTATTGATAGCTTCAATGGGGGATTTGTAGTGATGTTTCTTTGTCAACGACTATATAATGATGTAATCTTATCAACCAAAATTAGTATATAGATTTAATGCGAATTCGTAATACTGTCATGCAAAAAATATGAGAATACGACGAAAAGAAACTTCATTAAGAGCATTTTGTTTTCAACTCTACTAATTTGAAAAGGGATCATCAAAAGAACTAACAATTTAAAAAAAAAAAAAAAAAAAAAAAAAAACAGAAAAGACAGAAATGTGAAGGTTTATTATTTGGATTTTTACACCAACGTCGGCAAGATACGCTTCATGTGCTGTGATACTGCTGGGCTAGAAATAGATGATGATAGTATAAGTTTTGCATACTAGTAAGTGTATTCTTTAAATACCTTTTTTTTTTTTCATAATCCCTGGATGATGCCTGATGGTGAACTTTTTAAATATGTTATTTGTATGTTGTTAGAGTATAATCTCGTACCATCAGGTTGGTTTAGTATTTAATCTTTGTGAGATATAACCTTTATTTATTGTTTTGCAACCTCGATGCTCACTGTGCCATCATTATGTTTGATGTTACAGCAAGGCTCACATACAAACACGTTTCACATGGCACCGTTATTCTATCACTTTTGATAGTCTATGTTTTATCCTGAAATAAAAGTTAAAAGGTACAATGATTAGACAAAAGATAATTCCGATATCAAGGGACTTCTCAGCAAGTGCATGGCAAGTGCAATGTAATTAGAACATTGCCTCATCGGGCAGGGTTTCTTCGCCAACATCCATAACCTACTCTTGACTTCAAGTAATGCAAAAGTACATATTCAAGTAAGGGAGACCAATGATTACTCTTGACTTCTATGAATGCAACCTTTCCAACAAGGCTTCACCAACAAGGTTGGGGAGATAATAGTGCAGTTTCCAACAAGGCTTCACCAATCGAAGTCTTAGCTCCTTCCTCTAGAGACGACCAGACTCTGCTGAGAGTTTTGCTAAGCTGTTGAGCAGCTGATACTCTGATACCATCTCCTTTCTTTTCGTCTCTAAACTCCTTTACTAAGGTAGACAAATAATCATCCAGATTTGTTTCTTCGTATTCAGCCAGTTTTTCTTTTGCCAACTCATGGACGAAATCATCCTCCATAGACACAACATCGATCAACAACTCAGTCAAGTCTAACAAGTTATTATCTGTAAACAAAAAAACTAGAAAAACATAATTATAATCTTTAATCGCAAAATGCATAACCTAAATAATCAAAACTTTGCCACACAAAACAAATTTTTTTTCTTCGTCAAGATCAGCGCACAAGTTGATACAGATAAAGTTGATGATCACCGATACACGAGCAGATACAATACGGGCAGGATACGATTACCTTTCACATTCATCTTTTTAAATGACTCCATTTGGAGTCAATAAACCATGCTGATAGGTTAAACCTTGATATGTTAAAGAATGAGAATGAATGAGAGAATGAGAATGAGAATTGATAAGTATTGGGTAAAAGAAATTAAAGAACGAGAATTAATAGCATTTATACTCTGATTTCCGGTTTTTGAAGATTTATCACTCCGGTTTGGTTTGTAGCAAACCAGTTTCTGATTTCCTTGGTTTAATCAAATTAAACCAAGGAGAGTTGTTTGCGTTGCCAAACAAAGTGCCTGGCTTTATCTCCCGCCTCCCGTCGCCGCCGAACACTCAACGGGCTTCGTACGCCGGTGGGCAAATCTTTGCGATCTTCTCCGTCAAGGGACTATCTCCGGCTAACATTGTGAGACTCTTCTTTCGTGCTTTGACTTATCTCCCGCCTCCCGTCGCCGCCGATCACTCGACGGACTTCGTACGCCGGTAGCCAAATCTTTGCGATCTTCTCCGTCAAGCGACTATCTCCGGCTGACATTGTGAGCCTCTTCTTTCATGATTTGACTTTCGGTGTGTCGTTTATGTGTACAACTGGAATTGCCGACGTTGTCCCAATTAGGGTTTGTGATACTAAACAAATGCTGATTGTTGAGGAAAATTTCACCATTCTAGGATAAGATTGAAGGATTGGATTTAGGATTTGGGGATTCCTATCGCATATCAAGAGAAATCGATTCGTTTTCGTTCAAGTTTGTTTCCGATTCTCGTATCTGCTGTGAACGAATTTCCTCGATTCTGGTTTTGTTTCTGTTACATTTTCTCGGGAAAATAATCATTCACTTTCTTAGTAGCAACTATAATCCAAGTTCTCTATGAATGTTAACGCCTGATGTAGAAGGAACAATCGTTAGCTTAATGATCTCTTCTTCGTTACCACATTATAGCAAATGTATGAAGCTTTTCAGAATTCATCAAATTGACATCTTCACAGGCAATTTGATATCGTTGCTGCTACTGTTTAAGCATTTGTTGCAGTTGAGATCACCATGATGCACTTGGTTTTAACTCTTTAAGCATTTTTCTCTATGTTCTTGCAGAAGCTAACTCAAAAATGGAGAACACCGAGAGCGTTAAGCAAGAAGCAACACCTCTTCCTCTAGGGATCTTTGAGATACCAGGAGAGCCTGCGGTTGTAATCAATGGTGTGCCTGACGAACCTGAAACAGATTGTATGGTTACAAAAGACGAACCACTATCATCAAGTGCCACCGTAGGAAGCGGCGAGTGGCTTGAAGGTAGACAAGTTCGGAAATTCTTCTTGGGTCAGTACTATTCTGGTACGGTGACGAAGTTCGACAAAGAATCTGGTTGGTACATGGTTGAATATGAAGATGGTGATTCTGAAGAACTTGACTGGTCTGAGCTTGAAGAGGTGCTTTTACCTTTGGATGTTACTGTCCCACTGAGGTCAGTCTCTTTGTGGATCATCAAGAACCGACAAAGACGGCTCCAGACTTATTGAAGGCACACACCAAAACGTGAGACCAAAAGAGCTGCAACATAGAAGGTGTGGTCCTTGGTGAATACTGAATAGTCCTTTTGAAAATCTCATCACTTGAATATATTAAACGAGTGGTCGAACATTGTACTTGTGGAATCATGGAATAAGTTTTTGTCAATAGTCATGAAATCTGAAGAAATAAGTTTTTTTTTTCTTCTTCTTAACAGCAAATTAGACGTGATTGATGATGATGGATGAAGTTTGTTTATTATAGTTTGTTTATTTTAGTTATATTTTCAATATGCGTTTTATACATGTCTCCAAGTTTTCCTAATTTTTTTTTTTTTATAAAAACATATCCCTGTCTTGACTTTGTTCAATTATTTGTGTCTTGACTTAATTATTTCAAACATTTACAGAATAATAATTCAACGATTTTGAGCAACATCAAGGGGGATTTGCTTGTTATCACGTCGCCAGCTGGCTTTCGATGATCATGAAGCAACTATATTTATTTATATACATTTTTGCTTTCAATAATTACTCTGTTTTGTGTATAAATTCTGCAAGCACTTCCATAAAAAACCTCATCACATAATCTGAAACAACGACCACCATCTTCGTCATGGATAGACTTCTTCTTCTTTCTTTGTTCTCAGCTCTTATTCTCGCAACCATCGTTACAGAATCAGAAGCTTTCTCAAAAACAGTCAAGGCACCACATCGGATGCATAGGCCAAAGAAGCTAACCCACCTCCACTTCTACTTCCACGACATTGTCACCGCAGACAAACCAACCGCCGTCATAGTCGCTACGGCTCCGACCACAAACTCCTCTATGTCCGCTTTCGGTATGGTTGTAGTCATCGACGACCCGTTGACTGTTGGGCCCGAAGTCACCTCGGAGGAAGTTGGGAGAGCCCAAGGAATGTACTCATCGGCTGACCAGAAAACGTTTGGTCTGCTTATGAATATTAACTTTGTGTTCACGAAGGGTGAGTTTTCAGGCAGCACCGTCGCGATGTATGGTCGGAATCCGACAATGTCGAAGGTGAGAGAGATACCGATCATCGGAGGCACGGGAGCTTTCAGGTTCGGAAGAGGATATGCAGAAGCCAGGACTGTTGTGTTCGATACTACTAATGGAAACGCTGTCGTTGAGTATAATGTCTATATTTGGCATTAATTAAGTATCGGCTTCTTTGGTTCTTTTCCATTTTTTTTTGTGAAAAGATGAAAAATTTGGTTGAATACCAAAAGAAATAAAAGTTGGTGGAATAAATGTTTTCATTTCTGTTTCTGAATATGGTGATTTTTATGATATTATTGCAGATATGCAATAATTTGTTGTAAGAACTAAGAAGTTGCATTTTGTTGAAAATTTATCGTTCATTTATTTATTGTTTTTCAAAATGATTAACTCCCGCTTAGTATTAAGAGAATAACTTGGTACCATATTTTATGTGTTATTAACATTTTTAAAATACATAAAAACAAAGAGGCAACTTAATTGGTAACATTTTATAGATAATATTTAAAAACGACCAACTCATAATATGTAACTTGTACCATTTTATACTATACAGAAGTTGACTCTTTAACAATCTTACTCATCAACGAGTAACATTTTCGTGTCGGAAACGTAAGTGTTTTGTCACCTCCTTCGAATTGACGAATTGTGGCCGTGGTCGATGGTTTTGCGTTTTGGAAATGTGGATGGATCATCATTTGATCTAACTGGGCCTAAGCCCAAAATGGATCTGATCACATTTAAAGTCCATTTCCCAAAACTAAACTATAAACCCTGTAAATTATTTGATCAGACAGGGTTAAATTAAAAACATTACTTTTATGTGGAGGAAAAGACTGTATTTGACCGTAATCTACTTGTATAATATTATGATTTTCTTTTGATAAGTATTTATAATAAATTTTATTAATTTTTTCCTTATCGAATATTTAAAATCAACAAGGGAGGTAATGTTTGGATTAGAAATTGACAAGAGGTCGGGAGACATATATGACATACATAATCTAGAGAAAGCTCCCCCACATATTGTTAATGCAATATCTGAAAAGATGCTCTCCCCATTTATGATTCTATAAACTGTGGTCCATACGAACAAAATTCATATCAAATCAAACCCATCCATCATTTTCTAGGATCTAAAACATCGTGACAAAAAATATTTATTGTTTTCATCAATCCCATATAAGTATGCATTATATTAGAGTCTAAGTGTAATTTTCGAAAACGGTCTCTAACAAAAACTAAGAGCTTCTTTATAGGTATTGACATTGATGATTGATACGGTCGATGAATCTAGAGTGTCTAACTTCGAAAAAGACTGATGGGCTCATCTTCTTTAACTTCACTTGCATTCATTTGTTGTATACGAATTTTTTGTCTGTTTCTAATTATCTGCTAACAAATTTCAAAATTTACTACCATATATAAGTTGATGTATATTATGTAGGTTGTGAGATTACATGTTAGAAAACGTACAAGAGATATGGTTGTCTTTCTTTCACTTCATCTTCCATGTATTATACCAAAAAAAATCGTTATTTATCAACGCTTTAATGTATTGTGCATATAAGCTAACTCGGCCCGGTCCGTTTATGATAGCTAACCAATCCTCATTTGACTCTGGTTATTTATAACTCAGGCCTCGTCCAATTTGATCATATGGGATCGTGCGTACCACCATTAATTAGACGTGTTAGACCGGGTCCGGTTTCACATGATTTGTTTTATATGGATCGAGCTAGAAAATGGTATACCATTTTGACATGATATACGTATAATACTGAAGGAATTTTGACTCACCGCAATTTATTTATGTGTAACCAAAACGTCTAAACATTTCATGTGCCTGATCACGAATCATAACATTCAAAATTTGTATTGCTTGATTAGCACATATTATTTTTAAAAGTTGTTAATTTTTTTTGGGATTAAAGCGTCAGTCATATCTTGTATGATTACTACTATACTCAAAAGTGAGATTCGAATTTGAGACTTCAGACAAGAAATAACCTGGAAATGTATATAAAAGTTTATAGGATTATACCATTTTAATACCATTGACATATTTTTGCATGAAGTACAAACTTAAATCGCACCACTACTTAAACGCATGTTTTTTTTTAAAAGAAACTAAAAAGGACAAGTCGATTATGAAAACGTATAGAGAGAAAGATACATGGATGGATAGAAGAGTAGTGGAGGAGTTGCATCGAAGAAAAGGAGGAGATGAAGCAGAGAAAGTGAGAGATAATGGTCCCTTCACCAAAAGCCATTATATCTCTGAAGCATATGACTATGACTTTAATGGCAAAGCAAAGGTGTTTGTAACCAAGTGTCGCTGTTAGGGTTTCGGAGACTTTGTGGGATTTTAAGGCTATGTGGGGTTCGACTTCACTCTAATGGCCCACCAATATTTTGTGTGATTTGGTTGGTTTGTAAAGCAGATGTTTTTTTTTTCATTCGGTTTGTCAACAGAAAGTTACCAAGTTTTAAGATTGCGGTATATCATGACCTAATCATGACTGACAAGCTAATTTAGTGCCATAAATTTAAAAATTAAACAAACAAACTAACTGAGAAGGATTATTACATATGGTTCTCATATGATTACATGTTGTGATTAATTACCACACACAAAGGCTTTCAGTTTTATTGATGACATGAACAAGTTGATTAGCGACATTGAATGATCAGCATGTAAGGACCACTTATCTTTCTGTCTCTAAGTACTCTCTACAGAACACATCTTTGCAGTTGCATGAGAGAGATGCAAGAAGTAAAAGCTGGTCCTCGAGAGAGAAGACTAATTCTTTTTCTCTCTTAGATCTATAAATAGTAACATCCCGCGTACGTATACACATATAGAAAATTAATAAGCAAGTATGTGATCAAAGAGAAGACCTACAAAGTTTTAATTCGGTTAAGATGTTTGTACATCCGGTTTAAAATACGTCACTTTTCTCTCAAAGTCGAAAAACTGGAAAACTTACTGAAATTCGAATTGAATTTTCATAGTCGTATATGTGTCCCAACCCCCATCATTCGGAGAACCACTTCTGAGAAATTAGTGAGAAACAGAAAGTAGATAACATTGGAATTTGGAACCAAGCGGACCAATGATTTTGAAGAAGCTGTGTTTGTTGGGTAAATGAATATAAAAGCTAATTTAATGTATCTACTTCCAAGTCTTTTCTAAATTTATATGTAGATTCTCAGTAACAAAAATATGAGAAAAACCAGAGATGTATACAGTATATTTGGAGAAAACTAGTAGTAATCACTATTATAACAAATAAATAGTCAAATATATTTTGTCCAATTTAAAACTAAAATATTCTTTTATCAGATGCTTTTTTCATCACTCTTAAAAACAACATAGTTAAAAAAGGTAAAAAATTAATGAATTACCAAAACAACATAGTTAAAAAAGGTAAAAAATTAATGAATTACCATAAAAATGGGAACCAGCCCAGTTCTATATAAACGTTGTCTTTCTATCTGGAACAGTCAGCCTCACAACTCAATACTCACTCATTGTATCTCTCTCTCTCTATGGACGAAGCTAGTGGAGAAACAGAAACTCAAGATTTCATGAACGTCGAATCTTTCTCTCAGCTTCCATTCTTCCGCCGTCCTCCCTCCAAAGATAAGATCCCTAAACCCATTCGTCTCTTCGGCCAAGAGTTCACTGGCGGAGATTACTCCGGCACCACCGTTCAAGAAGACTACTTCCATTCCTCCGAGATCAAAGACAAGGACGACGAAGAAGAAGTAAAAAACGAAGAAGAAGACCAAGCCGAAGACAACGGTTATAAAGACAACAGCATCATCAACAGCCGGAGATTCGAGTGTCACTATTGCTTTAGAAACTTCCCTACCTCACAAGCCCTAGGTGGACACCAAAACGCTCATAAACGCGAACGCCAGCTCGCCAAACGCGGTGCTTCCTCTTACTTCCATCATCCAGAAACTAGCCTCTACGGTTACCGTCATTACCCGTCGTGGAACAGCGGTCCATTACAAGCGTCTAGGTTCTATGGAGGACAAACCTCTGGTCCATCATCGCCGTATCAAACACGACCGATCAATAGGAGTCTGTTAGGTTTATGGAGTGTACCACCTTCTTCTGGCGCTCATGGCGTTTATAACTCAAACGCAGCGTTTACTAGGCAAGAATTTTCTTCTTCTAACTCGGCTTTACCGTTGTTGGCCGGCTCTCAGCCGCAGCCACCAGCTCAGAACCAAATGTCGTATCGGTACGGTTTGAGTCCTAACGTGCAAGATCATGTGAGTCTCGATCTTCATCTTTAACGATTATAAACAAAATAATAAAATATATTATATTCCTCTATCGAGTGATATGCATGCATCTAAGAGAAAGAGAAAGAAAAAGAAACGACGAGTTTGGTTTCTAAATGAGCAATGTTACGATGTGTAGATTTCACGTTTCCTATATTTTTGTTTTGAGCAATAATTTCACAGTTTCCTAATGACATAGTTCGTTTAGAGTTCGATCTATATGTCCCTCTTTTTAAAACGTGCGTAAATGAAGGATTGGAATTTATCATTCCACATGGCTTTTAAGTTTGAGCTTCGAACATTATTGTTTTGGTTAAAATTCACAGAAGTGGTCAGTCATACGAATGAGTATTTAATTTAAATCACACAGCGACTCAAATACCATTTCTCAGCAATAGGATCACAGAATATTACTGCATGCATGAAAAAAGAAGAAGTAAACCTTTAAAATACAAATCTCTTACGAGGTAATTTGAAAATTTGAAACAAATCTAATGGACAATGGCCTCATCACCATGTCCTGGTAGTAGTAAAAATAAGCTTACATGATGATAATGATGATGATAATTTGGTACGTGTGGGTAAGTGAAGACAATGGACAAGACAAAAGGGTAGAGAGAGACAAAGAGAGTGAAGTGGTCCATCATTAAACACAAATGTAGTGTATGTGATAGAGCTTTCTCATCCGTCCATAATGTTACTATTCTCTTAACTTTGCAATTTCGAGTAAAAAACATAAAGAAGAAGCAAAAGCAGAGCCATATTCCTCCAGCTTTCTACTTTTGTGTTTTTTTCTTCCCTTAGATTTTCTTTTTGGCAATCCAAACGAATCAACAACCTCTCTCTTTATCTTTATATCACACAATCAATGAACTCGAAGAGTTGTGATTCACATACCGTACTCAACTTAACAGATGCCAACGGGAATGAGTATGATTGGTTAGTCTTGTTGCACAGATTTTGATTTCTAGCCATTAAAATACATACCCTACAATATATCAGAGAATGGCAATGACCCAAAATGGTTTCCAAGACAAAAAAAACATTGGAGAAAAAGAAAAGCCTTGTACCTAATTATTTAATGTGGTTTTGTTAAGTTAAACTATCAAATCAAAACATTAATTTATATACGATTTTCCACATTTGGGAAGCATTGATTCGCACCCTCCACCGGTATAATGCAAATATCCATGCAACAACTTGTGATGGTACATTACATTATATGCTTTCTTATAGAAGTCAGCTAATCTGCTTCAATCAAGTCTTCTAGTAAAGGAAATGGAAAAAGGATATGCCAAAAACAACATATTTGGACTCTATCAGAAAAATGCTGGTAGATGCAACATCGCAAAACCTTCTTCCTTGTACTTTTTCTCTAACCATGATGGTTATTGTCTAACTACCATTAGCAATACAAGTGACACCAACCTATTGCGATTTTGCTGACCTGAAGACTTGAGTCGCGTGCGGAGCAGTTTCCATCGGTTCTACAGGGAAGGGACCAGATGCTGCAACCTACCTCAGCCTTTAGATCAAAAGGGAAGTGATAAGGTTTTTTCAGACAAAACTTTTGCAATAAGGATGTTTCAATTGTCACCAAGAGAAGTTACAAAACAAAAAACCACAGAAAGAAGAGTTAAAAAGACTTATATGCCCTCCCGGAACAGTTCCTAGCTCAACTACAAAACAGTTATAGGAGTATTTTACCATGGAACAGAGGAAGTTTAAGGAAACTGGAAACTATCTACTAGGAGAGCACTGTCAAAAGAGTTAACATCAGTTGCAGCTACCAAGTGGACCCACAAGTTACTGCAATTGAGAAAGAAGCATGTGATGAGTGAGTGTACAAGGTGATGAAAAGAGACGCAAGTAATAAAAGACATTGCATAAAATCTTATAGGACCACTTTTGTGCTCAGTTGTTTTTTTTACAAAGAACTTGGTAGAATCTGAGGAACAGTGGCCCATACCCCTAGGAGAGAAAAAGTTGCAAAAATTAAGGATGCTATATAGTTCGAACAGTACACATCTCAGAGCACTAACTGATGGTTTTGGGGTAAAGTTAAAGGTTATAAAGCAAAAGACCATGTGGTTGGATATAATTGAGATATGACTGTTTTCTTCTGATTCCTAAGTTTCAACGTCTCCATGCTTTCTAATTTTTATGCTCTTCTTTTGGTGATGTTGCATCACTCGTAAGAAAGTCATATACTGTAGTAAATCAAAGTATCAAGGCCTAGACATGGTAAAGAAACAGTGTTAAGGACAATAAACCTAGTTCTCAATAATGCAGCTTGCACGAAACAAATAGATGTCAAGATCTTGAAATCTTTAAAAGCTGGATAGGAAAATTATGCTGGCACAGAGAGAATGCAGTGCAGGTACATATATTATTGTTTACTTGGCAACTCCATATATATATGACTTTACTTTAGATAGTCTTATGTGAGGTGAAGAAAGGTGCGTGCCTCTTTGACATGACTAATCAACAGAGAAGTCCATTATTGTGAAGCACTTGGAGATGCATTGATATGAGGTGATTGTTAGCTGAGAAAGCTTTTCAAGTGCCTAACCTACAAATGTCAATATTCAGAAAAAGTCATATTATTCAGGTGCTTTCTGAGAAAAAAAAAAAAAGTGGCAGATGTCCACAGAAAACGAAAACACACACATGTAACGCAAGCAGCTAATATCAAGGAATATTTTATTATGTATAGACATGAGTGCACAAGCCTATAATGAACACGGAGAGAAATGTAATTAATAGTAATGTGAGTAATTTACCTTATCACTTTTTGTGTACGAAAGGGTAACAGGTTGAGTTCTACAGTGAGATTGTGGAAAAAGGACAGGGCTCTTCAGTTTTATCATTAAAAGTGAACATGGCCCAGAAAATTTCAGTGGAAGAAGAAGAAGTCAGTCTCTCTATCAGACTGATAATCATAAATCTGATGATGCTTATACTGACGTTTTATATATCAAAGCATATGATCATATCCTTCGTACGTTTGTGTTTCTTACACAAGAAAATGTCGTATATGATATCCTCCCTTACCACGAACCGCTCGGTTCGTGAATTTTAAATCTGGGTCGAATCGAGCGGTTCTATCCGGGTTTAACTCGAAAACTGAATTCGTCGTGCTCGCCATGCTTATAATAATAGAGATCCCATGAAGGCCCATAAAGCCCAACTAACAGGTCTAGTTCGTGATTGTACGGATTGAAAACGAAAAGCCCAATTAAATGGTCCTGCTTTCCCATTTTGGCTCACATAACTCATGAAGTACTACCTTTTTTGTTCAAAATTTTCTTTTTAGGTTTGAAGCTAATTTGCTTTCACGAGTAAGCACTTTTTCTCAGGAACATTTACATGTTATGCTGATTCCACTATCACTATTTATCGCATTTGATACGAAACATTGACCACTCTATACATAAAACGAAATTACGCTGACTAATCAGTAATCAATACACATCTCATTTATCTATGTAAATCAATACACAAGCATCATGCCCATCATTTATGCATGTAAGTTTCAACTTTCACATGTCAAAGTGAAGGACACTACCATCACGGCTTGGTTTATCAATACCGCTAGCTAGGTGTGCTATCAAAATAACTTGGTGAACAAAAGAAAGACAGACTCACGTAAGGCCAATAAGCCCTCTTTGTTGATAAAGGGGAATGGCTTCTGCATGACGATGAAGCCATCAATATCATCAATTTGGATCCATTTGAACCAAGTATCTTTGAATTTTGTCTTTTGCAATATGCTGTTAATTAGAAAACTACGTTACCTATCCTAATGTCCCTACAAATATTTGTCGAAATTTCATTAAAAACCAAAAGACACCCGAAACTGTGTGAACTTTACGAACTACGAAACACGCACACCCATATTTTTACGTTACCGTTATAAATTCCATTTTCGATGGACCGTGTTTTATAGGGTTTATCCTTTTTCTCTCCCGTAGCTTATTGCTTAACCACTACTGTACGTACGTCGCTTATATTTGTACAAAATTATACATTTGCTATTTTGTATAACTCAAGCTTGTCCATTATGTAACAAAAACATCATTTTCAATATTTTCTTTCACAGCATTTTAGACGAAATTACATGTATACAATACACTATCTAATTTTCAACCGTTTTATATTGAAATGTTAATATGTTATTGTATTCATTGTCAGGTGATCATTATAGTTATGAATCTGAAATGGTCATGTTTTCAATGATTGTATCAGTCACCACAACCATGGTCCATGTCTTAGTAAGTATAAACAAGGATATTCATTTATGCAAATTCTAGCTTTTGCTGCATGTTAAAAGATTCTCGAGTCATATCCATGGTCCGTGGATTTTGGTTTCTTATGACAGTATGGATCCCGCGGATTTCAGATTGACAACGAATCATGCTTTCAATTTATGAATAAATAAGAAAAAATCTAAATTGAATTGTATGGCACACATCGCAACGTTTTTGAACATTATCTACAAGAGATTTTTGGCGGACTATTGGGTGCAGACAAGCATTCACCGATAGCCTAAGCCATCTGTGTCTTCCCTGTAATCGGCTCAAATCCATTGATATTAGTTTGGTATTTTATTCCAGTTTAACTGATCATTCAAGGCACATAAACTGTCGAACGTTTTTCAACTCTATATATTATACTTCATATTCGTTTGACGAACGTACGAAAGCCGAAGATTGGACTTTTTGGCAGAGTTTATAATTTAGCATTCGTCTATAAAGGAAATTATCAATTACATGTGATTTATTTGTATATAACAAGTATATCGTCCGTACATATTATCGATCAAGTGTGAATCACTTTCGCATCATCATGATTCATCACTTAAGTTAACAAATGTCCTGAGCTATATAGACTATTTTTTTTCTCTTTGATATATACTTAGAACTCAAAGTTAACTTGATTTACCTAAACAATGGTGAGAAATTGACTTGGTTGTAGTTTAAATAGAAAGTTCTAATCATGTTTGTAATTGTATATATATTTTTGAAACAGTTTATATGCAGGTTATGTACGGTATGATGCATTATTGTATATATTTTTGAAAAAGTCAAAGAGAAAGAAATCGTAATTCAAAAGGGTTAAGCTTCTGCGAATGTTCCTAAAGTCTACTGATGCGATATAAATTAATCGGCAATATTCTATTTCTAGGAGATATTATAACTTGTTATTATTGCACTAACTCGTACGTGGTTCAATCACGCATGAGGTCATTTTACCTGAATAAGAGACAGGTATTTAATATGTCATAGAATTTGAACATAGTACGGTCCCTAATAGGCAATAGCTAATATTTATAATTAACTATAAACTTCTTAAATCAAAGGACTCATAAATAATATTATAACCCATAGTTTCTGTATACTTCAAATTTCGTCTCATTTTTGGATTCAAGAAGTTTCAAGTCTTAATTTATTTTGGAAGTTCATGTCACGTAAGTGTATGTATTGTCGAATATCTATACATGAATACTAGTCAAACATGAATAGAATATATGTGATTTGTAGTTATAAACAACACGTAACTATCAGCAAAAGAAAAAGTATATTTAGTATATGGTATTAAGTATTAACTAATAGATTTTCACAGATCTCAATGTGTTATATCATCAGTTGTTCATGTATTAATTTATACATATTTAGTTCTGAAGATAGACATAGCTTGATAAATATTTCTAAAGATTGTTGACTTGTTATTTTCACATAACTTGTCAAAATTCTGTTTTGTATCGTATCTGAATTAGTAATAATAATACCTAGTAATGATAATTATCAAGAAGTTTCACTTTCTTGTATCTAAATTCTAATGTATTATTGTTGAGACAATCATGTGAGCATGGTCCAAAGATTAGGGTTCCGAGAGTTGGTTCGTTTGTCTTTGTCCTTTGCAATTACAACCATGTAAATTACACGTGTCGTTTAGTAAATGAGAAACTGACACTTTTTCATTTACCCAAAAGACAAATTCGCCACGGAACAAGAAGCTCCAGATTAAGGCGTGGATCAGACAAGCGTTGTTGATGCTTACTAGCTTAGGCATGTGGGCAAGTACCAGGGCTTGTCTCTATCTTCATCAGTTCATCACCATTATTTTTTCCTTAAAAACAATAATTTCTTAATTAATCCTAAAAAATTCAACGGAACTCCATAGACAATCTTATATCTATAAAAACCGATATTTGTGTACTATCCTTTATCCCTTTCTTCTGTTCATCTGCAAGCATCACATTCCTCTCGATATCATCCGAAGTAAATATATTTCTTTCTTTTATTTATTGTAAAAGTTTTTTATCCCCTTCAAATTCAACTAGTTAATTTTCCATGCCTTTATGCTATACTTTTTTTCTTACGATGATTTGATTAATAATTTTCCAGAAATGGAAGTCAATTCTATGGAAACACCGTTGCTTTCGTCAAACCATCATGAGGCTGAGGCTAATAAACCAAATCTAACCAGCTTGGTTTCTACAATGAAATCGAATTTCTTCACGGATTTGCCTCAAAAACTTCGATCCAAAGTCGATCCAGAGAGCCCTTTTGACCTTGATGTCTCCAAAGCCGGCCTCAAAAGAGGTATGAAGTGTCTTATTAATTATTTATATAATATTGTCACAAATACTAACAAGAATGCTGTATAAAACTTTTGATCTTTTAAGACGAGAAGGAGTACTATGAACAACAATTGGCGACACTAAAATCCTTTGAGGAAGTAGAAATTTGCTTAGCTCGATCAGATGATTATATCATCGATGAGAAAACCCAAGAAGAAGATCGAGCTGAGAGAGCTGCACAAGAGATTGCCATGCAAATCTCCAATTGGGCTAACATCTTCTTACTTGCTCTCAAGGTGTGACTTTCTATATACTGAAATATTGTATGCATTAATTTGAGCACTATGTGATGCATATATATTTATCAAAATGCTCAATAATGTGTAGATATATGCTACGATAAAGAGTGGATCGATAGCGATTGCAGCATCGACACTTGACTCTTTGCTTGATCTAATGGCTGGAGGAATACTTTGGTTCACACATTTGTCAATGAAGAACATAAATATCTACAAATATCCCATTGGAAAGCTTAGGGTGCAACCTGTCGGTATCATCATTTTCGCCGCTGTTATGGCCACTCTTGGTAAATATATTAATTATATTCTAAAATTTTATAACTATATTATAGTTTCATGATGAGAAATGTAATGTGCTACATTAACACACATATACATTTGTGTAGGGTTCCAAGTGCTTCTTGTGGCAGCTGAACAATTGATTAAAAATGAACCTTCAGAGAAAATGAGTCATGACCAACTGGTTTGGTTATATTCAATCATGCTAAGCGCAACCGCTATTAAACTCGTCTTATGGTTCTACTGCAAAAGCTCAAGAAATCATATCGTCCGTGCATACGCAAAGGTAATATTCGTGTGTATATATATTTTTATAATTTCATGTGAAAATGGGGATTAATTGACGAGTTTTGATATAGGATCATCACTTTGATGTGGTGACAAACGTTCTTGGATTAGTTGCGGCCGTTCTTGGGAATGCCTACTATTGGTGGATTGATCCGGCTGGTGCTATCCTCTTAGCCATCTACACTATTGTCAATTGGTCCGGGACCGTTATGGAAAATGCAGGTAATTTTTTGTATTATTCTTCAATTTATTAACATCAATATCACTGAGATTTTCACTATAATTTTTTTTTGTATATATTTAGTCTCATTGATCGGACAATCAGCTCCTCCAGAAGTACTACAGAAACTGACATACCTAGTGTTGCGACAAGGCGCAAATAACATCAAACGAGTTGATACTGTCCGAGCATATACCTTTGGTGTTCTTTATTTTGTCGAAGTATGTTTTTTAATATCTCATAATTAATCTTACATTTGACCATTCATAAATTCATCATTACATCATAAATCTGTAAGATCTTGTTAGCTATATAGTTAGGCTTAAAGATTGATATGTGTGTGTTGCACTTGGCAGGTGGATATAGAACTCCCAGAGGATCTGCCATTGAAGGAAGCTCATGCAATTGGTGAGTCATTGCAAATAAAGCTCGAAGAACTTCCAGAAGTGGAAAGAGCTTTTGTTCATCTGGATTTTGAGTGCCATCACAAACCCGAACACTCTGTTCTTTCTACAATCCCAAACGATTTATGAGGATTATATGCATATATCTATGTATATGTGTTTTTGCTTCTTCTTTTTTCGCTTTAATGTTTTTTTGTGCTATATGACATCTGCAACTTCATATATTGCAGTTTTTTTAGTTTCTTATGAATTTTTGCTATAACCATCGTCCGATTCGTTCTTTTCTTCAACTCATAATATATTTTACACATCTAAGACGACATTTTGGTTAATTTGTAACCAAAGCACGTTCCCTTTTCATTTGTAGTTTGAGAAACTGTACCGACAGTTTATAACACACTAGATGATCAGAGAACTTCTCATTATCATAAGAGCAAATTATTCGGTGAGAGAACACAGGAGATCTCGCAGATCTGAACATTGCTCTCTACATCAAATGAAACAATGAAGCAAGAAAAAGAAGGAAAGGAGACAGAGGAAAATCCAAAGAAAAGTGTAAGAAACTAAATAAAAAGTTTGAAACGCAAAGTTTGTTTTTGTTCTCCAGACGAATGATAATAACGTTCCGGATGATACAAAGTCACGAAACCCCCACTCACACTTCAACAATTCTTTCAAATCAACAGCAATACCCCCAAAACTGTTAATCAGAATAACGAAAACCGCAGGCCATTGCTCGTTGCGAATAAGTTATACTCTTCAACCTCTCTGCCCTCTTTGGCTTTTGTATCTCCATTTCCAACAAGGTCTCGCAAAACCCCGTCTTTGGAGTGAGCAGGCTTCGATTTATTCCCAGTAGACAGACCCACCGGTCCACTGAAATGGAATAAGGAGAAGCTGTCTTCACTTACTGTCTGTGTTACCGGTTGAGACAAAGAGTTCACTTCCATTGGCGGCTGAGCTTGGTCCTCAGTGTTGGCTTTGGAATACGGATGAAAAACCGGAACTGGCCCAGGGCTGAAGAAAGGTGTCGCGGCATGATTCAGCGGGTTACCGTACTGCAAGCATAGCGGTGAATCTCCGTTCATGCTATATCCGAGCGGACCTGTGTATAGATAAGGGTTAGGGTGGGGAAACGGAACTAATCCGTTGGCTGGAGCCGCGGACCAAGAGACTGGTTGTGCTTGATGGAAGTAGCCCATTGGTGAAGCAGCCTGGAAAACCGGGAACTGTAGATTGTGGTTTAGCATCTGTGGAAACATGCCTCCTTGTAGCTGTGCATTAACAACACCATGTGGCATGTTACTGTTACTGTTAGTATCCGTGATGTTTCCAGTTACTGCGATAGGAGCTTCCGAGATTTTACACTTCCCAGTAGTATCTGTTATGAGGATATCGTTCTGAGTACCACCAACAGCTGTATTCTCTCTTCCTTCAGATTGCTGACTGGTGTCTTCAGAATCAGATGTGGAGGAGGATTCAGTGTTTCCGTTGTTTGAAGAAACCGTATTGCTCTCTCCCTCGCTCAGGCACGACGAGCAATTGTCTGAACTCGACGTACTGCTCATCATAGGATCTTTCAAATGCCAACCATTCTTTGTTTCCCCTGATTCCATGCTGTTCTTGTCTTTAAGCTTGGCATTATCCAACTTCTCCGGAGCCTTACATTGAGTCAAAAGGTCAGATGAGTTTTCAGCAATACCAGTGTCTTCTATCTCTGAACATCTGACTGTTACTTCAGAGTCAGAGTTGCTTCGTGGGTACTTCTTTGGCTCCATGGGCTCCCAAACTTGTTTTGAATGTGGCGAATCTCTAGTAGAAGAAGGATTAGGAACCTTGCTTTTAAGTCTTAACTCACGGGTATGGTCAGGTTGATTATACCTGTTGCCACGGAACACTGGCTTGGAGGCATCAGGAGCAGAGTCCGAACTGGGCAAGGTTTTGGGGTCTCGCGTGCTTCTGGTTGCAGAGATGCTAGGTTCTACTTTTGCCCGGTATTCACTACTCGGTTTGCAACTGCAAGAATCATAGTCAAACCTCTCACTGATCTGAGATTTGGTGCCATTAACGCCACTAGTCTTTGAAGCTTTCACTCTTAACTGTCTGTTTGACCCATTGAAACCCCTTGAAGTCACTTCTAATCTATCATTACGGTGTCTTGCCTCTGATCTACTCGCAAAAGAGGGATTCTCTGAATATCTGCGTTTATCTGACCACCGCAAAGAAGGATCAGATTGCATTTCTTTCCAATATCTTGCATTCTGGTGAACAGGTCTTTGGTGATCATTTGTACAGTAGTCGTTCTCATCTTCAAGGTCTATAATCTCTCTGTCAGGGCTGTCACAGTAGTGGTCTTCAATTCCTGGAGAAGGGCAACCATCCAAACACTGTCCTTCTTGATCATTGGGAGAACCAGGTGGAGACAAATCTGCATCCCCGGTTTCAATTTCTGACTCCTCGCAGTTTATGGTATTGTTTATCTCGTCATCAATGTTTGGAAGCTCTTCTTCTTCTTCCCTTGATGAAACCAGCAGCGTTTCAGGATTTTTTTTCTCCTTGCCTTTTTCTTTTTCCTTCAATCTCTCCTTTCTGCGCAGTTTTTTCTCCCTTTCTTTTGTTCTTTTCTTCTCCTTTCGCTCCTCTTCTTCACGCTTTTCCTTCTCTTCTTCCTCGAGAAGTTTAACCTGCAGGAGTTAAGAAGATGGAACCGTTGGCGACAGCGAAAGCCACACGTTCTTCGTCGAATTTCTCTGAGTATTTTAGGACAGAAGACCTACCTGTTTCTCCAAGGTAATGATTTCCTTGCAGGCAACATGTACACGTTGTTCTAATAGTTTCAATGTAAGACACACAAAGATGCTGTGTGCATTTTGACGAGCAGTTCCTTCCCTGAATGCTTTTTCAACCTAAGATATAATCAATAAGAGATAGAAATAAGTACCTAATAGATCACAAAATAAGAATCAAGAAACTGTGACCTTGAGGGAACCTATGTCTGACAAACCTGTTCCTTAAAAATAACTGTTGCAGCATCTAGAAGAAACTCTCGAGCAAGTTCTGGACTCTTTGCATGCTTTTGCGGACGGGAGCATTCCCCATCAAGATCATTCCCATCTCTGTCCATCATGTCTTCATCCTTTTATAGCATAAGAAGCACATAGATGTCTTTTAACACAAGGAGATAATAGTATTTGCGGGATCTTATACATTTGAAAACTTTTGAGTTGAGAGAAGCTTATGAGTCTGGAAGCTACCTCTTCTTCCTCAGCCTCTTCAGCATGCTCAAAAAACCTTCTGATGCTTTCCCCTCTCTTGATTGAAACAAAGCCATCCCCAACAACTAGCCTACCGTGTACACAGTGTTGACCTTTTTGTACGTGGGCTTTGACAATTACGTCAGAAAACCGGCCATCTACTTTATAAGCTCTAAGGGTAATGTAGCATGAATTTAAACCACGAAGGTCTAGGCCGTTGGCTTGAACTCTCCCTTTCATGCCAACATTTTCAAATTTGCGGATATCGCCTTTTCCTCTTTCGGTTCCAATCGCCCACTCAAAATGTTGGTATAATCCAGGGTTCTCAGCAAAAGTTTCCCGCCAATCTGCTTGCACCGAGTCAATGGAAACCTGAAATATTGCAATTACATTTGTGATCCGATCTTACAATATAATCCTCTCAAGAAATATAACAATAAACTCTTGATAACAAGAACACTGGAGTAGGAACCCACAGAGATAAAAAAAGGTTAACATAGATAAAGCACCTCATACTGGAAGGCTGTATCGGCAACACAAAACCAAGTGGTACACCGAGGTTCTCTCCGCATTCGTTTCAGTTCCTTCAGCTCTTTAAACTCACGAATAACATTCCGTCTGCAGTCTCTACAAAACCTCTTGCTGTCGAATCTGTAATTGAAAGGATCATTCATCAATCGAGGTCAAAGGACTCCACATGACCAGACAAAGAAGATTGTTGTATTGCCTGACTTGGCAGGAATATCAAATCAGTTGGTCACATACCTGTACCTCAGTCTCTCCATAAAATCCTCTTCTTTCATCCTTAAAAGAGATTGTCGAGTTTCCTCACTAAGTGCGGACCAGAAATCCACCAATGTATCACAAGAAAGCCTCGCAGTATGTAGAGCACACGTTTCCCTTGTTCCATGCCCTCTACCATAACCAGCCATCCCTTGACTTATCCATCCCCGGCCACCACCACCACAAGCATCGGGATAGAGCAACTCACGTTCTCTTTCTCGAGCAGGAGCGCTGTCAAAAACCTGCTACAACCAATAGATTAACTAGTCGAACTGGAGGGACTCCAAATAGGTAAACCTTGGAAGAACTTACATTTTGAAGTCCTTTGAGAGACTTTGCGTACAAATAGCAATCAAGAAGTGTGAGTGATCCATCACGTGTCGTGGTGAGACCTCCCCATGGATGAACAGACGGATCTTGCATCTCATCCCCACATCCGTTACTAACAACTGAGTTATACTTGGAGCCCCCTGATTTATTGCCAGGAGAGTTTCCTATTGATCCCTCCGGATGCAAGGACTTCCCATGCATAACAATCTGCAAGAAACCTTCAAGTAGCAGGCCATTGCATCTGGAACAATACATGTTCTTGCGAGCTTGCTCAAATAGAGTCTGCTTGTCAATCTTGAGGAGCTCCTGCCTAGCTTTCGGCGACAGTTCACTCCAGAACTGCAAACAAATTCAGAGAAATAGTTTTTGAGTAAATTACTTCTCATCTATTAGTTGAAGATAGAAAACAAAAAAGGAGGACGAGAGCAATTTGCAGTGTTCACAGTGCCAGAGAATACTGCAAAACATAGAAATGGATTCGTCTTGCGACCATAACAAATATAAATAAGATCTGAGCAAAAACTTTGGTTGACAGAATCAAAGCAAAACATTTCTAGCTAATAAAAACATTTCATAGACACCCATTAAACAATAAATCACAGGCACATAGCCAATATGAGCTAATTTAACGTCCAAAATGCGGAGAATCCAATCTCTAGAGGACTCGTGGAAATGGATAAGTACCTTCTGCAGCTGATTGTAGCTGACTCCATCGATTTCCTTTGACCAGAAGCCAAAAGAGTATTGGTCATTCCTCTGCGCTAAACCCGGCATCATTTATTTACAGTCTCTTCTTCTGTTCATCAACAAATGTTCTCATTATCGTCGGTACGCAAAGGGCCCCAGGAGTGTGAAACAAAACCCAATCAGGAACCGATCCTATCCGATTCAATTCCGTCGAATCGGACTACGAAAACACCAAATCCAATCGGAAAATAAAACAACGCAATCGATCGCTGTGAATCGGGAGACGACGATTCCGAAAACAAATAGATAAAAGAGAGAGTCCGATAATGAAAAATTCCGGGAAAATCTCTTTGCAGATCCTTAACAGAAAGAAAATGAATCGAATTGGATTGAAATGGAGAAAGCCGAAAATCAGGGTTCCTCGGTCGATGACGATGACGATGAGATTCGCGGCTGCGTCAATATATTCTAGAGAGAGAGAGAGATGAGATGTAACTTATAAGGAAGGCTGGCCTTGGTAGAAATTTTAGACGCGGCGGTTAAAATGAGAGAGCAGACGATAACAAATTCATGACATCATTGTTTTATTTTTCTTTCCCTAATTTGCAGAACAAAGGAAAAAATTTACAAATTACAATACAACAAAATGGATTATTATTTTTTGTCAACAAAATGATGTATACATTTGAATATCAGAATGGTGAAAATGATGTTTTGTAACTTGGTTTTCATATGTTTGTTACCTTTCCTCTAATGGATACATGTGTGTGTGTGGGTATAGTGTTGTCATCATGCTGTAATGGCTAAATTGTGTGTTGTTTATTATTTATGGGAGCATTACAGTCCAAATAATCATATAATTGACGGGATTTATTGTGTTTCTCAATTATTTACGGGGATCATAGAGTCGAATTCTCGTAATCAAAGATCCTAAAATCCCAACAAAATCTTCACATTTATTTGAATGCCTTGAATGAAAAACACGTTAGAATTATATACACACTGTGAATTTACATTTCTGTTCGTTACACACTTCTTTGACTCTTGTATGAGACATGGAACCAGCAAGATGTTGTGGTGACATAGAAGATTAAACCATTAGGCTAATTAACTCGGATCCAAGTAAACATTCTCAAGAATTTCAATAAAACTTAAATACTGCTTAAAGTCTTAACCGAATCAAAATCACCATTGTGGAAAAGAAAAAAAGAGTTGCACGAACCTGTTCGGACATGGTTTTACAACAAAGAACATAACCAAAATCATGTCTTAAACTTTTTCCTACATTCCCTGTCTGAAACCACAAAATCCAAAAATTACAGAGATTATCATAATATAATTCTTGCAGCCATTAAATAGTAACAATGACTCCCTCCAAACTGATTCATCATAGAAGATTATCATCATCATCATAACCCCATCTCCATTCCCATTGGAGAAGAGTCCATTATAACCTACTAAAACCAAGACAACAAACGTTCAAATCTTCCATATGACCATAAGCTCTCCATGAGGTTTCTTATGTACATTCACTTTTCAATCAATTCCTTCTTTTCTTCTTCTTCTTCTTCTTCGGTTACTCCTCTTTCCAGATTCGGCCAGTCACTCTCAACTTGAGTTCTTGCCTATCACCTCCAGAGAAGTAGAGCGCGAGGTTTCTTGGGATGATGAGACCGTCTTGACTGTCCCTGACTTTCCTGTGACTGTCACGAATGCTTCTTGGGATCCCTTGCCATGTCAGTTTGCGTCCGTGAGCTCCTACTTCCAAGCTGTAACTGAACTTCTTCGCCTCGTTCTCGTCTCCCATGAAACGAAGGAACGCCATGTACACTGGAGCCATCCCCAGCTGGAACGCCTCAAAGTGTAAACAGAACTGTCTCCCAAAACAATTGAACACCTGAAAAACAAAATTTAAGAAACTATAGATGTGAGTTAAAGTGAAGATTGAGGATGAAAATGAGACTGACAAAACCCTATCAGATGGTACTTAACTAGCCAGCAAAATCAAAAGATCAGAAGCTGAAAGATGTAACAGAAAAACTTGAGCAACATAAGAATGACACAAAGCTTCCACTAAAAAAACAGAAGCTGAAGAGAGCTTAAGCTAGGAAAAGTTCATGGTTGAGGTTAGAGAAGTGAAAAAATGAATGGAATGTGAAGCTCAGTCATATGATGATAAGAGAAGCAATAACCAATAGTGATATAGAATCACAACCTATGTAAAGAACTAATTTGAGGCCTTTGAAGATAAGAATATTGTACCGTGAGCATCCATGTAGCGTTTTCGACTTCATGTGGATTTGATTTGACATAACGGTGGTTGAAGGTGCAACCATCATGCATATCAACTTTATGATCATCTTTGAGATGAACAACAAGCGTAGGGATATCACCTGTAACCGAACACTCGGAGCCAGCGTAAGGGCAAGTGTAAGGTCTAAACCTGCAATGCTGCTCGTGCTTAAGCTTGCTGTAGTAAGGGAAAATGTCATGACACCCCAAGTTTTGGTACCGGCATGGGACTTCCAAAGACTCTGCAACTTTCTCAAGAGCTAAGCATCTTATGTTACCAAGCTCGTAGCGACATGTAGGGCACGTGTTCTGCACTCTCACTTTGCAGTTTGAACATAAGGTGTGGCCGTTTGGACACTGTAAGAAGAATTTAAACAGCGTTAAAGAACATGAAGATTGCAAAATTACAAAATCTCTTTAAGAAAGCTCATATGTTTCTCACCTGATGAATCGGAGGGTACATTAAGTTTGTACAAACAGGACATTCAAGAAGCTCGTAGACACCATTGTTTGAATGCATTCCATATTTTCCAATTCCTCCACTACCTGATTTAGTAGGTTTGTTGCTGTTATTCACTTCCACTTTTGCCATTTTAACCTCGTAATCCATCCCCGTCGAGTTCGATTCCAGGACTTCTTTCAAAGCACTGCCTCCAGGAGCCATGGCTTGTTAAAAAGTTAATTTGCCCTTTGTTTTCACTTGTAGACAGATAATTTACTCCTTATGGATCTATTTGTTATTCTGCAGGAGGAGAAAGAAACCATAACAGATATAAGCTTCTATGATTCGTAACACTCACATCAATTTATAAATAATGTAGATAAATAATTGTGAAGAAGCAAAATGTAGATTCAAAGGGGAAGATACTTGGTTCAGATGATCAAGTCTTTTTTACTTTATTTCTGGGATCTGTTAGCTTCCTAAGGAACAAAAGAATAAAATAAAGATAATTCAAAAAGTAAAAACACAATTGGAGCAAAACATTAAATGCACTTTCAGATAGGTAAGCAATAGGCTTCAAAGCTATGAACAATGCTAAAAGCTAGACCTTTGCACATTCCAATGACTTTTAACAGTAACAGTAATCAATCGCAGAACTATCAAACATCAAAAGAGGAAAAACAAAACAAATCTTTTCTCTATTTACAATCTAACTACAAAGAGAAACATGAAAATGGGTCTAAACTAGAACAAGAACCAACACAAAGTCAAAATGCCGAAACCAATGAACCAAGAATCAGCAAAATCTAACCTCAGACAGCTAACAAAGATCGTGCAAGCAAGGTCTCATATTTCTGCAACTTAAAAAGAAAGTTTTACATTCAATTCAAACCAGGTTTAAGCAGAAATCTATGGAGAACGGTGTTCAAAATGCAAACCCCAATATCATAAATCTCAACATTACCTTTACCCTATGAAACAATTTCAAACAATCCATCCCTGAGAACCAAAAGATTCAAAGACAACAAAATCCAGAGAGGTTTTTCCCAAATAATCGATTTTTCCCCAAAAATGAAAAAGCAAGCTAGATTGTTCATACGATGCCTCCTGATATTAAGACAAAACAGTGACCCGAAAATCCAATTTCGGAATTCGGTGATTCTCGATCTTCTAACCCGATTTCAAAATGAAAAAAAACCCCCAAATTCAAAAGAAGGATAAGAAAGTTTTTTACCCGGAAGAAAAATTTCCAGGCTTGGCTTCAGATTGTTTGTTTACGGATTGTTTTGTTTGCTTCAGATTCAAATTAAGAAGAGAAATGGACGGATTTTGTGGGGAATACCCAGAAACGAAAAGAGACGAGAGGAGACGGAGGAGGATGGTTGTGTCCTGTCTTGTTCGTATCGGTGAAAGCCCATTAATGGTGGTCTCTGCTTTGTCTTTATTCCACTTTTAAAAAACACCGAATCACAATTCACGAAGGTGGTTCCTTTTTTTAAGAAATAAATTATCTCTCTTAATCACAATTATTTATATTTTTAGGATTTTGTACTATCTTCTTAATTATTACTATTTCTTTCCCTGTATGAGTTTATTTTTTCCACTATAGTGGTTGGTGCGATACAACTTACAACGCTCGATACAATTGGTATTGTTTTCAGATATTTCATGTTTGTAAATCCAAACAAGGGACAAAAAAAAGTCACAAACACACACAAACAAAGGAAAAATATTTCCTCGTTTAAAAAATTTAGCTGCACCACATTCAACTACGCAATCCCAATTATACGTTTACGACTTATGAAAACAAAAGTCTCTAGTTCTCGTCTCCAAAAGTCAATTCTTTAGAGAAAAAAACGACCAATTAAAGAAAAGATCTATAATAACAAGTTAATTAAATCTCTCTAATTGGCTCGAGTTCGTGCATCGAGTTACGAGACGACGCTCTTTTCCCTCACACACCACCATTTGAGTTTTTTAATTCTTTTTTTCATCTCTCTTTTTGAAATTTCTCTTTAACCGTTTAAAGTTCTATACATACCTGCCGTTGACGTAATTTTCTTCACGAAATTTAGACATGTTTAACTTGTCAATCGTTTTCTAATTAAACAGACAATTTATAAAAAAGGTACAATAATTTCACGATTATAAATGCTGGAAGTCTGAAAATGGTTGAAAATGTGAAAATGGTTGAAAATGTCGGTTTTTACTGGGATATATAGGTTTCCTGTTTCCTCTTGTGGGATTGAATTTATCCGGTGATTTTTTAAATAGCAAGAAGAAAAAAAACAATACGATAATAGCATAAGCAAAGGATTAAAGGAATAAGATTTTGTTCATATTAGAAGAAGTGAAACAACTGAAATAAACACATATGAAACAGATCATTCAAAATAATAAATTACGTGTCGGATGTCGCTGTACGCATGTGACATGTACACTGCTCAGAGAATTTTGGATTTTTTTCGAGAATCACATAATCATAGTTCTGTAAGACTGTAACATACTTGTCGAAACGTAAAATGCACTACACTAATGAAAGGGAGAGTATAATGTTTATTCTGATATTAAAAATGAAAAAAATTACAAAATGACGTCGCCTGAGAGATTCGAACTCTCGCGGGGAAACCCCATGTACTTAGCAGGCACACGCCTTAACCACTCGGCCAAAGCGACTTGTTGACTTATTTCTTTACACATATTTAAATAACCTAATGAAATATGTTTGTTGCTAACACGAATCAAGTAAAGAACACCTTCCATGGGATTTGATCATTTGAGTGACTGGCGAGCAGGTTTAATCAGAGATGAATATATTCCTGAAAAATATAAAGTTTTGATTAAAATAGCAGTCCCTATCGCCAGAAATACATAACAAAATACAACAATCCAACAAACAACAAAAGAAAAATAAAGTTACAACAAGCTTCTTCTTCTCTCCTTCATAATCATCATTATCATCATCTTCCACAGATTGAAGGCTCTTTTTATTATTTTTGTTTCAAGCAAGTCTCCTTCTCCTAGGTGGACGAGAATCTGCACTGTCTACATCAGAAACCCTTGACCCATTCTCATTCCTCCTCCTCGAAGAAGACGTCGAAAGAGTGACCATAGAATCAATCTCAACCGCAGTATCCACTTGACTCTCAGAGTTTATAACCGCTGCAATGCTCGAGAACGAGTCTCTATCATCAACCACAACAGGAGCATGATGGTTTTGCTCCTGGTGGTTCCTCCCCAACGGATGAGTTCTAAAATACGCATCCACAAGCCTCTCAGCAGAGCTCAACGCAGAGGTGAATGTCGAGATCCTCGCGACTCTGTGTGACTGCAACTGCCTCCTGATCAACAGAGGATGGAACCTCGTCGTAGTTTCTCCATCAAGATCAGGAGAAATGTTCGGGTTTAGATCCAAATCCTCCGATGCTGCTGCAAGAGCTGCTGCAGCAGCAGCACTGGCCTGGCTCTGCTCTGATCTAACTCCCCTGGAGGTCATCAACCGGTTCAGAATCGAATTGGCTCGATCGTTCACTCTCTCTGACGCCTCCCGGTGGTGACTAAAATCAGGAACCGGAGTTGAATCCCTGTCGAACCGGTTCTGCAAACGTCTGATCATTTCTTCCATCGGTATTGTAAAAGGTGACCTCTGAATCGTATTCCTCAAACTCTCAATGCGTCTCGCGTGGGGTCTCATTGGGATCTTAGTATCCAAACTCTCTTCAACTTCTCTTTTATGGTTTCCACGCCCATAGATCGGCGTCACGGTTTTGGTGGTCACTTCTCCTTTGCAAACCGGACATTCCTTTGCGTCAGAGATTTGTAACCATTGGTACAAGCAAGGCCAACAGTAGAGATGGCCACAACAGGTGAGAACCGGCTCCTTCGACAAATCCAAACATATATTACAATCGAAGAAGTTACCATCGCAGCCACTGCTCTTCTCCAAATCTCCTTTCTTATCCAACACACCGTCGCCAACACCTCCTTCACCATTCTCACACATTTTCAGATCCTCGTTGCCTCTCTCACTGCCTTCACCAGTCTGTAAAGAAGCTCCATTTACAGAGCTCCCCATCAGCTGGTTCAGCTCTATAGCCATGGTGTGGGTTTCAGATAGAACCGGGATGGGGAGATTAAGCTGCCTGAACCTCGTCCTGTGTCGAGTCCTGATCCTCGTCACAGCTTCAGAGGATCTCTCAGATGAGTCATTAGTCCAATCAGCCAAATTCACAGTTTCATTTGCCTGGAGATCTGACTCAGGACCAGGGCCTAGATTCAAATCCAGGTTCATTGTGTCAGCTAACTCCTCACCCATCAATAAACCAAAAAAGGCTCTTGCTTTCAGTTTCCGTAAAGCAGTGAACTCTGTGGTATCTTTATTATTCTGCATGGAAGAGAAACAATGACCCAAACAAAGAAAGTAAATATCAAACAGAAGCAAATAGGTAGATCTCATATAAGCAAATCAACCTAACTTTCTGAGAAGATATGATTTTGCACAACGACGACTAACTTAAAACTAAGAGATCGTGCACAAGAAATGAATTAACAAACGGAGAGACAAAGATGTAGCTAAAGAAAAAAGGTTGAATGTAAATTCAAGCAAACAAAAATAGCTACTAACCGGCGTGAGAGGTTGGTAAATTCTCAGATTTGCTTCAGATTCAAATGGTAACGATGGATTAACGAAGAGAAGATGAAGAAACCGAGACTCTCTGTTGGAACAAAAACGCGCTAATTACAAATAGAGATGGCTAAAGGAGAGCCATCATTCCATTATTGAGGATCTCCAAAAACAAATTGGGGATACCATAATCAGAGAAATCCCCAATTGATAAAACCCTAATTCTCAAATCCCGGCCAGAGAAATCCGAAACCTTTTTAAGAAAAAAAAAGAAACCCAGATTGTGGAAACAAAGCTCTTGACTCTCGATCCAGCAAAACCCAGCTAAGGAAAACCCGAAAGCGATGCAAATCTCACGAAAAAAAAATGAAAAATGAGAAAATCTGGAGCTGGAAAGAGAACAATCAACGACCTGGAGCTACTGGATTAGGGACGGCGAATTCATAAGACCATGGTTGACTGAATCAGCTAAGCTCAGAGCTCGTTGAAGCGAGCTGAAGCTTCCGACAAGGCCATGGAAATTCGCCCCTTTTGCTTTAGACACAGAAACGTCCAAATCTTGTCAATTTGGGCTAAGTGGGAAAACGAACCGAAACCTCTAAGCAGAGAGAGAGAAAGAGAGAGAAGAGAGAGAGGAGAAAGGGAGAGGAATCTGGTACGCTCCGGTTTAGGCAATAGGCGTTTCTAAAGTTCCACGCGATGATCACGCTTAACTCTGATCGGACGGCTAGGGATTTATTATAATCAATTTGTGAGACGAGTTTATTTTCTGATTATTATTATAGAGAAAAAGGATCCACTAATGTGCACCTCTCTATTGTTTTAATATAAACACACTAGATTACTAGAAGAGGACGAAAGTCGAAAGATACCGAATGATTTCTATAAATGTATACCAAATCTCATTAGGTGTCCTTCGTTTTTGGTGTGAAAAACCCTTGTTTAGATGCTAACCTTTTTCTTAATATATATTCTTCGTTTTAATAGAAAGCTACACAATTCACTTTTTCTTTACAATGGTCTAATACAGAAGAAAGTATAGCTTCGTCTTCCTACTAGGTCATGGCTAGCTTTTCGCATAAAGATTGATATGCCACGGTGCAGAGCTTGAATTTTTCCTCAGCTGCATTCTGTATTAACATCATACCAATCTGTTGTCAGTGCCAAGATACACTTTCAGGACTCTACACATAAAGTTGCACAAAAACACAACAATGAAGGGTGTATAGGTTACCTTGGTAGAGTCTTGGTGACGATCTGGATGCCATTTTAATGCACAAACTCGGTATCTGAGAGGAAGAAAAAGTTGGTTGTGTAGATTATTACAACATCACCTAAAATGTAAATTATATAGGTATGAAGTGACTAAATTACTTACGCATTTTTGACATCTTGAAGATTTAAGGGACCCGAGGAGCTCAGACCAAGTGCCTGTCTATGAGACTCCTGGCTTGAGTCTGGCTCCCTAAACTTATATTTGTCGTCTTGGTATTGTTCTTGTTTTTCTTCTTCATCTGATCGTTGCCTCGAGCCCCAAGAGTTGTTATAATACCTCCACGAGCGAGCTTCCTCCTCTTTATAAGTGAATGTTTTCCCCAATGCAGTCCGCAAAAAGTATTCAATTTCAAATCCCTCATCAATTCCGTAGAAATCAAAACACCCTACACAAATTGAAAAAGGCATTGTTGGAGACTAAAATAATAAACATCCCAAACTGAATACAAAAAAGAAAAAGAAAACAACAACACATTTGATACTCATTAGACTGCCTCTACTCAAAAGCATTAACGTTAGGAAGCAAAACAGTCTATAGAAGAAACAAAGAAAAGAAGTCACTATAAATAGTTTTTGGTCAAAGAAAGCGTTTAATTTGTCTTACTTTTATCCAAAGTTTGAGGAATGTGTCTCCTCCTACCATTCCGATTTCTTTTGCAAACCCTAGAGTACTGTTTCTCGAACCACGAGGTACGCTTGCCAGAGAATTCAAACCCATCACTCCAAATCTGGTAAACAAAATAGAACCTAGCTAATTGCATCAAGTTCAAAAGAAAAAAAAAAGTTCATTCCCGAAAAAAAAATTCACAGCATTTGAAAATATTACCCCAAATAAGTGATCTGCAAAGTCATTCACATTACGACGGAAATCTTGCTTTGCCCTCTCTTTTCCGAACTTTTTGTTTGGAGCTTTTGAATTCTGTAAAAGGTGTCAAGAGGCGGAAAATCAGAACGATACTTATCCATAGAATCAGACTCTCAACACTCACCATATTTTCAAAAGCTACACAAGAAGAACAGTAAAAGAGAGAGACTGACGGATTGATGTTTGCGTTGTAGGACGGGAGTAGAATGGAAAAAGACAGCTTTGAGGTGAAAAAAATAGCACTGCGGCTTAAGAAACGCTGCCTTAACGGCGGCGATCATCTCCGGCGGCGAAAAGCTCCAAGGCGTTGCGGACAAGGAGACTTAAACATTTCCAGGGCTAAACTAATCTAAATTAATGGTTTTTTATATTTTCAGTATATTATAAAACGTATCGTAATTGGTATGTTTCTAAGGGATTCAGTTTGTATGGATTTGGAAACGAAATATTTCGAATCATGAAAACGATTTTTCTGAAAAATATAACTATATATGGATCGTCGATATGTTCACACTTCATAAAATGCTATGTGCTATATAGGAAGAGACCATTAGTCTTTGTATATGTATGGATTGACGAGTTTTGTGGTTTTATTCTGACTTAAACATTGAGAGAATGGTAGAGAATAAGCATCGGTACTTGGTAGTTTCCGTTAGTTATCTCGGTTAATGGTAGAGACGAAGTGAAAAATAATAAAGCATTGGTAGAGTGACTTACACGCAAAATATAACAATCTCATAAGTCTAAAGTAATGTATATTCTTAAAAAAAACATAAGTTTTGAAAAACTTCATGATATTTAGAACAACATAAACAAAACAAAAGACAACAGACATGTCATCGTCAAACCCATATTTGAGCCGCCAACGGAAACGCTGTTACCATGATTCTTATGACGATGATGATGAGAGCCGCCGCCGAACCAAAAGAAACCACCGCGTCCACCTCCATCTACACCGCGACCACCCCCTCCACCGTGACCACCACCACCTTTTGCGGCGACGGAAGCTAAGTTATCAACAAGGTTAAGATTAGACAGGCGGTCACGAATTTCACCACCATCATCGTCTTCTTTGAGGAACAAGACTTCATCATCACCTCTTCAGTATATATAAGATCCACTGCAGTTTATAATTTCCGAATTTAGATTTGAGTATCGATCGTTCTTTTATAGTTTTCATTGGCTCGACTCTTTCCTTTCTGTTTTCTCGATAAAACTAGTTAAATGGAGACATGATGAAATATCAAATATGTTAAAAATCCAATTGATACTAGCAAGTTTTTTACCCAATTATTAAAGGAAACAATTTCCTTTTCTAGTCTTTAAAGTATACAAGATCTTCACACAGTATTTCTAGTTTTCCATTTTATCAAATGTTTCTAAAAATAAGCTTTATATGTTTTAGCAAATTATAATGAAAAATAAACATTTTATTTATTTTTTTCCTTTTAAATTAATTTTCCTCTCTAAACCAATTAGCTTCGTTTGATTGCGAGGAGAAAGAAAAAAAAACGGTAAAAACAAAATACTCGACTCTGCTGCTCTCTCGTCAGTTTCGTCTTCCTTCCTCAGATTTTCTACGCAGCGAAACACAAACCAATCTTCGATTTTTCTCTTCTTCTTCAATGGCACTGATCCAACACGGTTCAGTTTCTGTTACCTCCGCGGTTCGATTGAGCTTCTCCTCACCACCGTCGTCGTCGTCTTCTCCTCCGTTGACGACGGGAGTTTCTCTCAATTTTCAGCCGGAGAAGAAGGGTTGGTGGAGGAGGAGAAGTTGCTGCCGGAGAATGATATGCAGAGCTATGGTACAAGAGTCGGCTCAAGGAATTCCATCGGTTTACGCCAGGGAAATGGAGCGTCTCTCCGCTAAGGAATCGCTGATTCTCGCCGTAATTTTTTTCATCCTCAATACCTATTTTTCGAAATCCAAATCTGAAATCGATACTTTGATTCGTTAAATTTCTGAGAATTAGGTTGAATTTAGTATTCGACACTGGAAATCCTTAAATTACTTAATTGGATTCACTGGTTGCAATTGCGAGCTACTGAAACCAATTTAGATTTACAGTTCAATGATGCTGGAGGATTTGAGGCATTAGTCACAGGGAAGATCACTGATCTGCAGAAGATCGATGTGAATGAGAGGATAACCAGTCTTGAGCGGCTTAACCCGACTCCTAGACCAACCACGTAGGTTCTTGATTCTCTCAGCTTCAGGTTTTTAAAGTTTTCAAGAAGCCATTTTGTATGAAACAATTGACTTCAACTGGTTTCCTAATAGCTTTCCAGGTCTCCTTATCTTGAAGGCAGATGGAGTTTCGAGTGGTTTGGATCCAACAGTCCTGGCTCACTCGCAGCTCGCGTTATATCCGAGTCAGTCTTCTTAAACACAGAAACATCTTGAAATGTTTTGAAGCATTTCTCTTATCTGTGTTTGGAATTTGTGTGGCAGGAGGTTTCCTTCGACATTTGTGAGCCTATCCAATATGGAGATATTCATTAAGGATGCTAGTGCAAAGGCGACTGCAAACATCAAGCTGCTAAACATGGTAAACATTGTATACTTGTCCATGCTACGACTTATGAAGACTATATATAAGTTGACTCACTTAGGAAACGGTGCAGATAGAGAACAAAGTCATAGTGTCGTCGAAATTGACAGTGGAAGGACCTTTAAGGATGAAAGAAGAGTATTTAGAAGGAATGCTGGAGTCGCCGACGGTTATTGAAGAAGCAGTACCTGAACAGCTGAGAGGTGTATTGGCTCAAGCTACCACCACGTTGCAGCAGCTTCCTGCACCTGTCAAGGACACTTTTGCCAATGGTCTTAGAATCCCACTTGGTAAGCCCTATAAGCAACATTTTTAACGTTTTGCTCCTCGTCGCTCACATATAACATTGTGAATTTGTGTGATCATGTGGTGTTGTTGTTATGGGGATTTTTCAGGTGGAACTTACCAGAGATTCTTCATGATATCTTATCTAGACGACGAGATTCTTGTAAGTTCATGACATGTTAATGTTTAATAGAAGTTGAAGCTTGCGAGATATGAAAACGAGTCTCTTTGTTGTTGTTGTGTAGATTGTAAGAGACACCACGGGAGTGCCTGAAGTTCTAACGAGGGTGGAAACATCGTCTTCATCGAGCGTTGTAGAGAATCTTGAATACAACAGTTAAAGATTAAACAGGTCCTTATGTTTACTCTGTTTCTGTCTGTATATGTAAAAGATAAAAAATGAATACAACTTACCAATGTTGAAACACCATATATTGTATATGACACAAGACAATTTCTTCTGTCTTTTTCGATTGCCAAAAAATTGTCTTGTTGATTTCATTAGCGAATATTTTGGACTACATATATATGTTCATTTATAACATTATAAACTTCCCATCATTTTTCACTTTCAAAAAGTTTACAAATCCTCCTTGAAAGACCATCCTTTTTCTGAACTGGGTTTCAAACACAGTTGATACTTGTGAAAATAAAAATTCAAAGAAATCCCAATTTAATTATTAGGGAAACAAAAATTGGATACAATAATGTGTAAATAACATGTTCGACACGACGAACAAATCACAGGACATTAAGAAAGAAAGAAAATTGGCCTAAGCAAAAAAAAAAAAAAAGTCTACTAAATGAAATGATAATAAATTAAATTTATTTCCACAAAATCCTAATAAACAAAATAAAACACCACTAAAATGAAAAAAAGGACGTTACTGCGTTTGAGAAACATAGTTACGCGAAATGGTGGTGAGAATCTGAGAAAACTGAGCCACCATGTAAATGAGAGGAAGACGACGAATTAGAAGAAGCAGAAGCGTCAATGGAGGACAAGGGCAGATACGGAAATTCACCAAGTTCTTGGATAAACCCTTCGAAATCTCCCAAACCATTCAAGAACCCTCCGGAGCTCTCACCAACGCCGCTGTTACCGTTCCAAGTCATCGAGATCTCCTCCATTTGCGAGTTTAAGGAGAACCCTTGATCGCAATGCTCGAGTTCTCTTAGTTTATCTGTGTTGAACATGTCTTGGACTTGACGATGAATATCCCTTGATCTTGGTTTTGTTTTGGAAACGCTACGGTCGTCGTCTGGTTTGCCGGTGAGGCTTTGGACGAGCTCACGGAAGTTGGCAACGTCGGTCTTGATGATCTCAGGAGCGTATATGTGAATGATACGGATCTTTGGCTTCGATTTGGTTATTGAGTAGGACTGTTTGTGCATCGCTAGGGTTGATGTTGAGCTTCTTCTTTTCTCGAAGATCGTGGCTTCCATTTTTGGAATTATTAGGGTTTGTTGTAGAAGAGAGAAAGATAGAGTTGGTGGATTTGATAGTAAGTGGAGATATGTGAAGGTTATATAGGAGAAAAGGAAATGATAGCTAAGAACAAAATACATGTATTTTAAAACAATTCCTCTTCAACTTATAAATCATTTTATATATGTGGAAGTATATATTAAGTATGTATATATGAGCTAGACATAGGCAAATAATTTAACGGGAACTTTGTTGATATTATTTATGACCCACGTCGTTGTCAAAACACTTATCCAAATTTATAGCCAACATGTAAGTTTAACTAATAAAATTAGTTTTGTTGATTTTTAATACTAAGAAACTAGTTGGATTAATTAGTTACATGTAGGTTTTATGAGAAAGATGTGTATGTATGTATGTCTCCCAATACATGAAATAGATGGACAAGAAGCGCGTTGGTCCCCTCCCACTAACCAAATTATCGTGTTGTACTTTCTTTAATATCTTAATTTTATATTTTTACGTAATATTGAAATACTTGTGTTCAGTGTATGCTTGTGCTTGTGTATAATAGATAAATGCAGGTGGTACTATTTAACTGATTAAGTAGGATTTCACAAACTTGGCCCCATGTAATGCAAACAAACTCAACAAACTTATGATTGTTTTTCTTTTTTCAAGAATATAATACTCGCTTACAGTTTCTTGTTTATTAGACGACAGAGATCAATTTCTGCAGAGACTGGCCTGGACTTTTAATTTACTTCAGTTTCATGTTTGGCCTAAGCATATCCTAATCATTCGCATGACTTTGCATTAAAGAAAGGATTTTAGAGCAAGAAGACAGTTAATCAGCAAACGAAGATAATTAAGGAATGTAGGAAAATTGGAGGTAAATGATAAAGTGAAATGCGAAGACATGGAGATGGCATGACTCTGCGGTGACTCTCACTACCTTTTTACCTTTGGCTGTCTCACACACGTCCTTCTTATCTTATTGCACGAGGCAGTTTCAATTCCTGACGTCTATTTTTCACTATTTTCTTGTTTTCATTATTGTTAAACAAAAACTAACACGCTTATTTTTTTAAAAAAAACTAACACATGTTAGTAATTTTAATACTTATAGTTATATGCTTTTTATGCACTATCTAAAACAGATCAAACTAGACAAAAAAATATGCAATCTACTGTACTTAAAATATATATAAGTGATCAACCACAAAAAAAATAAACTAGGAAAAAAATAAAAGAATATACCAATAGGCATAGTTTATTATCATTGACATCTCTACATTTATATGACAACTTTGCAAAAAATAAAAAATAATAACGAAGACAACTAGCGTCCTATATATATATATATATTCCTAATTAAAATACCTTAACAAAATATATTTTTCTGTTCTTATTAATCTTAACAAAAATGCTAATAACATACACCTGGAACGTTAATCTTTATCATAACATGTTAAACCTTAATTTAAACCCCTATGTTTTTGTTGCACGATCTACATTTGGCTCGGCATATATTTCGGAACTAAATTAAATTATGGTATGACTTTTATACTAGCTAAGCTATATAATTACAGGGAAATGGAGACGAAATGAGGTTCGATCACTTGTTCTCTCTAAGAAAAAAAGAATGATTCCATTACTATAAGATTCAACGAATAATAGCCGTTGGATGTAGACGTGAAATGCAGAGATAAAGATCTAACGGCTAGAATAAAAAGAGAGAGAAGTGTGAAACTGAAAGCTTTTGTTGTACAAATGCGTGCGTCAGAGACTCAGAGTCGGAAACACACACACGAGTCTTGTGCTCGCTTTTTAGATTCGGCCCACATGCGGGCAACTAACTCACTGGTTATTAGACACGTGTCCATATCTAAATCGTACATACTGTGGTTCTTCCCGTATTTGTTTGACGTGGTTCCCAGTTTCCATTTTTGTACATCTCTCTGCTTAGCTGGAAATGTGGACCCCTCCGGGACCTAAAAACCTTTTTTACTTTTGGTTGCAGATACGTTTTATTTATTTTTTTTATTTATTATTTTCGTCAACAAATTAAAAATGATTATCCGCATGTGTGAGGCAGCCCAGCGTACAGGCCTCAATAGTTATCACTAGGCTTTTTGGCCCAATTCAGCCCATGTAAGGTTTACGAGCTTGATGCATCATCAATAGAGGTTTTAAAAAACAGAACAGATAAACAAAACACTAGGGGACTTGTCCACCTTTCATTTTAAGCATTCATCGACCTTATCTTTTCGCCATGGGACTTTCACATAATTACAAACAGACAACTAGGCATCAACGGTAAATATTTTCATATCACGAGGATAAAAACGGAAAATATTTGACTCTATCCTTTATTTCCAACCAGAATTCGGAAAGAGTACAAAAATTCTCAATTTCCATTCTTTAGAAAATGGAAAATTTCCTTTACATTATGAAAAGGAGTCCCTGAAACTCGTATAAATCCTTCTACTGGATCATTGTACTCTGCGTAGTAACTTATTGAGCTTGATCAGATTCTCTCTCGACTTTGATTTTAGGGATCTGTGACGGAGAAGAAGATGAAGGCGTCGATGAAGTTTCGCGAGGAGCAAAAGCCTCTCATTAGGGCTAAGGTTCCTCTGAGCATCTTAGGTTTGCCGTTTCAATCTGGAATCGTCGCCGGAGAATCGAAGGAGCTCAGCCTCAACCTCTCCACCTTCTTCGAATCCTGGCCTTCTCTCAAGCTCGCTTACCGTCCAAACGACTCGTCGAACCCTTTCTCACTCATCGTCAAAACCGGGACTGGATCTTTCGGCTCTCCGATTTCAAGCTCCATGCACATGAGCGCCGAATTCAACCTCCTCGGTAAAGGAAACCCTAGCTTCATGCTTCACTTCAAACCCCAATTCGGCGACTTCTCAATAAAAAAATCTCACTCTTCGACTGGCCTCGAGATGAATCTGATCAAATCGATGAATGGATCCGTTTCGGAAGAGGATTCGTCGATCGAGGTGGTTGATTCCCCGCCGATGAACGGATTAGGCGGAGGATTCAGAAAAGTCACGGTTCTCCCATCAACCTCCGCCGGAGACATCGCCGGATTGCTAACCGGGGTGGAGGTCGCGGCGAGAACGTCTCTGCCTGTGAGAGGAAAAGCCGTTTTGAATTTCCGGTGGGGCGTTAGGGTTCCTACGGAGATCAGGCGCGATTTCGATCCAACGTCTGCGGTTTCGCTGAGGAGAATCCCGTTTCTCGTGATGAACAAAATTGGGATCGAGCACGTGAATGGCTCAGATGCTAAAGAGGCCAAATCAACGAGCAATCCGGGTAAAGTTTCGGGTCCGGGTCAACCCAAAACAAGTACCGACGTGTCGGATGTGTATTTGGCTGTGGAGGAGCTTCGATCGGAGAACAGACAGTTGAAGAGAGCCGTCGAAGATCTCCAGGGAGTAGTATCAAGCGCCCGTTCATTCACGCCGGCGACAATTGATTACGGATCGCACTCAAAGTACCATGAGTCCCAGAGGAGCAGCAACAAGAACAACAACAACGGGAGATCGTCAGATTACGGAGGGAAGAAAAGCAAGGAAGAGGGTGACGTGGCGGAGGAGCTGAAGAAAGCCTTGAAAGGAGCTGCTTGAAGCTTTAATGGTATTTGGTTACTCATCCATGATCTGAGCTTTAATAAAGCTTGAATCGAATTGCTCTTCATTCGTCTTCTTAATTTAGCTACATTGCGTTTGTATATAAGCTTTAAATTTCTGGATTTTGGAAGATTTGCAGAACTTGTTTTGGATCTTTTAGTGGAATTGCAAGAGTTTATTATGAGATTATGTTTTGAACTCGAAATGACTTGATTTGATTCAGTATTATATAGCTCATTCAACGTAAAGCTTGATGGGTTATTCTTGTTCGCAGTAAGCTATGAGCTTTAGTGTACTTGCAGTCTTGTTGATTAAACAGAGCATAAGAGATTTGCCTATCTCTGTAAGTAGCTGCAAAACTATCTTCTCTGTCAGTAGCAAATAACAAAGGAACAGAGTAATCAATTGTGATGCGTATAACTCTTGACATAACAAAAGAACAGAGGATTCAGCGAGTTTGAGATTTGAGAGTTTTAAGTTAGTAGCACTCGTCTCTTACCCCAATTTCAAAATACTATGGTAAACACTTGATTGGGCGTTCGTTTTTTCAAATCGGTAGTGGGTCGGTCTGGGTCAAGTGTAATAGATTGGGCCCAGTAAATGAAACGACAGATGAGAGCAAAGTTGTCCAACATTTTCTCAATTGGTGCGCTTTTGTACGAACCTATAGATTAATACACAACTTTTATCAACGAACATTTATATGTCCCTCGAACCAAAAACAAATAATCAAAGTATAAATCTCTTAGTGGAGGCCAAGACCAACGATTTTGCAGGAGACTATCATTTCTATTTTTACAATCTGGACCACCAGTAATCAAATTCTCACTCTGTTCTTTTTATTGTCTCTCTCGTCTCAATGGCAAAACCAGAAAACGGTGAAAATTATCCAGAGAAGCAAACGTGGAGCACATGGGAGGAGCTCCTCCTCGCCTGCGCCGTTCACCGCTACGGTACTGATTCATGGGATTCCGTTGCCGCTGAAATCCAGAAACAGAACTCCACTCCTCGTACCCTCACCGCCTTCGACTGTCGACACAAGTACCATGATCTCAAGGGTCGATTCTCCCGGAAATTGGGGTCGCCGGGATCCGGTGAGGAGGAGACCGTCGCTGAGATCTCTTCCGTTCCATGGCTTGAGGAGCTGAGAAAGCTTCGTGTCGATGAGCTCCGGCGCGAAGTCGAACGTTACGATCTATCCATCTCGTAATCTCCATCACCCATGCTTTTTCTCTTTCTGTTTCGATTCCAGATTTGCATTACCTTGGTTATTGAATTGGGTTTTTTTTACGCAGGTCCTTACAGTTGAAGGTGAAGAGACTGGAGGATGAGAGAGAGAAGAGCTTAACGGAGACGGAAACTGAAGCTTTAGATCTAGATAAAATCGCGGAGACGACGGAAAGCCAACTTGAATCGGTTCACAACTCCGATGGTCGGGTACCCGAGACGCCTGCTTCTCCAGATCCGAAAGACAATAGTCCCGGAACCGGATCGGAGGACACGAACATAGATCGGAAAATCACCGAATCAGTGGACGTAACGCCGAACCGGATCGGCGGAGAAGACAACGACGAGAAGCCGGATTCGTGCAGAGGAAGCTGCGAGAGCGAACCGAAGGAGTCGCCGGCGAACTCGGGTCGACCCGACCCGGTAAGAGATGGAAATGACTCGCCCGAGTTTGTTGAGCCAATTGACGAGTCGAAGGGAGAGGAAGAGGCCAAAGAAACGAGTGACGTGCAGAGTTCGGCGAGTTTGCCGAGAAAAGACACTGTAGAACAAGACGAACTGGATAACGTGGACCAATCTCTGACCGTCAATAGGATCCCCGTTGAATCTCAGCCGTTGATTGATTTCATCGAGAGTGTTCAGTCTCACCCCATTGGCTTCCACTTTTCTAGCCAGGTAAAAACTATAGACTAAATCTCTCTCTTTTTTTGTCAACAATTTAATAGGATCGAAAATTGAAAAACATAAATTCTGCTGAATTTAATATTCCTAATGAAATATTCTGCTGTCTTTATTTTATCATACTCACTCTTTAAAGCATGAGTCTGACTTGGTTGATTCTGAAGCTGCAGGAAACGCCCGAGTACGATAAGATAATAAGGCAACACATAGACTTGGAGATGATTCGAAACCGTGTGGAGGAGAATTACTACACAGCCTCGAGGAGCAAGTTTTTTAGAGATTTACTGCTACTAATCAACAATGCAAGAGTTTTTTACGGCGAGCGATCCTCTGAGTTCGATGCCGCAACGCAGCTTAGCCAACTCATCCAAAAACAGATGATGATGACACTCCAGATTCCTGAACCAATCTCACCACCAAAAGAGGAAACTTTGGTGACGTCTAAGGAGGAAGTCACAGTCTCTTCTCTAAAACCAACAATGTCAGTGCCTATTATAGCTTGTCGGAAACGCAGCTCTTTGACTGTTAGATCTTCAGCGTCAGCCACTGAGCCGTTCAGCAAAAAGACTACAGTCGATGAGAAGCCAGTTTCAGAAGAGGAAGAAGATGAAACCTCCGAAAAAGATGAGGAGCCTATAGCTTCCAATAAGATGGCTAGAGGGAAAACAACTTCAGCAGCTAAGAAGATAGGAAGCAAAAACGTGAAGACTAGTTTGAATGTCTCTGAGCCGAAGAAAAGTGATCAAGAAAAGAAGGGTAACAACTCAAAAAAGCAAAGTGCTGCTAGTTTTCTTAAGAGAATGAAAGGGGTTTCTTCGTCTGAAACTGTGCCAGAGACAGTGAAGGCTGATTCCTCTATCGGAAAGAGAGGAGCTGAACAGAGGAGAAGTAACAGTAAGAATGACAAAGTTGTTGTTAGTCAGAAACGATCAAGTGGGAAGAAGCCAGCTATTGAAAAGGTTAGTCCTGCAAAGAAGAACACTAGCTCTGCCACAAAAAGAGGTGTTTCTCAATCATCTCCTATGGTAACAAAGAGGGACAGCGAAGAAGCAGGTTCTTCTACTCGCCCGAAGAAGCGCTCAAAGAGGTGATGAATTATAACAAAGCTTAACTATCTTCAATAGAATCAAGAATCTACCAACAAGTTTGTAAGGCAGTCATTTACAAAGAAGTATTGGAATCCTGATTACAAAGGAAGAATTTGCATAATATGTGTTCAGTGAATTGTATAAGAGCTGAAGATCTCAAACAAGGCTACAAGAGTGTTCATGCGTCTGGATTGTTGTCATGCGTCTGTCATCTGAATTGGAGATTATGGTAAGGCAATACCCTTTCCCTTGTCAACTTTGCGGATAATAGGAATCCCACCGGCAGTTTTTCCAACCTATCAGAGGGATTATTGAGAAATTGTGTCAATTAAGGGTTTGGCATTTCAATAAAAAATGGTTGGAGCTTGTTTGAAAGATACCTCCTTAAGCTGCTTCTTCTCTCGAACTGTACTGGTTTCGTTCAAGATAGTTTCGCCTGGTTTAAGAAAGCAGCTCCGTGTTGGGAAGCCGGGATGTCCCTCTTGCCATACCATATCTTCTGCCGGAATCTGCAATGAGTTTTGAGCTTCTGTGAAAAGGGAGGAGAAATAGAAAAATTTGAAGGAGAGAGGTAACAATTTGAGTCTTACATGTCTGAGATCAATCCAATCGCACGGGTCACTGAAGTTCTTTTGGCTTAGAGATTCCACCAGGTGGTGCATTTCCTGTTGATTGGAAACTATATATCTTAAGATGTCCTGAGAGACCTGAGCTGATGAACAACACACAAGGAAGCATGAAAAGAGAGTTTACCGTTTCTGCGTCATACGCTTTGATGAGGAGTGCAACGTACTTGTCTTCACCAGGCATTCTTAAATTGACCCATTTGTCAACAAGAGACGCAGGAGAAACTTTGCCCCAGCCTGGGATTGTTGAAGCTTTAGAAGGAGAACTCGGTTTTGGCATCTTTGCAGGAGCTGCATTAAGCCTTTCTTGCTAAGCAAAACAGAAAAGAAGAAGACGATGTAAGTTAAAGCCAAATAAATCTGAGTTTGTCAGCTTTAGGATTTGGGAAGAGATGATGTTAAGAAAACCTACGTAGCGGAGTAAGTCTTCCTTGCTCACTATCGTACGGCTGAGTAAGTCTTTCAATTGATTGCCTTTTACGCCAGCAACTTCCTGCTTTCCCTTCTCATCAGAAGCCACTGAAATTTCACTGAGAAACAGAGAGGTTTTGACAAAAGGTTAAAGACGAAGGGAGAGAGAGAAGATCACATAGTAAAAGCTTGGATTAGAAGATACCTCAACTGTTGGATCAGTGGATCAGTTTGTTGCTTCTTAACAAGGACGTTGTGAGTTTCTTTGGTGATGTTCCATGCTTTCTTCAGGTCGTCGAGTATCGTAATCCTTGACTGAAGAACAGAAAAACGGCATGAGCATTACCTTCGAGAGCACCGAATCAATGCATATCGAATCGCGAAAGGGTTTAAACTGGTGTTACGCTGGATATTGAAGAAGATTCTGCTGTAAAGGCTCCGAGAACATTGGAGTAAGCCTGTGTCTTGAGTTCGTAATCGTTCAAATTCTCGTTCATTTGGAAGAAGGAAGCGTCGTTGTTGCTGTTGCTCGACGTAGGAGGCGTTTTCCCTGCAAAACCTCTCTTCTTGAAAGGGAGAGCAGTTGCTTCTTGTGCAAACGGAATCAAAATCAACAGAAAATCACAACCGATCAGTCAATTGAATTCCATCAATGGTTGAAGACGGGAAAACAGAGGATTCCGAAGCTTTAAACCCTAATTGATCAGAAAGCTTTGAACAGACTTACGGGATGGAGAATCGGAGGCTTTATCTTTATCCTTCTGGTTCGACATTTTAGAGAGCCAAGCGAACAGAGAAATCCGAGAATGGTGATTGTGCGTCTTCGTCTCTTGTTGATGAAGCTTGTGCGTCTTTGAGAGAAACAATCCCCAACGAAATTGCAGGTATCGAAGAGAGAAGAGTAACGAGATTTTGGGGTTTGGGAGCGAAATGTTGTGAAACTATATATGCTTCTTGTGGAAGAAGGTAAAGCTTGTTGTTGGGGCATTTGATAAACTTGACGTAATCCAGATTAAGTACTGACACGTCAGCAGTTTCTTTACTCCGTAGTTTAAAAGAAAATTAAAAAATGGAGAATTACGGACTAAATTGCAAATACTCTCAACTTCAACTTGCTGTACTGGATTAATCTGATGGACACGGATAAATAGCAAATCAAGTAAATCTACTAATTATCAATTTCTCATTCATTTTAGTATTGAAAATACTGTTATTTTATCCTAAAATGGTAAAAAAAGTTTTGTTAGTAAATGATAAATGTGACTTGACTATATCTCTCTCCGTGACTAAAAAAGAAGTAATATTTCGATTCTGTAGAACCAATTTTTTTTTCGCCTAACAACGTAATAAAGCAGTCATTTACAAAAAGAAGTTATTGTAATCTTGTTTACACTTTACACTGACCCATTTCTTCTCTAAATCCCATAAAACCAACACCAAAAACAATATCCTTCACAGTGGATTGTACTAAAGATCTCAAACAAGTGGCATAAGAGGGTTTTAATCAGTAGGAAGGTCCGGCTTCTCTCCAGCTTTCCACTTAATATCTTCAGGCGGAATCTGCAAATTATAAATCAGTTTAAAAGATCAGATTTTTTTTTCAGCTTCTTTCTGATTTAGAGAGTTTGATTTGAAATCTAAAAGAAAGGGAAAGGTTTTGAAGTAATTACCTCTCTGACATCCATCCAACTCATCATCTCATCCATCTCCATTGCATTCGGGTCTATGTTCTCAAAGCGATGCAGTCCCTGAATAAAATACAAAAATAAATTTCTTACAAGAAAAGCAACCGATGGAACAAGGCTTGAGAGAGAAGAAAGGGTTTATTTACTTGTTCTGCGTCATACTCTTTGATCTCGAAGTCCTCGAATTGACCTGTATCAGGCATATTCACACTGACGAATTTACCAACAAGAGACTCTGGATTAACATTGCCCCATCCTGAGCCAGATGTAGAAGCAGAAGAAACCGGAACTGAAGCTGCCGTTTTTGGATTCTTCTCCTAAAAGTAAAAACAGAGAGTCAAAGTTAAAAAACTCTGCTGTAAAAACCTAATTCCAAGAGTTTTCAAACTTCTCTGCCTTACGTGCATGGTCAATAGCTTCCCTGTTAACATCTCCATTTCCTTGTTCAGCCTGAGGAAACAAAAATGGGATTTTTAGGTTTTCACACATGTTCCAAGTCGAATGCTTTGATTAAAGTGTATACCTTTGTTGTTGGGCAAGAAGATTTTGCTCCAAGTTAGCCGCTCTTTGTTGCTGGGCAATGAGGGTTTTCTGAATGTTAGACGCAAAAGAGAAGTGGGTTTCTTGAGAAATGTTGAACTCGTTCCTCAGATTCTCTATGATCTCATTCCTCTTCTGGAAAAACAACAAAAGCAAGAACAAGCGAGTGAGATTTTAGAAGAAGGAAAGATTTTGAAGAAGAAGAAGAAGAATGTGAGAGTAGAGGAAGAGAAGTGTTTACGGTTGCTGTTATCGAGTCTGATGCTTTATTGAAAGTGTAGAGAACAGAGAAGAAAGCTTTCCTCTGGAGCTGTTCGAGTTTCTTCTTCTTGTACTCTTGTGCGAAGATCTCCACCGTCTCTTCAATGTCAGACTCGGACCCGGACTCGGAGTCAGACTCGGACCCGGACTCGGACTCGGGGTCAGACTCGGGCTCGGACTCGGTTGCTCTGCTAGAACCAGGGAGTGATTTTTCAGCGATTGCGCTCCTCTCTAATGGGAGATGCGTTGGATCTTCTGCATCACGAGGAGAAAACAGAATCAAGATCACTCTGTTTCAGTCGTTTCCATCAATGGGAGAGACGCAAGGAACAAAGAAAAACAGAGGAATCGCAAAATCTAGCTAGTCCTATTCGAAAACCCTAACTAATGAAGATCGTCGTGATCGAGAAGTTACAAGAATTTCAATAGGGGAAATGCAATCGGAATGTTGATCGGACGTACCGGCGGGAGATTCTGGTTGGATTGAATCCGGCGGGGGATCTTTCTCGTCAGCCATTAGTGGGATTGAAGAAAAACCGTCGAACAATCTGCAGAGATGAATGAGAGAGATTTTGTGCAAGACGCGAGATTATACGACTTGTGGAAGAAGGTATCGGTTGTGTAGTGTAACAATATACTTTTACATTAAATGAGTCGGTTATAGAAAACAACTGTTTAACAGAAAAGTAAATTAGTTGCCTCAATTGATGACAGTTGACTAGTCTAATAGTAATACTGCTACTGTATTTACTTTTTTTTTTTTAATATTTGATTCCATTGGATGTGATCGACATTTTTTCTCATGAACGATTGGATTAGTCGGTCCTTAATTCAAAACGATTTATAAAGACCATAACTAAAATATGATTATATGAACAAATCTCGAGAGAAAAAAATGTTTTGGCCCAAAGTACCTCATCATTTGCATTTTACGTATCCGTTGATGTAACCATATTGTGTTCAAACTTCAAACCTACAAGTCTACAACTTTACTTATAATTTAGATAGTCAAAATTATAATTTTTTCAAATCTTTGTATACTAGGCTTAATTAGCTAAACAATTTCCATTATATATTTTTTTGGGTCTCGAGCAGACTACGTAAAGTTATAAAACTGCAAAGGTCAACGAAATAACACTTAAGATTTGGAAAGTTGACTCTAGTCTAGTTAGATCATGTATATTTAGGCAACTAAATGCTTTGCTTTTTGACTCTTTCCAATAAAAAAAGCCAAAAGGTTTTAATCAAACGCATAATGTCTGGTACTTTAATATTTTGAAATTTTGGGGAAAAAGTAATTACTAAAACTAGGCTTAAAATATAGAATTTTTGAAGAAAGAAAAACTAGTGGTATGTCCATTAGAATTCATATTTTAGTTAAAATATAAAACCACAAGCACAAATTCTTAATTACGGAATAGCGTTTAAAGTTTATATATAAGCATGTACTGATGTACAATATATTTAGTTGAAACTTGAAACAGAATCACAACTCACAAGCCCGTTTTTTCTGTTAAACAATAGGGAATGTTTTTTACAGTACATTTTATATAATGCAATTGCAACTTTGCAAGTACGCTATATTTGCAAGATTTGTAACCAATCAACACCCGATATACTGAAGCTGTGTGTGTGTTGCATCCAATAAGTGGTATAAGACAAAAAGAGTGTTGGCAAACTTGAACACTGTGATATTCTTTGAGTAATTACTAACCTCTCGTCTAATTTTATGATAAACTTGAAAAATGTGATTATATGGAAAAACTTTTACTTCTCCGACTCTTTTTCTATATTATAGGTAAAGACTCCAATCATTTCGAGAAGTGACTATTGTAATTACACGACGAGGATACCACAATTATAGTCCTTTAAAGTCCAAAATTAGGTGAAATTTTGATCTATGGTAGTTGAGAATGTACAGTGAATTGTACTTTAGATATTTGTTTGATCCTTTTAATCTCCTTTAGCTATATTATGATCACGACATTACTACTCCCTAAATTTAAGAGAATAAAGTAATAAATTCCACTTAGTATTGTTTAATTAGCTTATTATATACTCCCTCCGTTTCAAATTAGTTGTCGTTTTGGGAAAATGTATCTGCAATTATTTGGATGTATCTGCAATGCAAAACACGTCCAGATACGTCCAAATATTTGCAGATACATTTTGCCAAAACGACAACTAATTTGAAACGGAGGGAATAATATCTGTCCACGGAATCTGCATTACATTTGCGGAAGAAAACGTAATTAAGTGCGAAACATATTTAAGACAAAAGACATTACAATAAAACATTCACTAATTCTGAGTAAAATTGTGTATGTTAGTAGTAAAGTTTTTTAACTCAGTAATTTCTCATTTTAGGAATTCTGTTCTTTTCCTTGTCTTTTGATTTATTTTTTGTCATTCTTTATTAAATCCTCATTTAATTAATTTCCTCAGACTTTCTCAAGATTGAGCGTAATTAAAGAAACGGATTAGGCAAGTTGGACGTAATTTACCAAACACTAATCACAACTTCAACAAGATGTGCCCAATTAGATGGACAACAGTAATTATTGTTTTTACAATATCAAATGTTTCACTGATTACCCCCAAAAGTTTCAACTTCTCGCACACTAACCCCAAAACTTTGAAGATACGCGCATTTCATCACATTGTGGTATATTATCAAATCAAACTAGCTAAGATTTTACAACATGATTATTAATAAGACAAAATGTCAAAATCTATGTTTCACCTCTGACAATTCACAAACCCCTTTCTAACATTTCTTGAAATTTCCTGTAAGATTCGACTTTCTCGAGCAAGAACTTCTCATGGCAATTAGCGATGAACATATCCGCCAAATGATCAATATCCTCATCATAATCATCTGCAACATCTTTGATCTCCTCCACAGAATCGACTTTCTTGTGTTCGAGCCACTCGAGATAGCCAGAGAGTTGAGAGTCATCATCTTCTTGACCATTCATGTCGAAATGGAATGGTTGAGGAACAGGGACGACATCAGAGGAACACCAGTTGTAATGCAACCTGAAAGATCCGAAGAAGATTTTGCGTTGAGTTTTTGAAGCTTTTGTTGGAAAAAACATCATGAGTTTTCGTTTCTTGTTGTTGTTATGTTTAGCTATCTCTAAGAAGATTGATTTGGCTCTTGAGAGAGCTCTTAAGAAACGGTAAAGAGGGTGAGCGAGGAGGTTTTGGATTAGGGTTTTGAGTTTCATGGATGATGATGATGAAGAAGAAGATGATGATTTGAGCTGCATGACTTAATGATTCAAGAGAGAGAGAGACTTGTTTGTTTCTCTTTCTCACACTTGTTTTGTGTTTTCTTTTTCTCTCTATGCGTTAAAGTGATCAACACTCGCGGGACTTTATAAAGGATTTTCTTGACCTTTTTGCCACTCATTTCCTCGTAATATTCTGAATTGAAGTTTTTGGACTAGTGGGCGTTTTTGTAATTTGGTTTTCTCCGAGAATGATTGTTGTGTATGTGAATGGTCTTAATTTTGCCTTTTTTTATGTAGTGTGAATGTAAATTTCGTAGAATTTTCCTCGAAGTTAAAGTACGAAGAATTTTATTGATGCATTGTTGTTGTAATGAATTGTTTAATTACAATGTTATTTCCTAGCGAGAAATGTTGTTATGGACGACGAAAAATATTTAAATTAGACGAAGGATCTTGTCATCTTGATAAGCTAATTTTAGGTGTGATTTTGTTAAGTTATCGATTAGGGTAGAGGTAGACACACAAAATATATTGTGATTGTGAACCACAATAATTTCTTTCTTTCTTTCAATTAGCATATATATTGAAACAAACACGTTACCTTCTTATAGATACGACACAGATTGCTCTGCCTTCTTTGTATATACACTTTATATAATGTAAGAAATCATATACCTTGTGGTTTTCATATGACCACAAACATAATTACATGAAAAAAAAAAAAAAACATAATTACATGTCTCTAGATAGATAGCATTCCATTTAACTTTCACTCATGAAATGTTAAACATTTAAAAAACAAAAAACTTGAAACTAGAAAAAAAGAAAGATTCAGTTTCAATGATTAACCAATTAATCAAAATATTCAAACTGAAACTGAACAAAAACTTGATTGGCTATGCCGCTTATTCCTTCTTCAAACTGAAAATATTCAAAGCATTCCTTCTTATAAACTCGTAACGACTTTCTATAATTACTTATGTTAAATTGATTTTCCTAAGTTTATACTTTTTTTTTGTTACAGAAAAACAAATTATGTATATGTGTGGCGCAACACAAGAAGTAGAGTGAGCCACAAACGAGTTTGGCTGAGGACTGAATTTTTCAACTCCCAATTAGGTATCGGGAAGAGATCAAGCTAATTAAAACATTGCGTAAGGTTAAAGAAACCAAACACTTCCTATGTTTTATTTGTCGTTACATTAATATTGTTTTGTAATCTCAGATTCGCCACTTCATGTTTCACTTCTGTCAGTTTAATTAAATTTACTACAAACACAGACAACCTTCTGAAGAATCTATGTAATATTTTATAGACTTTTTTTTTTTGGACGAACTAACAATTTTCATTGACGATTACTCTCCATTAAAGGAGGAATTGTTCCAAGAACAGGACAACAGAGCCAAACCGGCTAAAAACACCGCATTGCAAGCGGGAATGAAAACAAAGACAACATGGATAAGGGCAAAAGCAACACTTAAACTAACAAGAAGAAGTGATGTTGTGCCTTGGGAATACTTGGATACCTTCATTGATCCTAAACCCGGGGTTGAAAACGCAGCTACTGCAAATTTAGCAACCAAAGAAACGGCTTGAAACTCTATGGCGACAAAGCACCAAGTTACTGAGCCTACACGAAGCGAAGTGTTTGAAACTTTCGAACTCCAACTCCCTGCAATAAAATCACTCAAAACAAGCAGAAATTTTGGGAGACAACTAAACTCCATCAAGGAGTATTCAACCAAGATCACAAATGGATTAGACATATCCAGAAAGTTCAAACCAAATTGCCACAAATCTGGTACAGAAGACTTCACAATATCCACCACTAAAGTGAACCTAGGAACAAGACTGCATATAACAGTAAGGAATTGCATAAACGCGATAAGGACCGAATAAATCGGTAAAGTTGGGTGCATATTGGAACTTTCCAAGATCAATTAGTGCATTACATACTTAAATCAGTGAATAATCGACAATCTAGCTTGTGGAGTGTGTTGTTGATTTGAATAAGACCAAACCCCTACCCTACAACTTCTCTTAAATCCTAGTTTATACACTCTTCTTAACTTCTACCAAATTCCCACATTTCCCAAACTTAGATCGGATCAACAACACTCATATATTATTTAGAATATCTAACATTTTCATTTTCACCAAAATTCGCTCTCTTCTTTTATCTTTCTAATTAATGGAACACATGAAAATAAAATCGGGATTTTTGAGTTCCGTCTTCGCAATAGATTGGTTAAGATAATTTGTATGTACAGGTTCGTTTAGTTTTATTTAGTACTAAAGCGAAAATAACAATACTAATGGTTGTAATTAATTGGAATTTAATTATGGACTAATTATTTTTGTTGGCTGGTGTTCATTTGGATCTACGAAGGGATTAAATTTAGGCAATCGGATCAATATAAATTAGGCTAAAGGTCCTTGTCTTCGTGGAATCTTGGACCAGTTTCAGGAATTTTTAGGGGTTCTTGAAGCCAAACAAATCCCAATAAGCACATGTCTTCTACACACAATCGTATCGTTAATTACGTATGCATGTTTTAGAGTGAGTAATTACATATCCTAAATTAAAATCAAGTTATTCTTTGATTCTAATAATACGCAAAGTTTCCAACCAAGTTTAATCAAAATTTTAACTCGTTCATTTTTATGTGTTACTATGATTTTTTCAATAATACGTATGAAACTTTTAAGGTTGAATAGGATAAACCATGTATTAAAAATATAGCTTCATATTTTTTCAAATTACGTATACGGGAATATGGCTAAACTATGTCTTAAAAATATAGCATTATATGTTAGTGGATAAAAAAAATTATATTTGTCTGATATTCATTTTTCAAATAGCCGCGAACGGCGCTTAAGGCTTAAGCTTCGCTGAAAACCTCAAAGACCGAGGATATATAAAACAAATCGAACGTAGCCCTGGTCTAAAGATAACAGTAAAATATATTCTTTTTAAGAAATTAGACAGATGATTGGATATTTTTTTTCTAGATTTGAGAAAACAAAGTAGACAAGAAACCAAAGTGGCTGATTTCCAGTTGATCGGCCACCTGAATCCCTGGAGCTCTTGTCTTTCTTTACACGAAGAGACAAACCAAAATACACATGCAGAGCACGTCTGCTGTATATACGCATATGTCAAATATGACTTATACAGTTATACTTAGTTTTTGATCTGCCTTTTTTTGTGGTGAAAATGCCAAATAAAGATGAAAAAAAATCTGAAACTTAATGAGATACAAACCACTATTTTATCGTTAATTATATTTTATCTTCTTTTGGTTTTGTTTCCTCTTTGCAATTTTTGTTTGTTTGTTATCGTATTGACTTCTTATCTCTATGTCAAGTTTGTAAAGTAAGGTAGGATTGTTATATTTCTAACAGTAATGCTTATTGTAAGACATTTGTGATTTGACAGCACATATGTTGATTCGGCTAAGAAAAGTAACTTTCATGCAAACTTACGCGTAAATTTCCGATTTTCTTTTGGAATTGTTAAATACCGATAGTTGAACTTCTTGATTTCCTAAGAAACTTGCTTTCACTAAAAATTTGTTTAAATTCGATTGACGAAGTTAGCTCTTTAAGTTTCGTGGCAGTATAAAGGTCCATCAAAGTTACAGTTTTAATAATTCAAACTAGGGATGCTATAAGAGTATAAGTACATATATGACCATAACATATATTCGAATTTGAGACTAAACGTAACTATCATTCAATACCGACATGCAGTTTTCACTGAATCTTGTGGATCCAAGAATGTATTTAAAGTGACTAAGTGGCCATGAATATTAATATTTTTTGGTTAAAAGTTAAAATAAGTGGGAAAAAGCAGAGAAAAGAAGAGATGGTGGAGAAGAAGGGCAAGGTAAGAAAGAGGTGTCTCCAAAGTGCATCAGCAAATGCGTGAAGAGAATCCATAGATGACACAGAATATGTAAGAGTTGGTATCTCTCTTTTAACCACTTGCAACTACTCCTTTGCTAATTTCTCTCTTCTTCTTTTACTATTCATTCGTTTCCACCTTTTGTTTTAGGTTCCATGCTTATGTTACATGTGTAATAAATATCCATCTCAAGTAAGGTTTGAGTATACCGGAAGTTTCACAATTTGACATGAAAAATTACTGAATTATTGAATTACTGAATACATGTATTTTTATTTGGGTCATATACATTTTTTAAGTCGGTAATAACTTTTTTTGGCAGCTAGGTAATAATTTCGTAAAAGAATCAAAATCAGATATTAGTACAACTTTCTCTGCATATACCCAAGATTTGGGTTATCCAACATATTCGAATCAGAATATTTATCTCCGTTCAAAACGGGACGGATAAAAAACACATATATTTTCTTGATTAATTATCGACTTATCGTCATCTCTAGTTAATCTTGTTTGTGGATTGTGAGATGTTTTGATGGGACAGAGTAACTCAACATGCATGTGGAAATCAAATTCATAGTATTTTAGTAAAATTTGCGACTCAGCATCATCAATCCGGGGCTTGTGTATAAAGTTAATGCTTTTTGGGAAATTTTGGTCATATTGAGGAACAAAAATCACAAAAACCATTTTATATATATATATATATATATCATCATGAATCTCAAAAGCGACATTAGTAATATACTAATATTATACCGTCATGCACTCAAAGCTAAATACGTGAAGTTTTGGTCTATTAAAACTGTTACGTAATAAGTTGATGTTTGAGAGCTAAGAAAGGCATATTATATTGATAGAGAGAGTTGGTTATCAAAAAAAAAAAAAAAAATTGATAAAGAGTTTGCCAAGTCTTAGAAGAAAATGAATTAAAAGTGATCATAATCATTGAACATCTTTCAATTCATTACATCATATCTCTTCCAAATTTTCAATCATTTGCACATGTTCACCATCATCAATTGTATCCACCTCCTCTGACTGCATCTTGAGTTATACACACTCAACAGGCTTAATTTGGAGATTTTGTATTGGTTTAACATGATATGTGATCTCTCTTTAATGAAGACACTCGAATATACCGATCCATTTACTAGTTAAACCGGTTTAACAGAATCGTGAACATCTACAAATAATTGAGCTTCGAATAAAAACTTGATTATCTTTAACCTTTTAGTCATTTCTGATTATAAAATCAAGATTACAACAAACATAACCAAAATTTATGATATAACAAAATTCATCTCATGCTCAAAACTGTTTTGATCGTAGTTTACTCCTCAGGCTCTTCTCTTCTTAGAAGATTTGGATTTGGAGGAAGAAGAATGCTTATCATTGCTTCTCTTTTTGGTGGATTTATCCAAATTGGTGGACTTAACACTGACAATACCACTTGAAAAGATCTTTGAATGTTGCAGAGCTTCTGCTTCTTCGTCCCCAATTACATATTGCTCAAGCTCAGAATCGATCGATCCTTTTTTCTTCTTCTTCTTATTCATTTGTTCCTTTTAAAGACACGAGAAGAAACAAGTTCAATGACATTATAACAGAAACAAAACATATAATACTTTTACACTGGCACGGAGAAGGTTGGAGAATTACCTCGACTTGTTTAGCTCCTTCCCTGAGATCATCATCGACCGATACATTGTGAGGTTCAAGAACTCTCTGCAACCAAAATTCACCATGGATTAGCGTTTTACAAAGATTCATCTCTCGAAATCAAAACAGATGACACTATGAAATCACGAGAGAACCAAATGTTGCACACAAAGCAATGGCATCAAAGATCCAAACTCTATCCTTGGGTTTTGTAAAATGTATATTCTTGTGATCATAGTTACCTCTTTCAAAAGAGGCAAGGACGGTTCAATCTCCTCTGAAGCAACTTCGTTCAGATATCTGTATAGCTCTTGTGTGACTTTCAAGAGAAGAGAGTGAATCTGTCCTCTCTCCAACTGCATTTGTCTCTGCAAAAGTCCAACATTCAAATGTGTTTGCAAGTTTCCTAAAACACAATGAAGCATCAGCAATCATCGAACTTAGAGTAAATCACGTTACCTCGATGCTAGAGAATTCCAACTCCTGCAGTCCCAAGCATAGTAGTATAGATGCCTGAACATATGACAGTGATACAGGGAGCTTCTCTTGAAAATACTGATGGGCCAGTGTTTTGCAGATGTCATAAACCTTTTCAACAATAAGACAGTGAAACTTGGTTACAAACAGAAGGAGAAACTGAAAGCAAAAAGTTAAAACCATATTCGGAAAAGAATTCTTACCAGATTGAAGTCTATCAGATTGTTGGTATATGCTTTGAGCCTCTCCATGTCAAATGGAGAAACTATACCGTCGAGCGTCTTCAAAAATCCGTCTGATGAGTTTCCTGAAGAACCAGCCTCCTTGAAGTTGATCTTGGGGTTTAAGACACTGGACAAAGAATGATATGACAAAAATAAATATCTACATGAACATGTTCTTACTACGAAATAATGACAAGAAATTGTTAGTGTTTACCTCATTACAAGTTTGTAGTCCATCTTCTTGAATTTATCACTCAGAAGCTTAGAGAACCTCATCCTGAAGTCTGAACAAAGCAAATTAAGTTATTTAAGTAGAAGATGGAGAAAGTTCTCAGTTCTTGATCAAAGAATCAACAAACCTTTATAGAAGGGAGCAAAGAATCCCAACTCATCGGACCCGCTGACTTCTAGTTCATCATTCTTTAAAGGTTTTAGGAGCATACAAGTGTGCTCACCAGTCACAGCACTCTGATCCAAGCACAGGGAATATTCAATGTTACAAAACCACTATTAGAAATGGTACTCATAAGCAGTTAAGGGGAAGGCTGGAAATATTCTCAACTGGCACTTGGCTGACGTAGAATGGAGCAAAATTATGTTTTCTCCAGAACCGGAAGAGGTCCAAAGTAAGCCCAAAGGAGACACCAATGTAGTGGAGTCTTTCAGGTCGACGTTCATGGAGTGCAACCAACAGAGGTGGAAGGTTTGTGCGAGGCTTTACTTGCTCCTCGAGCATGGAGACCTTCTCAGCAGCCTCAGCAACTCTAATGGGTGAATGCTCCACATCAACTTTTTCATCTGCTTCTGAGATTGGAGCAATCTGACCCTCAAAGTATCTGCACATGTCAATCAGTATAGTAAGGAAGAGGAGCACTAATATTTATCCGTATGACGACACCTATTGAAGACTACAAAGTACAAATTGTCGAGCACAAAACATTAACATTGATATAAGTAATGTAAGGGATACATATGATAACAAAACTCATGTATGCACATTTATATGAATTTACCTGGTTAAGAGTTCAACTGCAGCAGAACCATATCCCATCTATAAAGAAGGTAATCAGAAACTTGTTAACCGCACACAAAATACTAACTGGACAGTTGAAAATACGAGCAGAAAAAAAAGGATTACCTTCATGGCATTAGGGTGGACTGCTATGCGTACTATCCGAGCACCAGAAAGGTTTGGAAATTCAATGTCCCGAAATTGTTCACAGAATTTCCATGGAATTTGGTCTCCATATGGTGAATGGCCATCCCTTAAACTTTGGAGGGCTGAGTTTTTTGATATTTGTCCTTCGAGACAGATCTGAATATAACAATTACATTAATGGTTAAGATCTCACACACACAAAAAAACGACACAAGAAAAATGGGCTAGAAACTATAATTTTTCCACAGAAGGTGGAAAAAAATCAAAGCAGTTAAAACAGATTGATAGCTGATAAAACAGATTAATCATTTTAAGTCCATTTCATGGAGACTGGTAAGTCGCTGTTCTAGGTCAATGTGAATGTATACCTGGACAACACAAAGTATATCAGGAAGCTTGTTTTGGGACTCATCAACAGGACCTGTGTTTAAAAGCAGTTAGGCATAGTTCTGAAAATAAAACTAGGTGGGGGAAAAGGAACACTAGCGTACCAAGTAACACAAACAAATGATGAGCAGGAGCATCAGCCAGCAGTTGAAGATCATTAGGAGAATTCTTGTAGTGAGAAGAGACACATAGCGCCATCATTCTCTGTAGCATGCACTTGTATTAGTATAACGTCAATATGCAGGTAAGAAAAGAAGGAAAGAATCCCAGAGAACCACATTTACCTGTAGAAACATCTCACTATCTTTGTGATAAGAAAAGAGCGTGTCTCGGTTGACATAATAGAGTTCACACTGACTTGGCAGAGGATGGCTACACAACGACGAAAGATGAAATATAAATCCATTTTTAGACGATCAGTACCGCAAAAAAAGGTTAGTAGACACTATAAATTAAAATATCCATACCTCGCAGGATTAGGCAGAGAAGCAGCAACGTCAAGGCAAAGTAAGTCATTAAGCCAGGATTCTATTGGATCTCCAGAGCCATATCGAATAGACTCATTAAGTTCTATTTTCTTGAAAAGGAAACCTGTTCAAAGAAACATGAGAGAGTCAGGGTTCTCCAAACTATGCGAAGGCTATGCGAAAGGAATTAACTTTCAAATATATGAAGAACTCATCAGATACTACTTTGCATGGAATTTAGTTTAATATTTGCAGGCGTCTTGAAGGAAAAAATTACAACAAAGCTACAATAACATACATTTCTCAAACCTACAATGACTGGGCTTCAAATGACGATGCCATAGGGGCATCTGAGTGATGATTCTAAAACATATGAGTCTGTCCTCTTTAGGATGATACGTCTCTAAAATAACTCCCTAATAATTTTCATATCTAAGAATGAAAGCAACATACAACAGTTACATACCAGAAAGAGAGCCTTCACCGCCAGTAGCTTTAGTCCGGCTTTGCTCATCTAATTGTTGGAGAAGTTTCAGGGATAAAGATCTACCAGTCCCTTCATAGCTTTCAGCAAAAAGAAGAAGAAACAGGTAAAATTCAGTCGCATGATTATCCCTGAGTTAAATTCAGAACTTTCCAATATTATGGGGGATAGCATCAAATTCTGTTTCACATACCCGCTGACAGTTGATGACATGAAAACTAGATAAGGACCAAGCAAAGACTTCACAACTGGCAAAGGAATAGCCGCTGCTTCATCAATAACCAACAGCTCCACTTGTGAGAGCTTCCCATGCTCGTGTGGTTGTATATACTGCATGACAAAAGCAAGAGCATGGAAACAGGTCAGAGATGGACACAAATCACAGACTAGAGACCATGGAGTAAATGAGGAATGAACAAACCTGGATGGTTTGTCTATGCTGCTTGAAGACATTGATCCGCACAATAGCTTTTCTGAAGTCAGGATTCGTACTTTTCACAACATCATAATCAAGGTACTCCTTTAAAAGAGAGAGTGAAAGGTATTTAAGAAACATATATGAACACTTAGAAAAGCGTAATAAGGAACGAGTGCTTCATCAAAAAAACTCTATAAGAAAAGAACTTTGCTTTACCTTATATTCAAGTGCATCAAAACCTTTGCAAACAAACTCGAAGAACGTCTTCAAGTTGTCCGGGCTTGGTGCAGTGATGTAAATATTTGAGTACCTACAAATCAATAACATACCAACAGTTTTAACAGCAATCCCGGAGAGCATTATTGGAGAGTGATGGAACATATGGGAGTATATTATTATTTACCCAGCAGCAACAGCACCGGCAACAGCTAAACCAAGCGCAGCCGATTTTCCACGCCCTCGACTAGCAATCAAAGCGACAATGCTGCGAAGAGCCTTATCCAGAATTGCATCGAAAAATGTAACAACAGCTTGACCCTACAAATAGAAATGCAAAGTCTCCGTTAGCATCAGCCAGCCAACACGAAAGAATATTAGCAAGACAAGTACGCAAACAATTGATAGCTTTGAACCAACCTGATCCAGTGTACAGCATTTCTTGATTAAAGGACCAACTGGAAAATCATCACTTAGATCATCTTTCAAACTCTTCAGCTCCCGTTCTGCCTCAGAGAGCCCCTCGGTATCCTTTGGTGGCACACATTATTGAAGAGTTAGCAATACTAACACGAATATTGGAAAACGCTTTCTCAAAACAGAAGCCAATTCAATTTGCTATAACACTTACCATTTCTGCTCGAACTTGAGTAATAGATCTGATATGCGAGGAAAGCGGCAATATATTTAACTCATCATCCATGACAACACATGCTTTGCACGAAGCAAGCGATAGCAGGAAACGTTCATTGAAACGACCGGCAGCCTCAGAATGGGACTCAGTTCTGAATCTGTCATGGACATCCTAATATGAAAACAAAAAATCACGTAACAGCAGTTAGATGATGCTTTCGTCCCATCTTCATAAGAGTAAGAAATTAGAGTATGAAAACTGTGGTTCATACCATAACCATCGTGCATAGGCTAGTAAGCGATGCAAGTGATCGTAATATTAAAACAATCATGCCTCCACCTTCTACAGTCTCTATTGTCCTTGCTAGTAGATTTGGAGTCAACGCTTCAAAATCCTGAATTCATAAAGAAGAAATATTCAACAATTACTCACAAAATGGTGGTACAGTAATCTTGAATGAATAGTTAAGAAAACAAAGTACCTGTAAAATGCACATGCCAAAAGTGTTTCCCAGAATTCTTTCAGAATCTTTGTACAGGCAATGAGTTACTCTTCCCACATCAAGCAAGCGCGAGAAAGCGTCAAGTTTGTCTGGATCCAATTGCCCTCTCTCCCTCATTCTCTTCAGCTGCTTTGAACGCTTTTGCTTATGACTGCACACAAAAAGACGAATCCAAAACTCTCACTGAATAATTCTGCTATGCATAAGATAACAATACTAAATTCTCAATGCATCTGTTCCTCACTCTCCAGAGGAAGACTAAAGTACAAAATTCATAGCTAAAGGCTGAGCTAGAAACGAATCTAAAGCTTGAGAATTTGGGAAAGAGAACGGAACCTGCTAATGTCAAGTTTGTCCTTGTAGCACCACAAGACAGTAGGATTAGACTTGATGATTGCCTTTGACAACATGTGATGGAGATTCACTATCTGTTAGAGAAGGAACACACACATACACAAAGAGGATTAGTATCCAAAAAACCCAATTAGAAAACTTTATCAGGGATATGATTCCAATGTAGAGAACTCTGCAGAAGAGAGATATCAAACCTGGTCACGAGACTTGTCACCGATGATTACAAACATGGAACGGTGTCTCAGTTTGACACCGTTCTCAATCAGAGTCCTGATGCGTTCGTCTACCTTCTTCCTCATACTTGCAACACTGCTTCTTCTTCTTCAGTAATCTTAGCACAGACGAAAACCCAATCAATACACTAAAAACCCCTGAATTCTCTATAGAAGCTCTGCTTTCTGAGATATGCTGGTGTTGAGAAATCAAACTGATGAAATTGATTCCTTCAAACTTTCTGTTAAGAGTAGGCTAATTATGTGTTACAAGTGTATGAAAAAAGGGAAGAATTGAAGGAAACGATGATACAAAATGAGAACGGACCAATTAGGGTTTCAAAATTGTGCAGTAGGGTTTATGAGGAAGGAAGAAATTTTTCTTTTTGTTTTGACATGGGAGAATCAGAGAATGTAACTAAAAAAACAAACCGAGCTAAACCGAAACCAAACCGAAATAAATTATGCAATATTCAAATAGAACTGAAACCAGATAACTAAATCGAGTTTAATGGGCCAAAGCCCAAATTCTCCGTTACATTTCTGGCCATTTTCTCCGAGTTAGGATGCATTAGCATGCATAATGACTTAATGAGAATGACTTTAATCCTTGCAAATTAAGTAAAGTCCACACGTTTTTGATTTTTTTCTCTGTTCAAATTTGAAGAAAAAGTCTTTACTTTCGTTTAATTATGGTTAAACTAGTTTCATAAACATCAAAATCAAAAGTTCGATACTTTTTCACTTTTTTTTTGCAAATGTGAATAAAAGTCGACAGTTTTATTTGTGAGTTGTGTAACTTATGAAACATTAATTTGAAATTCTCAAAAAAAAATAAACTATGTGGTAAAACTGAAAGGTTTCATCGTCTTCTTCTAGAGACTCAAATAAACAGAGAATCGGTGTGATCTTCTCTTTTTCGTTGTTTCCTATTTGACTTCTTAGATTTCACTTTATAACTTAGTTTACAACCAGTGGAATTAGTGATTTATCCAAAATTTGAGACTAAATCGTTCATATGTTAACAGGTTTTACATCAATCGAAATGGTAATGTCACATTTACTTCAATATTTGTGCTATTTTTGTGCTCAATAATTGATGAATGTAAAATATGTTAATATAATTTTTTTATTATTTCAGTACTAAAACTGATGAATGTAAAACCAAGAGAAAGTTTTGGAAACAACTTTTAAAACTTTTGGCTTTAGCTTTTTATTTTGAAAAAAAAAATTGTAGTAAAAACTTAAACTTTTAAACAAAAATGTAGAATAAAAGTAGTTATATTTGGAATTTGAATGATTTTAGGTGTGTTTGGCAATAATTTCATTTTAAAAACTATTACTTTTTTTTTAGTCTTCAAATCATGAATGTAAAGAACCTGAAAAAAACAAACCGAGCTTAACCGAAACTAAACCGAAATGGATTATGCAGTATTAAAATAAAATCGAAACCATATAGATAAAACAGAGGTTAATGGGCCTAAGCGCAAACATTAAAGGAAAAGAACCCGGTAAAAGAAAAGGAAAAAAGAGATTGTTCAAATCTTTTTGATAAACGCGGTCACGCGGCTATTAGCTGTCTTATCCAAACGAGTTCGAAAACGAAAACGAGTAGAATGTGAAAGCACGCGCCGAGTGGACGCGCGTGGGAAGAATCCGTATCCATCTTCAACGGGCTTAAGATCCATTTGAGTCAGTGTAATGGTGGAAGTGAGAGGAAAAGCGTCATTCTTACGTTTTTTTTTTCTTTATTAGCTTCCACAGAAGCATAGAAGAAAAAGAAAAGAGAAACCTTTTCAAAGCAATCAACTCTTTTTTTCTCTCTTTCTTTCAACGACACTTTCAACCAACACTTGTGTCTTGTCTCTGCTCTTTTCTCTCCGTTTTCTTTCCCTTTAGATCTCTCTTTCTCTTTGTAAACACTTATCCTTTGGATTTTTGATTCGCTTTTTAGAATCTCAGTGTTTCTTCTGATCTGGGTTTAACTCTTCTCCTAACTTCACTTGTTTGGTTGTAGAAACTGGTTAGCAGATCCATCGAAAACCCAATCAAATTTATTAAAAAGAGAGACCCTTTTAGGCTTTTTTGGTCTCATTCTCAGCAATGGCTTCACAGGTGAGTCTCTGTTTCTCTGTTTTACTTGGTGGTAGTGAATCCTCTGTTGACTGTACTGAAGAAGTTAGATGAGGTTGGAAGGAAATTAGGATTTTTATTTCTCTCTGGCCTGTTCATGCAATTAGTTTTTGGGGAATCTAATCGATTGAGCTTGCTTGTAGCTTAGTTTGTGGTTTCTACTGAGTTTAAAATGATCAAATTGTTCAGTGTCTAGTGACTGAAAGTGTTTGCTTATATGTTTCTTTGTTGAAAGTTGAAACCTTTTTTTTTCTTTTGTAAGAAATTGTATTTTGGTATTGTCAAATAAGCTGTTCAAGTGCATGATTTATAAATCCCTAATATGAGATCTTATAGTATTTGTTGGAATTTTATTGTATCTTCCAAATGTTGGCTTAATGAAAACTGATTGAAATGAAACAACCTTTTTCAACTTGCAGATTTCTTAAGGCTTTTGGTGTTGTGGAGTTTGAAGAGAGTTATGAGAAGAGGTAGAGGAAAAGGGAAGAAGCAGAATGCTAGAGAAGACCGAGGAAGCGGTGAGGAAGAAAAGATTCCAGCTTACAGGAGAAGAGGGAGGCCACAGAAGCCTGTGAGAGATGAAATCGAAGGAGAGGAAGAAGAAGAGGAGCTGCTAGTGATGAAGAAGAAAGAAGAGGAAGATGATGATGCAAATGGCTCGGTAGTAACGAGTAAAGAGGATGTGAAGACAGAGAATGGTGGGAGGAAGAGGAAGAAACCAGTGGAGTCTAAAGAGAGCAACATAACGGAAGAAGAGAACGGTGGTGGTGTAGGATCGAAATCAAGCACGGAGGATGATTCGATGAAGTCATCTTCGTCTGTTGGGTTTAGGCAGAATGGTAGCAGAAGGAAGAACAAACCAAGACGAGCTGCGGAAGCTGTTGTTGAATGTAATGGCGTTTAGAAAACGCTTTTGTTTTGTTGAATCGCTTTTTTGTTGTTAGAAACCCGAGTTTGGTGCGGGTGCGTTTTGGTTTCATACACGGAATCAGAATTTTCGATTTTTCTTGGTCACTGCCCTTTTATCACTTAATTTTGGTATAATTATAAGTCCATAACTAATTGAAGAGTAAACTAGAAAGAACAGAGAAGTATGGGCCGAGAGACAGAGAGTGTTGGAAGTTGGAACTCAACTAAGGATGTGACTCTTCGAGGGAACTATTGAACACTTTGATAATTCAGTTCTAATTTTTTTTTTCTAAAAAAGTAATGTTTGTGGTTATCTTTCTTTTTTCAAATAGATTTGGTGTTCTTTTCACAATATCCGAAGCAATATCTTTCTTGATAAGTTAAACAAAAATTGTTTTTATTTTTCTCAAAAGAGAGTATGGAAGTTCGATTCATGGTCAGGTATCCATCAGAATCTGTGTACTTAACATTTTCATTGGGCTGTGTGTATCAGTTCGATTCTATTCCGTTTGTGTTTTGCTTTATTTAGTACAATCTAGTTTCTTTCTTTTTTTTTTTAAGAAAGGGTAATAGTACAATTTAGTTCCTTTCTTTTGATTTGTAAAAAGAAACCCTGACAAAACCCTAAAGCCACTAATCTTGCTTTGAATAATTTTCAAAGATCTTCTTGATATTTTTTGTCTGCAAAATAAATTTTCGTTTCTCTTGTTCTTCCTTACTCTGAAGCTTATCTTATGCACTTTTTACAACTCGTAAATGTCACATCCATAGTTGAGTTCCAACACTCTCTGCCCGTAGTTCTCTATTTTAGCATTTTCAAAATACTAACTATTGTTTTTGCTGCTCTTTAGTTAGTAATACTGTAATAGTATTGTTACCTATTATATTGATAGTTTACACAAAAATATTAAATAAACCAAAAATCCATTTATAGGTCTGTGGTCTGTTCAAATTAACAAAGTACAGTACATGTCAATTATTTCAACATCATTAGGCTATAAATGTAGTTTTTAGAAACTATTCTGACCAAGAAAAACTATAATTTATTTAGTTAGCTAATGCCTAATATAAAATAAATTATAGCTAGACTTTACAAGGGAGTTATGGTCCCATGTCTCATTTAAGGATATCATTTTGTACGTTAGAGAAGAAAAAAAAAATCTATGTTTGTTCAATACAGGATACAACAAGAAACCACCAAAACGCACCAACATCCCCAAAACGCAAACGCTAAAATCCGTAGCTGTCGTGGCCTAGTACCAATCACTCTTGAGTGTCTCTTCTTTTGTCAGCTTCTCTCTCTCTCTCTTTATCTCTCTCTCTCATCTTTTAAAAGATAGCAACAACTAAAAGCACCGAAACCACATTTTCTTTCCTATCTCTCTTCGTCATTTCTATTTTGAAGCTTATTTAGAGAGAGAGAGAGTGAGCAAAAGCATCTCTCACTCTGTCTAAGTAAGAGGAAACCAAAAGCATTATGGAGTTACTAATGGATTCGAGCCAGACCGAGTCGGGTGGTTCCTCTTCCATCGAGTCATCTTCACTCACTGGTGGACTGAGGTTTGGTCAGAAGATCTACTTCGAGGACGGATCCGGATCCGGAGCCAAGTCAAGCAAGAACCGGGTTAATACGGCTCGTAAGTCGTCTACTTCTACGGCGAGGTGCCAAGTGGAAGGTTGTAGAATGGATCTAAGCAATGCAAAAACTTACTACTCGAGGCATAAAGTTTGTTGCATTCACTCTAAATCATCTAATGTCATTGTCTCTGGTCTTCATCAAAGGTTTTGCCAACAATGCAGCAGGTTTCTCTTCTTCCTTTTCTTCTTGTTTTATTTACTCTTTTTGCCACTCCCGGTGATCGGAAAAGAGTCACAAGGGAACCAAAGCTTCTTTTTTTTTTTAATGTTCCCTTTTTGAGTATTTGATTTGTTTTGTTTGCTTTGGCTCTTAACGTCTATCAAGAGTCTTATAAAACTTTACAGCTAGTTTTTAATGTGATCTTGTCTCTTATATTATCTCTGGAGATAAATAATAATATGAATTATAATTATGTTGCTTTTGGTTGAAGCTTCTTTCTCTTTACCTCAGGTTTCACTTGCTTTCTGAGTTTGACTTAGAGAAACGAAGTTGCCGCAGACGACTCGCTTGCCATAACGAGCGACGAAGAAAGCCACACGCCACAACGAATCTGCTCACTTCTCGTTACTCTAGAATCGCTCCATCTCTTTACGGTTAGATCCCATTTTCCACAATTTGCTTTTCTCTAAAATTACTCTGTTTAGCTCACTCAAGTTCTTGATTCTTTTTTTTTTGGTAACAGAGAATGCTAATACTGCAATATTTAGAAGCGTTTTGGGAGATACGACGGCATGGTCAGCGGCAAGACCAGTGATGAGACGGTCTGGACCGTGGCAGATTAACCCGGAAAGGGAAAGCAATCTGAATGTTTTTTCACACGGAAGCTCAAGCTTTACAACATGTCCTGCGATGATGAACAACAACAGCACAGACTCAAGCTGTGCTCTCTCTCTTCTGTCAAACTCAAACACTAACACAAACCAGCAGCAGCAACAACCACTTCAGACGTCAACCGATACATGGCGACCATCTTCAGGTTTCGACTCGATGATTGCTGATAGGGTTACAATGGCTCAACCACCGCCTGTTTCAATCCATAATCAGTACTTGAACCAAAGTTGGGACTTCATGGAGGGCGAGAAAAGCAATTCGCATCACATGTCTCCTGTTTTGGGACTCAGCCAAATCTCCGAGCCAGCTGATTTCCAGCTAAGCAACGGCATGGGTGGTGGATTCGAGTTGTCTCTTCATCAGCAAGTTCTCAAGCAATACATGGAACCTGAGAACACAAGAGCTTATGACTCTTCTCCTCAACATTTCAACTGGTCTCTCTGAGTCTTTTTCTCTTTCACCCTTTAAAGACTTTTTCTTGGATCAATTTGTTCATCTGCACTAAGACTTGATAGTCTCAAGATCTTATCAAATTCTCTGTTCTATGCTACTTAAAACCAGACGATTATGCCGGATAATGGCTTTTGATTTGGATATTACTTTAATGGTTTTGACTCTTTGATCTCTTTGGTTTTAATGATATCTCTTTGTTTTCTTTACATCCAACAGAAACATCAATTATAGTTTGTTTTATCAAATCAGAGATCTACATGCTTTTATCACCTTACCATCTATCTATCTATCAAGGCATGAGTAATATGCGAATTAGCCAGTCCTTCAAAATTATTCTAGTGAGTAAATCTTCACCTACCTGAAATGCTTAGGCAACTGAAGACACACTCTTTCTTCTGTATCTTGCTTCCTCTTCGGCCACATCAGGGAACTTTTCAATTTGACTTGAAGTTGTGTTCGTGTGCTTCCATACCAGTGTGACTCCTCTAGTGATCATCCTCATTTACGCCAGGGCAATTGGAGAGAAGAGCTTCATTCGTTTCATACTGATTTACAAATCACGAAAATTTTGTCAGTATACTCAAACGAACTCAACATTTAGCATTCACAAAACAAGACTTGAATGCATTCATTTTACCTGGAAACCGCAAAAAGGACAATACCGATGTTCATCTCTCAATTTCATCAAAATCTCTTGCAAATCCTGCAACCATTAAAGCTCAAAATTATTAACCTAAAGAATAATGTTGTGAACGAGACCATAAACCAAATTGTTGTGAACATACCTCTTCAGTGATCTCCTCCTCTTCTTCTTCCTCTTCTTCACCAAGTTTGCCATTCTCGTCTTCCTCATTTTTCTTCTCTGGAACATCCTCTACGTTCTCAAGTTGATCAAGAGCCGCCTTGGCTTTCCTAAAGTTAATCACAACTCTTTTATTACGCCATTGAGACTTCTGTCTAGACCCGAAATCCTCCAACATTTCTTCAACCTTTCTCTTCTCATTCTCCGCTTCAATCTCTTCTCTTTTCCTCTTCTCCTTAACTGGATCCTCTCTTCCCACACCGGCTCTCGATCTACGAATATCCATGGTCACCGGCTCAGCTCTACCTGACCCTTCTTTACCAAGAGCTGAGCCTGGCTTGTAACCCATTTGCTTCAACATCTTAAACCCTACGTTAGACTCTCCAATCGGAGTGTCTTCAATACGAGCCAATGTCTGCTCATCTTCTTCTCTTTGCTTCCTCTCTTTCTCCAATCTTCGCCTCTCGTGCCAGTTGAGATTCTTTAGCTTCTTCCGAGATGGTTCAACGTTTACAGTTTTCTTCTCAGATTCCTGCAAAACAATCAGATGATCAACAAGTGAAGTCTGGATTTTCAACTTACACATCTTCGACTAGTATAAACGAAATTGGATATAATTCATCACCCACTGAGCTATCAATCTAAAGACGGAAGATAAACGAACTCAGTTTATGTAACTATTCGTAATCAATTAGGCGAATTCCGCGAAAGGGCAAGTTTAATTACCTTTCTTTTGGAGGTATGTGTAAGTTCAGGTGCAATAAACTGAGATAGGTCTCCCATGTAGTCATCATTCTCTTCTTCTTCTTTCGCTGCTTCTCCTCCGAGCCCAGTCAGACTTCTCGTCGATTCTGCCATTGCCGACGGAGCTTGCGAGTTTTCGACAAAGCAAGAGAGAGAGGGTGAAAGAGAGAGAGAGAATAAGTAATGGGCTTGACTAATTGGGCCCAACATCTTTCTGTTTTGTATCTGGGGATGTGAAAAATATACTACTCTTTTGCTCTTTCCCATATTTTGTCTGAATTTTTTTATTTTACAGCAATAAAATAATAATTTCTGTAGCTGCTGCAACTATACTGTTATTCTCATAAATTCGATCTACTTCCTCCGGGCTATTACCAAGACGAGGATATCAAAAAAAGTTTTTGCAATTTCTGCTTTATATGTTATAACAATTCAAGAAAACTATCATGCCTCTATCCGATGATGAGATTTTCAAAAGAGAAGAGGACAAAACGGATTGAAATGTGAAAAGTGAAAAGGAACAAAGATTAAACACGACCAAAGCAGAAATCAAGAAAATGATAATCTAAAGGAAAGCTTTAGGGAAGTGTTCTGTGCAGATAAAGTTACGTGGTGCGTATTGGTTCAAAACTACAAATCAGGCTGGTTTCTCTTTTTTTTTTTTGCTTTTGCGGGGTCTTTGGGTTTTCTTTCACTAGCAATATGCCAATATGATCCAGAGAGCTCTACAGGAACGACACATCTTCCACTTTGTTTATTATTCCTCCTCATTAGTCACCTTGTAGGCAGTAGAGTTGCCTTATATTTCCACTTGCTGTCAGATTCATAGCAGAAACAGAGACAGTCAAAATCTATATATGAAGTACATAAACTAGAGCGGGGACTGATTTCGATAGTCCTTACCATAGAGCCAGTCTTTGAAATAGACATGAAGTGCGCTTGATAGCTCCTTTTTCCGGTTTTCTTCCAGAGGCGTTTCTCTTAACGATCGTCTTGTTTCTTCAAAGTTTTTAACCTGATGAATTCGAAATGGATTAGTTAAGAAGATGTGAACAAGTGCTTCATTTCTTACTAAGGAAAAAAAATGTACATACGTTTCTCTGCTGAGCTGCCATATAAGGATCTGGCAATGGAAATGGATTGTCTTTCGTGGAACCAATCTCCTCGCCGCTAAACCAGTTTGGGATCTGCACCAGACATGAATGCCACAGATAAAACATGTGATTAGATGCTTCATGAATAGCATTCATCAGTTCATGGATTCAAATTAGACCAAGAAAAAGAGAGTGTACCAAAAAGTTAATGAACTGGTCAGGGTCTACACAAGCGGCTGATTCGGCTTGTGCATCAGCGACACCAGCAGGATGTGACAGTGAGTCGTGTGGATCCACTGCTCCTAGTGCCAATGGTTTGTCCCATTTGTTGATTGTTGGCTCAACCCCTACCTCCCGCATGTGCTCCTCCAAATGAGAGTAATATGAATTATATGGAGCGACCTGGAACAAAATCAAACATATGTCTTTAAAAGCCTGTATTTATTAAGAACCACTATCTGACACTGTTTGTATTCTCAAGTAGTAAAAGGAAACCTATGACACCCTTTGGAAGCAAACAATAGACTAAGAGGCATTTCTTAATCAATCTCTCATCAACACCATAGAGCTACTAGACGGATAACACCTCGAAAATGTTTCCACTAAACTCAATTCACATGTCCAGAAGAGAATATTATCCAAATTAATGCTGCTAAAATGTCTAGCCTCTTCACTAATGTTACCTTTGTATCATAAAGGTGAAGAATAGATGTTTAATGCACTTTGCAGCATGATTTTAAAAGTTTAAATCAACCCTTGATCTTAGAGAGAGAGGCTTCACCTGCAGTTTGTGGTTATCACCAACAATCAGCGGTCGCTGGTTGACTCCCAAGAAGAATACACATTCACGGCAGTTGGCGATGCACACTCGTTTGGAAGCTGCAATCACATGAACTCTCTCACAGTGCTCAACTCTTAATGCCTGCAGAAACAAATCAGAAAGTAGATTTGTTGCATCTTTTAGTAAAAGTTGCCTCGAACATCTCCGATAAAGATAAATAAGGAAGGAGGATCGTGTCCATACCTTGCCAACAGCTCCCAGAACTATAGTAGTATCAGAACATCCATGCACAGTTGCATATCTCAATGGCGCTAAAAGATAAATCACAGAATCATGGCAATTGACAACCTGCAGAATACATAAAACATGTAGTTGACATGAGTTCACAGAGAGAATACATGACTGGAAGGGAAAATGAAGCAAGAAAGAATCTAACTATATTAAAACGTAAGTCACTTGTTCACATCGAACCTTCACAGATCTACCCCTAAGATCGGAGGCCTGCTTAACAAGTGAAGTCTTAGAGACTCCTTCGATTAAACACGGGCCTCTACCACTAGGTGCAACCTTGTTCGGAGCAGCACAAGCATCTGACATCGCATCATCTTGATCAGAGGCGCTAGAAGGCCCATTCTCTTTCCCAGAAATTCTCTCCGTAATGCTTTCTAAAGCGGAAGCTATGTTTTGCAGAAGCCAGTCATGCACTTGGGAAGCAGGAACTGGAACAGCGGGCATATCCGGATCAGAATTTGCAAAAAAAGGAGTAGCTTGGCTCAATGGAGATACATCCGATCCCTTATCACCAAACTGAACAAGAAAACCCAGATGCTCAAAAGCCTCCATAGAGAGAACCTGAAGAATATTGAACAAGCAAGACAATTAATTAGTTTGAGGCATCAGGAATTAAGCATTAAGCTTGAGACTTGTGGTCTCCTTCATTCCCTTTGAATTTTTTTATTCCAATAGAAACAATGACTCTTCTTGAAAATAATAAAGAAAGACTAGCACATACCAATGATTCTTCTCCTTCACCTTCCACAGGCTCTGCAAGGAGAGAAATGATGTTTGCTAAATGTTTCTGCAGATATGATAATTGATGAGCTTCATCATCTGCTTGCGATGGCATAAAGCGACGGCTGTTGCTGCGAACAAGCTGCAAAGTGATGAAAAGGAAATATAACTTAGACCCATGTGGTGAGAAAACAATAGCATACCGAAGCATTCGATGACTGTTTTCTAAAATACACAACAGACCTTCCCTACCACAAGCAAGGCTGAAGATCTCGCATTATTGACGATTAAGAGATGATAAAATGAACAGGTTACCCAAATGCATAGGTGCATATTTACTTGAAGCATGTTTCAATGAGCGTGTGTTTCAAACACCAAAAGGCTGGATAGAAGTATCTCATATTACAACAATACTAACATTAGCATGCTTACAATGGTGTTACAGTAATACCTCCACTACAAAATGACTAACAGCTTCATCGTATTTCGAACAATAAGTCGATACGCATTTAGAATACAAGCACCTTCACCACTGAGAATTATTACGAACACTACATCCACCTTTCAAATAACGCCCAAAGTTCCAACTTCGCTTAACTCTCTATAAGTTTCGGGTGAATCAAATCAAAAACTTGAGCTTGCATTGCAAATTTTTAGTTGAATCCGATGCAAAATGGAAAACATGATTCTCTAACCACGTCCAGTTTCCAAATTCCAGCTACGACTATTCCATTTCCATGTCAAATGGATCATTTAATATCATTTGAGGGCCAGAAAAAAAGTACGAAACTTGCCTGAATTGGCGATAACGCCGACAAGTAACCATCAAAAGCGGAAGTCGATGGCCATACATCGGCCACCGCAGCGGAATCCTTGTGCGTCCTCGGCAGCAATTTCTTATACGATTGAATGTAGAGGAACAGAATTAGATCCCGCAAATCAGCTCCGGCGGAATCAACTTCCTCCGGTTTCGCTCGAACCAGAGGGTCGGACTCTAAATGAAGCACCGAACCGAGAGTCTCGAGAACGAGACGCGCGTGGTCACCGGAGATCTGGAGAACGTCGGCGACTGCAGCCGATCCAACGCGGTTATTGGAAGCGGCATCCGTTAGCTTCTGCTTGACGGGAGCTAGGGTTTGGATCGGGTCGGTGAAAACGAGCTTCTGGATCGGGAGGAGTCCGTGCTCGAAAGACACACGCCTCGGATGGATTACTGAATTCGGATTCGGGGTTGGGTTGGGTCCAGGGTCGGGTGCCGAAGGCGGTGGTGATTGGTCGATGAGGTCTTGTTCTTCAGTCATGATTCCTCGTGCGAGCAATAGAGAGAGAAACTGGTCCGGTGGTGAAGTTGCAGATCTTTCTTTGGGTGACGAATAATGACATTGAAGAGGGAAGAGAGGAGAAATGGTTATAGTGCGCGCACGTGTATGTTATTAATCTACGCCTTGTTTTTATGGTCGTTGGATTTACGAGTGGATTAACCTTTGATCGGAGCTATGACACGTCAGAGGAGCGATGATAACAAAGGGTTAATGAAAGAGGCCTCTTGTGAATTGAATGCTCTTCGCATTTAATTGTTTAGTTTCTTTGTTAGGCCATTTTTAAGTTAGGTGATAAACGTTGTCAAAAGCAAAAGTTGATGATCATAATAATTCACGAACCTACTGTTTAGTAAAGTGACAAAAATACTTTGTTACCTAAATCGTTTTAAATTACGTTGTACCTTTTCCATTGTTAAAACCGTTGAAGGTTTACAGGAGAAAATACGTTGGAAGTTTCTTGCATAATACCGGATCACAAAAGAAACAAAACTTGCATTGTAACAGTTAATAAAAGACAGCGAACACTCTCAATTTTCAGATTATTGGGTTACCATATTCAACCAGTTTGACTGAGTTATAATAAAGTCTCAAAATTTAATCACTATCCAGTTAATCCGACACAATTATCAGTGAACGTTTTTTTTTTGTCGTTGCCAATTAAAATAACAAATGAACGTCTTGTTTTTTGTGGTTACCAAGTTTCTATTGAAAGTCTAACGCATGATAGATGTGATAAGTTATGTTATTAAACATGTGTTACTGTCTTTATTACTTGTTACACACTTACACTTACCAGAGTTATCTGATTATATTAGTTTTTAGTCTTTTGACGGTAATCGTAGACTAGTCGGTACTCGGTGGACTAGAAATCCCCATTTCCAAGTCGAAGAAACTCTAACTCTTCAACAAATCCAAGCGTAGCATGAGCGACACGTGTCGTTTGCAACGATCTCTTCCTTTTTCCCCCTTTTTAAATTACCAAATACTTTTGACTAGATTATTTCCAAATACTTTGAGAAGAAGCATTCGTTTATCGGTCGCACATCATAAAGATAGAGCGAAGAAAAGAAAAAAGACGGCCTCTTCGCAAATAAAGGTTCCACGGTATTAGGTATTGAAAATCGTAGGTGTAAAGGATGAGTAACATAGCAAGCAAAACATAAGCAACACTACAAACCGTATATCAAGAACAGTAATATAGTACTTGTTGTTTAGTTACAAAATTGAAGATCCTAATTGTAAAACGAGCAACAGTTTAAAAACATTTCCTGACTGTATAGCTTGAAATAGAATTTCTTTCTGTGCATAAGCAAAAGCAGTGACCACTGACCAGCAAGCAAGCACATGTCAAAAAGAAAAATCCTTTATCAAGAAAAGACAAGCACAGGTCTAAATAAACACGTATATGTGGGAATTGTGATTTTAGACATTTTGGGTAGACTGTGTGACATTAAAGAAAAAACATGTAGACAACAAGAATAATGTGAATGTCTTTCTTTACGACCGTAGTGCTACAACTTAATACATATATACTTTGTATTATTATTGATCCCTTTTTACACGATTTAATGTTATTTCAATCACAATAGTCTAATTTTCTATCAAAGGTAACATTAGGCTAGTACAAAAATATTAGTCAAGGCGTCCAGCAAAGCAACAAACGGCTTTTGTATATATGTACGTATGGGTCGTATATGCTATCATCAAGACGGGAAAGACTGCAAAACATGGAGGAATCCAAAGACTATTTCTTCTTTTTACATAGTGCTTTTAGAAATCGTCTTCAAGAAATACACAATAACACAATGAATATCTAGTTAATTTTTATAGTTATGTACTAATTCGTCTGCTAAAACTCCTTAAAAACAAGGAGGGTAAATTCAGTTGATTCAAAAAAATTTCGTAGATTTAAAAATAAAAAAATAACGACCGCCGTTGAACGATTACGTTAAACCGTCGTCTCCACACGTGTGGGATTTCAAAACGGAGAGGTATGTCTTGCGTGATTTTACGTGGACCCCACCTCGATTTTGTAGCGCCACAGTGTCCACTCTACTGTATTTTTTTTAGTTAATTTCTTTTTATATATTCACCAGATCCTTAACAGAGAGTAACAAAATGTGGAAACTGTAGAAAAAGCAACGGAAAGAGGAAGGCAACGAACAAGAGAGAAACAAACTTTCTCTCTCTCTCTCTCAATGTTTTTCACTCTTTTCTCTCTCTAGAAGTTTCCCATCTTCTGCTTTTACTAGGAAGACGACGAGAGACGACTCTTACTTATTAAGGATGGTGTTGTTCTCGCCTGTGTAACGAGACTGTTCCTTCTCATCGACGATTTTGTATAGCTTTTTGAAGATCTAAGGTTGGTGTTGTTAGATTTCCTTATCGCCTAACTGCTTTTTCTACATTTCTTCTTCGCCGGTGGATTTTGAGCATTTTAGATGTTTCTTAGTGGATTCACTGTTTTTTTTGGCTTGTTTCTCCGACTTGCATGCTACATCAGCTTTTTTGTTCTGTGGTATTACTTTCTCTCCGTCGTTTTCTGTTTTGGTGCGTCTCTCATTGACTCGAGACGAAAAAAATTGAAACAAGTGATTTGAGATTCAAATTTCCTGTACAAACAAAAAAGCTTCAGCGTAATTCGCGTTGCGTCATTGATTTTGGTTTTGTGTTTCCAAGAAAAAAATGTTTTCTCTCGGTGCAGTGAACTGTGAACGATAGATTAAATTTTCATTTCTTTTTGATTCACGATTTTGTGCCGTTAGTATTCTTCCTCGGAGTTGCTAACGAGGTTGTTTATGATCTAGAAATTCCGATGCTATATTCGAGATTATGTTTCAGATTTAGGGATTTGAAGTAGTGAAGTAGCTGAAATCGGAAAACTCATAATCTGTAAGCCTAATCTCTCTTCCCCTTTTTAGCTACTGATTGTGAATCTGTAACTCTAATTATCATTTTTTGAATTGTGTAGGAACTTTGTTACAAGATGCAGAGACCACCACCTGAAGATTTCTCCCTAAAGGAGACGAGACCTCATCTCGGCGGAAACAAAGTCACCGGAGATAAGCTCACAAGCACATATGACCTCGTCGAGCAAATGCAGTATCTCTACGTTCGTGTGGTGAAGGCAAAGGAGCTACCTGGGAAGGACTTAACCGGAAGCTGTGACCCTTACGTCGAAGTCAAGCTCGGAAACTACAAAGGAACCACAAGGCATTTCGAGAAGAAATCGAATCCGGAGTGGAACCAAGTCTTCGCCTTCTCCAAAGACAGAATCCAAGCTTCTTTCCTTGAAGCTACAGTGAAGGATAAAGATTTCATGAAAGACGATTTGATCGGCCGAGTTATCTTTGACTTGAATGAGATACCAAAGAGAGTGCCTCCTGATAGTCCCTTGGCTCCACAATGGTATAGGCTTGAAGATAGGAACGGAGGTAAAGTTAGAGGAGAGCTTATGTTGGCTGTTTGGTTTGGCACTCAAGCTGATGAAGCTTTCCCTGAAGCTTGGCATTCAGATGCTGCAACTGTTAGTGGAACTGACGCTTTAGCTAACATCAGGTCTAAGGTTTATCTTTCTCCTAAGCTTTGGTACTTGAGGGTTAATGTGATCGAAGCTCAAGATTTGATACCGGGAGATAAAGGGAGATACCCTGAGGTTTACGTGAAGGCGGTAGTTGGAAACCAGGCGTTGAGGACGAGAGTGTCACAGGGGAGGACTATTAATCCAATGTGGAATGAGGATTTGATGTTTGTTGCAGCTGAGCCATTTGAGGAGCCTCTGATATTGAGTGTTGAAGATAGAGTTGCTCCGAATAAAGATGAAGTCTTGGGGAGATGTGCGGTTCCGTTGCAGTACTTGGATAGGAGGTTTGATCATAGACCGGTGAACAGCAGGTGGTATAATTTGGAGAAGCATATTATGGTTGATGGAGAGAAGAAGGAGGCTAAGTTTGCAAGCAGGATTCACATGAGGATTTGTTTGGAAGGAGGTTATCACGTTCTTGATGAGTCTACGCATTACAGTAGTGATCTTAGACCGACGGCGAAGCAGCTTTGGAAGCCTAACATCGGTGTGCTTGAATTGGGGATATTAAGTGCGACTGGTTTGATGCCAATGAAGACTAAAGATGGAAGAGGGACTACTGATGCGTACTGCGTGGCGAAGTATGGACAGAAATGGATTCGGACTCGGACTGTCATTGACAGCTTTACACCGAGATGGAATGAGCAGTACACTTGGGAGGTTTTTGATCCGTGTACTGTTGTCACCGTTGGAGTTTTTGATAACTGTCATCTCCATGGAGGTGAGAAAATGAACGGAGGAGGAGCGAAAGATTCGAGAGTTGGGAAGGTGAGAATCAGGCTTTCGACTCTAGAGACTGATCGAGTGTACACACATTCGTACCCTCTTCTTGTTCTTCATCCGAACGGAGTCAAGAAAATGGGAGAGATTCATTTGGCTGTGAGGTTCACTTGCGCTTCGTTGCTCAACATGATGTATATGTACTCATTACCTCTCTTACCGAAGATGCATTACATTCATCCTTTAACCGTTAGCCAGCTGGATAACTTGAGGCATCAAGCGACTCAGATTGTGTCAACGAGGCTTACTAGAGCAGAGCCTCTCTTAAGGAAAGAAGTAGTTGAGTACATGCTTGATGTTGGTTCTCACATGTGGAGTATGAGGAGAAGCAAAGCGAACTTCTTCAGGATTATGGGAGTTTTGAGCGGTTTAATCGCAGTAGGGAAGTGGTTTGAGCAGATCTGCAACTGGAAGAATCCAATCACAACGGTCTTGATCCATCTCTTGTTCATCATTCTTGTTCTCTACCCGGAGCTAATCTTGCCAACCATCTTCCTCTACCTCTTCCTTATTGGTGTTTGGTACTACCGTTGGAGACCGAGGCATCCTCCTCACATGGACACGCGTCTATCTCATGCTGACTCAGCGCATCCGGACGAGCTCGACGAAGAGTTTGACACTTTTCCAACTTCCAGACCGTCTGACATTGTGAGGATGAGGTATGATAGGTTGAGGAGTATCGCTGGGAGGATACAGACGGTGGTTGGTGATCTTGCAACGCAAGGAGAGAGGGTACAGTCGTTGCTGAGCTGGCGTGATCCTCGTGCCACCGCGCTGTTCGTCTTGTTCTGTTTGATTGCTGCTGTGATTCTCTATGTGACGCCGTTTCAGGTTGTGGCGCTTTGCATTGGAGTCTATGTTTTGAGACATCCGAGGTTTAGATCCAGGCTACCATCAGTTCCTCTCAATTTCTTCAGGAGGCTTCCTGCAAGAACTGATTGCATGCTCTGACCTGGAGCAAAAAGAGAAACTGCTCTCTCTCGGATCAAAGAAAATTCCTTGAGACTTGTTTAGTTTGTTCTTTGTTTAAAAGTTAAGTCATGATGACTCTTTTCTTGGTGATGATTGTGATGTCTTTCGTTTGTCTTCTTAACATTAGACCTTTGGAAAAATCTTTTTTGTGTTGAAAGTGGTAAAGAAGTATATGTGTGATTTTGATGTTCTTTGTCTCTACTGCTGGTTTTTTTTGTTTCGTTGCCAAGTTGAGATTAGAGGTTGATAATGGTTTGGTTTTTCTGGTCAACAAAGTAATTACAGTTTACAAGTTTCAAGACACAGTTTTCGGGTAGAGCCTAGTTTTTGTCCTAAAGATTCATTTCTCTTTGGTCTTTCATAAATTCATTTTTTTCTTAGCCAACCAAAATTGTCTTTGAGATGCTTATTCTGCATCCACCAAATGAATCCACAAGAGGAGAGAAATAATTGAAGGAAGCTTAACAACACAGATTAAATGGGCCCAGAACAGGTTGATGGGCCACGTGAAAAATGGGATACGTAATGGCAGAGAGAGAATCTTTTGGTAGCTTTTTTGGTGATAAATATTACTTTCATCGCGTAGGTTTCACGCCACATTATCCATTGACTTTTTCTTTACGCCTTTTTTCGAAAAAGAAAATAAAAATAAATGGTTTATATTAATTATTGACTGGTCAATTCATTAAAGTTGCGGAGAGGACCAAAGGAAGTAGGACGAAAGGACATTTATTCGCCGCGAAATCTGGACCGTACGATACTCCGATTACCCCTTCCCGGCTTTAACACAGGGGCAAATCTGTAACTTCGCACCTCACGATCCCTCTCTTCTTCTTCGGGTTATTATATAGAGAAGGAGAAATATTGGAGTTCGAGCGAGATAGAGATAGAGAGAAAAAAAGGAGTAACAGAGAGAGAGAGAGAAGAGAAATTGTAGAGAGAGATGGCAAGTGGAATTGCTCGTGGGCGTTTGGCGGAGGAGAGGAAATCGTGGAGGAAGAATCATCCTCATGTCCGTACTTTGTTTGTTTACATCTCTCAGATTCGTTTTTTGATTTTGGGGTATGGGTTTTGGTTTCCCTTTGGTGGTTTATGGACTCTGATTTCTGACGGGATTCTCTTGCTTGTGTTGATGGTGAAATTAGGGTTTTGTGGCGAAGCCGGAGACTGCATCTGATGGGACTGTGAATCTAATGATTTGGCATTGCACAATTCCTGGTAAAGCTGGGGTAAGTTTAAACTATTCCAAACTTGAAATTAGATTTACATAAGTGTTCTTCTACCTCTCCTTTGCTTTAGTTATGTGTACCAGCTTCTGATTGTTTGTTGAATCAAATAAAGGATTGGAATTTAGGGTTCATGTATCCTCTTATATCTCTGGTTGTGACAGTAAGTCTTTGTTTTGCATTTTTGGGTTTGTTTATCATTATCTGATTCAAATAGTGAAGCTTCCACAAGTTTCTTCCTTTTTTTGTTCTTTGTGATTCTCTCGTATGTTTATCTATTGTGAATGCTAGAAGAAACATTTCTCCCTGTCTATCTTCATTTGTGATGTTCTGACTTTGGTCTAGGAAATGACACTGATTGTGAACTCTACTGTGTATCTTACTTTGATTTCTGGATATCTTTGTATTAGTACAAAGGGCAATTGCTGATATCAATCTCTCTGACATGAACTTGCAGACTGATTGGGAAGGAGGATTCTTCCCATTGACGTTGCACTTCAGCGAGGACTATCCGAGCAAGCCTCCCAAATGCAAGTTTCCTCCTGGTTTCTTCCACCCTAATGTCTATCCATCCGGAACTGTCTGCCTATCAATCCTCAACGAGGATTACGTAAGTACCCTTTTGTTTCCTTCTGTGTGATTCTTACATGAGCAAAAGCAAATCTATGTTCATCATTCTCAAGCTCTCTCTTTTGATTTGGTGTATTGATAGGGATGGAGACCAGCAATCACGGTGAAGCAGATTCTTGTCGGTATTCAGGATTTGCTTGACACACCTAATCCTGCTGACCCTGCACAGACCGATGGTTATCATCTCTTCATTCAGGTAAACCTCAAAACACTCGAATTCTGAAAAACATAGAAATCTTGTGGTTGTGACTTTGTTTTTGATTGGAGATTCGATTTGGTGAAAACGTGCAGGATCCAGCTGAGTACAAGAAGAGGGTTAAGTCGCAATCCAAGCTGTATCCTCCAATTGTCTAAAACCTCAAGAAAAAGGGAACACCAAAACTGATGATGACAAACACTGAATCTTTTTTCTCGTCTTTTGTGTCATTGTGATTGTGTTTTAGATGTCATCGGGTGATTATAAAACTCCTCATTTTGTCACCTTAGAATCTCTTTAATTTCGATGAAAAACCTCTCTTTCTCTATTTAACTGTTAATATTCCTGCTACTGATTCAGTTGGTGTTTGCTTCTATATACATAACTATCTTCTCTGGTCCATTATGTTTTCTTCATACATCCTAATTATGAAGACTAGCGAAACTTATGGCAACGAAAATAATGATATTTTGACTTGAAAACAAGTCTCTCGTATTGCTAATCAAAGGCATATATTTCATAACCCTAACAAACAAGCCTCAATTTCGTCTTTTAATTATTTGCTTAATTTGATAATTCTAATTAGCGAAACTTCGGATTCAGGATCTAAGGGTAAATCTGCGGAAACAATAACAAAAGGATAAGATTCTGCCAACCAAAATTCAATATACACACGAACACCGATTATTATTATTCAACGTAACAACAATGAAATTCTTTTACAAAGGGAAAAACGTCTAAAATGAAGACTCCAAACATAAATGTGTGAACTATCAAAAGTATTATCCTTCCTATGATATTATATCATCAGCAGATGATTCTTGATCGGTTCTATCATCATCAGCAAAATGATCTTTTCCTATAAAATCATCAGAAAGATGATTGACCCTTCTACCAAAAATCATCAGAAAATGATACCAAGTCTTGTAGAAAACATCATCAGAAGATGATCTATAGATCCTTCTTCGATATCATCAGAAGATGATGTACTCACTGTGCAGGCTCCTTTTAACCTGATAACGTCTCTGCCTCCTAAGTGTGGATCATCGCATTGACATTAAAGTCCGTACCCTTTTCTCCCGCTCTTCCCTTTTTGCGAGAGGAGTGCTCTTCAGTTTCTGCATCTCCTCCATCACAATCTTCTCTACTATGTCAATAGAGTTGAGCAGCTTCTTCTCCGGTGTGATGAATCCCGCTTCTTCGTCCTCCTCAGATATCTCGTTTGTGATGTCAAGCAACATCTTGTGGACTTTAGCAGTTGATGGAGGGCAACTACGCTTCAATCCCACAGCTGGACCAGGTGTCACCATTGAGCAATTGTGTTCACCTGACAGTGGTACTGGAGATTCAATCTCCTGGCCATCGACTACTCCCATACCAGCTCTTCTCCTTCTCTCCATTGCCTAAAATCGTAAACAGAATCAATACCAGACTAAGCAAGCTTTCAATGATTAACCAGCAAGACTCAGCAAAACCAAAACTTTTGACCCAAAACTGATTGACATGATGAAGAATCAACAGGTAAACGCAGAAGGGGATGGTCAATTTATCAATTTACCCGAATAATATGAGTTATGTCGCGTAGAGGCGTCCTAGGGTACCAAGAAGGCAACGGACTGGGTGAAGCACGGCCTCTTCCACGCCTAGCAGACACCATTGGCGTATTCTCTCTTCCATTTCCATTTCCAGGCCGCCAAGAACTGAAATTGCCTCTAATAATCCCGCCTGTTCCAATTATAGATCCACGGCCGATGGATCCAGGTTCTGGATTCGCCTGAGGCTCCGATTGGAAAATTATCCGTGAGGCTGGCTCGTCGAGTAACACACCATGGCTGCGTCTGTTTGCGAATATCGCCGAGTAATCTACAGGCCTCTCGATTCGGTCTCTTCCTTCTGGCATTGTGATTCGCTGAGCTGAAATTAAGAACAAGATAAACGATTACAACGATGCCCAAGACTGAAATATCAAATCCAATTGAAGAAATTACAGATTCTAGGGTTTTAGTTCCCTCATTTTCCGAGAAAAAAAAAAAAAATCAATTCCTCATTTCTCGTCGGAGAAACGAATTCCAGAAACCTCAAGAAATGGAGACTACATATCATTTCCTCATAAATTATCTCAAAACAATATCACAAAACAACCAATTTCAAATCGAATCGAGTCACAAGAAAAGCATTGAAACACCGAGTCATTTTATATACTCGAATCAAATCGGAAAGATAAACGATGGATTTATTACCTATGAATCTTCTTCAGTAGGCGGTTGATGAACTCCGGACGGCGGCGTCAAATGTGCAGAGACGAAGAGAGAAGAGAGAGGAAGCTTTCTGGGTGAGAGTGACGATCTGGGGCGATCTTTGAAGGTCGTCTCCTGAGCGGGATTATAACGGGGGATGAAATCAAACGTTGGCACGTACGCACGTGCGAGGCGGGACTCTCACATGTGTGAAAATGATTTCAAAATTTGTTCATAGGCGGGATTTTATAGATTACACTTTTGCCCTTCTAAAACCCTAATGCGATATGTACCCGTAAAGTTGTCTGCGTACATGCCTACTTGAGTTTCGGTACGCCTCTCGCCAAACTAACCGGATCTAGACCGTTCACGGACACAGATCAGATCTGACTGTTGCTTCCTTATAACAGACAAAAATAAAGGGAGTAATCGTGTGCGGACGAATTGTTTGTGCTTTCCATTAATTTAGCCGACACTTGCCTTACATCTAATAAGAAAGTAACGTTTGGTATATTAATTTAACGGACCACAACTTATAAAATTTACTATTGTTTTGGACTGTATAGGCCTTGAATCAATTCAATCTAAATTATGACTAACAGCGAAAATCAACGGTGATTATTTATTATGCAACTCGTCTCGTTTGATTCAAATTAACATTTGATAATCATTAAAGAGTCCTTGAAAACGTATGAGCTCACACACCACCGATCCCACTGTAAGTAATATTAATCTGGCTAAATCAAATCGAATAATTTATAAAACGTCTTTTTGAACACGAAGGAAATATGACATTCAAATATTTTTTATTAGAGTAAACCATTACAACAAAATATATAGCAATTGTATAGTGATGGTTTTTATTTATCCCAAGGATAACAGATATCAAAGTTCTGAGTCCGAGCATTAAAAGCGCAAGGTCCGTTCCTCCTCATCGACCAAACACAGGTTTCGCAGTAATAATTCTTAACATTATCTCTGCCATCTTTGTACAAATCAAAACGACGTGTTTCACCACCAAATGTAAATGTACAGCTAAATTGATTATCATACCAGAAAAGTCTGCTGAACTCAGCCACAATTGCCGTCTCGCCCGCCGCAGCCGCAACTTTACTTTTGTAAACCCTAGTTAGTAGCTTACAAGTATAATTTAAACTCAAACCACTGTCGATATCGTTTATAATGATTAGTTTTGTTTTTAGAAAGGCGTTCCAAAAGGGTTTTTCCTTGCCCAACTCTACACCATATGATTTAGATGATGCTTCTCTTAGGATCAGTGACAGCATGAGAATAGTTATAAGTTTTGTATGAGACACCATTGCTCTTAATTGTTTTTTTGGAATTGTAGTAATTCTTGTTATATTCGCTACTCTACAAGTTCATTATTTATAGGGAGAGAATTTAGGTTGTAAGTTGTAACCGTGTTTTTATCCTCAACTCAAAACGCTAGCTTTGATGGTGGTACGTACGTAGGTTATGTTTATATATAACTAAGAAATTTAACGTTTATACATCATTATTATACATACATAGATACTTTTTAATTAAACGTTTGCTATAATGTGACTTGATTTTTTAGATTCCAAAAGAAGGTCAAGGACTTAAGGCTGAAATAAGGAAAACAATTCTGACGACACAAGCCTAAACCCTACGACGACTATGCCAAAACAAAACAAAATTGCTGGACACGCAAAACATAATGGCGCATGCATGAATTTTACTCTCGGTCCGATTTGATTCGGCCTAGACTCTCAGAGACTGATCTCATCCTTGGACGAACCTCTGGATCCGTCTCCGTGCAGTTCAAAGCAACATGAATAGCTGCAATGACTTGTTTTTCTGCGTAACCTTTGTTTCCAATCTCCGCGTCTAAAATCTCAGCCACCGGTTTGTCTTCCTTGACCCAATTCCTCACAAAACGCACGAGCTCTTCGCCATTGTTCTCAGAGGAAGCATTGGGCAACCGACCAGTCAACAACTCCATTAAGACAACCCCAAACGAATAAACATCGCACTTCTGTGATAATTTGCAACCAGAAGTAGCTCGAGCCTCGGGTGCAAGGTAAGCAACCGAGGGAGCTGTGATTCTTGTAACCGTTGTAGAAGAGGCTAAATAGGTTTGGTCTAAGCTTTGCCTTTTGGTGGAAACCGAGCCGGTGAGTTTTGAATAACCGGAGACTAAACGTGTGAGACCAAAGCCTGAGATGCGAGGCTGTAGTTCGTCATCGAGCAGGATTTTTGTTGATTTTAGGTTGCCATGGACGTACTTTCTCGGACTGTACTCGTGTATACACATTAACCCTCGAGCAGTTCCTTGAGCTATAAGTAACCTTTCTGGCCAAGTGAGTGAAGGCAGAGTCCTTGAATGTCCTCCTACAAACAAAATTCAAAAATGCAATTTCTTAAAACAATGATGCAAACAAAAACAAGAACAAACAAATCTTTGTAACTGTGTATGGAAAAACAAACATCCCTCCTTGATCTGATCTCTGTTCTGTTTTATTAAACTGACCTTAATCATGATATTAGCCCCTTAAATCAACAAACAGAGGATATTTAGACCACTTTCCACATTGTTCTTTCCCAATTCAAAACTAATCGTTACAAAAAAAAAACGATGTACTTTGTTACTTTTGACAAGAAGAAAGATCCAAGTTTATCTCGAAATTATAACACTTACCAGACATGTGAATTAAGAAAAGAATTTGAATGAGAACAGAACAAGAAGAAGACGTCAACAAACAAGGCTTTATAATACAATTCAAACAAAGACAAAACTGTCTCTATCTATATTGATCCAACAATCCACTTGTTCAAGAGCACCAACTCCAAGTTAAATCCTATTTTTGTCTCTTTTTCAGTATCAATCAACCTCAATTCTCAGACACTTTAATAAACCTAAGCAAAATGACAAAACTCAAAAGAAGAAAAAAAACATTCTTTTGATTTTTGAATTAGCCACATTATTAGTTGTTAAGTAAACAAAGATATAGCAGTTACCGTGTAAAGCAGAGAACAAGCTTCCATTGCGAATGTAATCAGTGATCAAGAGCCTCTCGTCCGCAGCATAGTAATAAGCTCTCAGCCGTACGATGTTCGGATGCTGCACCCTCCCGATTGCCTCCACCTCATTCTCGAAATCCTTCCTCCGCCACGTGGCGTCTCCGTCGCTGAGCCTTCTAACAGCAACGACGGTGGTTGAAACAAACGTCGCCGCTGCAACTGTACCCGATCCCATCCCGGCCACTACTCTGTACACGATCCCGCTTCTGCTCTTTCCCACGACGTAAGCCGATGCTCTCAGCAAATCCTCGAGCTCCAGCTCGAATCCTTCGTCCATCGCCACGAACTTACCTTCCTCCTCCTCCTCCTCCGCACCAAGCTCCATCGCCTCCGTCGTGGACTTCTTCGATTTGGATTCGACGGAGCTCCGGTTTCTCCGGATGAGCCAGACGGAGAGAGAAACAGCTCCGATTACGACGGAGACTCCGGATATAAGGGAAACCGTCGCTGATCCGGTGATCGGCTTATCATTTCTTCCGTCATTGTCGATGAAACTCGGGTTTGGCTTTCTCTGGAGTACTTGCGAGCCTTCCGGTTTAGGAGCGACTAGCTTCGGGTTTGCGTTTTCGTCTTTACACGGCTCCTCTAACGGAAAGCCACAGAGATCGGAGTTTCCGGCGAACGCGGTGGGTCCTTGGTTTAACAGAGAGCCAATCTGAGGTATTTTTCCGGTTAAATTATTGTGGCTGAAATCTAAGCTGACGAAAACCGGGAATCGGCCATACGACGGCGGAATTTCGCCGGAGAATCGGTTGTAAGAGAGATTGAGTGTCCCTGTTAGGCTTCCGAGTTGGGTGAGTGAGTCAGGGAGTGAGCCGTTGAGGAGATTGGATGAGAAATCGAGGTGAGTGAGATTCTTTAAGGATCGGATTTGGGCCGGAATTGGGCCGGAGATTGAGTTGTGAGAGAGATCGATGTAACGGAGATTGACGGCGTTGAAGAGACGAGCGGGAACGGGTTTAGAGAAGTTGTTGCGAGCGAGTTGGAGCCTTACGAGCGAGTCGAGTAGACCGAGTTCGGAGGGGATGTAACCCGAGAGCCTTCTTCCGGAGAGTATGAGGGAGGTGACTCGGCCGCGAGTGCAGACGATTCCAGGCCAGTGACATGGAGTCGGGTCGGACTCGGACCAGGAAGCCATTACATGGGTCGGGTCGTTATCAACGGCGGATTTGAGAGCGAGAAGAGATAAACCATCGGGAGTTAGCGATAAGGAGAAGCTGATGAAGAGGAAGAAGGTAGAGACGAGAAGTGGGATAAACTGCATTTTCTCGTTAGAGTAAGAGAATCAGTATCTAAAAAAACTTGGTTGATATCTATTGATTATTTTGATGTAGTGTAGTGATGCAACGAGGACTTGCAGAGAGAGAAGAGAGAGAGTGAGGAAGAAGACGAAGGAGAAGAATTTAGGGTGATGGGTTCCAATGTAGAGAGCAACGTGGTGTAATGTAGACATGGGACAGTTTTTGAATTCTTGTGAAGAGCTTCAAATGTGTTCAAATGTGTTGGAAGATGTGCTTGTGGTTACAATTTGAAAAATAATATTAAAATAATGTGATTTATCTGGTTATGGCATTGTTAAATCCAAGGTTTTTTGTTGGTTGGTTGTTCGTATAAACCGTCGATGATTTTTGGATTTTAGTTTTTTTTCTTGAAAATTGGACATGACTGCTAATATTACTCGGAAGTTGAGACTCGCAGCAAGAGTTTGAAATTCAAACATTTGCAAATCAATTAGCTACAATCAACTAATTTATCCACAAATGTCAAAAAAAGAAAAACTAATTTATCCACATACTAGCTTGTTTTTTTTAAAGTACGTGGTAAACATACATGTGTCATACATAGACCATAACATGAAATGTGCTACTTTTGGGGTTAGACCATGATTAACGATGGTACTTGTCTACTTGATAAGGTTCTCATGATTTAATTCGCTAAAAATAAATCAGAAATCACTTTTAATACCAAAACCGTATTTTGTTTAGAATACCTAAATAAATGGCTTATGTGAACCATGTGACTCAAATGGTTGGATACTAATTACCGATTGTCAATCTAAGAATTCACAAAATCACATATTTAGAGGAAACATGTACAAAAATAGTTCAATTCTCGGTATAGAAGAAATAGACAGAATTTCTTCACTACCAAAAAGTGTTTGACGCAGCAAATACTACCTCACGATATATTTACTCCAGTAGATTCTTCTTTTACCAGTATTTAATAAATTGAAGATATTTTTGATAAATTGTTTTTTTTGTTCCATAAAATACTTAAAATGACTTATGTAGCAGTGCTTCATTTCTCCATTCACAAACAAAATATATTTTATGTTTGAGTTGGCTTGTAAACGATGGAATCTAGTTTGGGTTTGGCAAGAATAAAGTTGCTCCTCTTGAGCCTAGTGAGATTGAGAAGTTGCTTGGTTTCCCAAGACACCATATACAAGACGGTTGTGTGAATAGAATTTGATAGATTCATTCATTTTAGGTACAATCTTTAACTTATTATTGATATAAAATCGATTGATTGAAAATCTAATATTTTTTTTTTATAAAACATGTATTTTAAAATAAAAGAAATGAGAGCATGACCTTGACATTTTTTTTTTGGTAGGATATGTGTTCGTTCTTATTATCTCATATTTGCTACGGCGATATGTGCTGGTTGTCTCGTTCTGATCCTTGAGTGTCAATAATTTTTTAAAAACTGGAAATTTGGGTCTCGTTTATGTGACTATGAACGTGATCATTACTATATTATATCATTAATTAATATAGGATAATTTCACTCTCTTTTCGAACATAAACATTCACGTTCTTAAATTATTAGTTTTTTTTTTTGCATCGATTTCATCAACCCTAAATGTAACACATCTGAAATAACACATACATTTGTACTGGACTTGCCTTTTCTTGTGTTAAAATTAAACTGTATATTAAAGACACTCTTTAATTTAACTGTACATAAGGGTCTTTAATATACAGCTTTTTAATCACTTCATTTCAACAATAATGGCCTGAGTAACATCATTTAAATCACACTGGCCATAATCTTTTGAGTGCCCACAGGCCACAACCATTTAGAACTTTGAATTATCACGATTTTGACAAATAAGTGGCACACAAGCTATGATTCGAAAGGATCACACTATTTGAAACTTTTATTCAAACTAAAAGTAGAAAGTACATAAAAAAGGTAACATTCTACAAGACAAGACTATAGATTGTGGTTGTGTCAGAAACCAAATAAATCATCCCCCACCTGACAAAAGTCACCACCAACACAAAGATGCATGTGAAGATCCCACTTACAGTAACCGATGGCATTTCCGTCAATTCATAAACCCATTCCGGTTTAAAAAAACCAAACGCTTCCTTCCTTAAAGTTTGGATTTTGAAAGTGGAGCTTTACGATCATGAACCAAGAGTGCGTCGTAATGACCAAAACCATGGTACAGGACTCGGATCGGATCTTCTTTACCATACTCTTGACCATATTCCGCTATAGACAGCAATCCTCCAGCTTTCTCGTCCTTCATATACACCGTTATTGGCATCCTACGATCATCATCATTCATCAACAACAACAAAAAACACCCCTTTTGATCATTTTTGTAAACATGCTCTCGCATCAACTAACAAAAAAAAAACAGAGGATGAGGAAAATTACTGGAGAACGTGTGAAGCCATGAAGAGTTCAGGTTCACCTCCCCAAACCTGTGGCTCTCGAATTTGCGTGACATATGTGTCGAAGTCTCCTTCCACAAACCTGACGAGAGAAACATCAAAATGAGTAGATTGCAATGAAAAAAAAAACAGTTCGAATGAGGTCTAAAAAAGACTCACCATTCTGATTCCTCTCTTCTTTTAATAAATTCATCAGCAACCTGTCATTTTCAATATAAACAAATTAAGCCTTGTTGTAACCAAAGGAAACATACGCATTCCAATTCAATACTTACTCTATTACGTAACTCATCAGCGAGCTTTCTCTGTGTGTGCTCGCTCGGAGCCACTTTTCCAGAGCGTAAGCAAAAACCGTGAGCCACAGAACGAAACAAGCACCTACCATCCCCAGGGATACCTACAAAAATTATTACCATTTATCCACTAATCATCATCAAAATACAACATAACTGAGCTCATTTTTAGATATCATCAGACACTTACCAATGATAGAGTAATCAGTGTAGACTCTTTTCCCATTGTAGAATTTACCATTATCAGAAGAATTATTATTATTATACACATTGTTCTTCTTCTTCTTGTTGTGATCATCTTTATCTCTTGAAGCTTCTGCGTATGCTGATTGGGAAGTTGAAGAATAACAAACAAGCAAGCTAACAACCACACTCGTATAAACATAGAGATTTCTCATGTTTGACTCTATCTCAGAGCATTTCGTTCTCGCTTCGGAGCTCAAGAAAGAAACTTCAAGCTTTCCTTTACGACCAACGGTTGATCTATTGATCAATACCGATCCAAAAGAAGGTCTGTTAGAGATTGATAAACCAAAACCGGTACAGTTTTTCTTCGGGAGTCCTGAGAAAAGACTGTAACATCGGAATTTGTATGATCCTTGAGACACAACACCGTAGAGGTGATTGCTTAAATGCCTCTTGATATGGATCGCATTCCTAGAGCAAGTTGTGATCGGAGAGTAACAAATCATCATATCTTTAGATACCTAATACACAGAACAACGCAATTTCCAAGTCTTTTAAAATAGCTCCAATAATTCCCAAAAAAGTCAGTACTTGATAGCAAAATCTACTAATCTCAGCTCAAGAACTGAATATCTGCAGGTGATTGCTCTAAGAAAACCGTATGAATGTTTCAGTGAAATCAATAGGCAATTCGAAATATCGGAAATGTTATCCCAGAAAACAGACGAACACAAAATCCTATTGAAGTGAATAAACAAACGTAGAAGGAACGATGCAATTGCGTATGCGTGAACAGAGAAGCATCGAGAGAGAACATGTGAGAAGAGTGAATTGAGGATTACCAGCTCGCGAAGCTAAGGTATCTATCGCATTCACTCGGATTTTCCGACAGAAGCAAGAAACCGATGTTTGGTTACTGTACGAGGTGAGATTTGGATAAACCAAAGCTCAAAATTGATTAATTAATTCTATTGCAGGGTCGGTCGAATTTTAACCGAAAGACGCGAGAAGATCGTCTGAAAACGCTGCCGTTTTATGGGAGTCTCTGAATTTAGCTTTATTGGGCCGCATAAGCGGGCCTATTATTGGTCTGTAATTCTGTTTCAGCTTACCAATTTACCAAAAGAACCATGAAAATTTATATGATTAAAAATGTAAAATTATGTTCGTCCTTACTCGTTAATATTTCTTGAAACACCCAACAAAAAGTTGTCGTGTCAGAAACATTTTCCGAAAGCCGGCAAGCATTGCAGACACAGTGTACCGCGAACAGTTTGCCATTTCTGGTACAAACACGAAGGACTCTGGCAAAGCAATGAATGAACCGGGCCCATCTAGATATCTCGTTTTCACGGCCCATTTAGACCCAACACGTCACTCGCCGTGCAATTTGTGCAGTGGGACCCCAATTTCGGAAAGGGTACGACGCCCTGTGGCCTTCGGGTTTCACAGGGGATTATCAATCCTAGAGGTTTTTCATGTGGGCCCAAACTTTATCACAAGTCATTTTTGGGTTTTCTCTTTGTGGCCCACATTTGTTTGGTCCTTGTCTTCTGGGCCCATCGTATGTTCCGGTCAATTTCTGCGAATGTCATCAAACATTTTCATCCAACTATTCCATTTAAAATCTTTTTTTTTTCACATATTATTGATAAAAATTATTTACAAATCTCGTTTGTTCAGCATTTTTTTGTATAAATTATGTGAGAGATATGGTATTCGTTTGTTCAAAATTAATACACAAAAAAATAAAGTAATCAAAATATGTTATTGTGTGGCTCCCATGTCAGGTTTGCAACAGCTGTTGCCTGTTGAATAATGTACGTTATACTTATACCGAAAAATTTAAACTATTTCCTTCTCCTTTTTTTTCAGATAAGAAAATAATGTTTGATTAATAATTTAATATACGTGATACTACCATTTAGTTTTTTATTAGTGTTTTACTGGTTCATTCAATTTTGAAAACATTTTAATATGGGAAAAAGGGAATTCCCACTTCACTCCCCTCGGAAGAGAGGCTTAATGGGCCAGCGTCACGTGGTTAGCATGCGGATCTAGGCCCACTTATATAAACAAATGATCTCTATTTTATTTTAAACATATTTAATTCAATGCGCAGTTTTGTTTTCCTTCCATCTGTCACGAATATTTCCGAAAATCTTTGTGGTCTCCTCGCCCATATCCATCACAATCTCAATGCAAATACGTTAATGAATGTTTTTGCAGATGATCCTCAATAGATATATGCGTTTCTATGATAATTACTTTAAACTTTCTGATCAATTCCCCGCCTAAATCTGCTTATCGATAAAGACTTTACATATTTCATAAACACTGACAAAATAATACAAAAAGAGCCGTATTCTTCAATATCTTTACAGTTACAAGAAAATGTGAATGTGTATAACTTAAGAGTATTGTAGGTACGTATTTTGGTTGGTTAAAGAATTGGATACGAACTCTACACATCAAATACTCAAGTCCAAAGAAGCAATGGACGTTGGGAGAGTAAGTAACGTTGCCAAACTGGAACTGCCAAAAATGATTGTACCCTCCTCTCTTGATTGAGACTTTACTACTACACCAAACCTTACACACCAAAAGGTGAAACCGATGTTATGTTGTTGTTTACCCTTTCTCCAATTTCACGATATTTATTTTTTTCTCACGTTTTGTATGCATATTTTGTCTCTGCCAATTCTAACTTTTCGTTGGAGGAGATATTAGTAAAATTCATAAAAGAAGCTATTGTTTCTGAACCAATGTGGAATACGCTTTCTTAATATTGTGTACATACATAATATTTTTGAAATTCTCATCAAGCCAAGTGTTAGATACACATTTTAAAACTGGTGCTTCTATGTGCTAAAGACAGTTAGACTTACTATTGTGGAATTATTTTTCCGATTTAACTAGTCAACAAAAAATATTTTTGCCGATTTTAAAAGCTTTCAAACATTTTTATTCACACCGAAATCGGAGTCCGTGAAAAGTCAGAAGCTGATATAACCCCCATTTATGGCATTAACTACTGATAATAAAATACGAAGCATTATTGATTTATTTATTTGTTTCAGCTTATTTTATTTTTTTAAAATAAAAAAGAGGTCAGAGACAGCAGGCTGGTCCTGCGGAAGAATAAATCAAATCTACCAATTGGATTAAATATGTGCCGTTATCTAGTACGCCCAATAAAAAAAAAATATTTTGTGAATATTAATTTTTAAAAATTAATGATTAATACTAAAATTTTAAAATCACCGATTAACAAAAGATTATAAACCAGGGAAAATAAAACTAATCGATAAAAGCCCAAAAGGCCCAACTAATATACATTGGGATCCAGCAATAAAACAAAAATTAGAAAAAAACGGTACAGCTTTTTGAAAAAACCGTACCGTACAATAACCAAAATTGGTTTCTCTCTCTAACAGTGCCTCTTTTATTTAACAGACGCACTCCACAGCTAACGTTGCTTTCGTCCTACTCCAAATGGCTATGGAGTAAAGCTTTCCTCTCACTGAAGACAGAGAAAAGAGAAAGAGAGAAAGTCCCTTACACACAACCATACCTTCTTCGGGAAGTTCTCAGAGAGAGAGAGAGAGATTTCAGACTCTTTGACCGCCATTGATTAACCTTCTTCGCGTTAATTCTTCTACCTGTTCTCGCCGCGATATCCTCGCTTACTGACAAAAGTCTCATTTCCTTCTACTCGAGTCTCTCTTCTCTCTCTCTGGAGGCTCCTTTTTGGGGATTTTTATTTTATTTTACAAAGATTGTGAGATTCGATTGCAAACTCTAAACATTGAATCCATCAACGACGCGAATCGAATGAGCTGCTGCTGATTTTTTTTCTGAATTTAGTTTCGATTAATTTCGGAGATTTCTCGTGAGTTACCGTTTATGGATCTGACTGGAGGATTTGGAGCTAGATCCGGCGGCGGTGGGCCGTGCCGGGAAGCGACAGGGCTTGAATCACTTCATATCGGCGACGAATTTCGGCAACTGGTGACGACGCTACCTCCGGAGAACGCAGGTTCGTTCACGGCGCTGCTTGAGCTTCCACCTACCCAAGCGGTGGAGCTCCTCCATTTCACTGATACATCGTCTTCTCAACCGGCCGTCACCGGAATCGGTGGAGATATCGCTCCACCGCTTCACTCTTTCGGGACATTGACTTTTCCTTCCAACCCAGTCCTCATGGAGAGAGCAGCTCGATTCTCGGTGATTGCCACTGAGCAACAAAACGGAAATGTCTCCGGCGAAACCACGACGAGCTCCAGCGCGAATCTGGACAGAGTGAAGACGGAGCCTGCTGAGACCGAGTCATCTCAACGGCTGACTTCTGATCAAGCGGTGGAGAATCAAAGCCCCTGCCCTAGCCAGAATAATCGATCTGGCAAGAGGAAAGAATTCGAGAAGAAGGTGAGACAAATTGGTTTTTTACATTTAATTCTTCGTTTCGATTCAGTGATTGATAAATTCACATCCCTAATTTCTAGGTTAAAAGCTCGACGAAGAAGAACAAAAGCTCCGAAGAGAACGAGAAGCTGCCATACGTTCACGTTAGAGCTCGCCGTGGTCAAGCAACCGATAGCCATAGCTTAGCAGAAAGAGTAAGTCGCATTTCACAGATTTCACAGATTGTTCGTTTTGGTATTAATCAGTTGATTAATCGCTAATTTATCGCTAATCTTGGGATTATAGGCAAGGAGGGAGAAGATAAATGCACGAATGAAGCTTCTACAGGAACTGGTCCCAGGCTGTGATAAGGTTTGTCTCTCAGATATCTACGTCTAATCAGTATGCTAATCAATCATTAGGTCTTCATTTGTGCTTTAACGACATAATATTTCCTTAATTGATTTACTCAAAAAAGCAAGAATATAGTATAATTTTGATGATTTAGTGTTTGTTTAGTCCTTAATCCTTCACACTTTCTTTTTCTTCCCCAAAAAGTGGATTGCTTAAATGCTTTTTTTATGAAGAAAAGTGGTCTCTGCTGTGCCAAAGTAGCCAGTTGGGTAATTTTGTAATGCCTTAAAAGATCTCAACTTTATTATTTCCGTGTGGGGAGAAACTATCTCACGGGTACACTTAGCTTTAAGGTTAAACAAGTCACACGGAAGTGATTAGACATACCTTTATATATCGAATTCTTTTTTCCTCTTCTCAAAGTGTGTTCATTGAGTTTGATGGATTAAGTCTACGAATGACGAGAATGACCTTAGGAAGTGGGATGCTAGCTGTAATGTGCCATTAAGGTTTTGGGTTTAGGGGACAGATTTTGGTGGAAAGATCAAGATCAAAGTGTTTTTGGGGTCCATATTTTGATGATAAGTGGGAGAAAAAAAGTTGCAAAATTTCTATGGAAGGTGAGGAAGGGGTAGTATCGTCTCTAACAAGTTGGGTATCTATCATGGAAAAAAAGACAATGACTCTTACAAGGACGATTAAAGCAAATGATCCTTTACAAATGTTGATATTGATTGGAGTCCCACATACCTAATTAGTTGGAAACATGATGTGACACTCCCCCAGACAACTAATTTAATCATCCCTGATGTTACAAGTTAGCAGCAATTATTGGTGAGATTGAGATGATGATGATGATTTGAAACATCAGTGTTTTGTGAAAATTTTGGTTTTTTATTGGTGAGCTGTGAGGACTTGATTGATTATTCCATGAACCACTAGAGCACTGATTACTATTGAAACTTTATCATTGTGATAACAGATGCCATTTATGTTAGCTTTAGATTAAAGTGCCATTCTCTTGCTGCTTCTTTCACTGTGTTTATTGGAATCTTAGTGTATTCTCTTTGAAATATCGAAGAACTCTTGTTGGTGTGTAAAAGCAGATGTTACCTAATATGAATCCTAAGCTTATCAGAAAGTCTTTGACCTGCAGATTCAAGGTACCGCGTTGGTGCTGGATGAAATCATTAACCATGTCCAGTCTTTACAACGTCAAGTAGAGGTGAGAGACTTTCCGTGGTCCAATTTTGTTCTTTACACCTAGATTGTACAATAGCCTTAAAACAGCACATCCAAAAGGTCAACTCAAAACAGTTGGAAAAAATGAATAGAATTCCGCAAATTTCTCATGAAAACTGTGACTTGTATTTCCACAGATGCTATCAATGAGACTTGCTGCAGTAAACCCCAGAATCGACTTCAATCTCGACACCATATTGGCTTCAGAAGTAAGTATCTAATTGCTCTTATACAGAAAAGTACCATTTCATGTGTTTTCTCTTTTAAGTAACCCATGCCTCTTTGAGTAGCTTATAGTTTCTATTGCAAAAGGAGAAACTTTTGGGTATTTATTGATACAAACATTAATTTAGACCATTTTAGACTAAGGCTTAGGAAGATGAACTTCTACTCTTATAAAGGCAACTCATGGTAAATAAATACAACACACACACACACCGTGGAAATCACTGTACACAAACAGCTTAGTGGGTCAAAACTCGGACCACCTTTGTTCTGTAAACCTTTCTGTGTCTTCTGTGACTTATGTCGGATGTGTATATTCTGATGAACTATTTTTGAAAAAGAAACCTCAATAATCTCTGTGGGTCTCTTCCAACATCTTGCTGTTTCAGAGTTTTTCTTTTCACCTATCTAATCTCATAATCACCTGTGGGATTCTATCTTAAATTTTTTCTCAATCAAAACTTTAGGACCAAAGTAAATAAATGCTCTCTTTTCTTACAGCTTGTACATACCAATAAATAGCCAGGGTCCCTCTCATTAAACCTTGTTCTTTTAGGATAATAATAACAACACAGCAACAATTGTTGACTTCTTTTTGACTAGATCGAGATATCTTTTTTTTCACAGAACGGTTCTTTAATGGATGGGAGCTTCAACGGTACAGCAATGCAGCTTGCTTGGCCTCATCAAGTCATTGAGACTGAACAATCCTATCATCACCGGCAACTTCAACCACCACCACCACAACCGCAACAATGGCCTTTTGATGGCCTGAACCAGCCGGCTTGGGGAAGAGAAGAGGATCAAGATCATGGGAATGACCACAACAATTTAATGGCGGTTTCTGAAAATTTAATGGCGGGTTCTGCAAATTTGCACCCAAACCAAGTCAAAATGGAGCTGTAAGTTGGAGGAAAACAGTAGATCATCAATGTGTATATACATCGTATAAGCTTGTCTCGCTCTCTCTCTCTATATATAATTATAAATAGATAAGAATTAGATATCTGTTAAGAAGGTATCAGTCATTTTATTCAGAGAGACAAAACTGGTATATGATTATTTCTTATTTTTACCAGATTTCTACAATGTAGAATTTAGAATATATATGTCCTTGCCACTGCTCAAGATGAACATTATATGATCAGTAAACTAAATTAATTATTTTTACACCAACCATCTCAAATATTTTATTGAGTACACTATCCAAGACATGCTTAATTAAATAATTTCAACGCTTTGAATAAAAGTTCCAATAAAGTCCATGATTGGATAAGAGACCACAACTGAAAATACGCAATGGGCTTTCCGCTACTGATGCGAAGCATATTATTGATCCTGTTATTATCTCTCGTCCAATCACGTTCGTACACGTTATCTCCAAACATACAACTTCCCGGCGAGTCACTAGCCCTCTCCGTCACCGATTTCGGCGCTACCGGGGATGGTATCCACTACGACTCCACCGCGATACAGTCCGCCATTGACGCCTGCAATCGTCACTACACAACATCCTCCTCCATCTGCCGCGTCACGTTCCCACCCGGCACTTATTTGACCGCCAAGCTCCATCTCCGATCTGGCGTCCTCCTCGATGTGACGGAGAACGCCGTGCTTCTCGGAGGTCCGAGGATTGAAGACTACCCGGCGGAGACTTCGTCGGAGTGGTACGTGGTGGTGGCGAACAACGCGACGGACGTCGGAATCACTGGCGGAGGAGCAATCGACGGCCAGGGATCGAAATTCGTGGTGAGATTCGACGAGCAGAAGAACGTGATGGTGAGCTGGAATCAGACTGGGGCTTGCTTGGGTGATGAGTGTAGACCTAGGCTTGTTGGATTCGTCGATTCAAGGAACGTTGAGATCTGGAACATCACTCTACGAGAGCCTGCGTATTGGTGGTTAGTTCTAAATTCTACTATCAATCTTCTTTAACGATTGCTCAAGTGCAGAATCTGCTCGTATAACCTATGCTTTATCATTACACAGTAATCACAAGATGCATAAACCTCTGGTTTGGTTTGTTTTGGTTTACAGTTTGCACATAGTGAGGTGCGAGAACACATCAGTCCACGACGTATCGATTCTAGGGGACTTCAACACTCCAAATAACGACGGAATCGACATTGAAGATTCGAACAACACTGCCATAACTCGGTGCCACATCGACACAGGAGACGACGCAATTTGTCCCAAGACATACACTGGTCCGCTTTACAACTTAACCGCTACAAACTGTTGGATTCGCACCAAATCCTCAGCGATTAAACTCGGTAGCGCGAGCTGGTTCGACTTCAAAGGTCTCGTCTTTGATAACATTACTATCAGTGAGTCTCACAGAGGCCTTGGGATGCAAATACGCGACGGAGGTAAAAAGTTTCATCTTTTTTTGCTGCAATACAAACACAGAAAGTAGAAACTCATGTAATGTAATAACCCCAAAAATGTTCCCTTTTGCAGGAAATGTGAGTGACGTTACGTTTTCGAATATGAACATAAGTACAAGATACTACGATCCGTCGTGGTGGGGAAGAGCTGAACCAATCTACATAACAACTTGCCCGCGTGACTCATCTGCAAAGGAAGGCTCAATCTCAAATCTCCGATTCGTAAACATTACAATCAATTCCGAAAACGGAGTGTTTTTGTCAGGCTCTCGAAACGGATTACTCTCAGACATAAGTTTCAAGAACATGAACCTTACGATCAGAAGATGGAGTAATTACAGTGGAGGGCTTGTGGATTATAGACCTGGATGTCAAGGTCTAGTGAACCATAGCGCCACGGCTGGGATCATCATGGAACATGTGGACGGGTTTAGCATCGAGAATGTTAACCTGAAATGGTCAGACGATGATGATCTGAGTTCTGCTTGGAACGTTCCTCTCGAATTTAGACCTTCCACTGTGAATAACGTTTCGTTTGTTGGTTTCAATTCTGGTCTCTTACACGAAATTGTCTGACTCTGATTATGTTTTTGTTGGTTAACACAAGATCAAGATTGTTTTTGCATCATTTCGTTTGATTTAATGTGAGCTTGAGAATATCTGGTTTCGTTTCATCCAAAACGACAGCGTTTTCACTATAACGACGCCGTTTCACTAGTAGTTGAAGTAGGCACACTTGCGTTTTAACTAAAATCTCATTTTAGTCTAAATCGCTCAAATCGAAAAATCGGAATCACACAGCAATGGCGTCGACGAAGCCATTGATCGTCGCAGCGAAGACACTCCGGAACCGGATGCTTTCCCGATCAGGATCCACATCTGCGGGTCCCAGTCGGTGGGCGACGCCTGGGCACGAGGAGCGTCCCAAAGGATATTTCATGAACCGGACTCCGCCGGCTCCGGGACAGTCGCGCAAATGGGAAGATTGGGAGCTTCCTTGTTACATCACGAGCTTCCTCACGATTGTTATCCTTGGTGTCGGACTCAATGCGAAGCCAGATCTTTCAATCGAGACCTGGGCGCACCAGAAAGCTCTTGAGCGCCTCGAGATGGAGAAGCTCGCGTCTATCGGAGATTCATCCGATTGAATTCGAGGGTTGATCTGGTATGTGTGTTTTGTTCGCTTTCCGGGGATTTGAGGAGTTTTTTTCCATGATCACGAATACTAGTGACCAAGTGTGTCGTTTTGTTCCTCCTCCTCCTCTTCCTTTTGAAACTCTAGTGTCGATAAATATGTTCATGAAATAAGCTATCTTTAACGACTCTTGACGATGGTCATATGTAATTCAACTTGATTTTTGATGATGTTTCAAAGCACTTCACTTGCCCCTTCAATCATTTCTCAAATTTGCTTAAGTTTTTTAAATTGCTGGTATAACAATTTGGTCTCTGAGATGATGCTCTTAAGGGCTTCATTACTTGGAGAAAGTGAGTAACAGTGAACTTTTTATGCTGGTATTGTTGTGTGATTTAACTGATTAGGGTCTGGTCTTGTTTCTGTTCTCTGTTAACTTGATTTCCTTATCTTATGGCCATGTGCAGTATATATATATCCAGTTTCTGGTTAGGGAAAGTTTCCTCCTTTGTTTTCTAGTTATCATAGATTACGATTACGATCACACAGTAGATTACTGTTGTTTCCTTTCCAAACATATAAGGAGCTAAAGTTTTTTGAAACTTCGAATGATTGCTAAAGCTTGTATATAGTTGCTGTGGGTATCTAATTGCGAGCCATTTGCTAAAACAGAGTGAAGAGCATGAGAGTGTTGATATCGGTTTTGATGAACTATTTGGATAGGTCAAGGGAGAGGGAGGTGCAAGAGAATTACACTCATATAGGTAGATAAAGTTTTAAAACGTGTACTCTTTGTCCTCTCTTTCTCTCTCTGCAGGTTCTACTGAGTAGATATAGAAACAGATACTGCCATTCTTAAAGATTCTTGCTTGTCTGATATTCTGTACCTTTCACTATTGCATCGTCAATTTTCTAGTTAACTCTAGGTTCTGTGTTGGACACCTTAATCGACTGATGAACTTTTGTTGGCTCTTCTTAGTATAGCTTGATCTCATCATCCCATTTTGGTTGCATGTGTTCTTACTCTGTCCCAAGTGTTTGATTCTGAAACCCCTTTGTTCTCCATTCTTTAAGTGGTCTTCAATCAGATTAAACCAATCTTTAAAACCGTATCGAGTAAACCAATTCTAGAACCAGAACATCTAAACCGAATTCATCCATATATAATATCTCTACCACACTTTCATGATTTGACCAAATTATCTGAACTGAAATTGTGGGCATCAAACTTATTTGAAAGTTTTGTCGGCTGTTGTTGTTGAATAGTGAACACTAAAGCTGGTAGCTGTATTGATATTTATTAAATTGTTTGCTTCATCTAGTTCCAGAGTCATCATCGCATTATGTCGGCATACTCATTTAAAGTGGTTTTTGTCGTTTCATATTTACATGTTTTTAAAAATATCCAACCAAAACTTTTGCTTTGATGATTACTTGCGCTCTTCCCTTGTTCACAATCTTCTAAGTTCTAAACTCAGATTGATAATTTCTTTTATAAACCCCCTCAATGACAGCTTGTTCACGAATATAATAGTAACAATCATCCAAAAAAAATAAAAGAGTTATGCTTCCATCCTTAATATTGCAACAACTGCACAATTGCCAGAAAAAGGTAGGAATCTAAATCAAAGCAACTGTTAAGAAGTGGAAGGCAAGAAAGATCTGAAGGACGAAAGTGAAAGGGACAATACGGTCATCATTACTCTGACTAAAAGTGAACAGAGTACAATGTGACCGGCAACTCCCGGTAAACCACTTGAACCACCGACAAAGCAGCAGCTTCCCCGGTTTACCTGTAACGGCATCATTCACAACAACCACGATCTTCACGTTCCATGTTTTTAAACGCCCTCATTTAAATCCTCTGCTCATATGATCTTTCTCATTTTCTAAAACCCACGAGCCAGAGAGAGAGAGAGAGAGAGAGAGAAAGTGGCTTTTACGTTATCTACATAAAAGAAAGCTCATTTTGAAGGTAAGAAAAAACGGGTTTCTTGGTGATCCCCAAGTGAATCTGATACTTTTTCTTTTTTGGTGCTTTTGGTGTTGTTGTTCTGTTTCTTCCTCGAGATTCTCACTCACTCAGTAAAATTCCATTCTTATCTTTCCTCTGTTTTTAGTTCTCATATCTTTCTGAAACTGAAACATTGTCATAGTTCTTTGAAGGGAAATTCGTGAGTTAATCATTCTTGTGAATCACCAGATACAAGTGAATGCACTCATTTCTATCAGCAACTTAGGAAATTGTGAGATTCTGTTATTGATGGCTTTGCCATTTTTAGTATTATTATATTTTCTTTTCATGTTAGACGGAGACAAAGCATAACAAGTGTTGATGATGTTGTCGTTTTCCTTTTCATGTCCTAATTTGCCTTGGATTTCAGGAATATACGCAACTGAGGTTTTTGTCATTTTCCTCTCTTTCGGTCTATTGATCACAGCTGTTCTTTTTTTTTTCAGGCTTTGCTTAAAAGTTGTTTATGTAACTGCTGTTTTGGCTGCAACGGAGAAAAACAAAAAAAAAGAGCTTCAGATTGATAAATGAAGGGAAGAACAACCAGCAATGTTCAGTCGAATCGGTCTACGAAGAATGGGAAAAGAGATCTAAAGCCACAGAAATCGAACGGTGCTAAAAGATCTTCAGAGCAAGAAAGACTCAAAGCTTTAGACTCTAAGGAAGAATCTAATGTCTCTGAGGCTGCTAAGAAAGTGGATGATGAGGGGACAAATGGGTCTTTAGATACTCTTCAAGAGTCTAACTCTGGTAGGATTACAGAGAAAACTGAGAAGGAAGAGACTCTGAATGATAAGGAAGAAAGCAAAGACTTTGATGTTATTGCTAATGAGAAGACGGATGGCTCTGCATCTTCTTCTGAAACATGCGAAGGAGTCAATGTCGTTAAGACAGTTGAAGTTTCGGATGGTGGTCTAAGCGGTGGAAGTGAGAACGAGGCAGAGAAAAGTGAGAAAGTTGAGGAAGAAGAAGAAGCATTGAGAGTAAAGGTTGAGAATTTGGAGGCAAGAATTGAGAAACTTGAAGAAGAGCTAAGAGAAGTTGCATCTCTGGAGATTTCGCTCTACTCGGTTGTGCCAGACCACTCTAGCTCAGCTCACAAGCTTCACACGCCTGCTAGGAGGATTTCGAGACTCTATATCCATGCTTGTAAACACTGGAGTCAAGAAAAGAGAGCAACCGTCGCTAGAAACACAGTCTCTGGTCTCATATTAGTTGCTAAATCTTGCGGAAATGATGTTTCAAGGTAACAACATAATCACAATTTCGCCGTTATGAATGTAGTATCCTTCAGGATCTTGATCGTCTTAGCTCTTTCTTGGTTCCAAATGTTTCAGGTTGACCTTCTGGTTATCGAACATTATTTTTTTGAGAGAGATCATTTCGCAGAGTGAACAACAAAGCAGTTCAGGGAATTTAAGAAGCAAGAAGAATCAATCAAACGGTTTCAAGCGGATGTTTGAAGATTGGGAGGAAACAGAAACTTTCACAACAGCATTAGAGAAAGTTGAATTCTGGATTTTCTCAAGAATCGTTGAATCTGTTTGGTGGCAGGTGAAAGTTTCATTTCATCTTTCGTTAAAAACTTTAGTGAAGGTTACTTCTTTCAGTTATCTCAAATTTTGTCTTCTTGTTCTCTCCCGTCTTTCAGGTCTTCACTCCTCATATGCATTCCCCTGAAAACAGCGGTAAAACAAATGTGAAACGAATTGGAAACCAAGATGGAAGCTTTTCAATCAGTCTATGGCAAAACGCCTTCAAAGTTGCTTTATCAAGGCTCTGTCCTATGCGAGGATCAGGGCATGAGTGCGGTTGCTTACCTATCTTGGCTAAAATGGTACTCGTATTCTACATTTCAAAGTCCAATGCATTTGCATAAACTATGTAAAGAGCTATTGGATTCTTATTTGTTGTCTGTATTTTTAAACAAGGTGATGGAGAAGTGTATAGCTCGAGTTGATGTAGCAATGTTCAACGCAATACTGCGAGAATCAGAGGATCAGATTCCCACTGATCCCGTCTCTGATCCTATCCTAGATTCCAATGTTCTGCCTATCCCTTCTGGAGACTTAAGCTTTGGATCCGGAGCACATCTTAAAAACGCGGTACAACATTAAGAAACATGAAACAGGTTATATTATGTTTCACTTCACATGAGAAAATACTAATGTTCATGAATGTTATAACCTCTCACTTGTAGATTGGGAATTGGTGTAGATGTCTCGCTGAAATGTTCGACATGAACACTGGTGATTCAGTAGAAGAATCTGATCTGATAGAAAGCGAGAATGAGAAGTCATTCAGTTTGTTAAACGAGCTTAGCGATCTACTTATGCTCCCTAAAGACATGCTTATGGACCTCTCCATTAGAGAAGAGGTTTTGTTATATTATCTTTATCACTACTTTTAAGTTCTTGATTAATCTCTTTCAAACTGACTTTTTTCTTTTCTTGGGTTGTTGATTCATAGGTATGTCCATCGATCAGTCTTTCACTGATAACAAGAATACTCTGCAACTTCACACCTGATGAGTTCTGTCCTGATCATGTCCCTGGAGCTGTCCTAGAAGAGCTCAACAGAGAGGTAACAAAATCAAATCTTTACTTTTTCTATTTCCTCTTCTTTGCTCTAACTATACTTTTTGTTGTTTCTCATCAGAGCATTTTAGAGGAGAAGTTATCAGGAGTTAGCTTCCCTTACGCTGCTTCCCCTGTTTCTTACATTCCTCCATCATTAGTCAATGTAGCAGAGAAAGTTGTAGAGATTGGAGGAGACATGTCTAGGATGTCGAGGAATGTATCTATCATACAAAGAAAAGGATACACAAGCGATGAGGAGCTTGAGGAACTTGAATCTCCTCTTACTTTTGTTATCGATCAAGTGTCGGTATCACCAACTTCAAGACTCAATGGGAAGGTGAAGCAGGAAGCTGAGGAAATAGGTCAAGTGGTTACAAATTCAAGATATGAGCTTCTTAGGGAAGTGTGGTCTGTGTAAAGTGTAATTGTAAGTAAAAATGTTGAGCTTTTTAGGGAAGCTCTTGTTACCATTTACTAGTATACTACTGATACAAATTAAAATCAAGTCCTGTCGAAGTTATGTGTAGCTTGTGAAGAGAATTTGATCAGATGAATATGCTCCTTGAGAAGTATTGTATAGCAACACTAATAAGTGGGAATCCTATTTCTGTATAATCTATGGATGTAACTGCAGAATCAATGGATACGAAGAAAGTGCCCTTATTACCTACAATCCCATTTGTATTTTCAAGCATGTTTTTCATGAACTCAACGGAATCAGCATCAATACCGTGAACAAAGAAAAGAAGATTTACGTCTTTCGTTCTTGTAGGTTTGTGAAGTTTCCGTGATCAATAGCAAAGAAGAGGACTTTAAAGGAAAATAATACTTGGAAAGTCCCACATCGGTAAGTTAAAGAAGTTTGGTCATAAGCTTGGCACTATAAAATAAGAAGCTAGGCCTCACTTACAATTCATACCTTTCTCGGCCTTTTGGCTAAGATCAAGTGTAGTATCTGTTCTTATCAGTTTAATATCTGATATGTGGGCCATTGGCCCACACGGTATTAACTCTATTTTTTAAGGGAGAAGGCCTGTAAAGATAGCTTGCTATCTGGGCTTTCACGAGTCGTCCATGCATTGCACTACTGCACGGACCTGGCTCAACCCGCCAATTCTTTAGTCAAATTTTAATCTCGTTAATTAATTTCTTTCTATGAAGTGGACAAATAAGAATTAACGGAGACATAACGTACAATTGTAATCTCGTTAATTTATATCTTCCGTTAATTAATATTATTATTTACAAATTTTTAATCTCGTTAATTAATATCTTCCGTTACTGATTGTCAAAGTATGTGTGCCCGATAGTGGTAAAACTGTTTGTTGTTGCTTAATTCTATAATACAATTAGATCCTGTAATCTAATTCTAATGTAATACAAATTTGGTCAGAGGTTCATATTATTATCACCTATTCAAAAACAATAAAATACGAGTCTTTTTTATTCATACGTGTCAATTAGTAACATCGAACATCCTCAGCAATTCCTCTAACAACTTCACAAAAAGTTATTCTCTGTGAATGATTCATTAATGAATTTAACTGCAAGCTCTCATTTTCCAGACTGTATGTAATCAACATTATAGATGATTAGTGATCAGAAAAGAAAAGTCTGATATCAGGGAAGTCAAACAAAACCATAGCTCCAATCAAAGTCCAAAGGCCCAAGCAACATTATTTTGTAATCTACTCGGCTTCAAGATTTCGTGTCACTCCACAGCCCAAACTCCAACTAGTCTTCCTAATTCATTAATACAAGATAAAGCTTGATACATGAGAAACTGCATTTTGTGTTAGATGCTAAAATTTTCTACTGATATAAACTAAGTCTTGTTGAACTTAATTATAAGTAGCTTATGAAGAGGATTTGATTAGACGAATATGCTCTTAGAGAAATTTGTATATTTAGCGTCTGACGAGGTGATAATCTCTTTTAAGTTTTAATAATATATAATCTCTCCATAGAAACACTAATTACTGAGAACTGGTAATTACGTGTTCTCGATTTTATCGAATCTGTAATGTTTTGGAACTATTATGATTGATTTAGAGAGAGTAGAATAGTTGGAAGTATTATGATTTCGGAGTTTCAAAACATACAAGATAATAACAAGCAAGGCCTATTTGTATAATTGTATCAATTGCTTTCTTATGTCTTATCAAAACACACCTCCTTTTTTTTAGAGTATATTGAAGTAAAAGACATAGTCGCTATTTAATTAGCCGATGATTCTTGGTTTGCTGCTGACAAGATTTTGGCTACTAATTTCTCTTAAATTGTGACCAAATTGGGAATTACTAATTTTTTTTGAGCAACTGGAATTACTAATAATTCTAACATAGTAACAAACATGTGTACAGATTTTGGGCGCTTACCCATCGATCATAAACTAGATGAAAAATTTCCCACCAGAGCCTAAAGTCTTATAAACTCTAATAAGTGCGGTCAAACCCATCAAACTCTAATACTGTATGGGTTTGGCTCATCCCGCCAATTCAATAATTTAGTTTTACATCTATATAATATCTATATAAGATCTCAAGTAAAAAAAAGCCGTTAATGAGCATGAATGAAAGTTAAGGTTTTGGGAGATCGCCGTGGCGGGGACGGTGGCGGCAAGGCAACAACTTGGGCAAAAAATGAAACAAAAAAAAAAAATTACAAGTCGCACCATGATGCAGTATGTGGTCATGTGAACTGATGTTACTTTATAATGTTTTTGTTGTGGACTTATGGTCTTGCCTTGGGATGTTTTAATACGTGGTCTTTGATCGTATTTTGCGAATTAGATTTGGGTTTTACTGTTTTTGGTTTTCTCAATGACTGAAACTGATTGCTTGCTTCCATAAGAAGTTTTCGTGTGGAAAATATGTGTAGAAAAAATGCTATTGAATTATCGGTTTTTACTTTCAGTATATTATTGTTGAGTGTATTGGGCTGGTCAAAAAAATTGTTGTTGTACCGTTGCTTAATTTTTCCAGTAATCTAATACTAATACAATAAGAATTTGGTTAGAGCTTCATATTATCACAGAAAAAAATTATTAAAATGAAGCGAGTACTTTTATTTACAAGTGTTGATCAATAACATCGAAGATTCTCCAAGACCATCCAACCAAACTAACCAAAAATAGAGAAAGTTATAAAGATCTTCGTGTGATGTCACTTGTCAAAGACATTAAAACATTAGATGAAATCACCTTAGAACCATCTCTGCGATCTCCATATGCAGATTTCTCAATCAGCCTGAGCTCATTTGACACTTGAATCATGCTAGTCAAGGGCTCTCCTAAGTTGCATCCGATGCATCTCAACGCTAATCTAAGAAAAGCTCTAACCGGTGAAGCAGCTACACCACTACTCACATCTGAATCTATAGCCTCTCCATACCCGAACCTCCTCAATATCTTGGACACATGATGGTGAAGCGGGAATCGATCATCGTCGTCACAAGGTTTGATGAACAAGTCACCTAATGCTCGCAACATATCCGAACACATAGATAGCTCATCATCAACTTCTGCTATCTGCACAAGAGCTAACATGTACGCTCCAAAGCTATGGACATCAGTCTTTGTCGTGACCTTACCGGTTGACTTGTATTCATGATCGATAACTGGTAAGTAACACACACCAAGTCCATGTGTCTCCTTTAACGTATTTCGCCTAAACTCATGATACTTCTGTAACGCATCATCTTGAACAAATGTCTCTCCTTCCGGAATCGAGATACAGTTGCAGAAATTCCCGAGCTTGGCGATACCATTCCCGTCTAAGAAAATGGTGAAAGGATCAAGATTTGAATGGATGAAAGCTCTTGAGAACGCTGTGTGAAGGTAAGTCAAAGCATTTGCGACTTCTCTTGCTATCTTTATCCTCCTCAGGTTTCTCGGATTAGACGATGCAAGAAGTGGACCGAGAGTTATAATCTCTGCATACTCAAAAACTAAAACAGGAGGAGTGAACTCAAGACAACATCCCAACAGTTTGAGGAAGTTCTTGTGACCACTAACCATCGATGAGACCGCTATGTCGCGGCAAATCTCTTTGGTATCAAGCTCGTATTTCCCTTTCTTGATGAGCACAGGACGTTCGTCCAGGACGCCTTTGTAGCAGCGGTAATAAACATCGATCCTGGAAGCACGGTTGCTCTGGCTGAAGTTATCCGTTGCTTTGATGATCTGCTTGGAAGAGAAGTTCTTGATTGGATTGCATTTTCCATCACAACATTCAATTAGCTCCTTGAGAACTACCTCGCCGTTCTCTTTGACGTTCCTCTGCCTTTTCTTGGCTCCGATTGTTTTTGTTCTTAACCAACTCATGTTTTATAAGACTCAACAAGGCTTATCCGTTAAAGCACAAGAAGACAAAAGTTCATCTACTTGCCAGAGAAACTCCATTAATCCACTCTCAACAGCTGAAATTAATGAGAAGAGAGTTTAAATCATTGAGTTTCTCTCAAATCTTATCAGATCTCTAATCCCAAAACCACCCTCTTGATCTCTAATGTCTACGCAATAACTAAACCGGGTCTAAGAAATGTTCTGTAGTAGTTGATGAGTCTCATCACAATCAATGGAGCTAATGAACACCAAATCTCAAATGAAGAGATATGTGAAAACAAGAAATGTAATCCAAATCGTACCTCTGAAGCTAAAGCGCCATGAATGTTGCAGAAAAAGACAACGAAGCAACATCAAAATTGTATATTAGATAATGGGTATGGTCCACTAAAAAACAGAGAATGTAGTCGGCTAAAGAAAAGAGTTGACTTTCATGAGCAGCAAAACATGAGACGAAATGTGTTCACACTTTGTTTATTTCACATTAGAGCCAAAGTTACCAACATGAAGCTAAACATTATCCGAAAATGGTATCAACATGAACTCTTGAGACATCACTAAATTCTCAATCTTTCAAGAATACAGAAAACTAAATCAAGAGAATTTCTCAATAAATTTGAGCTCTTTAGCAACTTCAATCATACCACTAACTGGATCCTCCTTCTTGTATCTAACACATCTCAACGCCAATCTAAGAAACGCCTCAACCTGTGACCGTCTCTTAACCAAATCACCACCATCCCCAACATTCCAAATCTCTCTATCAACAATCTCTTCAAACCCACCTTTCTCCATAACCTCACCCACATGATCGTTAAGCGACATAGGAGTCTCCCCAGGTCCATCAAACACAGCAGCTCTTCCCGATAACAACACCAACATCACAACACCAAAGCTGTAAATATCAACTTTCTCCGTAACTTTCATCGTCCAGTAATAATCCGGATCGACGAATCCAATCACTCCTTTCACATCGTCCTGCACGTACAACTCCCCTTCCGGTATCGCAACGCAGAACCAGAAATCGGAAAGCTTCGCCGTCCAATCCTCGTCGACGAAAATGTTCGTCGGGTTTATGTTCCGGTGGATTATCGTCTCCGGAAACGCCGTGTGGAGGTAGCTCACGGAACTCGCTATCTCTTTCGCGATCTTCAATCTCACTTCCCACGGCAAGGCCTCTCCGGTTGAGATTCCTCCGTCTCTGTTGAGCGGTCCGTGTTCTGCGTACTCGCAGACTATAGCTGGGAGATCGAATTCTAAGCAGCAGCCGAGAAGCTTGAGAGCGTTTCTGTGGCCGCTCATCTGAGAGGAGACGGAGATGTCGCGATACGCTTCTGTGAAGCTTGAGAGGTTTTGGCTCGACCATTTCTTAATCGAGACTGGTCGTTCTTCGATTACGCCTGTGTACCAGATGAAGTATCCCCAGCTGGAGATGATTCGGCTCTCGGAGAAATTATCTGTCGCTTTTAGGATCTCATCGGAGGAGAAGCAGCGAATCGGATTTGTTTTGCCGTCGAAGGTAGCGATTAGCTCCTCCATTAGAATCCCTCCGTTCTTCAAATCCAATTTCGTCTTCTTCTTGCTCTTGCTCTTGCTCTTGCTCTTAATCATTTTGATCGATGAAGAAGATGACTGTAAGAGAGAGAGTGAGAGAGCAAATTTGATTTGTTCTTCTTTCTGAGAATTTGATTTGTTCTTCATTCTACGCCCAAAAAATAAATATTTCAATTTGATCCACATCTTCTTATTATTACAAATTGACACCTAGAGTTTTTAAAAGGTCATATTTACGTCCATTTCTCAGTGCTTTTTAAGTTCCAATTTCCATGTTCTTACAGCTTTTAGAGTATTACAATTTGACCCAAAACAATTATAGTTTCATTCTACGCCCCAAATAGATATTACAGTTTGATCCACATCTTCTTATTAATACAAATCCACTCAATAAAGTTTTTAACAAATCATCTTTGCGTCCATTTCTCAATCCGTCTAAGTTCCTTGGCAACTTCAATCATCTTTGGAACATGACCTCTATGACCAGTGCATCTGAGTGAGAGCATAAGGACTGCTTCCATTCGCTGTCTCTCGTGCTCTTCATCAACCAAACTCTCCAACATTTTAGGATCCAAGATCTCAAACACTCTTCCTTCTTCCACAAACTTGGAAACCCTATCTGAAATCCTCAGCTTCATCACATTCTGTTCGTACTCAAACAGACTCTCATCATCATTATCACTGCAACAATCAACCACTTCACAGTTTCTCGTCAAAAGATTTTGCAGCAAGACTCCAAAGCTAAAAACATCTGTATCCTCAGTGACTACACCACTCGTCACATACTTATACTCGAGGTAATCCAAAACTCCTTCTACTCTCTCAGCATCGACCTTAACAAATGTCTCTCCTTCTGGAATCGAGACACAGAGACAAAACCCACTAAGCTTTGCTGTTCCATTCGAATCCAAGAATATGTTGGAAGGTTGTATATCCATATGGATCATAGTTCTTGAAAACGCCGTGTGAAGGTAAGAAACCGCGATCGCGATCTCTTTCGCTATCTTAATCCGCGTTCCCAATCCCCACGAGAACATTCCAAGATTTGGAGTTTTGTAAGGTATACGTTCTGCATATTCGCAGACTAAGACAGGATACTCGAATTCGAGACAGCATCCTAACAGTTTGAGGAAATTCTTGTGACCACTGACCATCGATGAGACCGCTATGTCGCGACAGATCTTTTCTAGTGTATCTGATGTGTATAATTTCCATACGGGTCTTTTGATTAGGACAGGACGGTTTTCGAGCATACCTCTGTACATAAACTCGAATCGGACCAGGTGATTTCTCTCGCTGAAATTGTCGGTGGCTTCGAGGATTTGGTTAGCAGAGTAAGCTTTGATTGGATTGGATTGGCCATTGCAAAGCTCGACGAGATCTTCTAAGAAGACCTTCCCATTCTCTTGGAACAATCTTAGCCGTTGATTTGCTTCTGAGTTCTTCTTCGTCGTCTTCTTCCTCCAAAAATTCATCTTTTGATTTTTCATCAGTAGTACTCATCAAAAACTTTGAAGGAAAACAAATGATTAAAATACTATATTTCGTATGGGATGTTGATTAGTCAACACGTTTTGAGATCCGCTCATTTGCAATATTGATGATAGTCTTTAGTCTTTACATCAAGAGAGGTGACAAGAAAGGAGAAGGACAGGCCAACCATGATACAAGTAGCTTAAGAACTCAAGAGAACTATGACATCACTAAGAGATCCTCTATGTTCTGGATTATAAAGGCAAGTTTGGATATTCATACGAGCATAAAATATTTGTTACATAAACGCAGATTCAACCTCAGTTATAACACTTTGGTACCTTTGATGAAGTTTATAATGTTTATTTCATGACAATTTGACAAAACTTTCCTTTAAACTAGCCCTGGGCACGGAGCAAATACTAGGCAAAAAACAGGTATCCGTGATCCGATCCGATCCGTCCGGATATTTGATTTTCTGATCCGATCCGATCCGAAAATTTTCGGATATCCGAAAATCCGGATATTCGTAACTTTGTTTAATATCCGCGGATTATCCGCTCCGATCCGTTTGATCCGGATATCCGTAACTCTGTTTAATATCCGTGAATTATCCACTCCGTAAATATTTTAAAAAATATTTGTATTTAAAAAATTTCAGAAAAATCAATTTTTAACACAAAAAAACTATTAGTAGTTATTTTGTTTTAATTTTTTTTAGTGTTTAAATAATCAATTTAATGAATATAGATTTATAAAATTTAGATATAAACATAACAATCATCCAATTTATATATGTAATTTTATATATATAGATATATCTATATGTATAACGGAGCGGATCGGATATCCGGCTTTTAAAATTTCAGTATTTGTGATTTGCTCCGGTTTTAACGGATATTAATTTTTAGTATTTGCTTTGCTTTGTAAAATTACGGTTATCCGGATTTTTCGGATCGAATCGGAACGGATAACGGATCGAAGCAAATATAACGGATAATTTGCCCAGACCTACTTTAAACTTACATTTGATTACACTCTGTTCGTACTTTATTAGGTTACAAACTTACAACAGAAAAATGTACACCTGGCTTCTGTCTGTTTCCAAAAGTGAGCACGTGTCTTTTCTTCGGTCGGTGTGGCCTCTTAGGTCAAAGTCAAACCGGACCGAGATATTGACTTTACACAAAGTAGTTTGACTGATTTGAACTTTGACAAGTTCTTCTATGGCGTTGTGTTTGTTGACCACTTCAATCATCTCAATGCAAACCCAAAAATTGCTTACACCGAAACCCTCACTACCACCGTTCCAGGTAGTTCGAGTCTACCATTTTCAGAAGCACTTTGAGATTAGAAGAAATTGGTTTTTTTTTTTGTGTTTTGCTGTAAAAAGTGAACATCTTTGAAAAATGGATTCGATGGTGAAGAAACTGAAGCAAAATCTGAGTTCTGGGTCGTTCAGGAAAAAGCCGGAGAAAAGCACGAAGAAGGAACAGAGGTTCTTGGAGAACGGAAGCATCTTCTTGAAAGAGCTCATCGCTGACTGCAACGGCAAATCCATTCCCATACGCAGCTTCACTACTTCCCAAATCCGAAAAGCCACCAAGAACTTCGACTCCACTTGTTTCGTCGCCGAAGAAGGTTTCTACATATGGTACAAAGGCATCATCGAAAACAGATCATACATGATCAAGAGATTCTCCGAGTATAAAGTCACAGATCGCCGAGTGGGAGAAGTCTACAAAGACATCGTCCTCTCTGCTCGGATGAGCAACCACAACAACTTCCTTAAACTGCTTGGATGTTGTCTCGAGTTCCCTTTTCCTGTTCTGGTCTTTGAGTTCGCAGAGCATGGAGTTTTGAATCATAGAGGACGTATTATGATCAACGGAGAGGAATCTTCATTGCCGTTGAGTTTAAGGTTGAAGATTGGGAAGGAGATTGCAAATGCATTGGCTTATCTTCACATGGCTTTCCCTAAGATCATTATATATAGAGATGTGAAGCCAATGCATGTTTTCTTGGACGAGAATTGGACCGCAAAGTTGTCTGATTTGTCCTTCTCGATATCGCTTGAGGAGGGAAAAACACAGATAGAAGCTGATGACGTGTTGGGTACGTATGGGTATCTGGATCCATTATACTTTGCAACATTGATTGTGACAGAGTATACGGATGTGTACAGCTTTGGAGTGTTTTTGATGGTTCTTCTCACTGGGAGATCGGTTTACTTCACAGGATCTGAAGGGTATCCGGTAGATATTCTTGGATATGTGAAGGGGTTATATGAGAATGACAAGCTCAATGGAGAAATAGATTGTATGTTGATGAAAGACATGACAAGAGCTCAAAGATCTCAGGTGGAAGAGTGTATTTTACTTGCGTTGAGATGCTGTAAGGAGAGGAATGAAGACAGACCGAAGATGATTCATGTAGCTAAGGAACTAAAGCGGATTGAGACTTCATTTTGAGAGATTCCTCTGTTTTTCTGATTGGACCTATACACAACTTCTTCTATTTACATTTGCTTGGACTATATGTAGCTAAGTAAAAAAAATCTACAAAGTTTTGCGGTCAGGTCTCTTTTTCTAAATGCTCGAATTATAAGACAAATATGTCATTCAATCATAGATAAGTTCTATTCAATCATAATGAGGTAATGTCTGAAACGCCAATCAAACTTTTTAACTGGGTCCAAGATCCAACACAAAACCTACAGTGTGGATACTTCACCACAACACAAACACTATCTTGAGAGTAGAACTTTCTATAATTGTTTCTCATGCAAAACATTCCTTCAACAATAGACTCCATAGATCACAATGTAACAAGCAAGGTTCTATGACAGACATCCTCAAAGAGAGATGCCGTGTTCTGTATCAGTAGTCCAGTACCTTGGAGCATACGGTTTAAAGATCACATATGTTGTAGCTGATACTAACACTTACGTGTATAAGAGCCTCATCTTTTATGAGGGAGATACTTCCCCAAGACAAATATGATATTACAATATGATGCATTACAGTTCATATACATAAAGTAGCATCTGAAACAAAGAACCACTTTCAGTATTTAACAAGAAAATGCATTAACATTTCAACATAACTGTTTTAAATTGACAGAAGATATATCTCTCAGGTATTATTATTGTTCAAGCATTATACACACACAGGCCCAAAAAAAAACATATGAGCGCAAATCACATAGTCATATGTGCACCTGAGCTTCGCGGATAGATATTATGCATGAGCCTGAGAGTTCCATTTTTCAGAACAGAAGTAAATGATTTCCAAACGTTGGCTTTGTAGTCCGAGAACAGAGGATCTCTAAGATGATGCCTGAATCCGCTTGATTTGGTTAGCCACTTGGATCATCTTCGGCCTGTCTTCATCTTTCGTCTCACAACACATAAGCGCAAGTTCAATACACGCTTCCGCCTGCGATCTTTCACCACTTGTAATCTCATTTGCCATCAGTGGATCGATCACTTCACCGAGCTTCCCATTCTCTTGTGAGCCTTTCACGTAGCCAAGAATACGATGAGGAGTCCATTCACGCCTCCTGGGGTCAAGAGCTGGTCTACCAGTGAGAAGAACTATCAAGAAAATTCCAAAGGCGTACACGTCGGTGTATTCTGTTACCGAAGCGTTTTCAAAGATTACTGGATCGATGTAACCGTGTGTTCCTGACACAATAGTTGTTATTCTTGATTTTCCTTCAGGGAGTGTTTCGGCGAGGGAGAGATTGGACAACTTTGCGGTTAAGTTCTTGTCCAAGAAAATGTTCGTTGGCTTAACATCTCTATGTATGGTGATCTTTGAGAACGCCATGTGAAGGTAAGCCAAAGCATCTGCAATCTCCTTTGCAATCTTCAACCGTAAACTCAAAGGCAATATAGGTTGCTCCACGTCAGTTACCATAAGACCTCCTCTGTCATTCAGAACACCGTGCCCTGCGTTTTCAAACACGAGAACCGGAAGAACAACCTCGAGACAGCATCCAAATAGTTTAAGAAAGTTGTTGTGGTTGCTCATCCGAGCAGACAATGCAATGTCATTGTAAATCTCTGAAACTCTGCCTTCTCTCATTAGTTGATTGGAGAATCTCTTGAACAAGTAAGGCTTATCTTCGATGATACCTTTATGCCATTCGTAGCCGTCCCCTTTGGCGACAAGATAACTGTAGTCGAAGTTATTGGTTGCTTCTAGGATCTGGGAACAAGAAAAGGTGCGTATAGGAATTGACTTACCGTTACAATCAGCGATAAGTTCTTTCAACAAGATGCTTCCGTTCTCCAAGAGGCACTTTTCCATCGCCATCTCCATCTCCCTCTCTTTTTCCTTCTTTTTCCTCCATGACTTGGATCTCAGTTTCTGCTTCAGTTTCTGCTTCAGCTTCTTCAGCTTTTTCACCATCCATCCCATCTAACAAACAACACTTTTTTGTTTTAATAAGCGGCAGAGTAGTTTTCCAAAAACAAGAAAGACCTATAAGATCTGAAAGCATACACAGATTAGTACTTCTTGAACAAGGAAGACAAATTGCCAACCATTGACTTTATGGACCGGGACTCATCATGATCAATATTCTTCTGTTGTTGTTGTTGACACGTTTCATATTCTAATACATGTTGGAACAGAATAATAAAGATTCGAGAGCTTTGGTTAACGTAGAAACCCCAGTCAAATTGACAGATTTCGCCAGAGCATATAGTTTCTCAAATCAATAATACCAAAACATTTTGCACTATTTGACGCTACAGAAGTTGCCAACATGTTCCATTGCCTAACCCTGATACGCTGGAAGAACCACATTCAAACCATATTCGATTTATCTTGCATAATGTGGACTTACCTCTCACTGAATAAAAACCTTACACTATGCAACATCATATACCACTAGAAAAGACCAAAACATATTATGTCTCAATTTCACGAATATGAATCTACAAGAAAAGGTGCTAGATTATAGTTTTTTTCAATTATAGGCCAATGCTCATAGTGTAATGAATCAAATCAAAGAGCTCGTTTCCATTCACGAATTCTCTTCACTGAACTATAAGAGTACATGATTACAAAGTACAGAGTAAGAAGAAGTCAACTTTAAATTTTGTTTGCTTACCGTTAGTTAGCTTCAAGAAGACGATGTTTCAGATAAACGCAGTACATAAGAATGCGACTGATCTCAGCTTGGAATCTGAGTTTTCGCAGATGGCGACGCGCCACTGATCTCCACTACGTTCCCGCGCGTAATGGCACACGGTGAAGAGGCGGAACAAGCAGGAACGCACGGTTTTTAAGAGCCCTGGATAACTTCTGCTTCCCCGTCTCGTCACCACCAATCCAACGGTAAGCTCCATCTTCTCCCAAAGCCACTTTCTTCTCCAACTTCCGGCCGGCGTAGAATGCCCGGCGGAAACTATGTAGTACACATCAGACTCAGAGGAATACTCATGGGACTTTATTTGGGCCTATGAGAGAAATGCCCATAGAACTTAATTGGGCCTTGTTGAGTTCATCAGAAGCTTTATATTTTCCACCAACAAAAAAGGGCACAGAAGATTGATTATTTTGAGGGTGGAATCGATGAAGAAGATGTATCTGAATTCTGGGTCGGGAAGAAGAAAGAAGGAAAACGAAATGAAGAAGGAAAGATGGTTTCTGGACAACGGAAGCATCTTCTTGAAAGAGCTTATCGCTGATTGCAACGGTAAATCCATTCCCATACGCAGCTTTTCTTCTTCCCAGATCCTTAAAGCCACCAATAACTTCGATTCAAGCTGTTTCGTCTCGGAAGATGCCTACTTTAAGTGGTATAGAGGTAAAATCGAAGATAGATCTTACATGATCAAGAAATTCTCAGAGGATAAAGTTGTTGGAATCGGAGACAGAGCTGACGAGGTTTACAACGACATTGTTCTGTCGATTCGGATGAGTAACCACAGCAACTTTCTAAAACTGTTAGGATGTTGTCTCGAGTTCCCTTTTCCTGTTCTGTTGTTTGAATTCGCAGAACATGGAGCTCTGAATCGTAGAGGAGGTGTTATGACAAACGGGGAAGAATCTTTATTGCCATTGCGTTTAAGATTGAAGATTGGGAAGGAGATTGCGAATGCACTGACTTATCTTCACATGGCCTTCCCTAAGATCATCATACATAGAGATGTTAAGCCAATGCATGTTTTCTTGGACAAGAACTGGACCGCAAAGCTGTCTGATTTGTCCTTCTCGATATCTCTCCCTGAAGGAAAAGCAACAGTGGAAGCTAAAATAGTCCTGGGAACATTCGGGTACCTTGATCCGTTATATCATGACACGCGTTTTGTGACAGAGTATACAGATGTGTATAGCTTCGGGGTGTTTCTGTTGGTTGTTCTCATTGGAAGACCAGCTCTCGTTTCCACTGGATCTGATGGTGATTACGAAGGTGTTCTTGGCTATGTGAGAGGCTTGGTTGAGAACGGGAGGCTCAGTGAAGTAACTGATCCAATGATGGTCACAAGTGAGCAGAGAGTGCTGGTGGAAGCTTGTGTTGTGCTTGCGTTGAGATGCTGCGAGGAGAGAGATGAAGACAGACCAAAGATGATCCAAGTAGCTAAAGAGCTCAAGCGGATGGAGACATCATTGCGTAATTAAACATCACAAGAACATGAGTGCATTTAGGGTTTCCAAAAGAAGAGCAATCAGTTGCTTGGAGAAAGAAAGCTCAGGTTCTTACATACAACAGATAAAAGAAAGCTCGAAAATGAGAAGATCACAGCAAGTTTTTTCTATAGATCTGTTGTGAGTCTCACCAGAAAATTTGTGGCCTCAAATATTATGATTCTCTATCTTCTTGAGTTCTCTTGCAATGTCTATCATACGAACTTGCACGTTGTCTCCTGGTCTGAATCTTACACATCTAAAAGCAAGCTCAATGAATGCTTCCATATGCTGTCTTAGACGCTCGGGGATGTCGTCATTCACGCTTTCCAACGTGGACGGGTCTATCAGCTCAGTCAACAGACCTTGGTCCAGCAACTTCCCAGCGTAGACAGGCAACACAGGAAGATAAACAGCGACTTCCGAAGTGTACTCAGACCTTCCTGTCAAAAGAATCAGCATGATGATCCCAAGGCTATAGATGTCGACATTCTCAGTTACCAAACCTGTTTTGAAGTAATCTGGCTCTATATAGCTTGATGTCCTGCAAACCGTGTCAATCACGCCAGATTCTCCTTCTGGAATCAGTACGCTGAGGCTGAAAGAAGAGAGCTTGGCAGACCAATTCTCGTCCAAGAAGATATTTGCAAGCTTTAGATCCCTATGGATTATAGTTCTTGGGAACTCGGTGTGAAGATACGTTACAGCTTCTGCAATTTCCTTAGCGATCTTCAATCTCACATTCCAAGGAAATGGCTTTGCGCGTCTTATACCGTTAAGAGCTCCATTCTCAGGGTATTCACATACGAGAACCGGGTGAGGAAACTCTAGACAACAGCCTAAGAGCTTGAGAACGTTCTTGTGGCTACTCATCAATGATGAGACCGCAATGTCACGGTAAAAGTTGTCAGCGTCGAAAAGGGAACAGTCTTGGAATTTCTTGATGAGTACGCACCTGTTTTCAATTATGCCTTTGAACCACACGAATCTGTCTTCAGAGATTACGTAGTTCCAGTCGAAGTGGTTTGTAGCTTGAAGGATTTGGTTGGAGGAAAACATACGGATGGGATTGTACTTACCTCCTGAAGTTGCTATGAGTTCCTCCAACAATAAGCTCCCATTCTTCTGGAAATGGATCTCCACTTCTTTCTTCTTCTTCTTTTTGCTGAACAAACGCAACATCTCTAAACCCAGAAATTGAGTTTGAAGAATGAAGATGGTCTTCTGAAGAAAGGGACGCGAGAAAGAAAGAGAGTTGGAGACGCAAGAACATGTCAAGTCAACGAAGTCAACTACATGATTGGAGTTTAACATTCTTTACTTTGTAAGTAATAAAACAATATTTTGTTGAAAAATCATCAACAACAAAAATTCTTTAAATATATTAACGTTCTATGATTAACAATTTATCAATAACTGGTTAAAATTCCCGAGTTTAAAACTATTAAGTAATAATTTGTTTTTGGATATATCAAATGTGAATAAACCAGATTTTTTTCACTTTATGACATTATGTACTGATAAAATTACGTATTTCTTGAAGATGTAATTGTTATTATAGGCTCTAGCATTTGTCCAATTTTCCCATCAGGAGGGAAACCAGATTCAGGAATCAATTCACACCATCGAAAAATCCAAAATTGCTAGCTTGAAATGAAAAAGAAGATAATGAAGAAGAGAACGTTTATTCTTGGATTACTTTCTCAGTTTTATTAATGAACAAGTGAAATGGAAATAGGTAGGAAATGAATTAGATCACATAAAATAGTATTATTACATAATGAAGATATAGCTTAGTGCATGTAGTAGCTGAAGAGGGACACAAGGGAAGCCCCAACCAAAGAGCCGAGAGCAGGCAATGCAGCCGAGGCGGCGGATGAGGGTCCTGGTGCCGGAGCTCCGACTTCCTCAGCAGCCATGACGGCGGTCATGGAGGCAGCAGCGAAAAGCACACCGCAAGCAATCTTCTTCATCTCCATTCTTGAGACCTGAAAGGGATTTCTCTTCTTCTTTTTATTTACTTTTTTTTTGTTGTGTGTGTGTTTTTTTTTTTGAAGTTCTTGCAGGTCTGAGGAATATGGATGGTGTTGATGAGGGATTTATATGTGTGGAACTTGTGTTATTTTTAGTAATATTTTACCTAAAAAGCAGAGCTAATTTTAAGGAAAATCAGGGAAATAAGATTATGATGGTCAAAATTAACTAAATCACCGTTGAATGTGGCTATAATTGCGGTTAAAAGAGTTGTGATGTTGTGGCTTAGATTTATTTTAGCATTTCCGTTTGTATATTCTTGTCACTTGAACATGATCCGCAACAATTTTGAAAAACAAACCTTAGGGTTTTCACATATACAAAAGCTAACCAAACGCAAAATTATCTTATACGTCATTAATGTATTAATGTTGTTTTCAATATCGACGAACTCGAAATACTACATGAGATTTCATCTAAAATGACAAAATCTTGAAATAAACAAGACTATATTACATTACCAATACAATGTAATTTTACAAAATATAATCCTCATTACCAATCTTGTTCAGCAATCGGAGAGTAGTGACAAGGGAGGAGAGACTTATCTCGTGGCTGCCACCACTAGTTACTTGGATGAAGCTAAATACGGATGGGGCCTCTCGTGGTAATCCGGGGTTGGCAACAGCAGGAGGTGTGATACGTGACGGTGACGGACAATGGCATGGAGGATTCTCGTTGAATATTGGACGTTGCACAGCACCAATGGCGGAACTGTGGGGCGTTTACTACGGTCTTTGCATTGCGTGGGAGAAGGGGGTCTCGAGACTGGAAGTCGAGGTGGACTCTTCACTGGTGGTAGGTTTTCTTCAGACAGGATCTGTGACACACACCCACTGTCTTTCCTGGTGCATCTGTGCCATGGCTTCTTATCAAAGGACTGGGAGGTCCGGGTTACTCACGTGTATAGGGAGGCCAATCGTCTAGCTGATGGATTGGCTAACTATGCTTTTACTTTGCCACTAGGGCTTCATGTTTTTGATTTTGTTCCTTCGGTTCTGTTAAGTGTATTGCGGGATGATGAGCGTGGCGACTCACGTCCTCGGCAAGTTCGTTTGTAGTACTTTTTCTTGTTTGAATAAACTGGGAGCTAGCTCCCGGTGTTACACCAAAAAAAATCTTGTTCAGCAATTCTACGTATACACACGGTAGCAACAGTACGTACCTAAATACATTTATACACTAAACTATCTATATATACATGCTACAACATATTCTTGTCCTAGAAATTTAGGGTACAACCAATCAAGAAGCTATTTCATTGGATCGTCGAGTCTCAAGTTCGTGCTCAGCGACCATAACACAAGAATCTGCTTCAAGCAAAGGAACCGAACTGTTCATCTTCATAAGTATCTCACCGGTCAGAGAATCGATCCTATCCGTGGTACACTGTACATCAGGTGCGATCCCTACTTGATCAATTTGGTGCAGAGACGGCGACAAATACTTAGCTACCGTCACAAACAAAGCCGAGCCGTCGTCTAGCTCTGTTACGCTCTGGATTTTCCCTTTCCCAAACGTGCGGCGACCGACAAGAATAGCTCGACCGTTATCGTGTAAAGCACCTGCCAGAATCTCACTTGCACTCGCACTTCCTTCATTCACCTGTTCAACATTTGATCAAGATATACACAGACACTTATGGACCTCGGACATATTGACGTATACACCAAGCATCTTTTGAATTGAAACCTAACAGATTGCACCATATGGATTATCTAGCCAAGCTTTAATATATGAAGTTACTTACAAGCACGACAAGTGGATCGTGAGTCACGGCATGTCCAGCAATCATGTTGATAGGCGATGTGACACCTTCACGGTCGATTGTATACACAAGGGTCTCATCTCCATCAAGCCATAACTGTGCAACGTCGAGTCCAGCTTTAACTAGACCTCCCTGCATTGGAAAATGGAAATTACAAAAGGTAAGTAGCAGATAGACAATATCTCGCTATATAAGAACAAAACCTATAAATTTACCGGATTGTTCCTTAGGTCTAGGATGTATGACTGAACATCCTGATTCTCCATCTCGTGTACCGCATTTTCCAAATCTGACGCTGCAGTCTATTACAAGCTTCAAAAATCAGTGAACTATACATAATTACATACCAAATATCACTATCTTTCTGCTTTTTTCACAAACACTAACCTGAGAAAATGCTGTGAGTTTGACATAACCAGTTTTTGCTAGACGGCCATCGGATGTCGTATGCGGGATAATAGCACTTGATATCGGAGATAGCTTAATGTAATCTCTAGGTAACTTGACCTTTACGTTACGCATATTAGAGAGACTTTTAATAAGTAAATCACCCAAGAACAAATCTAAGATATATAAGTACCGGTTATAATCATACCTCTCGGTAACCGGAATCCTTCCCTGATCCATTAACCTGCAAGAGATGACAATAACATTTCAACAAAGAGAATGCAGCAGAAAAAGATAGAGAAGACGAAAGAGAGTACGCACACTCTTAAGTTTAACTGTCACAAATGTTCCAACTCTGCCTCTCAGCTTTTGGGCTGCTGCTTCGCTATCGATATCATCCACTTTTTCACCTGAAAATCTCAACAAGAAACAGAACAGAGTTTTATTTGTTGTTGTTAAAGAACAAAACAAAACAGAGTTTTCAGAAATCTAGTTGTGGTAGGGATAAGGACAAATTTACCATTAATCTCGACTAGTTCCTCGCCTTCATGAATACCAGCACGATCCGCCGGGCTACCTTCTATGCAAGACATAACAACCTACATTGGACTCTACCATGAAACAACATCTATCTACTTCATCCTCACAAAATCAAGAAAAAACCGGTATTGAAAAATATAATGAAAAACTAAGCCTCAAGATGTGTTTTGGTCACTTACAAGATGACCTGTTCTTGGCTCTGAGTTGATGAAAAGGCCAACGCCTTGAAGATTTCCGTCGCTACCAATTCTGAAACTTTGGTACTCCTGCAAGTCAAGTAACCAACCAAACGTCAAATCATGCACAGAAGAAACAGTTAAAGAACACATTCATGGAGGAATAATCAGTATATGCAAATTACAAGACCTTTGGGCTAATGATTCGAGTAAAAGGATCACCGAGCGTAGAGAGCATCGCTTTGATCTTTCCATAAGCATCATCTTCTGATCTTAACGGAAACATCTCCACCATCGTTTGCTGCAACCTTGAATCCCAATCTGCACAAACAATATTGTAAACTTCCCTCACCATCATCTCTACATAATCCTCCCACAAATTCAGTAAAATCTGAACATTCATTACCTTGGTGATTAAATGTTGGATCGACGAAAGTTTCTCTAATCAAACCCCAAGCTTCCACAAGAGTTCTCTGTACTCTAGTCACCTTAACAAGACATCACAACACAAAAAGATTCAGGGAAGTTGAAACAGAGGATTCATAAAAAAGAAGCTCAATCACCTCACGAGCGCGTGAAACGGGGAAAGCGATAGTCAGAGACTCAGCGAGTGCCGGAGAATCACAGCAGGTCGACGACGAAACCGCTACGGAAACGGCGGCGGCTAAACCGAGCAATCTTCTTCCAACGGTATTGTCCGTTATCACACCATGGCTCTCTGTTTCGAGCCCTTGACGCGAAGACGATGCAAGACAAGGCCGTTTCTTGTGACGCCTACAGCGATTGAAGCTTGGAGATGGAAGAATCGGAGACGGAATAGAAGCGAGTTTCCGGGAGTTCGGGAAGTGTAACAGAGGAAGATCTAGTTTTGGAATCACAGTTTTTTCCATGTTGAAATTTGAAGAGAAAACGTTGAAATCAGTGAGAATTGAGAAATGTGAAATGATTTTTATTGTTTGTCTCTACTCTCTAATCTAATGACGTGTTTAAGAATTAAGACATTTAAATCAAACTGTGGACGATTCTTTGTAGGGCCCACTTGAATCTTTGTGGCGTAGAGATTTTTTGCTGTTGCGTATCTGAAGTAAGAACTGGAATCAACAAGTACACGTGTTGAGACTTACATGACGTCAGTGACTCAGTCGTGTCAGAGAGGATCTATAAGGATGGACCAGAGAGTGTGAGTAAGGCCCATTTTGTGTTTTGATTTGGGCCTGTAACGGGAACTTTCTTACAATACTTGTTGTATACTCTTTTCTTTTCTTTTTCCACAAAAAAAAATATTCTAAACTTTCACTATTTGAAATCTCTTTGAATAACAAAATTTCATAGGTGCATGTTAAGGCCTTTGAAATTTGAACCAGCACCTCGGAATGTTTTCAAAGCGATCGATAATGGTGTATTTCTTTAGCTTTAATATGAATTACATAAACGAAAACGTTAGGGACCAAATATTAGTCGGAATCACAACAAATAGATTTAGTCAAAAAAATTCGTGGTTATGTATCTCGTAACTCGTAAGTAATTGATGTTGATTCATCATAAATAATCATATGATCAAGAAGACTTTTGATAAAAGGGTATACATATGAATTAGTACTTGGTTTTGGCAGCCATATAGATAATCCATGACACGTGAATGCAATTAAAGTGTTGCATGTGCATGCATCGGGGGAAATGGAACTGAAATTTAGGGTTTTGACTTTAGAGATGGAATGTTTACTAGATCGACATGCACTTCATCTCCAAATTGATTGCTTCCCCTTTGTAAGGTAATTTTTGTAAGTATGGGGTTCCTCATAATTCATAAACCCATCCCTCTCGTATATTTTGGCTTTCACATTAGTCCCAACGTGAACGTACTCTTTCGTTCTGAGTTCCGAGACCAAAATTCAAATTTAACGATCTTATTATCAATTATAAAAACACTACCAATATTCATCACCACACTGGTCCACATACATATCTAGATATATTTAGTAGTATTTACTTATAACTATTAACTAAACAAGGTATGGAAGTTATCATGATAGCTAAAGCGTGTGAGAAATGCACCGGTGGAAAGAAAGTATACGATGAATAGAACGAAACTATTATATTGTAACCACTTGATTAATTTTATACTAAATAATTACCATGTTAATGATACTATAAGAGAGATAGTATGAGACATAATAGCTTTTCAGAATATCCAACTAGATCTGCTTATATGTTACATTTCTTTTTTTTTTGGTAAAGGCACTCGTTTAATGAAATCACGTATATATTACTTTTCTTTTTACTTGAATATCAGTAATGTTTGAAACATTACAAGTATAGTAAAATGTACATGCTACCGTTTATTTACGTAAAATTTACTGTGCTGGATTCATCTAAGTAATACACATGTAGAGTTAGTATACTTCACTTTAGTTTTGTTCCCCTGAAATAGTCCATATAAAACTGAAAAATATTAACCAAATACACCTTACACCTTGTAAAAAAGAAAATATGAACAACTGGCTTTTCTTTTTTCAATAACAGTGAGGAATTATACTTTCAAATTTGGTTGGTTTCTGAAAAGTAATTGAACAAAAAGAAAGAAAAAAAAGGAGGTATGGGAAAGGAGATAAAGACACATTTCACTTAAAGCATTGTTGCAGACACAAAAGAGAGGGTTGAAGAAAAAAAAAGACAAAAAAGAAGAGAGGAAAAATAATTAAGTGAGAGAGAGAGGATAACAGACCTGCTCTTATCAAAGTCCACTGTTCATAAAAGAAAAGAGTACCTGAATGAAAATACCTTCACTGACAATTCACTTACGTTATGTGGTCCAATTTTTGTTGCTGTCAAAATAAACACTCCACTATTAGAAAATGTATCGTTGTTACTAAGTTGACCAAAACTCCACTTGATGAAATTGATATCAATCATCCAATCGAGCATCTGCATAATCAAAGCGCAATAGATCTGGTAGGTTTCTCGTGATAATATTTTGATCAAAAGCAGAATAATTTATTTTTATTCTGGCCGACTACGCTATTAAGTTGAATGATACCGAATTCGCATTTTATATTTTGTCTGAATGTGAATTATTCAGTGCAAGTCTCATTTCCGGAAGAAAAAAAAAAGTAATTTCTAAATCATTCTAAAGATGAACATTAAGTTTCGAAAGTTTCCAATGTTTTTGAACTTTTGTGATGAAATGATTCCTTAAAACTTCGAAATAGTTTTCTTTAGTAATTGTGGGTAAATTTTCATAATTTCAATGGTTGATGTTGATGAATTGTTTAAAGATATATTGTGTAGGATAGATTTATATGTATGTGGGTGGATATATAATTTAATATACTTGTAAGGGTAATCAATGTAGGAAAGGTTGATGGGTAAAATTGGGAAATGGGGAAAAAGAGTGTGGGTATTTCTTAGGAGTTGTGTTAACCTCAAAATAGAATCTCTTCTCAAAGTAATTGGAAAGACAAAAGTCGATGCCATGTCCAATCATAACAAATAATTTTTTTTTTGTTATATAAAAGCACCAATAAAATCAGATACGTATGTTTTTTCACCTTTTGTTTTCTTTTCATTTTCCTGGTATCATCGGCCCCTCGGTTCTGTGATGATCTCGTTCTCACCCTCTAGCTTCAGTGCTTAACATACACACTGTCGTTGTATATATGCATATATGTGTCTTGTCAGCTTGTATATAGATGATGCATTGTATACAAAACTTTTTTACTATTCCAAATAAGTATCATTAGTGAGACTAAACCATGTAGGATATTTTTTATATATACGATGGTAAATTGGAAATAAAAACTCATCTCAGAAAAATGTGGTAATCTAGTCACGTTTGATCTTTGTGTAACTATCATTTGTACTATAGCAATGTACGAAAACTTATCTTAATGAGTTTGAAAATTCTGTATTGTTTGTTTTGTTTGAGGGTTAATATTATTAAAAAAAAAACTTTATAGAAAAAGTGTTCTTTGTAATATTTGTTTCTTTAATTAGTTTTCTCAATTTTTTTATTTCCTTGGGATAATATTCGCTGGTGAAAGAAACCCAACACTACATACAACTTGGAGAATCTACTCATGCATGATGATCAAATAACTTTAACAGGAGTAGAAAACATAAAGTTGATCAAATAAAGAATATGGACAAAAGAACACGCTCGGACAATGATCACGAGCCAACGAGACCTCATCTCTAACGATTATATAATATGTAACAAGAAGAAAATGTTTAAAAGTTGGATCATACTATATTGTTAATACTTAATAGTACGCGAATAGTTTAAAAATTATAATTAAAAAATATAAAGTTTATTTCAACCAGATGTCCGTGATAATTGCTAAGATGAATTCCAAAAAACGAAAAGGACTGAAACAAACGACGTACACATGGAAAATTATCTTACAAAGTTTTAGGCAAATGAATTTGACAATAATTTTAATCTAAATTAGAAACTTCTGTGGAGTATACAATTGTACATAATTTAATTCTGATCTATTTTCCTATACAATTATTCTTTTGAAATTAAGTCATGAAATTCATTTATTCAATTTCTTTATGTTTGCTCCTTTGAGGTACCCGTGATTAATCATGAGTCAAGCTCAATTTGGCTTCTTTCTCCCTTTTTCTTTTGCATGTTGGGGCCTCCTTCAAACAAAGTTGTCGAAAATCATACATAGCTACATTAAACTTCTTTATGTACTACTTAATTAATAGTTATTTCTTTTACTCTTTTCATATACAACTTCATTAAATCTTTACGTATATGTATAGACAAAACGAATACGTTAAAAAATGTTTTTTCTTACATACTCATAATAAGATAATAAAATAATTAAACAGTGTACGTACGTGCGTGGCCATTAAATTAAATTAAATGTGGAAGATGGAGATTTGAGCCACGGCAGACAAAGCTGTCTCCTTCAGATCAGCCTTGGAATATGAACAGTAAGAATAAAAACAAAATTGAATTAGTAATTTACATTTGCGTTTCTCGACATGATCATAGGAAATTGTAAAGTAATTAAAATTTTCATTACGGAACTAGTACTAATATAGCTTGGGGATTTTAAAAAGTAGGAATTAAGGCTTTTTATTTAAGTTTTTTTTTCGGACAAAACATAATGTCTCCATTTTTCGGCTTTTTATTTTGTTCATGTGTGTCTCCATTTTCTCATGGAATAAGGCAAACATTTTCCTTTCCCATTCCCTCTAGATTGATAAAATTAATAGATAATTAATTTCTACCAATTTTTTCCTCTATTTGGTCCCCCAGTCATACCCTCGATAAGAACTACTTAAGTGTTTATTTGTATACCAATATAAATATATATATCGGTGGAGAAATGTGGAGAAGTTTTGGGAAGATGAGATGGGGTCAAAGGAAGAGAGGTAGGGATGGTCTATATCTCCCAACAAAGGGGTAGGAAATTGATTGGTAATAAATGTTGTCTGAATCCTACATAATTTAAAGATGTGCGTTTATAACTTTTTCAGATTTTCTACTGTTTAATTGCAGCTTGTGATCAATGTAAAAAGAATCCATATGTGATATTTATATACATCACTCACTACAAAATGGGATTTGTGCATATTTTCTTGGATCAATTGTACGTTTTCATGAATATTGATGCAAAATTTTTTATCCTTATATACCAAATCTTCGCAGCACTTACTATCGCCTATATACATGTATTCGTGCTATTCGGTGCTAAGATCAATATTCTAGAAATGCACACTATTTTATCAATCTTAATGTTCCATCGAAGTTAAACTTTTTAAAATATCCAGAAATCGTGGTCTAATAACGCAATGTAACATTTTAGTTTGGTTCAAATACTTTTAAGAAAGAAAAAAATTTATCTTGTAAATGAAATAAATACAAAAAAAAAAGCAAGCATGTGGGTTTTTTTAACTGGAGGAGTTATGAAAGTTGAGTCATTTGTGTGAGAGTGTGTGTAGAGAAAGAGAGAGATGGTCAAAGGAAAAATGAGATGTCAAATCAAATAACAGTGAGTGAGAGAGAGAGAAAAAGAACTGTTGATACCATCAATCTTTGCTCCCAAATCTGCCCAACCCATCACACCCTTAGGGCTCCACTCTCTTCTCTTTTGTTTTTTTATATCACTCTTCTTCACATTACTTTTTGCCCCTTCTTCACCCATTTATCATCATCTTCATGTACATATACATACATGTGTGTATACATGGCTGCATGCATACGTATGCAAATCCAAGCAGCACCAAGGAATATTCACTGTTTATGCATACCTTTATACATTTTTAAGATTAGGTTAATATCTGATTGTATCTATGTTATATATGCCTAAATCGAGAGATAATCGTTTGGTTTCGAATCTTAAGACTATATTTAAAAGTGAATCATATATAGGTAAAGAGATGTAATGTTCCTTCATCGAGCAAATATGTCTCTCCACTAACAAAAAGGAGGAGAGAAAGAAAAAAAGGAGCATATTGAAAAGCTCTTTGCAGGAAGAAAAGCCTCTCTCTAACTGTAATCCTAGTTACACAATCAGATCCAAATTGGATCTTGGATTCTCAATTACCAACAAACTGACACATAACAAAAACTGTAAATACAATAACAAGAAAATCACTTGTCGTCCGGTATTTCTTTCTTTCATAATTAGTATAAAATAAAGAATTGGTTTTAATGTTGCACCACGTTAATTATTATTACTTATTCGAAAAAAAGTCTGAACATCACTTCATATATATTTGTTAATTATCACAAGACGACCATTTCGCATAAAGATAAAAAAAATATCAAAAAATAAACCAGCAAATTTTGACTAAAGCCTCATCATATACATAGATAATTATTAACATGCAAAAACATATAATATTATCATCCCATTTGACATACGTAGCATTATCACATCATTTAAAAAACAAAACGTAGCATTATCACATCATTTAAAAAACAAATAAAAGAAAGCATTATAGAGTATAAATTGATACTATTTGATCATCCTAAGAAAGTTCTGCACTTGAGTAGTAATATTCTCTAGTGTCCATTCTCTCATTATTCTCCATGATGTCAGTAGGCAATTAAGTATCATCATTTAAGTATTCCTATAAAATAATTATAAAGATAAAAAACAAAAAAAAAAATCTGGGAATAAAATATTAGAAACTATTATTACTTAAATTAAAATTTGGAAATATTCATTTTGATCTAGAATATGGTATATTTAGAGAAACTTTTTAACAGAATGCATGCATGAAAGTATAGAATCTAGCTACTTTTATAGTATTTTACTATCCTAAGAAATATAATTCAAACGTTACGTTAATTATAATTGATTTCCTTCGAAATGGGGGTAAAACAATATATACAAATAGAAACCGTAGACAACCTCATTAGTTCATTGACTTGTAACAAATTTAACTAGAAACTACAGATACAATATATTGTTTCCAAGTGATCTTGATTCATTTTTTCTATGATCAATTAGATGATATAGCTCTTACTCAGAAAGCCCTATCTCCATCAAAACTTGGTCCATAGATTTAGGTATTCTTATAATTGATTAAAATATATACCGAATAACTAAGTACTTATACTAATTTATATAAGCTATTTAGACTGCATTGACTCATGATCATTGTCTAATTGTTCTACCTCAGAGGCAGGCTCGTCTTCTTCATCAAACCCATCGATGCCATAAGCACCATGGCCATTTCCAAAAGCCTTGATATGATCTTTGAGAGATCTCTTGTGTTTGAAATCAGATCCACAAATGCAATACCAAAGCTTACCACAATTCTTCTCATGTGTTCTCCAATCGCCTCTGACAGCAAAGGCCTTTCCACATTTCCTACACATGAAGGGTTTGATCCCATGTTTCCTTTTGTAATGTGTTTGAAGTGTTCTGAAGTCTTTGAGAGGTTTTGCCCTTGGATGGTCAATGTTGTTGCGACATCCCGGTGCGCAGCAATAGCACGGAAGCCTCAGCATTCCTGTCGGCTGCGTTCCCCTTAGAGATTCAGGTCCTTTTCTGTATTGTGATCCATGTCCCCACATATGCATCTGTAGACAGAAATCATGTATAAATATATGATCATGCATGTAGGGTTTGAATAACTTATACTATGTTCGAAAAGTTCATAAAGTATGAGAGTCTTGAAACATTAGCTTATGATTAGCCGTTTTAGTAACATGTGTCCACTTACTATAAGACGTTATGATTACTCTAACTAGCACACATAGATTAACTAGCAGATCAACCTTGAAGCATATGACAAAAGACAACAAGATTCATCCAACAATGATGTTTATTAATAGTGAAACTTAATAAAATTAGAAATGGATGTCATAAACTAAAAAGACATAACAACAAGATATGTAAATGCATGTTTAGGTAAAACAAAATAAATCACGGATAAATTAATAAGCAAGATGCTTTAGTTCATGTTCTATACAAAATCTTTTCAAGCTCATATATAGAGCAAATGAAGCCGTACATATATCAGTGTACATTAATTGAATATAGTTTATATGAAATTGTATGAGTACTGTTATTTTACACGTTAGACATTAAAAGACTCTCATGTAAAGAAAAGGATGACACACTTGCCGATAATGTAGAGAAAGCAGCAAAACCACAGAGACTCTGAAAGTACTAAAGACATAAAGAACATTTACTGTCTTGTTAAATCTCAGTCTCAGTCTTCACAGTCTCAAGTCTCTCGGTTCTTTGTAATGCAATGATTTATTCATGCATCAGAGAGCAAAGACACGTCATTTGATTGATTTGAAAACAGTATTTATATGCATCTATGTATATATTTACCGGTTAAAGGTCAAAACTTTTTATTTTATTTTTCCGAGGATATTTACTGAGCAAACACATTTTCTTTGGTTTTTACCTTTTGGGTTTGGTCGGAAAATGAAAACGAATTCTTCAAAACAAATGCAAACATAAGTATAGAGAGAGATATAGATTAGTGTGAGTTTAAACTAAGAACCTGCATGTTGTTGTATCTGTTGAAGGTTTTGAAGCAAACAGGACAGGAGAACTGAGTAGGGCCAATGAGAATCTGAGAAGGTGTAGGGATCCAATATTGACCCTTGTTGAGTCTGCTGATTCTACATCCGCCGTCGCCACCGACTGAATCTTCATCGTCATCTTCTCCTCCTCCGGCGGTGCCGTGAGGGTAGCTGTCGTTATCGAGATCTTTCTTGTGATTCATGTTCTCATGATGATGGGTGGTTCTCGAGGTAGAGGAGGAAGAAGACATCATGAGCAAAGAGGCCATCTCTTGAGCACTAGGGCTTGGAAGGCCTATGTGAAGAGCAACGGTGACGTCATGCTCATCGTCATCGAGATTCTGATCATCTTGATGGTGATGATGATCGTATTCAACATCCATGGATGTTGAAGGTGGTTCTTGAATTAGATGGTCATGGTTGTGGTGGTGGTCTTGTTGTTTATTGGCGGGGCTGAGGCTGAGGAGAGGAAGGGCTTCACGGAGAGGAGGAGAAGGAGGAGGGGTTAGTGGAGGCGGTGGTGGACGGCGGAGATCGCCGGAGTGAGGGAAGAAGAAGAAGGAGGAGGGAGGAGCAGGAGCAGGAGAAGGGTTAGTGGAGGAATTAGGGTAATGGTGAAAAGGATTGGACTTGAACCAGTCTGTGAAGAAATTGGAATAAGGATCAGTCATGGTGAAGAGAAAGAAGGGGAGAGAGAGAGAGAGGGGAGGGAATAGTTTTTAGTCTTGTGGGATTATCTTTATACAAGATGAGACAGAGATGGAGATGAAGATGGAGATGGAGATGGAGATGGAGACTGTGATGGGATGGAGAGAGAGAGAGAGAGAGGTCTTTTTATTTTATTTTTTGTGAACAGAGATTTTTTTTGGGGGTGAAAGAGAGAAAGAGATATTATTAATTATGGAGTGAAAACGAAAAACAGACTTTAAAAGAGCAGGTCAAATACGAATGTGTATATTAGTCTACGCAAAGTAATTATTTCATTCAGATATGTAGGTCCTTGTTCTTTGTAACAAGTAATAACTTTGAGAAAATTGCTTGTAACAATTTCTTTAACTTTCTTTTTGGTGGGTAAAAATCACATAATTTGTTGTGAAACTATGCTTTGATGATTCGAATTTTTTTTCTTGGTTTGTTGGACAAACGGGAAACTGTATAAACCATACAAGTACTGGAGTACTTCATATATGTGGATTATGTACTTAAAGCAATAATGGATGCATTTTCATAAAGCTAGGTTAAAATGTACGTGAAGATATATCAGTAGCCAATGAGGGTTAATTAGGGCAACGTTGAATGTATAATGTATAACAGAAATAAAAACCATGCACCCAAGACAGTAGTCAAATTAAAAATTATATATGACAAAAACGAAAAGCTACTCGATCTTAATAACTTGGCTGTATGGAATAGTTTTTTCTTTTGAAGAATAAAGGACGTATTTGACAAAATAAAAATAAAAAAATTACATAAAGCATATGAGGTGCAGATACAGCATACAAAGATAATGTCACTGCTTTTCGGAGATTGGCTCTCATCCCAAACAAATTTCTTATCTTAAAACTTTTTCTCAAAAACAATAAAAACAAAATTAAAATAGAAGCCATTTCTTACCAGTTTTTTTTTTTTTGGTTAAAGGCCATTTCTTACTAGTTTTGAGACTTGAAAATACTTTTAAGACAGGATAAATTTAAGGAATTAATTTCTATATATGTAAATGAACTAATCTATTGCATCAAAATTATTACGTCTTTCCTGACTCATGACTTAATCAAATAAAACAATTTAAAGTAGCATAAATTCAAGACACAATTCTGATTTTTCCACAACTATTACAAGAGGAACACAAAATAACATATACGCACCAAAAAGTTTATTCATAAAAACATTCGGTTTAGTTTCGACTTTCGAATATTAAAAAAAAAAATATCTACGGAAAGAAGTTAGATGAATAATATCTATCTTTATCAATTACCCTAAACCATACTAATAAGTAATAACATAAACTTTCTTGTGAGTTTATCTTGTACTTAATTAAATTGAACTAATATCGTCACAGTCTGAAATTTGTTTTAAAATATTGAAAAATAGATTCACAAATAAGGAATAATGGATGTCCTCGGATCATAAAAAAAAGTTAATACAAAAATAAACAAGAACAAGAAAAGTTGAAGACACACATGGGAATTCAATAATAAATAAAAATCGCTAATCAAGTACGAGGACCCTAGAGAAAACTGAAATGTACACGCAATAATTAAGCTTTTGCCATCGTCTATATTATTCCTCATGCATGATTAAAAAAATAAAACCAAAAAAGAAGAACAAATGTTTTCGTTTTGCTTATGTTAATTGTCATTTTATGATAGGAGTTTCAATATCACAGATTTACAAGGAAACAAAAAAAGGGGAAGCAATTGCATTGGTGTGCGCATCAATGGTCGGCTTTCCCTCAAACGGTAAAGATCATTGAATTTCGAAATCCCCACCGCAGATCCTGCCTCACTGTTCCTTTTCTTTCTTCTCCACTTTTCTATTCTGTGTTATACAGAACAAACAATTAAAAATTCATATCGAGGAACTATGGAAGAATGAAATATTGGTCGAATAAAAATGTGGAACAAATTCATTTTTAGTTACGTGGAACTGTGTGTTTTTACTTTTTAGTTACAAAATGCAGTCTTATGATCGTTTCGAAAATTAACAATCAAAGTCGTAAATATATAAATTATAATCATAGCAGAATCATTCATGTTTAAGATGCTGGTCAATTAATTAGCTAGGAAATTTTAATCAAACCTATATATAAAATGTGCAAATTATTAATGACTGTGGATTTTTGAAGTAATTTAATTGAGTCGCTAGGCATAAACTAATGTTATGTACAATATATCAAAAACGTAATCGTTAGGCATAAACAATAATCAAGTTTCGGAGATAACGTTAATGATCTAACGTTAATGACACAATAGTGTTTTTTGTGATGACATAATTTGGTTTTATATATCCATCATGACACTATTTATGCATAAAACGGACCACATGTTCACTAAGAACATATCATGTTCACTGTTGCAGTTGTAATGTTGTTTTTTGGCAATATATGTAGGTTATAAACACGAGTACTATTTTCACCAGTAACATATACACTGGATTTCGACCTCATCTTTAGTTCGGCCAACATGTTAATTACGTTAAACACAATCAGATCATAACTTTATTGATCGCAGCATTTCTGTATAGATGCATGAGTCATGCAGCATGACCAATAATTCGTAAGTTGAATTTTAAAAGAATATGCTAATTAATATAGTGGTCGAACGATTCCGCTGTATATTTTTTTTTTCATGGCTCAGATGTTTACATGTGATATTTAAATAATTAACAAAATTGCGCTGAATTAAAAATATATAGGTTGCATATAAATTCATCCATTAGGCAAAATAATATATAGCTAGGTTTCTTTTTCCAAAGCGCTGGTTTGATGTTTAGCTTTGAGAGGATGCTTGTGGTTAAGAAAGGAAATTCGCTGGTGCTTCCTTTTAAGCTAAGTTTCTCCAAGAGTAGAAATGAGTATTGAAGTTGGAATCAATAATTGTTTGATTAACACGATTTGATGTCTTTTGGAGGCGATTGAGGCCTTGAGGCTTCAGCTGCGTTTTTTTTCTGTCACAAAAGCGGATACATAATAGGTTATACTATCTAAGCGTTTGTTACTAATTTTAACTATCATTTTAACTGTCCATTTTAATATACAAATTGATTTATTTCTTAGCTTTTGAACGCTTTTTATATCCACTTTTCCATAATCACTGAAAAACCATCAACCCCCATTAAACTCATCAGTCATACATATCCATCGTCAACTAATTGACCATTCACTTTAATTAGAAGACTACAAGTAACAGAAAAAAACCATAGAAAATAAAGTAATATAACTAACTGGATGTAATAACTTCACATATTTGATTCATGGAATATACCTAAGTTTAAAGCATATATAATAATAACAGATAATCTTGGTATGTAGCTCGAGAAACATTCTCTAAGAGTTGATATAATTTGGGTCTTAGTTGGTAAAACTCACATTGAGTAGAAATTCAACACAATAAGACGTCGGGCCTTCTACAAGAGGCTGGGCCCTCACAAGCCACACACCTTGTGACTGTTTGTATGTGTGTTTCATATACACACACACATATGCATAGAGATGGAGAGAGAAGCCATCACCATTTTTCGTTCTATGCCCCTCTTTGTGCTTAGGTTTTATTTTGGATGTGACGTTTTATGTATCTATATGATAAATTTTATCTGTCGGTTCATGACATCATTAATTCCATATAGAACATTTTATATTGCATGTGATGTTTCTTATTCGAAACAGTTTTATCGATACTATGACTAAGGGTTTAAATAGTGATTCTGTTTGCTGAGGTTGAAATTGTCGAACCGCAATAAATACATAATCACTCAGTTTTTATAATTTAAACGACATAGTATATATTTCAGCATAAAGGCGGTAAATAATGTTTGAGTTATGTGGAACCATCCTTAGTGCCGCCGTGAAGAGGACGCGATGACTGATTCGAATGCTGATCGACTTCTGTATTAAAAGTGTTTGCGTGTTGGTTAGTTTATCGATTAATATCATTATATATAAATTTCAATTTTTTGAAAAATTTAGTTGATTTTTTTTAGCTAGAATACTTTAAAATCAGCTATTTAGTTCATTTGTTTTGTTAGAAGTTAGAACACATAGCAGCTACGGTTATTCTAGTACTTATATCGATCCGTTGTATGTTATGCACCACTCTTTATATTATTATTTCGACCCTAAAACTATATTGCCAATTAATATGTTGGTGGGACATTGTGGAAGAGAAATAGTAACCTACTAAATTTATTTGGACAATTCAAATTTAAAGGAAGTGTACCACAAACTCTAGGCTTCACCTAATGTGTATATCACCAACTCTAATGCTTATACACATATAGACGATCGCATACACACAACACCTCGTGGGCAATATATATCTATTCTTATCATTTGTTATGAGAGACTCTTGTTATGACCGATAGGAGCGTATTTTATCATTTTAACTATCATACATAGCAGCTATGTTGTTAAATTTCCAACTTTCTCTTTTCCTTTAAAGCAAAAGGCTGAATATTTAATAAAAGGAATGAAGAAAATGATTGCAGTATTCAAATAAAGTTTCAATAAAATCTTTAGACCACCTTTTCTAGTTTGGTGGGTACACATACGAGAAAATAAGCGAAATTCAAGAAAGCAAGAAAGATTCACGAAACAACTAAATATAAAGTTATAAACTCAACTACACCAATGATTTAAGTAGGAATTATGTATATTTTCGCTTGTTTTTTTTTTAATGTTTTGTTTTTGTTTGACGGTTTGGATAAAAGATCAAATTTTACTAGTTACACAATTGCAGAACTTATTCAACAATTGTGTGTTTTTGATCCCACTAGATCAATTTCTGTTTCGAGAGAGAAATATTTTCCTAAGAAGAAATATATGAACAAAGATCCAAAAGTCCACGACTAGTTCAGATTCCAACCTATAAATCTTGATTTTTATTTTGGGTTGTTCAGCAAGACTAATTATTTTTGTTTCTATCGATATATATACCATACCACCATCACCTTCAAGAATTAAGGTTGACTTGGTACTAGATTTCAGTTTAAACAACCAAAAAGGAATAGACGAATGCAAGGAAGTAGGAACAAAAAAATAATACACTATTCCCAAATGCACAAATCTTAAAACTCTTTCGATACACCACCGTTCATTCTCTTACAAACTAACTAAACCCAATAAAATATGAGTCTTGGGGTTGGGAAAGAACGAGCAAATGTTAGTGAAACATGCAAGCATTTTTGCAGCGATGGATGACATCGATCTGAGTGGATGAAACACATCCAATGTTAGATTGCAGTGAATAAGTAAATAATATAGTAAATCTTTGCCCAAAAAAAAAATAGATCTTCAGAAACAAAGAATGCTAGGGGAAGTACGTAATAAAAGAGATGTCGGGATGGGGTTGACCAAAGGGAGAGACTTTCAAGACAGCACGAGGGGCAGTCTCAAGAGTCAAGACGTCGTCGTTTTCTCCACTCTTGTGTTTTGTGTTTTTCTCCTAACATTTCTGACTTTTTGTGTTTCCTTAATGTCAAATTACGCAAATTAATGTGGAATGGGAAAAAAAAAACTTTAATGTACAATTTCAAAGACCTTAAATTTTGATTTTGTTTTCCTATGTAAATGACTCCATAAGGTTATCTCATGATTTTGTTATAGTGTACCCAAACTTGACACAATTGTACACTTGATCAATCACCATAAGAATTTCAAAAGAAACTAACAAAATAACACTTCCTACTTGTTGTCGGAGAGGTTGTTCTTTTTTTGCTAATAGAAACTCAAAATGTTCTAGTCTTTCATATATTAGCATCAATACAATAGTATATGAATGCATTGCAAGAATTAATTATTAATTCAAATTTTGTACTAGTGCACAGAACTAGATTAAGACTTCGACACAATCCAAAACCGACACACCGAATAATCTAAGAAAAAAGGCACCAAACACAATTTTAGGTAGAAATACAAAATAAAGTGGGGTAATGCATTACACCATTCTAAGTAAAACACATCAAATCACATCAAAACGTCGCTAACAAAAATGCAGCTCTTGCCTCCAAACGTTTCCTCAATATGTCGGCAGATACAATCTATCCATTTATGGGAAAACACAGAGTACAAAATAGTTTGAAAAACTACAAAATATTATGAAATTAGAGAAAACTGAGCAGTAGGCTGAAGAATGATGTGTACTGAATCCTCAGAGCTCCATTTTCTGCAACAAATCGAAGCATCCTGTTCCTGAGAGAGCGGGCAAGCCGAGACAGATCCTAGCAGATGGAGTTTCTAGAGTGTCCTTTTCTCCATAAGTAGCTGCTTGGACAATGAACTTAGTTGCTGTTTCAAAAGTCATTCTGCAGAACGGAGAGGTTGATTCTGCAATTCCTCCCATACGGCTCATTGGACGGTATCCACCGGAAAATGTCATGTAGTCGGCGATGAGATTCAAATGCCTGATGCTTACAGAGATACCGTATGATTTGAACACGTGGTTTATTTCCCTGATGATGGTTTCTCTGGCTGCTTCAACACCAAAAGTGTTGAGCATGTCGTGAATGCTGTTGCTGTACAAGTACCTGACATCAAGCTTGTCTTGGAATTCCCAGAGAGCGGAGAAATCGACTCCTGATGCGTGGAGAGCTGGTGAGGCTTTCTTCTCATCGTTGGAGATTTCTTTTCTATCCTTTGGATCGTCTCCATAGTATATGACTTGAGGATCACCACAATTAGCCACTGTGGAACGTTCAATCTTGCCAGAATTCTGGATGTAAACCTTCTGCGCTGTTTTCTGAGCAATCTGCATATGTTAAAAAAGTAAACGTATAAACTACCTTGCTTAGCACACATCAAAGTCAATTAGCTACAGTTAACAAAAAGAGTACCTGAGCAAGTAAGACATGAGGATCATCTTGATTAAACTTGAAATCGACCTCAAATGTCTTTCCTTTGCCTTTCCAACGGATATTCCTGTCAATTTTAGTATTTCTAACATATATCCGTCTCTTCTTTTTACTCCCTTCTTTAACATTCTTTGCCTCTTCTTGCGGTTCCATAGTCTCTTCTTCCTTGCTAACTTCCGCGTCATCATCTTCGTTATCCATCTCAGGGTCCTCTACTCCACTAGTTGAGGATGGTTCGTTCTTCTCATCATCAGAGGAGCTTTCCTCATAATCCCTCTCATCTATTGCTTGCTTCTTCTCTTTCTGTGCATCTGAACCAAGATCATCAACCTCTGTCCCCTCGTCCTCATCATCGTCATTATCTTCAGTCTGTTTTCCACTGACGGAATCCTCATCATCCACGTCATTTCCAGATTTTGGACGAGCGTCTTCTTTCTCATCCTGTATGCCCCTCATTCTAAAAAGCATTTTCATGTGAGTCTCTATAGCGTCTTCCAGCTTCCTCAAAAACACAGCTTCCATCGTCTCTTGCCAGTCTTCTGTAGTTATGTCAGTATGCTTCGGATAATGATCTGGCTTATAGAGATTTATCTTAAGCTTGTGAATACTGCACACTTTATCCTCATGAATCGCGTACGGTATAACGGAAACTTCCATACTCTTCATTATATCTGCCACCGTAATCTTCCTCAGCTTATCAGTAATACGTTTTGCATCAGCTCTGCACAAATTACAGATCATAAACGTTAGAGTAACCACAAAACTTAGATCTCCAAGATGTTGAGAGCCACAGGCCACAGAGTTTAAACATTGTTATTTTCCCGTATTCTTTATAAGAGAAGCTCACTATCAAGGATTTTCCCGTCTTCCAAGTGTTATCAGTGAAGGTAGCCGAACGTAACAAAAGCAACTTACTTTGTTTTGCTCTTCAGCAATGGACATGTCATAATTGGCGTCTTAATGTCTACCGCAGCAGTCATCAAAATCTCTTGTAAACGCGGAATTCCCAGCGTCACATTCATCTCTCCACGTCCAGCAAGATGGAAAGTGTTTAGCCTGTAAATCGACAGAGCAAAGGGTTTTATACGCAAATGGTGGAAGGATTAGACCGCAACATAAGATGGGAAAATAACTCACGTCATCTGTGTTGATGGCTCTCCTACAGACTGGGCAGCAAGAACACCAACAGGCTCCCCTGGCTGGGCGAGACTTGCAAAGAATTTTGATTTCACTAGCTTCAGTAGATCTTCTTGTCTCACCATTTTAGAGGCAATACGTTCATTCAAAGGCATTGCCTCTACAAACTTCTGTGCTCCTTTCTTAAGAGTAATAGGGAGATCGGTGATGTAACCACTGGATCCAGATAGCATGTCTTCACTGCAGTTTTGGAGTATCATCTCTTGATTCTGAACCAAAGTAAGTTGAATAATTAACAAAATAAGTTTCCCAAGAGAAGATAAGGAAAAGGCTAAACCGTTTGAAAAGGATTGCTTACGAGTGCCAGTTCTTTGAACTTTCCAATGAAGCTAGACCGGTGAACATCCACGCCATCTTCACCATATTGGAACTGGATAATGGACCCATCAGCATCCCGGACAGTACAATCGTAGTTGACCTTTAGGCTCTCAAGATTTTTCATTAAGCATCTCTGCAGATACCCACTACGTGACGTCTTCACTGCAGTATCAACTAACCTGTCAACAAGAATGTTTTAAGCGTTAACAAAACGCCACAACAAAGATGACAAACAGGCTGATGCTGACCGACTCTTGACACAAATATCATAGGGATTACAACAAAAGACCTTCAACCAAGTAAAAGTTCAACACAGAAACCAGTTACATAAATTTTGGAGAACTAGTATCAAAAGCAAGGCACGTAGAACAATATATGGTCCAAAATAAAATGACACTTGAGTTAGAAAAAAGAAAGTGCTAGTTACCCTTCTCGTCCAGCCATGCAATGGAAGTAATATTCTTGGGGCCGGAGACCGCTAAGAAATCTGTCGCTAATAAAACCACCAGCTCTAGGGGACCAGTCCCATGGATGGAAACACGGTAATGTCTTCCCAGACACCATTCGGGGAACTCTTTTTCCTTCTAAATCTTGCTGGCCAAGGTGTGAAGAGATTTGCTGGAAGTTTACCTGCTCAAAGAAATGATAAAGCTTAGCCTCCCGAAAATAGTTAACTGCAGTCACTTCCTAACTGTATTGCTATAACATTATATGCTTAGAGCTGCCAGTTCCATCACCCAGTTAAACAGGGAGAAAGTTGTCGCATATTTATTCAGCACTAACAGACTCCATTTGAAAAGAACAAAGGTAAATATTTCAAATTGATGACAAGAAGCTATCTGTCTTTTGGGAAACGAACTTGTTATCTCCTAACACAAAAAAAACTAAAACTTTTAGTTAGGAAAAACCTGGCATGAGCTAATAAATTGCAGAAGCGAAGACGAGGAAAGTTCTAAAGACATGAAAGGTCCAAACCAATTTTAGATACTGTAAATGCATACTTGAACAACCAACAATATTGAGCTTATTGAAGAAGGCAACACAAACTCACCTTACTGCCCTTAGCCCCAGATATTGTCATCAGCGATATACAATTCGTTCCTGGTGTTTTCAGTAATCCGTCAGACAGCAAATCGTTCATCACACCCTCGCCTGAACACTGGTTGAGCCCACTTACGATGCTCCTGTCCAAAGATAACAAGGCAGGTTCCCCGTCCTCGTAAAGAATACGTTCAATTCTGGATTTCATGTCATGAGGATCTGCAGGCAAGGCAGTAATCCGTGATTAGGTATCAATTAGTCTATATGATAAACTACAACTTCCATGCCTCATACTACAGAAAGGGACATCCATTCTCCGGAATGTAACAACCAAGCATGTTAGCAAGCATGCACACATTAATGCAGTGCATACATTAAAGCAAAATATGCATACCTAGCTGAACATCAACACCAATGCCAAAAGTCTTACGAAGTACTTTTTCACCAACTTTTTCACATTCTTGGAGTTGCTTTGTCCTCTTTTCATCCATATCTTTCAAAATAATAAGATCATCAACTCCACAGGTGAAACCGTGAGTCTGAAAGATGTTCAAACAAAGGTTCAGAAAACAAATTCTGTAACAGAGGAAATAAATGATCAACTTCATGAGAGCAAACCTGAAGAAAGACTGTAAAGAGACGACTAAACACGGAAAGCAGATTTCCTGCAGCATTTGGACCATACAGCTCATGCACTGTATGAACCAACCCATAGTCCGCAAACTGAGCCTTGTCAATTACACCACAGACAAATTCATTTTTACTGATGAGCAGTTTATCTTCATTAAGTTCTTTTTCCCATGACGCATCAACGTCTTGCTTCTTATTGTTGACTTCTTCACTCTTAGACTTTACTTCTCTTGATCTACATTTAAAGAAATGAACTGGAAGTTTGGTAGCTTTCTCTACGGTGAATGGCGGGTGACCTTTGGTTATCTGATCCAACACTACAGTGATGACCTAGCAGAGAAGCATAACCAGGAAATTACTCATGTGAAGACAAGGCATTCCTTTGACACCTAATGATATTTAGTAACTGAGCCAACTACTCATGAATCCCTAGATACAATTTCTATATCAAGGGAAATAGCCACATGTGGAGTCAACCAGCTTAGTTAGAGAGCCAACACATTATAAACAGAACAAAAAACCGCACTGAGTATTATGATTACCTGCTTTCCAGTCCAAAGGGGAACTGGTTTCAAAATAGCAGGCGTGACTGTCAATAATTCTGCAACACAAGCTAGTTCCATGACTTTCTTGCCAGAGCTTCCAGAAAAAGAACCGAGTACCATGTCAGTCACGCCAGAACTGAAGAGGAGCTGATTGAATTCATCTTTGTCCAAAAAGGTGTCCCTTTTAGTAAGCAAAACGGAGCTGACGATATGATCCTGTTCAGTATAAGCAAGGTTGATAAATATCGCTGGTAAACAACCTAAGTCGTGAAATGAATACAAGGATTTGAAGAAACAGCTTGAATGCACAACCTGAATTAAAGCTCGAAGTGGATCACCATTAGAAGGCCTGGCATATTGGTGGTTGGCATTGACAAGATTGTAGGCCTCAGCACGTGAAATCTCATCTTGTGGAAAGTGCACATTCATCTCATCACCATCAAAATCTGCATTGTATGTACTGGAACCAATAAAAATTATTTAACTCAGTCTTGAGACACAAGAAAATGCATGTGGAAGATCAACCAAGACATGAAAAGGTCCTCAGATGTAAATCTGAAAAGAGAGTGCAGACAAGGTTGACAACGACATGACATCTGGAGAAACGGAATTCTCTAAATCAACCGACTCTACCTGCAATTTGCATAGTGGAGACGAAGTGCTTTATCCCCCTTAAGAACACGGACCATGTGCGCCATTATACTAGGTTTATGTAATGTTGGCTGCCATGACAATAAAATAAAATTGTAAGTAAATAAACAGGTAACACAGAAACGGCAACCAATACTGAAGAAAGAAATAAACAAACAAATTTGAAAAAACAATCCAGAAGACTCTTTCCAAAGTTGCCTAGTAAAAGGCCTCACAAAACTTGAGAAACATTTGAGATATGCAATATTAATGACATAAAACAGAATGTGTCCACACCTGACGATTCACAAGGACGACGTCGCCATCTTGCATATGTCGATAGACAATTTTACCTTCAAAGTTGATATCACAAGTTTTTCCAAGTTCTGTAGTGGCTCCTCGTGAGGAGAATAATTTTCTTGCAATTGCTATTCGTGCTTTTTTGGAAGGAGGCAGCCTCAGTGTAGATACTTTGTCAGAGTAATGTGTAGCTCCCGGATGAATGTCAGGACCATTAATGATAGCCTGCCTTAACTTTTCAACATTCCAAGGAGTCACCCTCTGCAGAAATAAGCAATGACAAGGTTAGACTACAGTTGCCACTAGCCATTTCCACACACTAATTGCAAACTTGGAAGATGAATACAAAATCGGGTAGGAAATCAAAGTTACAAAGAGAATTGTTGCCAATCACTCTTGAAGTAGACTATGTTTTCAACTTTGACAAGTATTAGAAGCAAAAATAATAGTTTTCTCACATTTGACTCTTGAGATCAAGATCAAATAAACCAACGTTTCATCTATCTAAGCCTGCCGGGCATGTGATTTCAAGTCAAAATATTACTGGTAAAAGTGCAGCTAAGTAGCAGTCAAAAAAAAAAGTGCAACTAAGTAATTATGTGTCGGATAACAAGTGCCATTTACTGGTATATGACATCATACCTCGGGATACGTCAATTTCAAAGCAAAAACAGGAGGAATTCCAATGTCATTGACTGCGATATACGGATCTGGAGATATCACAGATCTGCATGCGTGATTCACTCTCTTTCCCATCATTTTTTGCCGAAATAGACCCTCTTTCTTCTCCAGCAATTGACATATCCCGGAACCCTCTTTCTGGCTTTGAACTGTTAAGCAAATTAGCCATTATAGTTAGTCCACACCAATACAAGAAAACAGCTACACATAACTAGAAGAAAAATAAGGAAACTCTTAGTGACTGATGCACCTCAAACAAGCGAATACGCTAGAAGCTAACCTGTGGCAGTTTTGCTATCAAACAAGACGTTGACTGATTCTTGAAGATTCATCCATCTGGAAACTATCTTGGATTGATCTAATTTGTTAGTACAGGCATTCCCAAGGTTTATATTGGCTTGTAACACCTTAACTAGCCCAACGGTTTGAGGATGTTCCATAACCTGCAAGAAACAAAATTGTTAGAGACTTCTGAACGTACAGGAGTTAATGGGAACAACCATCAGACCAGACTGGAGATATTAAAAATGGAAAAGGAAACTGAGAGAAGACTAAAATTGACCCACAGAAGGCAATGCCAACAGTCATAAAATGAACACAAACTCCAAAAATTATATAGGAAATAGAAGAGTCAAGCAATATAATTAGTTAGGAATTACTTACGCTATCACCTCCTTTTGTTGGAGCTCTAAACTTAGTGGGAGGCACAAGAACACTCTCCAAAAAGAACATAGAGTAATCAGTTTTTTCAGATCCACTCTTCCAAAGATCACCAATGAAGGAGCAAAACTCAGGCTCATTTTCCCACAAACCTTTTAAGATTTCTTTGACCTGTAAAAGTATAACAACAACAAGACATTATAAATGTGGAAACTTTTGGTCGCGACAAATTTATTAAGTTAAACCGTATCAGAAACAAACCTCAATTGGCAAAACGTCTTTTTTCTCCTTCTGCTTCTTTCCTCCGGAAGTTTTTCCCCTTTTCTCTTTAACACCATCTTCGACTTCCGATAATGCATCGATGCCAATGTCATCACAGTTATCGGAAATTTCCATACTGGTCTTTAGCTTAAGCCCACGAACTTCATTATCTCTAGCGGCGGAGCCTTTCATATTCTGTTTAAAAAGATTTCACTGATATCAAGGAGCATAACATAGAGAATTTCAAAGGAAGTGTGGTGGACATGGAAATTCTCTTTGAAATCCAGTGCGCACATGTATAGTACAGGGTTCACGAAAAAAAACGCTAAAGAGACAAACAACAAATACACTCTCTAGAATCCATGGAATCAATTAAAACAAGTATGAGATTCTTAAATGTGACGACTTCAAAAGGCGAGTAGAGTTTCAAACCAAGTAGAATATCAAGGAAATAACGGAAACGGAAAGTGTTAAATAAAAGCATGTTAAAGTTATTTATCTTCAAATGCAGGAGCATACTGACATTGAGGGCACTCAGCTAAACATGCTTCCTAAGGTACTTCTCACACACACTCTAAGCTAGAGAGGAATCAAGGCTAAACAGAGCAATTCAAGACCTAACACTTCAATCAATAAAAGAAAATATACTACATTCTCATCTATGTGCTACCATGATAAAAATTCCTTCGCAAGCACATATTCAATACTAACTTTCAAAGGGACATACCATGCGAACCCATCCGAACATGGGCTTCTCTAGTTTGCAAGGTTGTCCCCCGCACTTGTCACACTTCTTTGATTTCAACCTAAAGAATTTGTTCATAACACGAGTGACTTCTGCAAACTGCAGAGATGTCCATCTCTCCTTCCCCATGTCAAGATCTTCACATTCTTCTTCTGATGAATCATTGTCTTCGGTATCCAACCGCTTAGCGGCAACTATATCACCTTTCAGGATGAATTTCAGCTGAGAAACACATCTCTCAACCTTGAATTGAAACAAGAAAGAGAAACAAAGATGAAGCAAACTACAAAAGTGTGAATGAGACGAAACTTTATCAATCTTATCATATATATCTATCTTACGTCTTTCTTTTTCGCCATAAAGTGATGACAGAGGAAACAGGTCCTCTGCAGGAAATTGAAAAGAAGACTGAACAGCAAAGGGTGGTAAATAGGATAGACAAGCTCGATGTGGCCACAATGTCCTGGACAACTAAGGCTGAGCTGACCACATGATTTACAACTGCATCAAAGAGGGAAAGGAAAAAGCTTTAGATTAGAGAAACATACGAAACCACAAACAACACTATCAGAGAAACGGTGTATGTATGATCAGATTGTAGCTGTTATCTAATCTCTCTTATCCCTAACCAAACGTTACCATCGGAATCAACATTTTCAAGCCGAGACAAGGAATAAAAATGACTTCTTTATCAAAATTCCGTGAAAAAGGCGAGTACTTTATAGCTTTTCAAACCAGTTATGGTGAGAGTAAAGTAAATTGAAGAAGACTTACGGCGTCCTGTCATCTAAAGGACCCAATACAAGATCATAGAGACCGCCAGGAACAGGTCTCTCAACGTTATCGAGCAATACAGGATTTGTAACTTTGAGGAAACTATGCTGTCGAACATCTTCCTCAGTCATGAAACTGAATTTGACTGATTCGACCACCTGGGAAGCTCCCTGTAGAGAAACCAAAACACTCGGAAACTTAAGCTAAACCATCCAAAGCAGAAAAACAGAGCTCAGAAGCCATGAAAATCATTAAAGAGCATAGAAAAACTCAAACGAACCTCGGTGGTTTGAGACTGAGCCATTGCGTTCCACGGTGCCGATTTCTGAGAGTGTGTATGCTATGCGACTTAGTGAGTCCACGAATTGAGGGATTTCTGCAATAAAGGAGACAATTAGGGTTTATCAATCTCTTTGCTTTGAACTTAATACGACCGGAATTTTAATCGGAGTTTGAAAGCGGCGCGAGGAACCTGGACTGGAAGGTTTTTCCCTTTTGTTTATTAACTCGGCGTGAAGGGTTTTAGGGTTGATCAATATAAACTGTCCGTCCATACAAATACACCGATTATAAGAAAATGGAAAAAAAAACCGAATATATATATAAAATAAAAACTTATATATTTTTCTCTCACTCTGCTACTAACTAAATAGTTAAATTTTTCCAAATCATGCGACGACAATAATTTTTTTTATAATCATGAAATTAGTTCCATGACTGCAATTCGTTTTTTCTTAACATTTGTTGCGTCCTGTCCATAAACCTCTTGCAAATTGCAGTAAAATATTGTGTCTAGTCACATAGTTCTACACTATCAACAAGAAGACTAACCGAAAAAACTGTTGTTTAAAAGGAAGGTATAAGAGCAAATCCCAAATTCCAATCTAATAACAGAAAGTTATACAAGGCTTATGCACTTGAAAGAACAAAATCCCAAGGTCAATAGGGATAAATCGTTGATTTGATCATGACCCTATACATCAATCCACTAAGAGAGACACAGGCTTGAGTAGTAGTAGTAGTAATAGTAGCTGAACAAAACGAAATTGATGATATTAAGGGATTTTTCACTTCTTTGTTTTTGTTTCTTATAACAAAACTGACACGCTTCTTCTTGTGTTTGTTGTTTTGATCTGTGAGATCCACCTTTTTCACTCCTGCTTGTCCACTTCTGTTTGGGAGGATGACTCTGAGTGGTGGTTGTCCTTTGGTTTGGCTGGAACGACTTTGGCTGGTGTCGAACGCTCTGACTGAGAGGAGCGGATCAGGATCTGCATACAGAGAGTGATGACACCTAGAGCAACCCCCGATATCGCGATACCTTTCCATGAGGAAAAGAGTTGAGCCCAGTGTAGGAACTTCATTGCTCCAAGAGTTAGTAGGCATGCCCATGACAGAACCACCTGGAGAAGGAAAAAAAGATAAAAGAGGGTTATCAGTTTGTGTGATGGGATCCAAGAGAATGTTTTGACTTTTTGAGAGACTCACGGCAAGGGACTTGATGGGACGGCCAATGTTCTGTTCTTGAACTCCGGGGAAAGTGTCTGCAGCTATGTGTTTGTCTATCAGTGCATCCTGTATCACACAATCAGAACCGAGAAGAGAGTGTCAAAATGAACATTTTTCATAGCTTATCTCCACTGAATCTTGAACAAGTTTCGTTGCCAATAAGTGGAAAGTGGAAAAATCAGTAAATCCGTAATCTTTACCTTAGCTACAAACTGATCTCTGCACCACTGTGCAATTTCGTCATCTGATTCAGGCAAATCTTTCATCAAGTGGCACTTAATGTGAACATGCACCTGAAACCAGCAGAAATGGTTTGAAGAATGCGTCAGGAGTTTATTAAAAAATGGCTTGGGGATGCGATGAGCCCTATGGTTTCTTACACAGTTACACATTATGTTAGGATAAGTGAAAAATCACTCCTTAAACCAGCAATCCACAAGATAAAGGGTTATATTCATCTCAGTTCCAGTGAAAAGAAACTGGATATTGATGTGATCCAAGGGAGTGAATACTTTGAAATTCGTTGAGAGTAGAGTGCAGTAGCTGCAATTTGTTGCGTACAAAAGACCTATTCATATTTCTACTTGCTTACCACAGAAGGTTGTCCTTTGAATAGTCTTAGCATCGTGGGTGGTGGAGAAGTTTTTGGAATAGTCACTGTCATATCATAAATGGCTGGAACAAATGAACGCATATTACTAACAGCTGAGACAAAACCCTGAAAAATAAAAATACAAACCAATACTAGCGATTAGGGAAGAAAACGTAATATCCACCACCAAGTCGATCTGATGAAAGCGTAAGTTTAAGATAAAATCCACGCATAAAGAGTGCAGTGAAGATATCAAGTTTCCCAAGGAAGAAGCAAAAAAGAAAGATATCGCGACTTACTTTGGTGCGAGGAATCAACACATTTCGAGGGACAGGCAACTCAGAGGAGGCTGCGTACTCTTGTGCTGCTTTAAGTTTAGCCTCTGTAAAGCGGGTTCCCTCCACAAAAAGGGCTAGCCAGAAAGGTCGAGGGAAGTCGCTCAAGCGCTGAAGACCCGACTGTAAATTTAGACAAACACACATATCTCATGGGTTGGAAATGAAAGATTTTGCATTATCAGGGTAATGCCCTCAGTGTAAAGGTAAAGGCATTTTACACAGGAGCAAAACCAAATGAGTTGCAGAAGAAGAATATAAATTCATACCTTTAAAGTGCTTTCATCCTTAGCCCAATTTCTTTCCAGAAAAAGATACTCCGAGAACCACATTGACCAGCCTATGACCTGTATGTGTGAGACAATTCTATGTTTATGAATACTTTGGAGTATTAACTATTAAGAGAATAAATAGGAGAAGACGTGTATTGTTAACCTAAAACAATGATCTTTTTCTCAACCCAAAGCGAGTTATCAAGTTTCTAACTTATAGCAGAGATTCAGAAATAAAACTAAAGATAACTACTTTCTTTCAAATCTAGCAAGCACAGCAAGTATAAACTAATAGATTCACATACTGGAAGAAATTTGGAAGACTTCTTCATTACAGCTAATGCGCTTCCCAGGCAACCTGACCTCTGCAAGGAAAGAAAATATGAAACAATAAGCAGCATAACATGGAGCCTGATAAAGCAAAATGATGATGCTATATTCTCTCTTATCTCATCAGTGGATCATTCTGGACTGTAACATTCTACCTAAGAGAAACTATATTCACTAGAAACTAGAAAGCAACACATGGTTCCATTACACATATACAAGTTTGGTCACCAAGACGTCTATGTTGATCCCCATCTATGCATAGATGCATGAGAGAGTGAGATTGAACTAGGTACCTGAGCCAGAATCCATCCCACAAGCCAATCAATATCACTTCGGTGATTACAAACGACAAGAGCATGTTCTTTGCCTGGAAGAAAAGTATAGAACAGTCGCTGAAGTTACATACACGTGTATATATAGGACTATTATATTTCGATTCCCAATAAGCAGGAACTTACCCATTCGGTTGAAAGTCTCATTATCAGCAAACACTTGGATCTATTGGCAAAAGAAAAAATAAAACTTTCAGAGGAACTCATTACTTGAAAAAGATAAATAAAACTTCCCTTAACTTATATAAGTTCCTATGATAATGATAAGGCAAGCACAGGTCTGATTGATAAACCATTTAACTAGAAAGGAAAAAGATTTGTGGATACCTTAACTCCTGCCCACCAGTCAACGATCCAGACAAGCTCCAGCCACAAGGTTTCTGCAACCACACGGTTGATTTTTCTGTACGTGTTCTTAGACAGAGGTCGAATGAGGACATAGCAAAGTGCCTGAAAAATAAAACGTTGTAAACATCAAATTGAAGCAAACGAAGTTCATAGCAGAGAGATTCCTTCCAACGCTTTAAGAAATAGGAGTTTTTAGCATATTCATCTTTGTGAATCAGCATAAATCTGAAGGAATTGATAAACAACACTCTTCTGCTAAGTGCATGAAGCTACTCGAATGGAAATTTGAACTTAAAAGACTCATAAGTAGCGACAAATTTGAAGAACCAATTCAGCGAACGCAAACCCTAAAAGCAGTGAATCAATCAACACCGAGAAGGTGAAAGAGAAGAAAAGATCCACAATGCAGAACAACAACGAATCTAGAATCGAGCAACAGTAGAGACGAATCAGATACGGACAAACCTAGGAAGCTTCGAAAATCAGAGAAACCCACCTGGACGAGATTGACAACGAGACCAGATATGAAGAAGAGAATGCCCAGAGGCACAATCACAGCTGCAGCAATCACCATGGGAAATGCCTCGAGAAGAAACACCGAGCTAATGTCGGTGAAGAAGAAATCAACACAGCGAGTAGGAGAGAAAAAAACCAACACAGTTCTGAGATTTACAGAAACCAATGGCGAATTTCACACCCAGATTCCAAGACAACTTGCAGATTTTATTTTTAAATGGGGAAAATTAAATAGCCAACCAGAAACAATCGCAAAGTTAATTTTGCGATTTAATGGGAGCGATTCAAAAAAAAAAAGGAAAAACAAATTATCAGTAGCAGTACTGGATTTTTATTGATTGATTGATTATATACGGAGATGCGTGTGAGGGAGATAGATGATCACGAGGAGATACATAAACTTCCGAACACGGAATGGGCATTTTTCTTGTTATTCGATTTTAGCCCCTCAATTTCTTTTTATACTTCAGTTAGTCCTCTATCTTTTGTTATCAATCAGAATCTACCAAATTTAAAGTGGCATATAAAAGTATAATTTTATCTCCAGAACAATTCTGAGTCACTACACTACCATTACCTGATTTAACCAAACTTTAACTATCAATCATGGTTTTTTTTAATAGTAGTTTGAAGGTACACAATAATGTAGTTGAAGTGGTTGATCTATCAAACCAAATTTCTTTTTATATATAAAAACATCAATGAAAAATCACAGCAAATGAAAGAAAAAGTTGATCTTCATGTTATTTTTCTAGCTGTATTTTGTTCACAGCTTTATTAGTATTCTCAAATATATATTGCTGGAAAGGAGAAAAGAGAACAAAGGGTTGTTGAGTTTTACTGTTTTAGTTACAACTTTCCTATGTAAGATCATTTGTCTGATCTTTATATATGTGATTGTGCATATCCACAACAAACAGTCGAATGCCAAAACAAAATCTGTTAGAGACGTGTACATCCTAAAAACATGGTGTGGTTTTTTTGACAATATGGAATGCATTGTCCAATTCTAACGCCGTGAGGCCCATAACAAAAGAAATCAGAGCCCATCGAGTATTGCGATGGCAAATCCAATCCCATCAAATTATTTTCCGTTAATCAAATCACCAAAACCACCGACAAGCAAGTCTTGTCGTCCGTAGACCACGGAAGTCTTCTTTGTGTGCGTGTATCGTTGACTTTATAAAATAAGATTACAACTCATCCACATGGACCCTACACGTATGCAAATCGTCATTCGCTTTCAATCTCGTCATTTCATCCTCAAACGTAAGAAACCTTGTTGAGATGGATTGGTGGAAGAAGAAGAACAACAAATCACCACGAGCCGTTCTCCAAAGACAGAGGTTGGTCCGAGAACGAGAGAGAGGGGAGATACTGCTGCAAGAGACCATCCAATGTTGCGACGGCAAATCCAATCCCATCAAATGCTTCTCAGCCGATGAGATCCTCGAAGCCACCGACACTTTCAGCGAGTCTAATCGTGTTTCTCAACTGTACGACGATTTTCCATTCGACTGGTATTCAGGTAAGCAGAAAGATAACAACAACGACCATCATCACACGATACTCATCAAGAAATGGAGGTACAGATTAAACGATCACAACCGAGGAAACTTTTGCCGCGACATAGCCATGTCATCGATGGTTAGTGGTCACAAGAACTTCCTGAAGCTCATGGGATGTTCTCTCGAGTCTGAAAATCCGGTTTTGGTTTATCACGCTGTGGAGAAGAAACCTACGAGTTTAGATCTGAAAACGGTAGTTTCGTGGAGAGAGAGGTTAAAGATAGCAGAGGATATTGCGATTGCTTTGGCTTACCTTCACACTGCTTTCCCAAGGCCCTTCGTGTATAGGATTATGCGTCTCGGAGATATCTTGTTGGATGAAAATGGAGCCGCCAAGCTGAGTAACTTCTCTCACTGCGTCTCGATTCCACTAGGAGAAACATTTGTCAAGCTAGGGTTTCGTTGCGTAGGTGGAGACTATGATTACATGGATGATGATTATCTCCTCAACGGCGTAGTCTCTGAGAAAACCGACGTCTTCAGCTTTGGGGTTTTCATGCAAAAGCTTTTGACCGGAGAAGAAAGATTTCGTGAGCTTAATGGTCGTCGGACTGAATGGCTAGGTTCATATAACATGAATGTTCCGAGGTGCTGGTCCAATACCATCGGAGAGTTTAGCATATATGCGGTCGTGGATCCACATTTGTTAGAGAAAATGGGTCGAGTTTCAGAAGAAGAGCATTGCCAAATGAAAGCTTTCCTTGTCCTCGCGGAAAGATGCATCGGTCTTGGAGGGGAAGTTCCGAAAATGGTGGAAGTTGCTAAAGAGCTAAAGAGATTTATTAAGAACGCTTCTTCTCCTTCTTATTCCACTGAAATCCACATGTAATGCATCGACGAAATGCTTCAATAGGTCACTTTTCTTAATCTCGTGTTATAAGATCATCATATTGTTTCAATTGGACACAAAATATTAACATCAAATTATAATTTACACCCTCTACAAAAACCCCACAGGTTGCATATTCTTGTTTGTTATTGATAAGGAAAATTAACGTTTAGGAAAGTTTTTTTTTTTCTTCTTCTAAAAGACTCATGCAAGAGAGTAGAGACTTCCATAGATGCCTTTACAAAAACTTATGATTTACCTTATAATTCTTTAACAAAATAGAACTTTTAAACGAAAGCAAATTTGGAATGGTAGATATATCAGGAGGATGGATTTGGACCATTTGGTAATGGGATCATCATTGTTAGCTAGAAATAAAACAAAGTTAAAGACCAAGAAATCTCAAAATAAGTTAGGCCCAGGAAGCCTTATTTGTGGAGTATTATGTATGCAGTCTTCTACTGCCTTCGTTGGCTTCACCTTACAATTTAAAATAACAACTAAACTTCCATATAATTGAATAAGTTTTGAAAAATTATTGCATCATCCAGTAACATTACAGGTTCATGCTCAACTGCTCGGATCAGTATGTGCATCGCCATTTTCTGAATTTTATTTATTTATTTGTTGACGTCAAGATTCAAAATTCTCTCACGTTTTCACCTCATCCCATAAGACTTGTCTCTTCTTTAACAAAAAAAATGGAATATTTGGGTTTCATTTTAGATACCAATCAATCAGTAACAACGATCTATGGTGGATGGCGACAACCTAACAAATTCCTCAAGATTTTTAATTGGTTGATTGATAAAGTCTCATAATTTGTCAACTTGGAATGAGTTTTTGATACATTTTCTTTATAAAGATGTGTGATCGAACGAAATAAAGATATTTCAAGAACTTGAATATTCAAAGGGAGGAAAAAAGACTTCAATTTTGAGCAGTCTTCGCTGAGATCATAACCAATGAGTAAACGATACGTTTAGTAATTCACGTGAGTCTAATTTTTCAATTACTGACTGACAAAAAAAAAGAATAAAAGATGCTCGAAAAAAAACAAACACATTGCTATCACCAGGGCTGAATCAGTAAATTACGTAATTTTCCGTTAGAGGAGTGCGTCACCCACCACGGTCTTTCTCAGACAGCGAAACGGGAATTACCGAATTATAAATAGGAAGAGAGTTAAATTTACCATTTTGCCCACAGCCGTCAACGCCCCGCCTCAATTATTCCCCGTCGACGGAACACTTTATTGGAAGATATTGAAAATACCCGATTAGTCTTTTCTTTTAATCACCGTTACTAGTTATTATCATTTTTATATTTTATGTCAACTATAGAGTAGTAATTCATTCCTTGTTTTGGTGGCCACTTTCGAAAAATAAAAATAAACAGTAGTGAATAAGATTAGACAACACCGGTTGAGTTTACTGTTTTGCTTAATTTACAACTCGGTTTGGTCACAATTCAAAAATTGATGTTAAATAAAGAAAGTAAAAAACCCGGTTAGAATCGGTTAAGGCGGTGAACTAGGAGAGTTAATTGAATAAAATATTGGGAGAAGAGGAACATGACGCACACACGACGACCACTTCCACTATCAAAATTGCTTTCCTTCTCTTCTTCTGTGCTTCCCGGCCAGCCAGAGATCCCCGTGGCCGTCTCTCTCTCTCTCTCTCTCTCTCTCTCTCTCTCTCTCTCTCTCTCTCTCTCTCTCTCTCTCTGTTTCAATAATTACAAATCTTCAAGAAGCATCTTTAATTTTCATTATAATAAGAGTACAATAATTATTATTCAAAACCTGTCCGTAATTAATGATTATGATATAAATCCTCCAAGACAACACAACACAACTCCCCCATGGTTTGAGTTTAGTTGTAAACCCATGACGTTTTCCCTCAGAGCTGGTGAGTTTTGTCGCTCTCTCTTCTTCCATTTTCTGTTTTGTTCTTTTCTCTAAACAATGTTCTGTCTCATTCTCGTGATTCTTGTAAATTAGTTTTTTAAAGCTCTACGTTCAATTTTAATCGTTTAATTCCTCCGTTTCGGATCCGGTTGATGCATGCAATCCTCATCATTCTCCTCTGTTTAATCGGTTTCAATGTTCACTTCTCTGGAACTAACTGAATTTTTCTGGGAGTCATTAGTGTTCTGTTCACATTCTTCCTAATTTAAATTAGAAATGAAAATTTGTCATGGAGAAAGAAGAAAAAAGCTCCATTGTTACTCGGTCAAAGCTTAATGCTTTTATTTAAGTCTCTAATAATTGCACCGACTTGTAATTATGGTTTATTGCCTAACCTTCTCAGCTATCGTTCCTTAATCTCAGCTCCGTTTCTTTGACGATTCTGTTTAAATCCAGTTTGTTTAATTATCTATCATTTTCAATTTCTGTTTCTTGAGAAACTGGGTTTTGTTAACAAACTGGTTATAATCTATTGTCATGTTGACTTCTTTATGATTTCAGGTGGTCAAATTTGAACACTAAGAGCTTTGTTGGATGATCATGTATTCACACCAGAAATGGAAGTGGTGCTCCTGGTCTCAGATAGCAACTGTTGCTTCTGTGATCGTTCTTGTTTCACTTGTTCATCTGTTTCTTGGTCCTGTGGTGCCTTCTTTTGATTCTTTCAATGCAAGGCAAGCTCAGAACCTCTGTGGACCAAGCAATGAATCAATCACACAACAAGTGAGCCAAGAGAAGAAAGAAGCAGTAGTTGTTGTTGCCTTTGATCGCCGGTTTCCTGCTGACTTACACGGTGCAGTAGTTTATCGGAATGCCTCGTGGAAATCTGAGATCGGCCAATGGCTTTCTAGCTGTGATGCAGTTGCTAGAGAAGTTGACATCATTGAAGTAAGTCTTGTTTTTGACATCTTGAAGCAATGCTGTTTGTTCGATTTTGGTTATAAAGGTTGTGTTTTTGTTTTTTTTTGTTTTGTGGCAGCCAATTGGTGGGAGGAAGTGTTTGAATGATTGTAGTGGTCAAGGTGTTTGTAACCATGAATTTGGAATTTGCCGTTGCTTCCATGGATTTAATGGTTAGTATTGATCTCTTTATTGATCTCTATTGGTGTTTTATATGAAGTTTACTTTGGCTGGTTTATGTGTAGGCGAAGATTGTTCTCAAAAGCTGAAGTTAGATTGCAACTATGAGAAAACACCTGAGATGCCATATGGTAAATGGGTTGTTTCAATATGTTCAAGACACTGTGATACCACAAGAGCAATGTGCTTTTGTGGAGAAGGCACAAAATATCCAAACCGTCCTGTGCCAGAGTCATGTGGATTTCAAATTAAGTAAGTATTTTTCTCTAGAATCTTAATTTTTTCTCAAATCAAGCTGAAACACTCTCTGACGTAACGCACATGTGTTTTAGTACGCCGGTGAATCCTGAAGAGCCTAAAATGACAGATTGGTCAAAACCGGACTTGGATATTATAACAACAAACAGTAGCAAACAAGGATGGTGCAATGTGGATCCGGAAGAGGCATATGCTTCAAAGGTGAAAATCAAAGAGGAATGTGACTGTAAATATGATTGTCTTTGGGGACGGTTCTGCGAAGTTCCTGTACAATGCACTTGTGTTAATCAGTGCTCTCTACATGGAAAATGCAGAGGAGGTTTCTGTCAGGTAACATACTATATCCACTGTCACAAGCTTATAATCTAGTTAACGAGACTTCTTAACTCTGTGTGTGTTTCCTTTTGGTTGTTTCAGTGTGATAAAGGATGGTTTGGAACAGACTGTAGTGTTCCATCAACTCTCTCGACGGTTGGAGAGTGGCCACAATGGCTTCGACCAGCACATCTCGAAGTCCCAATAAGTGATAAAAATGTCCCTGGAAGTCTCGTTAATCTAAGTGCTGTGGTGAAGAAGAAGAGGCCTCTTATATACATCTATGATCTACCACCAGACTTCAACAGTTTACTTCTTGAGGTCACAATCCAAAACTTTTATCTCTCTTTTAAACAAAGTCAAATTCCTTTTTTATGATAAAGTTTTTAAATCTCTTCTTGTTGGGAATTTGAATGTTGCAGGGCCGGCATTTTAAGCTTGAGTGTGTTAACAGGATTTATGATGACAGAAATGCAACAATATGGACAGATTATCTATATGGTTCCCAGGTTGGTTTCCTACTAATCTTGAGATAACTCAGCTATTTTTTCCTGAATTTGAGATGACTGATTTTCGTCTTATGATTCTGAAGATGGCATTCTATGAGAACATTTTGGCCACTGCTCATCGTACACTGAATGGCGAAGAGGCGGATTTCTTCTTTGTTCCTGTTCTTGATTCTTGCATTATAACTCGTGCTGATGATTCACCTCACCTTAGCATGCAGGTTGGGTCAAGAAGGCCTCCTTTTTGATTCTCTTCTTGCAGAAGCTCTAGAGCTTATATATTCTATATGTCTTTTACTACTTGCAGAACCATACTGGATTAAGAAGCTCACTTACCTTAGAGTTCTACAAAAGAGCTTATGAACACATCGCTGAGAAATATCCATACTGGAACCGCTCATCTGGGAGAGACCATATTTGGGTATGAATTGATGTATATACATATCAGGATTAGATCTCAAAGCTTTGTTTGTTGATTTTGGTTCTCTCCACACTAATGTGGCTAAACATTTTGACGCCTGAAAAAGGCAGTTTTTCTCATGGGATGAAGGTGCTTGCTATGCTCCTAAAGAGATATGGAACAGCATGATGCTTGTTCATTGGGGTAACACAAACTCTAAGCACAACCATTCAACAACAGCTTATTGGGGTGATAACTGGGATCAGATCTCTGATGAGAGGAGAGGAGACCATCCTTGCTTTGACCCTCGCAAAGATCTCGTCATTCCCGCTTGGAAAGTTCCTGATCCTTTCTCCATGCGTGCCAATTACTGGGCAAGGTATGAATGATCTCTCATGCTTCTTGGACATTGTTTCAGTCCATATCTCTTAGAACTCAAAACCTGAAACTTCTTGTTTTTTTGTTTCTTTATTACCAGGCCACGAGAGAAGCGGAAAACATTGTTTTACTTCAATGGGAATCTCGGACCAGCTTATGATAAAGGAAGACCAGAAGACTCGTAAGTCTTTGCTTTACTTCAAACAGAATTCATAGTGTGGAAAAGTATGTAACGGTCCAATAACATGTAATGCAGGTATAGTATGGGAATCAGGCAGAAGCTAGCAGAAGAGTTTGGTTCAAGTCCTAACAAAGAAGGGAAGCTTGGGAAGCAACACGCAGACGATGTCATTGTCACTCCATTACGTGCTGACAATTACCACAAGGACATAGCCAAGTCAATCTTCTGTGGTGTGTTCCCTGGAGATGGTTGGAGTGGTCGCATGGAAGATAGTATCTTACAAGGATGCGTCCCAGTCATCATTCAGGATGGAATCTACTTACCTTATGAGAACATGCTGAATTACGAAAGCTTTGCGGTTCGTGTCAGTGAAGATGACATTCCAAATCTCATTAACACTCTCAGAGTAATCATTTTTTACCACTCTCTCTCTTAAGTCTTGTAACAATCTGTTTCTAATCTTGAGCTCACTTACAGGGATTCAATGAGACAGAGATACAATTCAGGCTGGCTAATGTAAAGAAGATATGGCAAAGATTCTTGTTCCGAGACTCGATCTTGCTTGAAGCTGAGAGACAGAAAGCTAGTTATGGACATGAAGAAGACTGGGCTGTTCAATTCTCTAAACTGAAACATGACGATGTCTTTGCTACTTTTATACAGACTCTGCATTATAAGCTACACAATGATCCATGGAGACGAGAGCAACAAGTTTTGAACAAGACTAAAGATTACGGATTGCCTCAAGAATGTCTTCAGAAAACCATCTGATCAAAATCTTCTCAACAAAAAGAAAGTTTGGAACTTTGGAAGTAAATATACCACAGGAGCTATGCAGAAGCATATACATATATACACTTGGCAGAATCATTGCCATCGATTCTTTTGAAAAGGGATAATCTTGGGTTATGAGTTTAGGTATACCATCAAATTCATATCTTGTAAGCAAAACAGTGTTTCTTTTTAAAAAATTCAGTTTAGTTCTTGGCTTCTTGTTTTGTGTTTACACCGGTTTTAGTCTCGGTTTAAGTTCATTCCATATTCGGTTCAATTGATAACTTGAACTTAGAAATGAAATTTATTCAATTGGGTTTCGGTTTAATGCTTTTGACTAATGTGAGAGTGAGTGAGACCAAGAAGACTCGAATGGATCGGTTTGAAGGTTTCTTTGCTAAATCTAATTTGTTTTGTCCGGTTCGGTTTATTGTTGATTCAGAACACATTTCATGTAAAGGGCAAAATGGTCATTTTAGTTCACCTGAACTCCGTTTGAAAAAGGTCTGCCTACTCCATACACTCTCAGTGCCGGCGAACCCTAAGACTTTTCTCTCTCTCTCTCTCTCTCTCTCTCTCTCTCTTCAAGGATGTCTCTCTCTTCTCTCTCTCTCGGCTCCAATCCGAGAATCTCCGTCGGAGGTCCATATAACCAACGCTATCCTCCGCTCCACCATCCTCGGAGCTTCGTCTCGTTATCTGCTAAACGTACGACTGTCTCGGCGTCACTCAGCGTCACCGCTGATTCAGCCGCCACTGAGTCTCTCGGACGGATTGGATCACTGAGTCAAGTATCGGGTGTACTCGGTTGCCAGTGGGGCGATGAAGGTAAAGGCAAGCTCGTCGACATTTTGGCCCAACACTTCGACATCGTTGCTCGCTGTCAGGTAAAGTTTACATTTTTAAGTACTTAACTCTCTATCTGGAGTCCATTTAACCTGAGATTTGTGAACATTTGAATTGAATTTGTTGAATTAGAAAAAAAAGTTGGTCAATTTCTTTTTCCCTGATTGATTTGTTCACACAAAGTTTAAGTTTTTATTGTCTGTTTGAATGAAAGTTTGTGAATTTGCTTACCGTAGGGTGGAGCTAACGCTGGACACACTATTTACAATTCGGAAGGAAAGAAATTTGCTCTTCACCTTGTGCCTTCTGGTATATTGAACGAGGACACGACTTGTGTGATTGGGAACGGAGTTGTGGTGCATTTGCCAGGTCTCTTCAAGGAGATTGATGGTTTGGAGTCCAACGGCGTCTCCTGTAAAGGAAGGATCTTGGTCTCTGATCGTGCTCACTTGCTGTTCGATTTCCACCAAGAGGTTGATGGGCTCAGGGAGTCTGAGCTTGCGAAGTCGTTCATTGGCACAACGAAGAGAGGGATTGGTCCTGCCTACTCCAGCAAAGTGATCAGGAACGGTATTAGAGTTGGTGATCTCAGGCACATGGAGACTCTGCCTCAGAAGCTTGACGTTTTGCTGTCAGATGCAGCGGCGAGGTTCGAAGGTTTCAAGTACACTCCGGATATGCTAAGGGAAGAAGTGGAAGCGTACAAGAGATATGCTGAGAGGTTGGAGCCGTACATAACAGACACGGTGCATTTCATTAACGATTCGATTTCTCAGAAGAAGAAGATTCTGGTCGAAGGTGGTCAAGCTACGATGTTGGATATTGACTTTGGTACATATCCTTTTGTTACTTCCTCCAGTCCGTCAGCTGGTGGGATCTGCACAGGTCTTGGTATTGCACCTAGAGCTATTGGTGATCTCATTGGAGTGGTAAGCATGATATATTCACTCATAGATTGATGTTTGTTAAGAAACAAGTAGCGTTTGATGTTGCTCATACGTTTTGATTGTTACTGTTTTGTTCAGGTGAAAGCATACACTACAAGAGTTGGTTCAGGTCCATTCCCAACGGAGAATCTGGGAGCAGGTGGTGACCTTCTTAGGTTGGCTGGACAGGAGTTTGGCACAACAACTGGTCGTCCTCGTCGGTGTGGCTGGCTTGACCTTGTTGCGTTGAGATTCTCTTGCCAGATCAATGGATTTGCATCGCTGAATCTCACTAAGCTTGATGTACTTTCTGACCTGGACGAGATCCAGCTTGGTGTGGCTTACAAGAAGAGTGATGGCACTCGTGTTGATTCGTTCCCTGGTGATCTTCGTCTTCTCGAGGAACTGAAAGTAAGTGTAGCTCTCTAACATGTGTCTGACTGTCTCCATTAATGCATAGGGAAACAGAGCTTCATGTTCTCAAAATGTGTGCAAAATGTTTGTAGGTGGAGTATGAAATGTTACCTGGATGGAAGTCTGACATATCCTCAATCAGAAACTACGAAGATCTTCCAAAGGCAGCACAGCTATATGTTGAGAGGATTGAAGAACTCGTTGGTGTACCGATTCATTACATTGGTATTGGTCCCGGTCGTGATGCCCTTATATATAAATGATTCATAATCATAGGGTTTTAGGCTTTTTTAATTTCTTGGCTCTTCCACAGACTTCAAACATTGATGAAGCATCAAATTACTTGAGAGTTGTTATTACTCCCCTTTGGAATGACCAGTGTATCTGTTTCATTGTTTCTTATAATTGGAATGAAGAGGAATTCTGTGTTTGTTAAATTCTTGAAGTTTAACGCTTTCTCTAATTACTTTTACATATTAAACTCTTGAGCTAAAGTATTGAGTAAAAGAGAACATGCTTCATTAATATCCCAAAAAAACAGAACAACTCGTTCATATTCAGAAGTACACTTGACTCAATGATATTGCCGCTTAATAAAAGACTGCACTCTGAGCATACATGTCATGTCACACTATTACACTAGACTAAACCTAGAAACAACATGTGTACTTCTGAATTTGATCTACAGTAAGAAAGAAGTAGCTTCCACTTAATCTAAGCTTTCGCAGAAGTTCCAGATGGAAGGGAAACCAAGATCGTCCTCAAAATCAAAGCTTCCAAAATTACTCAGATCAAACTGCATAGTCGTGGTTTCACTTCTTGGCATCTCAGTAAAGGTGTCCAAGCTGAAACTCTGAGCCTTGAATGGACTTACAGTCTCTTCTTGCTCGTTCCAAGACGGCGTTGAATGGCTCTCTGCAACCTCACTTGCTTCTGCTTGACTTTTCTTCTCCTTCAAGATTCCTAGCTGCTGGAGAAACTCGTTCAGGTCGATCTCTGGCTTCTTCTGATCACGATCATGATCACCATCACCTTCCAACATCTTCTCTGCTTCTCCCTTGCTTCTCTTCTCATCAGCAAGGCTAGTGTTAGTTTTGGACTCGGTGGAGGAAGAGCAAGAAGAGTAGGATCGAGATAAAAGTCCATTCTTCTTGAGCTCCTCTAGTCTTTGCTGGATGATGTGAACACTAGGCTGAGCATTCACATTAAGCATGGCACGAGAAGGAAACATGGAGATAAACTTCCTTGAAGGCACCCATTTGAACCTCTGAGTGTTGCTCACAGGAGGTCCTTGTTTCCGCTGCAGATGAGGTAAGTTGAGATAAGCTTCGTAGCCATATAGTTTGAGAGCGGCTGCATCATAAGCCATGGCTGCTTCTTCAGCTGTAGCGAAAGAGCCAAGCCAGAGTCTTGCTCTCTTCTTGGGCTCTCTGATCTCAGCCACCCATTTGCCCCAAGTTCTTTGCCTGACTCCACGGTACCGACAAAGAGAGTTCTGTGGACCGCCTTTACCACGAGCAGGACCTTTCTTCCATTGTTTCATTGAGGATGATGATTTCTCCATTTGTGTAGAGAGATTGAGAGTGAAGAAGAAGAGGGATGATGATAAATGGAGCTTAGAAAGAATGAGAGTTTAAATATTGTCACGGTTTCGTTCACTTCCGAGAAGAATTGCTTTTTTCACCCGCGCATGTGACCGTTGCTTTTTCATCTTCTGTTATTTTCGGAAAATATAAGTCTTTTTCTGCGTCTTTTTTTTTCTTTGTCGGATAAAGGGTCTTTTATGTTTTAACCATTTATTTATCTAATTATACCTTAGCCTAAAACTATGTAATAAATAATCCCTAGCTGTAGATGTCCCCTACATTTCAAACAGTCGTAATCCCATTATCATTATCCACTTCTGATTATTGCTTTAGAAGTTTTGAACAAAAGACCACTTTTGAGGATTGCATTAGAAGTAAGAAAACAACCCAAAATACTAGCAAAATATTGTTTATTTTATTTTAGTTTTGATACATTTTCAATTTATGGGGTGTGTTTGGATTTTAATTTTCTTTTCTTGAAATCACTTTAAAGCTTTTGGGTTTTAATATTTATTCTTTAGGAGGAGAATTGGAAGGACATGGAAAAGAGAGGCAAAAGTCACGAGTAACACACACATAAGAATCACATGTCCGATCGTGAGAGCGAAATCAAGTTTTTTTTAGTCTTTTAGAGATTTCAGATTTAAGCGCCGCTCCATTCATATTTATCCCATGCTCATTCCCTCTTATGTTCACATTTAACCAAACGACAATGTCCCTTAAATCCATTTACTTAATTAACCAATTTCTGTTACTATAATATGAGTTTATGACCATATGAATGAGTTTTTGATCAAAAATAAATGTTTATATTTAATGATAATTTCAATAAGATAACCATTGTTGGTAAATGGTGTTTGAATCTAGAATAACTTAATTCACATATTTTTGTTCTCGGTCCAAATAAACTAATTTACATCCTTATAATTTGAATTCGTTAACTGTTAACATGCATTACAAATATTTTGTCAACATACCATACAACACCACATATCCACATACCAACTTCTTCGTCACATGAGAACAAAACAAAAAGTGAGAAAAGTCGAATCTAATATTCGATAATCTGATCTTATTGAGAAAAAATATATATATAAAAAAAAGACATCACGAGGGCATTAAGCACGCCAATAGCTTAGCACAGACTTCACGTACGTGTGGAGAAGGATCTGACAAAGATGCTTTGGACAGAACTGATCTTGCTTCGAGCAATCCCTCCGATATACTCTCCAGTATCGCCTCTTCACTCGCCATGAGTGATGCCATCAGTTTTGCTCCCGCTAGCTTTTCCTACACAACAGCACGAGAATAATTCGACTTCCGCACATAAGCGTAAACTCCGAGGCAGGCATCAATGAAATATTCGACTTCATATGCAGACAATTCAAGATATGGACTGTAGGGATTGAGAAATGTGGACACACACAAGTCACAGGAATCACAAGTTTCATGTGGAACGAAAACGACAGCTCATAACATGAATTTCTACAAGATTCATATGAGGATGATAGTGATACTCTGAGAGCAGTCTACTTCCAGTTCACATGTAAGAAATCAAGTTCGAGTGTCTTGTAGTACCTTATCGGATCCTTGTTCAAGGAATCTCAGGGCAAGTTTCAGCAGATCGGATGAATAAGGGAGGAGAATTGTGGACTTGAAATGGTACTTGGCCGAGAATAGGACCTGGATACAAGCTGCACGGACCTCAGGCGCAGATATGACCTGCACCAGATTCAGGAATTTTGTGGAAAACTATGACAAGATACAAACAGATTTGACCATAATCAAAAAACAATTGTACGCCGTCAAATGTTTACCTTGAGGGATCGAACAAGAAGCGGAATAGATTTTTGAGCAAAAGTCTTCTTGGCAGACTCGGGGACTTTTTGAGTAGCACTGATGAGCACATTTGCCATGCATAGACGAAACTGAACAGGAAGACGCTTTTCCCCAATTGAATGTTCACTTCCGTCTTCAATTAAACAGTGGATCGTGTAATCTAGGACAGAATTACTTGACGCATCAACACCTAAAGATCAGGATATAATTTATAAGCAAGTCTGGAAAGAAAACATTATCAACACCACATACATACAACAGCGATACTAACCAGATGTGTCCTTCTTCACTGTTGTACGTATTTTTTCTCCTTTGGATGCTTTTGAAGATTCAAGATGTTGTAGTTCAGCGCATATCATCAATGCCAGACAATCTATGCATCCATGTTGTACTTTAGAAACTGCATGGATAGATAGTAGCCATGACGTGAGAGACTGAAGAAAAGTAACCAAAGTTGAGTAGTAGCAAGTGTCTTACTTTCGTTCTCATCAGAAGGCCATAACAAAATATTTTCCAGGACTTTCCTGATCTTAGGTATCGCACTGTGTGAGAAAGACTCCCAGCCCCGAACCTGCAAGCGATGGAAAGTTTGTAAGGTACGGAAATAATTCAATCAATAATGTATCAAACAAGTGGCAACAGGGATCGCCGGAGATGCACAGATAGAAAATAAAAGATGAAAATATTACCACAAGGGATGTGCATATAGAGAATAGGCAAGCTTTAATCTTGAGGCTGTCTTGCAACTCTGTGGCTTTTTCAAGATGCAGCAAAACAGTTGGAAATAGCACCTGTTGAACAAAAGTGCCAGAAAATTACAACTTTTGAAAATGAAGGAGTTAACTAAACTGTTGTATAAGTAAAACTGAAGTCAAGCATTTAGACTTTTTCAGATATCTAATGCAACAAGAGTTTCTCCTTAGTAACAGAGTCTAGTATTATGACGGGTGAAAATTGAAGTGCATTAAAACAGAGGCTAAAGACATATGCAAGCATTTACAAAAGATTGACTGAAGCGAGTTAATACCTGGGGATGGAGACGTCCACAAAGCTCGGCAGCGAGTTTCCGAACTTCTTCAAATTCTAACTTAGAAAATGCCCTGAACCAGGAGAGTTAGTTTGTTAGATATCAAATAAGTATTGATGTAAATGATATTTGACGATCATTGTGGAGTAAAATAACCTTTCCAAAAGGAAAGCAGCGATGCATTGACAATCCTCAAACTTGATGTCTTGATACTCTGATAAATACCACATGAAAAGAAATAGATATGGTGAATTAAGTCTAAGATTGCCTCTCTGCACCACCCCGGTAATCAAATTTGATCTAAAGAAAGCTAAAACATTGAATCTAATTGACAAAAAGCTTCAACCGATCTTAATAAAAACATCCACTCTTCTCTTATCAGTAAAAGGAAATCAAAGGCATAAGCATACATACCATTCACAGAGTCTCCACTGAGGAATGTACCATAAATTGAAGAGGAATCAATATTATCAAACACTCTTTGGGGAAGCAGCCGTAATATAAGCAGTGGGCAAAGGTGATCAAATAGCGAATTCTCCAATTTTCTGTCAATGAAACTTTTGGTATCAGATCTGGAAATGAGATCCATCCTACCATAAAATGATCAACATTTTACATTTTCGGAGTATTTTAGAAGTTTTTCTTACCACGGAAATCAGATTAATAATGAGTATATTGCTCTATTTTGAGTTGTTACATTTCTAAGAGAACTTTTACTTACTTGTTTTGCTCCTTCACACGTGATAGTACATGCAGAAGGACCATGTCCGATGTATCTGCCAAATGTTCACTGATGCAACTAAGAAACTTAACCATGATGGCATTGGATGGCTCGAAAAACATCTTGTCAAGCAATGGTCCAATCAGTGAGCTCCAGTTTTGGACCTGTAAGGATTTTTTTTATGTCAATCAACAAGCAGGAAAATATTCTAATTGCCTAATGATAGCTGGCACAAGCTATGTGAAGAGTTGCATAGCAGATACACAATAACATAATTAGATGAGAAGGTAACAGGAACACTCAACGCCTGAAAGTTTGTATTTATTTGATTTTTTTCAATTAGTAGTGCTACGAACAGTTAGTAAATGGTGCCTAAAACGCACTTACTAAACGAAAACAGAGTTCATTTCAAAGATAGCAAACAATTTAGCAACCATGACATATTGTGGTACTTACACTTCTAGCCCACTCTGGGATCAGCTTTAGCACTCGATCACTGTCAAAAGTTGAACCTGCAACAGTACAAAAAGAAGATGAGCATGCACTCGCCAGAGGAAAACTTGACAGTGTCCAGTTAGTAATTCAGCAACAAACTAGCACATATAATTCCATCGTTATTTTTTTCACATTCCATTAATTTATATCTTCTCCAACTTACTTTTGGTTGTGCATATATAAGACCAATGTTTATGGCCAAAAAGCAACAAAATGAAATATTATCACAAATTATGTTATAGCCTATGGTAATGAGATAAGAAACCGAATACCTTCTATGGGATTTCCATTACTTTCTGAAGTATCTAAAGCTTGAGCACTGCTAGATGAGAAAAGAAGAGATCAGAAGCAGAAAAGACTTTTGAAAATAGAAAACCCAATCCGGTAGTCATGTCAATATCAAGTATGAAACAAACAACTACGTATACGTGGGGAAAAGGAGAAAAAAAACAAATCATGATACCTTAGACAGGTCAGCAGCATGCATATGACATCAGAATCCTCCTTATGATCCTTAAGGACCCCAATCAATGTTTCTGTAGCTGATGATTGTACTTTTCCATTGGTTGAATAAATGAGTGTTACCAAATCTGGTAGTACGAAAGATGGCTCTGGAAGAAAAAAACAATCATGATCACGCAGTTGATGTCTAGATTCTATGGGAAAGTTGAAAATAAATGTTATCAAATGACGTAAAACTCTATCGGGATATGGAACAACAAGTCTTGGACCCCATAAATTGGGATCTTAACAAGTTTTCTCATCTGAATAAAACACTGGTTTACTTTCAACAAACACTGGTTTACTTTCAACAAACTTTTTGAAATTCATCTTATAAAATGAAGAGAGGCCAGAAGACCAACCAATGGACTTCAGCAAGTCTGAAGTTTGTTTACGGATATAAGTTTCCTCATCTCCAAGGCACGTTAATAGCAAGTCCGCAATCTTTTTCCTGAAATAAATGCAGAAAATAAGTTCTGACTTCTGTAGGCATGAGAATGAAATTAAAATGAAGGAACTAAAGAAGATAATTGAGACGAAAAAACACAAATGATTGCATACCAGGGTATATGAGAAGGGAATGAATCTTTTGCCAGGAGGATTAGTTCTGATATCACATCTATAGAATTTTGCCTCTGCACAGTAGTTCCAGAAACAAGGCGTTTTAGAACTTCACTGAGACCGTTATCTCCTGCATTTCTGGTGAATGTTTCTTTAAGTCAGAAAACAACAAGCAGACAAACTAGGAACCATAACTAGTAACTAGACAGCTAGGTTTGTGATTTAGCATTGAAGGGAAAGCAAGAATAGACATACTTGTAACAAAAGTCTGCCAGGAGGACACTAGCAGCTTTGGCCGCGACATCTCTCTCATCAAGAAGGAGAAGCAGCGATGGTATAACAAAGTCCTTGCACATTGTATCAGAGATGCCGTCTCCGGACTGAGATTGTAGTTTAAAGATAACTGATTTAAATATAGCAACAACTCCTTCTGATATCTCTTCATTGTTACTGCGAAGCTTCAAAGGCAAAGGAAGAATGTAAGTACTAAAATGATCACATGGGTATATATACTATACTTCAAGATTAATTTTATCAGGATACGTTATAATCATAGCAGCAATGAAGCAGAACCAATATTATAAGTAGAAACCTCTATATAAGGATAATCTTCTAGCAACCAGCCTATACAACTGCAACAGAAATTCCTGTAAATTCCTGTAATTGGGGAATGATACCTGATATAGAAGACAAGGCACAAGCGTCATTCCATACCCTGATAGTATGCTCTCAAATTTCTTTCCCTCAAAGCGGCCCAACAAAAGGCATAAACAATTCAGGAAAAACTTCTGTGTCTCTATACTACCAGTCTTGGTGTCAGAACGTCCCTGAGAATTACTTTCCGAATAACACTGCAGCATTTTTATCACTATTAGCTTTCTGATGACCCAATCGATAAAAAAGCAAGAGAAAGAGCAAGAAACTAGAGAAGCAATAAAACAAGTACTGCATCATTTTTAATGCTATTAGCTTCTTACAAACCCAATCAAACTGAAAAACACTAACCAGAGGTAAAACAGAAAGCTAGTAGCTCTTTACCAATACAGCATCTACAACTTTTCTCTCTATAGCTTATAAAGGTATCCAGCGTGAATTAGACACTCCAGAGCATATCAACTCACTTATATACCATGCAAACACATACACATTCCATTAAGTATCAAGTAGATTATACTATATGTTACTTGCACATTTCTATCTTCTTAACAAAGAACAAAAACTAGAAGGCAATGACATAAAATCTGTTTAGTCTTAGACAAAACTAGGTCAGAGAACTTAAACATATACAGCAGATGTAGATATGGACACGGTAAATCCTACATGTAGTACAAAGTCACTAATTAGTTATCCCTACCACAATTTTGAATCAAAGAAGATTGACAATTATGTCTAACCTTAATACCAGACAAGTATTGCTCCAACAAGTCCTTGCTAATCTTTGAAAACTTCTGATCTTCCATGTGGAGCAAGACACTATAATGCTTCCAACAATTAGAGAGCAGCCGAGCTCCATCCGCAGGTACCCCCGTGCCTAGATTCCAGGTATGACCAAAACTTTTGATAAGCAAGAATCGAAAACAGAAACGGAAATGAACCAGGGCATGTGGCATTAGTCAAAGACCTGCCTCCTTTTGGGAGACACCATGATGCTCTTTTAACACCTCTAACCACTTCAGCACTTGACTTAACCCCCTAGCATGCAGTACTCGAGTTTTTCTGTTCCACTGGAAGGAATTTTTGTCAATATAACTTCATCAATTCAGAATAAAGACCACGGAATACGCATATTTAAATGGATCAGTGAACATACACCAAAGAGACACTGTACAAGGCGTCTCAGCTCCTCCAGGTGGTTCCACAGTAAGCAATTTTCCTCACTGTTTGAGTCTTCAGGTCGAGAAGTCTGCTTTTTGTTCTTCTCACTAACATTAGGTATCAAAGCAACCGGTCGGTGAGATCCCATACTGGTTGATGGCTTCAGAGTATCATCCTTCTTTGCTAAGGCTCCAGTGATTGACAGCAAGCAATCAGCTGCAGAAACAGATAGTCGAGATGGCACCTCATATCCATCCTGCAAAACGCTAAACAAAATAACAGCTCAAAACTAGGTGGAAGTGACTATGTATACAAGTGAAGAAACTTACTCCATACAAACATACTAGTGTACTATGAGTAATTTATCAAAACTTAAAACTAGAGAACCAAAAACAAATAGGACCAACTGAACAGGAGATGATATCAGTTTTATTATACCTTCCATTGCGTACAATTATCAACAAGTGAGGCACACAAGATGTAATAATCTCCACGAAAATCGAATGTTTCTCCCATATTCCTGTCAAAAGGGAATACCATGAAAGTACATAACGTAAATCAAGTGAGCTAAGAATATGGAAAGTCTTTTCTTTTCTCCCAAGAGAGATAACCAAAATTAAACAGTTTGTCTATATAGTAACAAGGATGATTATAATGCTCACCATTCCAAAAACTTTGATCCCCATTATCCACGGATTCTACAAGACCACGGACAAGTAAACACCATCCGAGCGCTAAAAACTTATCTTCATTCCTCGAAATAATTTTGGAAAGGTTTCTCGAAATGGCTTGAAAGCGAATTTCATCTTGAAACAACCAATTCAGAAGTATCATAGCTGGGTTTCCATGCTTAGAATCCTGAAACCTTAACGTCTAAAACCAACAACAACAGCAAACAAAGATTATACAAACCAGTAAGAACCGGACATTTCAACAATTAAACAGGGTTTTTCAAAGGTTTTAGAAATTACGTGTTCGATGATTGGAACAAGAACTTCACCCATTGCTTCGTTTCTCTCAGCAGCGTCTCTAACGCACTTTTCCAGAAACCAGAGAGCCTCATCAACTGAGCCTGACACAGCCATAGAAGACAGACGGATTAAAAAACCCCATCATAGAAGACGCAACATTTCTAAAAGCACTCATACAGAGACAAATATTGCAAACGACTTACCAGAGGAACCCTTTTGAGAATCGGGAGATAGACGAGAAATAGACTCCCGTAGCTTTTTAGGGCGAGTAGAGAGCAGAGTACTCATGAACCTCCCGACCGTGACGGAGACCAAAGACTCCGGCTCTGCTCTTCGTATCAATTCATCTTCCGATCGCTCCATCACACTCCAATCCAACCCCGCTAGTGTGAATAATTGGCAATTCCGATTACAATTAGTCTAATTTGTAACAAATGTCAGGGAAGACGACGAAGAACGAGAAATCGAGCTTATTCCCGCTGCAAGATAAACGACGACGTTTGGACCTGACAAATAAACCATGCCGTTTTTGGGCAATGACGTTATAATATGCTCTAAACGGCGTCGTAAGATACCTAGGGTTAGGACAGGCTTTGAGTTCCGGTCCACGTGGGTAACCCTTATTGGTTAATTAAATGTTTGACATCTCTACATCATTTGATAATTTTTGAGAAAGCCTGAGAAAGAGAGTCTCTCGCTTTAGTTTACTCGCCGCCGCCGCATTCTCCTCCGGTAAGTCCAGATATGGCCACCGTCACATCCAATGCGCCGGTTAAATCCTTCTCCTTCTCTGTTTCCAATCCTCTGAAATCCCTGATCCCCAAATCTCCATCTCTCTGCTTCCCAAATCGCAATCACCATCAGCGTCTAGGTTTATCGATCAATGCATCCACATCGGCGCCGCCTACAATCGGAACCGCAAATGCACCTTCGCCGGATTACAGAGTCGAGATTCTCTCCGAATCTCTCCCCTTTATCCAGAAATTCCGCGGGAAAACCATCGTCGTCAAATACGGCGGCGCAGCCATGACTTCGCCGGAGCTCAAAGCCTCCGTCGTCAGCGATCTCGTTCTCCTCGCGTGCGTTGGCCTCCGTCCGATCCTAGTTCACGGCGGAGGTCCCGATATCAACCGTTACCTGAAACAACTCAACATCCCAGCAGAGTTCCGCGACGGACTTCGCGTGACCGACGCCACAACGATGGAGATCGTCTCCATGGTCCTAGTCGGAAAAGTCAATAAGAATCTCGTATCTCTTATCAACGCAGCCGGAGCCACCGCCGTGGGACTGTCGGGACACGACGGCCGTCTTCTCACTGCGCGACCTGTCCCCAATTCGGCTCAGTTAGGTTTCGTCGGTGAAGTTGCAAGAGTCGATCCGAACGTGTTGCGTCCACTCGTTGATTACGGTTACATTCCAGTGATCGCCTCCGTCGCCGCCGATGAAGCCGGGCAGGCTTACAACATCAATGCTGATACGGTGGCGGGAGAGCTCGCGGCGGCGCTGGGAGCAGAGAAGCTGATTCTGCTGACTGACGTGGCGGGAATATTGGAGAACAAGGAGGATGCGAGTAGCTTGGTGAAGGAGATTGATATCAAAGGAGTGAAGAAGATGATTGAAGATGGGAAAGTTGCTGGTGGGATGATTCCGAAGGTGAAGTGTTGCATAAGGTCGATTGCTCAGGGAGTGAAGACGGCGAGTATTATTGATGGAAGGAGACAACATTCTCTGCTTCATGAGATTATGTCTGATGAAGGAGCCGGAACTATGATTACCGGATAATCATTTTTAGTTTTTTGTTTGTATTTTGAATAATGGCATTGTTTGTTCCATTTATAAGATATCAAATCTTTGCCTTCATCTTACTTTTAGTCTTATAAACAACTTTTTTTTTGGCAATTATTATTAGTGGTTTGAGTCTTATCTTCATCTTTCTCTTTTGTAACTCAGAGACACTTTGAAGAGTTTCCCTTCCTCTCAATTGTTGTATTTTTCACCTCTCTTTCTCGAATTTCATTTTTAAGGTAAACTGTTTTTACCACGACACCTTGCATACATCAACGGACATCAGAGATTGTTTCTTCTCATACGGACATCAGAGATTGTTTCTTCTCATATAGTACATATTGTGACAAGTGTGTGTGGTTGTGAATGGAGATGGACGATTTTCTTAAGCAAAGTGAAAATCTGGTGGGCTAGCTACGATGAAACTTCTCTAAAGTTCCACAAGTTGGTCTATTTTTTACATATAGGTATATATAGCCTTGTCTTTCTTTACAACGACGGTTTCAATGCTGGTTCTGTATAGATCAACGACAATGTTTTTTTTTATAACATTAGGCTATGTTTGTTTTGACCTTCTATTTTGGATAACAATGTTTTGTTCTGACTTCCGGTACCATAGTTGCCAAACAGAGAAATCCTATCCATGGGATAGATCATAGATGATGATGAGATGATTATGATCATCTCTTAAACAGATAAATGGAAAGATTTATTTTATTTAATGGAAACATAGATGGATAACAGATTAAAAAAAAGTAATTAAAAGGAAAAAAACAAAAACACCCCTTTTGGAAAATCTGTGACCTGATCACCGCTCTCGGATCATTATTCCTCTAGCTCTCAAGTCAGCAAAGCACGCATTAACCAATTTCTCTTGCTCTGCAATTACAGCAAAGCGTTTTTCCTGCTGTACGTAGATATAACCTAGGAATGGTAACCACGCTATGGAAATTACATTGATAACACCCACGCGAGTTGAACAAACCGATCTCAGATAACTCACTACTGCACCCGCCATGACTGGATCAGGACCTCTAACTATAACTTCTCTTAGTCAAACCCTGAAATCGGATGCTAATACGCTCTGCGAAAATAGAAAGAGATCAAAGATATATATAAATTCCAAAGGAATAATCTTCTATACAATCAATGATTATCATATCACTAAATAAATTAGTTATTTCAAGCGAAACTCGGGGATTACGGATGAGTTGGGCCTTAGTATTGGGCTTTCTTTGAGCCCAATATTTGTCTTCTCCTATGTCGTTCGACCAAGCGTTATACCAAAGAAAGATCTGTGTACTGACCACTCAGTGCAAGTGGTATGATTGGGAATATTGGCCACACGCTTATAACATTGTCACGTGACAAGTACGTGTGGTTGTGGTTGGAGATGCATCACTGTCGTCTTCTTTAACTAAAGTGAAACCGTGGTGGGCTAAGACGAAACTTCCTTCAATTGTACTGTCACCGACTCCGGACCCACGAATCAATGCAAGTTGCAGTCTTTGGACGACCCATTTAGGTCTTAAAGTCCCACAAGTTGCTCTCTTTTTTTATAGCTTTGTCTTTTTCTTTCTCTTATTGAGAGATGCTTTGCTTTTACTTGATTGGCTCATTTTCAACTGTAAACTGGCACTAACTGTCATCATCCTTTTGTCCAAGAAAATCTCAGAGTCTCTGTACGAATACTAAACACTGTTTTGGTGGGATCAATCTCATATATCCCCAAATTCGTAATTAATTTTCCTCTGTCTGTCCTATTCGAGTTGGAGAATCTCAAGAAAAAACATTTGCAGCGATTTCAACCTTTTTTATGTCCTAATAGTACCAAAAGAATAGATTCTTTCAAGATTTAGATTAAAATGAGTAAAAGGAACAAAAAAATCTTATTTCATCATCTCTCTGAAAAAGAGATCATGTCTTTTTGTTTAATCATAGTAACCACCATAATCATCATCATCAGTGCCTATCTAGTGAACGCATAACACTACCTTTCTCAACCGCGAAAAAGCCTTAAAAGTATTTTCAGTAAAAAAAAAACAAATCTTTCATCATAATCATCATCATCATCTAAATGTTTTTCTCTTTGGCTTTTCCACGGATGAAGAAAAAGGCTCTTTGTTAACTGGACTTGACCGTATCCAGAACGATCCCTCTTGTTCTTCCCGGTGCTCCACCGTTAATCGAAGATAAATCCAACACGATCCTGCTCACCAAAAGACCTTTCATTAGCAAACTCTACAGATATTTCATTAAGAAAACAAACAACATAAATCGTGTACTTACATCTTGCTCTTGGTCACTTCTCCCGTTTCTTTAATCAAAATCTTATCTTCCATCTTTGTTACTGTATGCTCCTTGGGAAGATTGATCCCTTCTACTGCTTTTATCAAAAAACAATCACAAAACTTGATAAGCTTACTTTCTTTACCACAATCCATATATAATACATTGTGTCTACTCTACGGTTCTACTACCTTCTACGCCATTCACAGGAGCGCAATCATCTATTCCCAAGAGATTCTGTAACAGAGAGAGCCATTGTTGTTTGAAAATGGCACCGGTTTAAGAGAGCAATTTGTTCATAACAAAAGGAAAGTAAAGTCACCTTAAGGTTCTTGTAGCACTCCTCAAGGTTGTCATTATACAAGATATGACCAAAAATCCCTGAGGATTTCCCAGCTTTGATCTCTGCTTCAGCGTTCCTAAGCCGCTTCTGGATCTGCTCCTCTGTCTCCGTTCCTCTGTTTTTTATTCCAACATTTGAAAATTCAGAATAATCTCCAAGAAACAACCAACTCATATGGTAAAAAAGACTGATTTTTTACCGGGCACGAAGACGATCCTCAAGCTCATTCATTGAAGGAGGACATACGAATATGAATATCGCATCAAGAGAGCTCGCTTTCACAGACCTCGCTCCTTGAACATCAATGTCAAGAATACATCTCTACACACAGACAAAAAAAAAAGGAACTTGAATCACTTTTTAGGATCAAATGCATGAGAAGATGAGACAAGTAATGATCTTTTGTTGTTATACCTTTCCTGAATCTGTTACCACTTCAACAGATTCAATGCTGGTTCCGTATAGATTACCATGAACAGAAGCAAACTCGAGAAACTTGCCGTCTTTGATCTCTTTCTCCATAACTGACTTATCAGTGAAATGGTAATGGACAGTGTTCTTCTCCATACACCTCGGAGCTCGAGTTGTGTGGCTCACAGAGAACCCAAACATTGAAGGAAACTCTTTCATAAGCATCGCTATAAGCGTTCCTTTGCCAACTCCAGAAGGACCGCTTATAACGATAGGCTTCTCTGCATTCCCTCTCACTCCTTTGCTCCATGCAACAACCTCTCTTCCCAACAACTTCCTTTGCTCCCGGACAAAAGGACTATCCACCTACAATGGCATACTCAAACCATATGAGAACTAGAGGTTTAAGAACACCCAAAAGTCTATCAATATCTCCAAACACTAACCTCGAGGAACCAGATGGAGTCATCAGAAGCTGAGCCTTTTTTGATAACCAAAATCCGACCTTGTTTGAGAACAATGGCAGAGTAACCTTTGCAGGGTTTAGGGCCGGTACCAAGAACAGTAGGACTAGACCTGAAACGCACCCAATTCGGCTTCAAAATTCAAATCTTTAAGGTTCCAAACTAATGGAAGAGAAAATTAATAGATCAATGAACAACACACACCATTTGTTGGTGATTTTGTCATGAATCTGAACTCCAAGGAACAATGGGTTCCCTTCATGAATTCCACCAATCACATACTGCAACAAAAAGGTAAAACCTCAAAGATCAGATCAAGACCCCAATTTCACATTCTAAAGCATCAAAATTTGAGAGGCTTACGGATCGATCCCCAATATGGACTGATGTATCTCTGTTTTTGGGTTCGGGTTTTACACCAAAGCCATTGGTGTGTCCGTTCTCCAGGTGGTCCACAAAGAAAGCTGGTGCTTCTCCCTAACAACAATAAAATCATTCAAAAAAATGTGAGAAATTTTATGAAGAGAGAAGAGCAACGAAGTGAATCGCGCCAAAAGAGGCTCACCATAGAGGTTTTCTACGCCTTCCAAGAAGACAACAACTCAGCCTGAGCAATGGCACAAGCACAAAAATTCAGAGATCAAAACAAACAAACGGTTTCTTCTAAATCTCAAATTATATAGAAACAAAAAAGTTGAGACCTTTTTCGTTTATTCTGCAGAAACAGTCAAAAACCCAAATGCAGAAATCATCATATTAAAACACGAAACTTTGGAAACGTAAACACAGATCTCGGCCTAGAGCAATGAAAACGATCTATAGAAATTAAGCCCAGAGAATGCTTTTTTTTTTCCTACCTCGAATATGAACACCGGAAAACGCTGAGGAAAGAGAACGTTTTTGGATCGAATTGGGTTGAGAGGATGTGTATTTTTATATCGGCGAAAAGGGGCAGAGGAGAGAATTGAGAAGCAAGTTTTTGGGGAGCTTTTTCAACAACAAGATTCAGTTTTTGGGCAATCGATATATCTCTCTGGAAATTTAGGCGAAGAATATATATTTGTGCATCGTCGACAAGTCCCAAGACAACTTGGAGACAAGCGGCCGTGACGGTGTGAGGAAAGCTACCTCTAGGAAATCTCGGAGCTTCTTTTATAATTAAATAAAATAATATTCTAAAAATAAAAGATAATTAATTATTTGTAGTGTGCATCAAAATCATAAAAATAATTTAAAAAAGACAAAGGAAAAAATTGTTGTTTTTTCATGAAGTTAATGCCACTTAAATGTCAATTTTATTTTTAACTTCAACCAATACATAATTTGTGTCAACTATATACTATGCTTTTTGTTAAAATAAAATTGATATTTAAGTGGTGTGAAGTGTGAACTTCATGAAAAAAAAAAACAGCAATTTTTTGTATTTTCTTTAACATTTTTTTTATAGTTTTGATGCATTACAATAATAATAGTCCAAAATAACTAATTTTGATCATGTATCTTTACATTAAAAAGTTTTGCTCACAAAAAGAAAAATATAATCGATGTGGAGAAAGTCTCAACTATTTTAAAGTTTACCTCTATTGTGCAAGAAATGGACTTGGACTTGCAAATCTATTTGACCAATGTCGAGCAGAGACTGTTGATACAATCATTTTCACTATTCAAACCACTGGTTAAAAAATCATGGATATCTCTTAACATTTACACCCAAAAAAATAGAATCATGGAAATGACTGAAAGCAACATTTTCGGAAGAGAAGCCAAAAGTGGTAGAATTTTGAAGAGTTTGAGACGACTAAAAGAAAAGAGAATTATAGTGAGTTAACGTATAGAAGAGGTTAACATTTAATTTAATTAGTTACGTAAAATGTGAAACTGGACCAATAATGTTCGACAAGGCCATATGGGATTGGTTAGAAACATGGGATTTTGTCCCCAAAGATTCAAACTTCCATTCAAACATGACATGGTTTTGACCAAACCATCAATCCTCCAATTTTGAACATTGGAAAGTGGATAAGGACCTCAAAACAAAGTTTGTCCTCATTCTTTTTTGTATTTTAACATTCCCTTCTCCGTTATTCCAATACTTTGTACGAAGACGAGTCCACTATGACCATTTGGGTAAAGAATATTATTATCCACGATCAATGAATTAAAACACTTTTACAAGACGTGTGAACTCCGTCGGCAATATGACATGACAATCGAGTTTGGTCAAGCTCGAGCTCGAACGGCTGCGAAGGTTTGTTTTGGCTGAAAATGTGGGTAATGTAGCTTGAAAAAACAGGCAGAAGACGAAATGTAAACATGTTTATAGAGATATTGCCTAGAAACCGGACATTTCTGTATCACAAATTTCGGCTGAGTACTTTGATTCTACGAGATGGAGGAACACAAAATAAACAAAAATATATATTTCAAAACCAGATTCAAACTAAAATTGTACCAAAAAGATCAAAAATAATAGATTCCATTTCAATTTGGTTTATTACTAATTTTGTTTGTAAACCAAAAGATAATGTATAACACTACTAGTCAAGATGAATGTATGAGTCACAACGTCGTGGACTAGGACTTGGTCTCCTTACGGATACCAACCTTAACGTGTTTGCAACGTCAATGTGACATCATTTTAGTTTTGAGTTGTTTCGGAAATTCAAGTTTTTTATTTTTTACGTTGACAAGTTTCTAACAGTCCTAACTTTGATTGGTATCTGTCAGTTTCATTCTACGATGTGTCAACCAAAAACAAGATACATACATAGTCACTCATACCCAATATCAAACACACATTGAGGCTCACATGATCATAATTCATGACTAAACTATGTTAGTTGGGTTACTTGATTGGGCTCTGGTGAAACTGCAGTAATTAGTAGCCCTCTTCGGCCCAATTTTTAGTAAACCCTTTTATTGTGGGCAACAATAACTCCTTCCTTATGCCTTAGCCTTACAAAACAGATACTAGTGGCGTTTGCATTTTATGAGAAACAACTTTGATCTACCTTTTTTGACAAACTAATATTTCAAAAAAGTTTTAACTAAAATTAATATCAGAGCCAGGTTTCGATCATGGGACCTGTGGGTTATGGGCCCACCACGCTTCCGCTGCGCCACTCTGATTTGTTGAGTTTTTATTAAGTATAAACCATAATCTATTTCACTATTTGCCTAATGTTTAATTGTATTTATTGTAATGTTATCTGTTGGTATGAGTCCTTTAATTTAAAATGTTTGTGATTTTTTCAAAATAAAAATTCTAATTTGGGTCAATATATCAGAATATTATAAGAAAGTTATATAATTAGTAGTGAGATTACTTAAAAAAACTAGACAAACAAGAGTCTGACTTGATATCTAATCTAGTACGTGGCATTTTCCTAGTGGGATCTCCGCGCACATTAACGAAGCTGACGTGTGTAGCTTATTTTGGCGGGAATACCCTACCACTCTTATTGAGCCACGTAGATAATCTTTGTTACGGGAAGACACGTGTTAGTCCAAAGCTTGGTCCACAAGCATTATCTCATTTTTCGTGGCGGGTCCCCTATTGCCGACACTCCTCTTACAAAGATAATTTATGTTTTTCTTTCCCTTTTGTAAAAATACAAAAAGAGAAACCTCTCTATCGCAACATGAAATCGCCATAATAGTATCGAATAAACAAAAAAATTGAACAGAATTTAGGTTAAAAGTGTTCTAATCAAAATCATTACAAGGACGTATTATTTAATCTCCACATAATTAATTAATCAGTCTCTCGCTTAAATATCTGCAAAGAGCCAAAGAACACGTCTGCATAATACATTAATACAAATGCATATATAGTCGCTTACTTACTGGACGAACGTAGCTTTCATGGAAAAGACTTTACACTTGTTAACATTTCACCTCTCATGTAAACAATTCGTTACCCAAATTATTAAGTCGTAATCATTTGATTATTTATTTCCGTGCCTCGTTTCTTCTCTTGCATCGTCTAATTAAAACCAGAGCTAAGCATCGAACTAATTACAGTCTACAACTACTACAACTCTGAATCTCTGATGTTGACTTTGTACGATCATGAGAGGTCAACGGAGACATCCACAAGTACCGATCGCCGGGACGACACGCCGCCGGAGACCGTCGTGAGAGATATCCACGCGATGACCACAACGGAGCTTCCTCGGCCACATCAAAGGAGAGAACACTTGTCTCCGTCGAGGTCGATGAATTTCAGCGACGGAACTTCTTCTTCCGGCGAGAATTTCACCACCGTGAGCAGAGAGTTCAACGCTCTAGTCATCGCTGGCTCTTCCATGGACAACGGGAATAACAGTAACCGTGACGTCATACGTGTGGAAAGGAACGAGCTGATGACAAGGATCGGCGAAGATGAAGATGGCGTTGATGGTGGTGGTGGTGGTCATCATGAGGTGCCTGAGGAAGATTCGAATCCATGGGCGATTGTACCGGACGGATACGATAATAACCGGGCCGGTTCGGAGAATATCGTGTCGACGACGTCATCAGGTGGTCAGAACCATATGGTGGCGACTGCGTCGGTGCAGAGGGTGAAGAGGGAGGAGGTGGATGCGAAGATAACGGCGTGGCAGACGGCGAAGGTGGCTAAGATTAATAATAGGTTTAAGAGGCAAGACGCCGTTATTAACGGTTGGTTGAATGAGCAAGTCCATAACGCAAACTCTTGGATGAAGAAAATCGAGGTTAGTTCACTTTTAAATACAATTAAATCACTAGGTCGCATGTAGACCTACACATATTACTTCAATTCAACTCAATAAAAAAGAAAAAAGCTTTTGCATGTGAAAAACAAACTTTTATTCGTTTTTTTTAGTAAGACAATAATGTTTGCGAGATACATAAAAAAATTTCTTAAAGCGGTTTAACTAATTGATATAGATCAATTAGTTCTGCATCGATGCTAACCGTTTTTTTATATGTATGTTGTAATATTGATGACGATGAGGATGCAGAGGAAATTGGATGAAAGGAGAGCAAAGGCGATGGAGAAAACACAAAACAAAGTGGCGAAAGCTCAGAGGAAGGCGGAGGAGAGGAGAGCGACGGCGGAAGCGAAAAGAGGGACGGAGGTTGCTAGGGTTCTTGAAGTCTCTAATCTCATGAGAGCCGTGGGACGACCTCCGGCCAAACGTTCCTTCTTCTCTCTCTCCTAGCTAAGCTACTTTTCGATTTCATCAAAATGTATCATAATGTAAAAGATATATGATTTATGTTTTGTTACATTACATGCATATGCTACAAACCGACGATTTTCTTTTGGGAATCAATGTGTATATACAGAATGTAATAGCGAAAAGGTACTGATTATTTTATGTATCGTTTAGTCACTCCAAAACTAGAGCATTCACGTTGGGGTATTTTATCCAACTCTGTGTGGCCGCCTGGTTTGGTATCTACATGTATGAATTGAATTGTCATCCGATATGGATGAATTTTGTATGTTTTTTTGTCATATGTGTAATGTATCATATTATCTATTGTAAAACTGTAATATAACATTTCAGTTAAATACTAGTTCAATAAAAAAAAAAGCTTCATATGAATTGTGAACTAGTTGATTGACTCCTTTTAGAGATCATATGTGTGTTCTTTGCTGCCGAGTCCTAACTTCTTGCGTAGACAAAAATAAAAGAGCGATCATTTGTGCTACACTTTCTTTCTCATCCATCTGGGCTTCTACATAATGGATTAATGGGCCTAGAGACCCTGTCTGTGTTGCTTGTTTATGGTAACAAGATCCAGTCTTTAGTATAATCGAGCTATTGATCAAATAGGAACAACAGAAACACTCGTGTAAGGAAGTTTCATCATCATCGAGCTTGGATCTCAAATATACCATTATCCAACACATTTGACAAAGTCTCGTCCTCTCGCTTTCTCGTTTACTACTCCGTTGACTTTTCTTTTTAAATTTTTTATAATAATTTAGTCTAACTTATAGTTATGTTTTTAAAAAATGATTCACCTAACTAAAAACGTTTTTTTATACCTTTTAATTCTTGTAAGTAATCATATAGATAATCAAATTCCCATATGGCCATATCAGATTCTTGATGATTAAATATGAACTAGAAAACAAATTTGCGTCGGTGTAACACAAGAATCAAGAGTGTCCACGATTTAAAAACCAAAGCATCTTTTCAATTATACTGTTCGTTGGGTCGCAATTAAAAAATAAAATGTTAGTTGGTTCCGACCAAAGGAAAAAAAAAAAGAGTCAAAATCGTCGAGTTTGACCCTTACCAAAAAAAAAAGAGAGCACAAAAAAAGGAAGGTGGCTCTTATATTTACAGTTTTACCCTTTTGGTGTTTCATCAGGATTCGAAGCTTTACAACGTGACACAGACTCCCTAATGTCACTAAGGTAAATTATCTAAACACCCTTCCACGCTGGTGGGTCTAAAGCTCTGCGTTGTAGTTCTTGAGGGGTACAAAGGGTTGAATAGACATTAGAGTTTTGGGGTAAGCAGTCCTAAAAATAAATTTTATACTGTAATTAATTAATTTTTTTTAACAGAAAGAAAGAGAATTTTTTTAAAATAAAAATATAGAAAAGGAAAACAATCATAGAGCTGCAGAGGAGAGATTGGGAGGGAAGCTTCTTTTGACCTTCCTTCTTCTCTCTCTCTCTCTGTAATTATGTCAAATTTAATTTTAATTTAATTTCTTTTCTTCTTTTGGTGATTTTCAGAACAAAACATCAAACAATTTGATCAAACCCAAAAAGAAATTAATTTGACGTTAATTCGATCCATTTCTTCTTCTTCTTCCTTTTCACGCGTTGAATTTCAATTTTCAAACCCCCCTTTATGTTCTTCATCTTCTTCTATATATCCGTCTCTTCGAGATTTATTCGAAGTACCAATCCTTTGATTTTCCCATTTCCCAGGAATTCCATCGCGAATCTCTACCTAAGCTGCTACGAATTTGATTTCGGATTCTTCTAATTTCGAATTTCGCGCGGGAGAGAGAGATTTAATCGGTCAATCGATTCCTCGTCGTTGAGAATTTTGAAAAAATCATGGGTAATTGCTGCGGAACGGCGGGATCGTTGGCTCAAAACGAGAACAAGCCGAAAAAAGGAAGGAAGAAGCAAAACCCATTCTCGATCGATTACGGCCTCCACCACGGCGGTGGAGGCGGAGGAGGAGGAGCTCTCAAGCTCATCGTCCTCAAAGACCCAACGGGTCGCGAGATCGAGCAGAAATACACACTGGGCCGAGAGCTAGGCCGCGGCGAATTCGGCGTCACGTATCTCTGCACCGACAAAGAATCCGGCGAGGTTTTCGCCTGCAAATCGATTCTGAAGAAGAAGCTGAGGACTGCTGTGGATATAGAGGACGTTAGGAGAGAGGTTGAGATCATGAGGCATATGCCTGAGCACCCAAATGTCGTAACTTTGAAGGAGACTTACGAGGATGAGCACGCCGTGCATTTGGTTATGGAGCTTTGTGAAGGTGGTGAGTTGTTTGATAGGATTGTTGCGAGAGGGCATTACACCGAGAGAGCTGCTGCTGCTGTGACTAAAACCATCATGGAAGTTGTTCAGGTTCGTCAATGGTTTTATCTCTTCTGCATTTGCTGCAAAATTGAAAAAGGCCAAAACTTTAGGCTCAAGGGCATTGGAATTAGAGTCAATCTTAGTGTAGAAACGGCCATGATTGCTTGAAGGGTACTCTCTGTTTGCTGCATAGAGACTAAAAGAACCATTTTGTGTCTTTTGGATTAATGCAAATGTGAAGTCTTTGGAGTGATATTTGTGGATGTGATCTCTGTAGGTGTGTCATAAGCATGGGGTAATGCATAGGGATCTGAAACCAGAGAACTTTTTGTTTGGAAACAAGAAGGAGAGTGCACCTTTAAAGGCGATTGATTTCGGGCTCTCTGTCTTCTTTAAACCAGGTATTGTGGTCTGTTCTCTTTCTCTGTTTTCAGCTCCTTTTGCGTTATGGTAACAGTTTTTTAACACACGGCATTGTTATTGTTTGCTTTTGCAGGGGAGAGATTTAACGAGATTGTTGGGAGTCCTTACTACATGGCTCCTGAGGTGCTAAAACGTAACTACGGGCCAGAAGTTGACATTTGGAGCGCTGGTGTCATTCTTTACATTCTCCTCTGTGGTGTCCCTCCTTTCTGGGCAGGTTAGTTTTTGTCTGCCTTCTTCTTGAAGCCTTCTGTGGCAAATGTGTCTTCAGGAGTGTACACAAGAATAGTGAATCTTGTCTTTTATTTGTTTTCAGAAACCGAACAAGGAGTTGCACAAGCAATTATTCGATCTCAACTGGATTTCAGAAGAGATCCTTGGCCAAAGGTTTCTGAAAACGCTAAAGACCTTATCAGGAAAATGCTTGATCCTGACCAAAAGCGTCGTCTTACAGCTCAGCAAGTGCTAGGTACAGCTTTATGGTTTCTAATGATGTTGTCATATGGAATCTGAGAGAGACAAAGAGTAATATATAATCGGTGTTTGCTTCATTTTCCACAGATCATTCGTGGTTACAGAATGCAAAGACAGCTCCTAATGTACCATTGGGTGAAACAGTGAGAGCAAGGCTGAAGCAGTTCACCGTTATGAACAAGCTCAAGAAACGAGCACTCAGGGTATAATACACATCCTTTATATATATATGGTTTCAGGTAATTTATGTCATCTGAAAAGCCTAACAATAGTTTCGTTGTCTATTTTGCTTTCTTGAAAGGTTATCGCTGAGCATTTATCAGATGAAGAGGCTTCAGGTATAAGAGAAGGGTTCCAAATAATGGACACAAGCCAGAGAGGGAAGATTAACATCGACGAGCTTAAAGTCGGATTGCAGAAACTTGGTCATGCCGTTCCCCAAGATGATTTACAAATTTTGATGGAAGCTGTAAGCTTTTCATTTATCATTAACTTACAAACAATGCTGGTTTTGAAGTTTGACATACGAACTCACGAGGGGTTTTCTTTTCTTTTGTAGGGAGATATCGATAAAGATGGTTATTTGGACTGTGACGAGTTCATTGCCATTTCAGTGCATCTCAGGAAAATGGGCAACGACGAGCATCTCAAGAAAGCGTTTGCCTTCTTCGATCAAGACAATAACGGATATATCGAAATAGAGGAGTTAAGGGTAGCTTTATCTGATGAAGTTGGTACCAGTGAAGAAGTTGTTGATGCCATTATTCGTGATGTTGATACCGATAAGGTTTGATTAGCCTCATGGTTTCACTCTCTTCTTAAATGTTGAAAACAGTCTAAGAAAGGACTAAAACATTGTCGAAAACAAATATTTTATTTTGCAGGATGGGAAAATAAGTTACGAGGAGTTTGTGACAATGATGAAAACAGGAACTGATTGGAGAAAGGCTTCGAGGCAGTACTCAAGGGAACGGTTTAACAGTATCAGTCTCAAACTGATGCAAGATGCGTCGTTGCAGGTCAATGGTGATACTACAAGATGAGAGTATGAGACAGAGGCTGAATCTATCACTCAGCATTTTGGAAGATTAAATTCAAAAGGGATGCAAATCTTTCTTCATTTCTTAATTTTTATCTTTTCGGGGGGTTTTTTTTTACACCATGATTTAGGCATATAAGTTGTAACAAATTGTGTGTTTTGAGTTTCTGGCTGAAGAGCGAGTGAATATGGATCAAGAGAGGAACAGAGTGTGGCATGTGGGTGTGTGTAGATATTTTGTATAATTGTATGTTGATAAAGATGTCTGTAATTTTTTTATAACCATATTCAACAATTATATGAGAGATTGGAATTGCTTTTCTTATTTGGCAAATCCAGAAGATGTAGAGACTTTTATCAGAAGACAATAATCTTATACAGTATGCTTTTTCATCAGAAGACAATAATCTTCTTTTCAAGTGAGAATCAAATAGACTATTTCAGAACACACAATCTTTGGAGCTAGGGTCCTTTAATTTTAGAGGAAAACAAATAAGGAAAACCATTTGGCCTGAAGTTTTTCTCAAACTATATACGTAGCTGTTATTAGTCCGGAAAAATTCAGACCAAGCCACAATAATGTCGTTATTGTATTATCGCCGAATCGAATCTCAACACAGCTAGACTAAGTTCTATGTCGTATATATTATTGTCATCATGCATACAAACACCAATCATTTTTTTCCAACAACTGTACAAATTACTTTTTATAATCATTTCTTTTTACTAGCTGAGTTTACAAGTACTGTTTATGATATTGAAATACTGCAAATTTGATATCACTAGACACTAGCTAATATACAACAGTATTCATAAAAAGCATCACTGACATCTGTTATGTGTCATAATCACAATTCACAAAATTTAGGTAAAAGACAATTTTAACTCGGATCATTGCTTTTTCGTTAAACGTCTAATGTATATCCTCGTCATAGTACTATCATCGACACGGGAGACTTGCGTGTCGATTTTTGTATTGTTCCTAAATCCTAATTCGATTCAAATTGTTAAAAACAATCAATCATGCAAAAAGGTCTGAGGATGGACGGTACACGAACGTTACACATGTCCGATGTGGACCTTGTTGTAAAAAAAAACAATATGCTTTGTAAGGACGCAAATCATGATTACATGTTTATCATTAAAGTAATTAATCAGCCGTAGTTACCATTTAATCGTCGTATTTTAATCATAGTCATAGATACGAAGCCAATAGATTTAATAGTCACAGCCGTTTAAGAAGAACAATAATCGTGTCACAACATATGTATAAAAAGTGCACAAAGTGAAAAAGGAATAAAGACAAGGACATGGTGAACTCAACTGATCGATGCGGAGATAGATCTTTTCACATATGATGAACTCAATCTGACGTGGCTGGGACCCACTTGCGCCGTTTGATTACAAAAGTTTCACCTACTTTATCTGACTCATGTTTTTGTCTTATTTATTTTAGGATAAAGATCTCTTAACTCAAATTTAATGCAATTATTAGGAATTTACTGAATGAGATGAAATTGAAAGCTTGATTGTGTTTTTTCGGTCGCTTTTATTTCCATCTCAATCAATAATGGAAAAATAACAAAGATTTCGAAAGCAATCTAGACAAAGAATAAATGACAAGGTGATTTGCAAAATTAGGACGGTTAACCAAAATGTTATAAATCGAACTTTATTTTCTTCATATATCGATTATTTATAGCAGACTAACATTTTTTTGTTGGTAAAAACATTTTTATTTGTTTCTCCGTTGTTGGTGTGTCGGCATCCCATTCTTTAAACACTCGACTATAAAAGCAAGTCGTATCTCTCCAAATTCACTATATAGATGAAAACGTCCACTTTAAATAACATTTTAGCTAGCAATTGCTTGAGCTAAAAAGCAAGTTTTGTTTGACACTATCCTAAAACTATGCTCAAACCCAAGCTGTTTGATGAATTCGAGCTTACCTAAGTGTGAAACGGAATACACTCCAACAAATTTATTATCACATGATGACAGAAATTATCCAATTTTTAGGAATTCAATATAAGAAAATGTGATAAAACAACTAGTTCATAGTCCGAACAAACTCTTATCTTCATAATGCACACCGATTGATGGACATACGTATATATCACACTCGAAGTTCTCAATAATATCGTATCATTATTTATTGAGAAAATTAATCGGTGTGTGTCATTCCCTATAGGGTTTATCCATAACGTTTACTAATATGTGGCTTTTAGTACAAAAGAGGAGTCAAGTTAACTAACCCGGCGCAAACCGGTCGTCAAGTGTTGACCACATACGTGGTTCCAGATAAGTGGATAAGGATTGTGACTTCAAGTGGGTATGTGTTGCGGTCCGTATCTCAGCGACGTTGTTATGATAACCTCCGCAAAAGAGTCAAAATAAAACACAACTTGTATTATCTTTAAAACCAAAAAAAAAAAACTTGTATTATCTTCTCGTCAAATATAGGAAATATAAACAACTTTCTGCAAAACAATAAACATGTGCTTTTATATCGAATCTCGATAGACTCTGCTAGTATCGATCGTCGTATAGTTGATTTGTTTGTACTATATTATGAATTTATGATAAACTTACAATATTTGAGGACAGTTTTAAATGTGATCCTTACTTGAATAGAGAGTCGCGGCCACCGGCCCGGCCAGTCCATGCATGAAGATAATCGTCACTTTCCTTGGGAAGCAAAATGGCCATCGATATATACAATATTTTCCGAGTTAATCAATTTGACATTTACACCATCTTTCATTATTATTATTAGAAAAACATATCTCACTAAACATTAGCGATATTTAGAAACAGATTTTATATATCAGGATAAGAACGATTAATGTTTTGTAGTGTTTCACTTTTTGGCATAAATATCTAGATAATTCTATGTATGAAACATTTTTTTTCTATTAAACTAAAGCTTTCTGAAACATTTTCGGAGAAATGTATTGTCAGGAGGAAAAATTAAAGACATTTGTGAATTCGAGACACCTGAATATATACCGCCCATGTGCTATAAAAACATTGAATAGTCTGACTTCATCCTTAAGATTTCAAACTTGATCAGCTTTGCAAATATGTCATCCAACGAGTAGAAAGATATCACAAATATTTATTCAAGAGATCAGTAAAACTTGTAGGTGACCGTGAATCGGTGATTTATGTATATATTTCCTAAAGATACGCGATTGGAAAATGTTATAAAAGACGCGTATAGAACTACGTTACACGTTTCTTGTACATTTGGGCTTCGTTATGTATCAAGAGTGACATTAACCACGACTATATGGTTTCGTAATATGATTTGATTCGATATTTAATTACTAGTGTTTCTTACACAGCTTGCAACAATAAGAGTAATTTCTACGTTTCATTACCGTTGACATTATAATTTTTATTTCAGTTTCGATTTTGAAAATTTAAAAGAAGAGTTGTAACTTTAACTTATCTTCATATTATACTATAAAGAAAATAAAAAGCATAAGCAAATTTTGGTATTTTAACTGTAAATTAAAATTGACAAAAAAAAAAATCAAAATGTAAAGAAGAAAGGGACAGTAGAAATAGGTGACAAAAAATAACACGACAGTAGAAATCATTTAAATATTTTCTAGTAATGAGTTGTCTCTGATTCAGCAATGAGACAGAAGAGACGAAAAATATCATGATTTTTTTAGTACTTTTTCCATTTTCACGGGAAAAGTATTAATCTGACACGTGTCATCATCGCAACGGCTCTTCCCAAATCTCCTCGCATATATAAACCGTCTTCTCCGCCATCTTCATTCCACCAAACACCGTTTCATTTCGTTTCTTGACCAGTGATTCTTCATTTGACGGAGCCACCACTTTAGGCGGCGACTCCGTGTATTCTTTCTTCTCTTACAGAACAGAAGCAACATTTAGCTTCTGTCTAGCAGATTTTTTTCTCCCCTTCCTTATATCGCCGCTTCTCTCTCTCTTTAGTACCTCGAGCTCAACGGGAAGCCATCCGGTGAGTACTTCTTATGTTTCGAATTCAAATTCTGATTTCATTTGTTTTAGGTCATCTTGTGATTACTCTTCTTGAGTCTTGTCATTAATTGGAACTTGCCTCTGCTAGACCTTTGGAGTAGGATTCATGATTGAAATCTCCAAGTTGCATCTTAGATTCATAATCCAATTTTGGAAATATTCTAATTTGAATTTCTTTGTTTAGAAATGTTCGCTCAAAGCTTGAATACTGGTCACCAGATAATTGGCCGGTTTAGTAAAAACCAACACAATTCTCGAATGTTTTCAAGAAGAATGAAAAGTGGGAGCTATGCTTTATTTGCCATTAATATTATGCAAATAGAAGATTGTTTCCTAACGCTGTGTGTGATCGTGTTAAAAACAGGTAACTCAAGGATCCTTGAAAACATGACAATCACATCAAACATCTCTGTCCAAAACGACAACCTCGTTGTCCAAGGGAAGACAATCTTGACCAAAATCCCGGACAACATCATTCTAACTCCGGAAACCGGAGCTGGATTCGTTTCCGGTGCCTTCATAGGTGCAACATTCGAACAGAGCAAGTCTCTCCATGTGTTCCCCATCGGTGTATTGGAGTAAGCAGCAAACTTTCTTTATCATCTTGAGTAAATCAAGGTCCTTTGATGGTTTTGTTTGGTGCTTATTGTTTTTATAAAAATCTTTTCAGGGGTCTTCGGTTTATGTGCTGTTTCCGGTTTAAACTATGGTGGATGACTCAGAGAATGGGAAGCTGTGGAAAAGAAATTCCTTTGGAGACACAGTTTATGTTACTTGAGAGCAAAGATGAGGTTGAAGGAAATGGAGATGATGCTCCGACTGTTTACACTGTGTTTCTCCCTCTGCTTGAAGGCCAGTTCAGAGCTGTTCTGCAAGGAAATGAGAAGAACGAGATTGAGATTTGTCTTGAGAGCGGTAAGTGAAAAATTATTTGAGCTGAAGATCCATAGAAATGAGATTACAACTTCCATATTAACAATATGTCGCTCTGTTTTTGCAGGAGATAAGGCGGTTGAAACTAGCCAGGGGACTCATCTTGTCTATGTTCATGCTGGAACCAATCCCTTTGAAGTCATCAGGCAATCCGTAAAGTACGTTTGGAAAAAAAAAAAAGCCAATAAGAATATGTTTTCTTTCAAGTTTAAGGTTATGTGTGTTTGCTAACGAATGGTATTCTTTCGTTATGTACAGAGCTGCAGAGAGGCACATGCAGACATTTCATCATCGTGAGAAGAAGAAGGTCAGTGAACATTCTATAATTCTGGTGACAGAGAAAGAGTTCACTCTGATTTTGATATGATCTCCTCATTTTGTTCCATCTTTGTTTGTTTGTTTAGCTGCCTTCTTTCCTAGACTGGTTTGGCTGGTGTACATGGGACGCCTTCTACACAGACGTGACTGCCGAAGGCGTTGATGACGGCCTTAGAAGGTAAACCCCAACCTTGTTAGTACTTGTTAATATGGAAACAGAGCAACATATTGTTAATATGTTAGTACTTGTTCAAAGCTTGACCGAGTCTCTGATGCGTTTTGGTTTAATTGCAGCCTCTCAGAAGGAGGTACACCACCTAGGTTTCTGATCATAGACGATGGTTGGCAACAAATAGAAAACAAAGAGAAGGATTCAAACTGCGTTGTCCAGGAAGGAGCACAGTAAGATCTCTCTCTCTCTGTCTTAACATTCTTAGGGAAACTTTTCATGAGAAACACTTTAAAGCTTATAAATTCATTCTTTATATGCAGGTTTGCTACTAGGCTTGTTGGTATCAAGGAGAATGCAAAATTTCAAAAGAGTGATCAGAAGGACACGCAAGAAGTATCAGGGCTTAAGAGTGTTGTTGACAATGCTAAGCAGCGCCACAATGTGAAGTATGTCATCCGCTCTTCTTAATAAGCTGGTGACAATAAGGTTTCTATATTTATACTGCTCGACTCTTTTACTTACAGGCAAGTTTACGCGTGGCACGCTTTAGCTGGTTACTGGGGAGGAGTGAAACCTGCAGCCTCTGGAATGGAACACTACGACAGTGCATTGGCGTACCCAGTTCAGTCTCCAGGTGTGTTAGGGAACCAACCAGACATAGTAATGGACAGCCTCGCTGTTCATGGTCTCGGTCTTGTCAACCCTAAGAAAGTTTTCAACTTCTACAACGAGCTGCATTCGTATCTGGCTTCATGTGGTATAGACGGAGTCAAAGTTGACGTGCAGAACATCATAGAAACACTCGGTGCTGGTCTTGGAGGGAGAGTCTCTCTCACTCGGAGCTACCACCAAGCTTTAGAAGCTTCCATTGCAAGGAACTTCAAAGACAATGGTTGCATATCTTGCATGTGTCACAACACGGATGGGATATACAGCGCGAAACAGACCGCTATTGTTAGAGCGTCCGATGATTACTACCCCAGAGATCCTGCTTCTCACACCATCCACATTGCTTCGGTTGCTTACAATACACTCTTCCTTGGGGAATTCATGCAACCTGACTGGGACATGTTCCATGTAAGTAAAAAAGAAAGATTTTGTCTTTTACCTCTTTAGAAGTCTAGTGATGTGTTTGCTTACAATGGAAGCTTTTGGTTGTTTTTCAGAGTCTACACCCAACTGCAGAGTACCATGCTGCAGCGCGTGCAGTTGGTGGATGCGCAATCTATGTCAGGTATAGCCTTCCTCTCATCTTGTAACTTAAGTCTTGTTCTGTTTTTCTAAACAGAGGTTTTAACTTGAGATGTGTTTTTTTCAAATTACATGAGCAGTGATAAGCCAGGCAACCATAACTTTGATCTACTGAGGAAGCTTGTTCTTCCTGATGGTTCTGTTCTTCGTGCTAAGCTTCCGGGTAGGCCTACACGTGACTGCCTATTCGCTGATCCAGCTAGAGATGGAATCAGGTTTGCCTTTCTTCTAACTTAACTTACTCTTGTCTTCTTTATGTTCGACTCCTAAGCCTAAAGAAATAACCTAATTTTTCTTCAGCTTGCTCAAGATTTGGAACATGAATAAGTTTACTGGCATAGTTGGTGTGTTCAACTGTCAAGGAGCTGGTTGGTGCAAGGACACTAAGAAGAACAGGATTCATGATACTTCTCCTGGTACGCTCACTGGTTCCGTCCGTGCGGATGATGCTGATCACATTTCACAAGTGGCTGGTGCAGATTGGAGTGGTGATTCAATAGTCTACGCTTACAAATCAGGTAAAAAAAATACCACAGACAAGACAACAACTCCGAACATTAGAGATCAGTGTTTTAAAAACGAGTTTGGTTTTGATTTACAGGGGAGTTGATAAAACTACCAAAGGGTTCCTCAATCCCTCTCACTCTCAAAGTCCTTGAATATGAGCTCTTCCACATCTCTCCTTTAAAGGTACGCTTAGTGATTATGACAATCCACTTTGATATTTCATCATTCATAAAAATGTAAATGACGAATCTGTTTGTTTTTCTGTAGGAAATCACTGGAAACATCTCGTTCGCACCTATCGGATTAATAGACATGTTCAACTCAAGTGGGGCTATTGACTCCATTGATATCAATACCGTCACGGACAAGAAACCGGAACTCTTTGATGGAGAGATCTCGTCCTCCTTGGGGATGAGTTCTTCTCTGGCGCTCAGTGATAACCGTTCTCCAACAGCTCTGATATCTTTGAGTGTTAGAGGTTGTGGTCGTTTTGGAGCATACTCTTCACAGCGTCCGCTAAGATGCGCCGTTGATAACACGGACACTGATTTCAAGTACGACGCGGAGGTTGGACTTGTGACGTTGAATCTGCCGGTGACAATGGAGGAAATGTTCAGATGGCATGTTGAGATTCTGGTCTAAGCAAAAGAAGCTCGGTGTAGTTTGGAGTCGCTTTTATTTTTTATTTTGTCATTCATCATATTTTGTACTATTAGATTTAAGAAATTAGAGAATGGTTTGTAGTTGTAGTAGTAGTAGCCTGTAGTAGTAGTAGTATCTTCGCATGTGTAGTAATGTAATCTCGTTAAATAAACACATTTAACTTTCTAAAAAAAAAAAAAAAAGCAGAACCACGACGTTGGTCAGATCGTGAATTACATGGCCGTCGATGCACAACAGCTCTCTGACATGATGCTTCAGCTACACGCAAGCTGGCTCATGCCTTTGCAAGTAGCTGTGGCTCTTGTGCTTCTCTACGGCGTCCTTGGACCTGCCGTGGTCACTACCGTTGTCGGTTTAACCGGAATCTTCGTCTTCATTCTCATGGGAACGAAACGAAACAACAGGTTTCAATTCAGCCTCATGATGAATCGTCGTGATTCCCGGATGAAAGCAACTAACGAGATGCTTAACTACATGAGAGTCATCAAGTTTCAAGCTTGGGAAGGTCATTTCAACGAGAGAATCCTCAAGTTTCGTAACATGGAGTTTGGTTGGCTGTCGAAGTTTCTTTACTCCATCGCCGGAAACATCATCGTGCTATGGAGCACGCCGGTGTTGATCTCAGCGCTCACTTTCACAAGCGCTGTTTTCTTGGGATTCAAGCTTGACGCAGGCACAGTGTTCACCACAACGACCATTTTCAAGATACTTCAAGAACCGATCAGGACGTTTCCGCAGTGTATGATCGCACTTTCGCAGGCAATGATCTCTCTCGGAAGACTCGACGCTTTCATGTCGAGCAGAGAGCTATCGGGAGAGAGAGTGTGGAGAGGAGTCAAGGCTGTGATGGGAATGTCGCTGTGGAGATCAAAGATGGAAGCTTTAGTTGGGATGATGAAGATGACGAGCCTGCGATTGAAAACATAAACTTTGAGGTCAAGAAAAGGAGAGCTCGCTGCGATTGTAGGCACCGTTGGATCGGGGAAATCTTCATTGTTAGCTTCTGTTCTTGGCGAAATGCACAAACTTTCAGGCACAGTTCGGGTTTGTGGGACAACGGCTTATGTAGCGTAGACATCTTGGATTCAGAACGGAACAGTTCAAGACAATATCTTGTTTGGTCTTCCTATGGATTCAAGCAAGTACAACGAAGTTGAGTGCGTCTTGTATGTTGTCGCGTCGGTCCAGCAGGCTTGAGACATTGTAACTCAATTGCAGGTAGCTGATCAGTTTTATGACATCTTGCATTCAGGTCAAAAGATCATTTTCCAGTTGTTGTTGCTGTTGTTTATTTATTTGTACAAGAGAGTAAGCCCATAGGGGCCGCTGAAGTGAATTGGATTTGGGGCGTGCGGTTTAGAGATCAACAAGATGTCTGTATCCTCGCTAATAGTGTCTTTTGTCGAACATAATCCATCTAATGTTAGGTAGTATACTTAGTAATGTGTGTACATAAGTACATTTACTGTCAGCTGCTTGGTTAAGATGGTTTTGCTGTTGCAAAAGATGGATAAAACTAGTTCGAAAGATTATCTGAACATGTGTAAAGTTTAAATATGATTATCTTTAGAATAACTGAATTATTTTTCAGTATAAATAATAACTGAATTAATTTTAGGAAAATTTTAAATAAATTTAAATGAATTGTGTTTGAAAAAATTGAGGGTATTTTAGAAATTTCGGATATTAAAAAGGTTAGTTTTCAAATATTTTTAAAAATAGGTTAATTTTCAAAATATTTTAATTTGTATAAATTTATTCCAAAATTCTTCTATAGGTTATAGGTTTTATAGGTTTTCTGATCTTTGCATATGATTATAAATTCAAAATGATTAACAGTTTTCCGCAATAGTAAAAAAATAAAAACGATCAAACAATGTTACTCACATTTGCGGGCCGGTCGGGTATCAAATAGGTCGGTGATGTTCTACATTATCTATATATAGACTGAAGCACAACAAATCAGAAACCCCACCTAAATCCTCCAGCTCATCAATAGCAGTTGTACTCTTCGACTCTTCTTTTGACCTGACTCTTCTTTTGACCTGACTTTCTTCCTCGTAATTTCACGGTAGAATTCTCACTTCGTAGGAATAAGATGAACTCCATTGCGTTTTTTCATATTCTAAAGAACAAAAATGTAAAAATAAATAATGTGTGCGATGAGAGATTATTAAACATGTCTGGATCATGTTTTAACCAAAGACAAGTCGAAGTTTGCTGGGTTTGACCGCAGTTATTAGAGTTTACGGGACTTAGGCTCTTCTTTCCATTATCGGTGGTGGGTAAGCGCCCAAAATCTGTACGCACTTGTTTGTTACTATGTTAGAATTATTAGTAATTCCAATTGCACCAAAGACAAAACAATAATTATTAGTAATTTCCAATTTGGTCACAATTTAAGAGAAATTAGTAGCCAAAATCTGGTCACATCTATCAATAGATAGCTGAGACTTGTAGCTATATTGAAGATTCAGTATAACTCCTTCAAGAAGCTTCATCTCTATATGACCGTTTTCCGTATCATTCATTCAAGGTATATTGAAGACAATTCCATATCATTCCTTCAAGGGATATCGAAGACAATTCGATATTGTTCTTTCAAAAAGCTTTAGTCTCTTAATGACGTCGGTGAGTTTTTTTAATTCAAAATTTGACTATTGCTTCTTCAAATGTAGTCAAGTTCACGATTGGTTCGACCAATAATTTATCGGGTTCACTATCATTAAATAGGTTTGCAGATATTGGTATATATGCTTGGTGTTGTTAGATGCGATCTATTAAATTCGTCAGGAAGAAGCTTAGTGACGGGCAAACTCGTCCTGTTAAATTCAAGATCCTCGCGTTCCTCGTCTTCGTCTTCCAAACACATTTTAAACTTAAGATGTGTTTTTGTCAAATTACATGAGCAGTGATAAGCCAAACAACCACAATTTTGATCTACTGAGGAAGCTTGTTCTTCCTGATGGTTCTGTTCTTCGTGCTAAGCTTCCGGGTAGGGTAGGCCTACACGTGACTGCCTGTTCGCTGATCCAGCTAGAGATGGAATCAGGTTTGCCTTTCTTCTAACTAAACTAACTCTAATTCTCTTCTTTATTCTTGGCTCCTTCAGCTTAACACTTAACTCAAAAACTTTTTTTTCCCAGCTTGCTCAAGATTTGGAACATGAATAAGTTTACTGGCATAGTTGGTGTGTTCAACTGTCAAGGAGCTGGTTGGTGCAAGGACACTAAGAAGAACAGGATTCATGATAATTCTCCTGGTACGCTCACTGGTTCGGTCCGTGCGGATGATGCTGATCACATTTCACAAGTGGCTGGTGCAGATTGGAGTGGTGATTCAATAGTCTACGCTTACAAATCACGTAAACAAAAATGAAAACAATCTACTCTCCACATACAAGGCAAAAACTCTGAACATTAGAGATCAGTGTTTTGAAAATGAGTTTGGTTTTGATTTACAGGTGATAAAACTACCAATTCGCTGGCAAAAAAATAAAAAAAAGAAGATAATTTCCAATTCTCTCAATTTCCTTTTTTAACAGGCTTAACGTTCTAAGAGTTGTATAAATACTTTGACCTATGATGTTTAATTCGATCACAGAATAATATTTCACAGATTGAGAAATTGTTCAAACTGAGTGAAGAGAATGGACTCCCTCGCGTTTTATCTCCTCCTCCTTGTCTCGTTAACCGCCGTCGCTAACCCTACGGTGGCCTCCGCCACTACGATCGGAGTGACCTACTCGACTCCACGCTCCATCTCCGGTTCCGAACTACTCTTCTCTCCGGAGAGAATCGCCGAGAAGGTCGTTTCCATGAAGATTCCGGCGGTGAGGCTTCTCGACTCCGATCCGGCGATGCTTCGCGCCTTCGCCGACACGAACGTCTCTCTCTTCATCTCCGTTCCCAATCCTCTGGTTCCACTCCTCGCTTCCAATCGTTCCCTCGCGACGGCCTGGGTCAATCGCCACGTGGCTCCCTTCTACCCTCGCACCAACATCTCAATCATCTCCGTCGGTAACGACGTGACTTCAGACTCGCCGGACGTTTCGCCGTTCCTACTCCCTGCGATGGAGAATGTTCATGGATCTCTCAGAGATCTGGGAATCCACAAGATCCCGGTATCCACTACCTTGTATTTCTTCAACATCCTCCCGGCGATTTTCTTTCCTTCGGCGGCGCGGTTTCAACAGCCTAAAGGAGAAGATACGATCAGGCCGATTTTGCAATTCCTCGAACGAACCAACTCGTCTTTCCTGCTCAATCTGCATCCCTACAATGTCTACGAATCCAGCTTCATCGTTCCATTCGGACACGTTATTTTTGACGAGTCTCCTCTATGTTTCATAGACGACTACCCTGCGCGACTTAGATACCGGAATAGCTTCGATATGATGGTCGACGCTGTGATCACCTCCATGGCCGCTATGGGCCACAAGGATCTTCCCTTGATTGTGGCGGAGACCGGCTGGCCTAGCTCCGGAGTCGAGACCTTCTCTGAAGAAGATCTGACGTTGGTGTACAGCGAGATGTTCTTGCGAGGCTTACTTGCTCACCTGAGAAGCGGATCTGGAACACCGCTGAGGAAAGAAGGTCTTTTGGCGGTTTACGTCTTTGAGCTTGTTGAGGAAGAAGCCAAAGGGATGAGGAATTCGGGACTTTTGCATCACAAAGTACAACTTTGACTTCTCGGATGATCCAGAGACTCGAGCAGTGCCACAAGAGCCAAAGAGCTTTTGGGTGCCTTCTCGGTCGAGGTGGTGATGCTCTGCTATCTCTGTTTCTTCTTTTGGCTCTTTGGAATTGGACTGATTTTGGCTTAGGTTCCGATAGATTACTGTGTTTGTAGAGGCTATTCTTTGTTGTAGTGTGACAAATTGAAGTTGGATTAGAGTGACATATTGGGTTGAATTGCGTGAGCAACAATGAAATCTTTAACAGATTTTGAAAAGAATGTTAAGATACAACCAAAAAAACTCTCTTATCTGCATATACTTTGTTCAGGGAATGTCATTTTGGTCTCACACATAGACACCACCTTGTAGTATCTTAAAAGTTTGTTAAGCTAGGGATGTGATAATGGTCTAAAATCGATAGACCAATCCGGTTCATGATTGGTTCGACCAATAATCTATCGGGTTCATTATCATTAAATAGGTTTGCAGATATTGGTATACATACAATGCTTAATGTTGTTAGAGGCGATCCAAACCAATTCTTCTTTACGGTCATCTTTGATCAAATCCGCAAGATATGTACATTTTATGGAAAGAAACATTAATATGGTTTTAATTTAGCAACGCCTGAGTGTGAGGATATTCTTGTTTCCATTCAAGTCTTTGTACCAATAAAAAATCTGAGACTTAGCTTTTGAAAGTATTTTTCCATCGTCCATAAATAATGCCTCTCTGAATCGCCTTGTGTTTAGGCATGTTTGATTAGTTTTTTTCAAAGTTTGACTGTGCTTTTTTAAACGTATTCAAAATCCTCAAAAGATTGTCATAGTTCGTAATATCTGAATTGTCTTAGGCGAGTTCTGGGCCATCAAAGCCCGAAGTGAAACCCAACAGAATATATTCTGTAAAGATTTATTAGGAAAATTTACATTATTTGGTGTTATGTATAATGTTAATGTTAAATCCTATATATATGGTTTTCGTGCTTGTATCAACCACAACTCAATAAAAATTCTGAGACTTTGATTTTGAAAGTGAAGTCAATATAGACTTTTTAGTCAAACATCTACCTCAGAGGACACGTGTAGTCAATCACTGCCTCCTCTAACAGAATCGTCCCGCCCATTCTGGCACTTCGTCGTCTTCAAGCTTTCGTCTCTTTGAGAGCAATTCACAGTTTCCGATTTCTCTTTTTCTCTCTCTTCCCAAAAAAGTAAGCGACTGAAGAGAATGGACTCCCTCGCTTTTTATCTCCTCCTCCTTGTCTCGCTAACCGCCGTCGCTATCCCTCCGACGACCTCCGCCACGACGATCGGGGTCACCTACTCGACTCCAGACTCCATCTCAGGTTCCGTCATACTCTCACCGGACAGAATCGCCGAGAAGATTGTTTCCATGAAGATTCCGGCGGTGAGGCTTCTGGATTTTAATCCGGAGATGATTCGCGCCTTCGCCGACACGAACGTCTCTCTCTTCCTCTCCGTTCCCAATCCTCTGGTTCCACTCCTCGCTTCCGATCGTTCCATCGCGAAGGCCTGGGTCTATCGCCACGTGCTTCCCTTCTACCCTCGCACCAACATCTCAATCATCTCCGTCGGAAACGACGCGATCTCAGACTCGCCGGACGTTTCGCCGTCCCTACTCCGGGCGATGCAGAACGTTCGCCGATCCCTCAAGGATCTGGGAATCTACAAGATATCGGTATCCACTACCTTCTCTTTCTTCAACATCGTCCCCGCCGCTTTCATTCCTTCGGCGGCGCAGTTCCAAAAACCTACCGGAGATGTGATTATCAGGCCGATTTTGCAATTCCTTGAACGAACCAACTCATCGTTCCTGATCAATCTCTATCCCTACAATGTCTACCGATCCAGCTTCCCAATTTCAATGGGATTTGCTCTTTTTGTGGAGTCTCCTTTCGGTTACAAAAGCGACCTCAATACCGGAGTTAGATACCGTAATCTCTTCGATATGATGGTCGACGCTGTGTTCAGCTCCATGGCTGCGATGGGCCACGAGAAACTTCCCTTGATTGTGGCGGAGACCGGCTGGCTTACCTCCGGAGCCCGTGCCGGTATAGCAAATACGGGTCGCTGCACAGCGAGATGTTCTTGAAAGGCTTGCTTACACACCTGAGAAGCGGATCTGGAACACCACTGAGGAAAGAAGGTATTTCGGAGGTTTACGTCTTTGAGCTTGTTGAGGAAGAAGGCAAGCAAGGGATAGGGAATCGGGGACTTTTGCATCACAACATGACGACAAGCAAGTACAGCTTCGAGCCCTCGGATGATGATTCCAAGATTGAAGCAGTCCCTGAAGATTCAAACAGCTTTTGGTTGGGTTGTTTCTTGTTCTTTGTGGAGGTGGTGGTGCTGTATTTGATGGGTTGATTTTGGCTTACTTACCTGATAGATTACAGTGTTTGTAGAGGAATTAGAGAGCTAGTATTATTCTTTGTTGAAGAGTGACAAATTGAGGTTGGATTTCATGAACAACAATGAAATATTTTAACAGATTTTGGAATAAGTGTTAAAGATACAACAACAAAAGAAACTCTCATCTGTCATACTTTTGCTCAGGGAATGTCATTTTGGTCTCACCGGCCGCCCATATAAAATAATGATGATGACACATTCCGTGCTTTTTTACCAACAAAAATCACAATAAGTATTTCATCATCATCTCGTAGACATTAAATCATTCACTCTTCTATGTTTGGATAAACATTACTGCTCACCATGAAATTAATTTTTCTTACAAATTTTTTAAGTTCCAATTAATAATTACTTTCGTATTTTACTTACATTAGTTTCCCTTTACATGTTTGGTGTATTCTTTTACATCAAACGAGTAGCCCAAGACTTAAAAGCATACCAAAGATTACATTGGAACATGAAGAAGAAAACTTAGGCCCTCCTTTGTATTTAATAGATGACAAGCCAACTAAGTTTCTAACCTAATCCATTGCCCACAATTCCCTTTTTGCGTGTCGAGCAAATGATCCATTATCAATAGTACTAGGTCGTTAATCCCTAATATATTAAAAGAGAAAACACTTTAAAAATAACCTTTAGTTGATGTGTTATTAATAAGAATGTCATACTGATGTGTCATCATTAGTGAGCTTCTCATGTTATTTATAGAATAAGGATTAGTTTACTAGACTAATTACAAACATTGCCATTCATATTTTTGGTTAGAAAATCAAATATATATAGTTAAATTAATCATATACTAGTAGAGTACCCGCACGTTTGTGCGGTGTGACGTTGTTGTTTTGTGTAGAAAATTTAAACCCTAAATCCGAACCCGACAAAAAACCCTAATCAAAAAATTTAAAAACCCAAACTTTTTTAATAGGTCTAAACATGAAAATCCGAAATAAAAAAATCCCGAAAACCCTGACTGAACAAAAAAAATCTGGAAACTTTTTCACCCGGAACCCGACCCCAATACCTAATCAAAATTTTAAAATACTCAATTTTTTTAATATATCTAAACCCGAAAACCAGAAATCTAAAAAATCCGGAAAACCCTAAACTGAAAAAAAAAATTGAACCTAACCCGAACAGAAATTTTCAAAGAAACCCGAACAATTTCTATATCTCTATATATATCTCTATAAAATTATGTCTCAGATTTTCACCCAAACCCGAACTTGTCTATAAAAACCCGAAAATCCAAAAAGCATATTCTATTGATTTGGAATTATCGTTAGATTATGTTAAGTTTTTTTTTTGCAGATTTTTAAGAGATGGAAAACGGAAGTTTTCTAAACCATCGGTTTATTTTAAGTTATTATTCTTGTATCCAAACAATTTTTTCCATTTATTCTTCTATCCAAATAGATTTTTCTCTTATTCTTATATCCAAACAACTTTTGTTTCCATTTATTCTTCTATCCAAATAGATGTTTCTCTAATTCTTGTATCCAAACATTAGAATGTACTTCTCAATTAATAATATAAAGATGAAATTATTAATAAAAAAATCATCATTCTCTTTCCTTAATTGGCAATTACGAAAATTAGTAAATAAGGAAATATATGAGATTCAATCTAATGCTATCATTATATTTTTTTTAAATCATTCTATATCTCCTTTCATCTTTGTTTAGCTTTATTTTATAAAATAAAAAATTGACATAATACAAAAAATCTAATAAAGAAAATCTAAATTTTTTTCTATATATGCTATGATTTGAATTTTTAAAAATAAAATAATCACTAAAATTATTAAAATTCCCAATGTGTTGTTGTGTGTAGGTGTAAAAATATATTATAAAAAATAGATGATATGCAACCATGTAAGTAAAAGAGTAGGTATCTAAATGTAAATTTTTATTTTTAATATTTTATATGATACATTCATTTGAGTTTTATGTATCTGGTTGAAGTCTAGCATATTTAATCTATAGTCTAGCATATTTAATCTATGTCTATGATCAATTTTTTAATTTGTTTATAATTTTTAAAATGTTTAATTTCCACAATATAAACGAAGATAAAAACCTTAACAAGGTAAAAAATCTGTCAAATAAAATTTTGAAATAGATAAATATACATTTTTAATTAAAAAATACAAATTCAGAAACCATCTCCCCATGCAGGGCGCGGGTCCAACTCTAGTTGACATAATTCCCCAACTATAAATACAAATTTTAGTATCAGTTCAATCGAAATTTGAAATGTTCTTTACGCACGTGTGTAAAAGGTTATGTTTTTAGAAAGTTTTAATCCGTGGAAAACCTTAGAGGGTTAATTAATATATTTAACTTACGTGCTTTATTTTCTTTTCCTGTATATTTAACTTACGTGCATTTTTTTAATGAAAAAAAACAACAAATAACGTTGAATAACCTTTTTACATTAGAATCAAGATATTTTTATATGCTGTAATTGTTAGATTACTTGGTGATAATACTCATGTGACAACTGACAGTTCCATTACAAAGTAATTATTATTTCTTCTATTCAACTAGTCTTGTTTGTAATTATGTTACATTTTAATACAGTTAAACTAGGATTTCAACGAGTCATCTTAGTGGGATTACGACTTCTATCATTTACATCTAACGTAGTAGACCATTAATTACTTAACATTAAAACCAGAAAACATCATTAACACATCTACCTGATACGCCACACGAAATCCCAAAGCATTCAATTTCAAACGTACATGTCTTTTCTATCTTTTTCAGTTTTAAAGTTCTTCTTTCTTACACAAAGTAATTAAAATATAAAGAAGTAAAATGAAAACTGAAAAATCGACATCCACGAACGAAAACGATGAGCAAGTTGAAAGCTAACCATTATTTAAGATAAATACAAGAAAAAAAAATCAAAGAAGGAAGTAATAATTAGGGCCAAGTTATAACAACGACTAGATAAATTTCCAAAAGACATGATTTCCACCATACCTTTAGGTCTTGCAAGCAAACTTTGCACATGCCTTTTAACTTCCGCCTATTTTTACACCATACGTATACACATCTACATATATTGGTTGGAAAATAACTATTGAGTCACAAAACATTTGAAGTAATTATTTTATATGTAACGGATAATTACGTGATCTTTTGTGGTTTAGTTCTTTACGAGTATATGTATGGGCATCATGTCTTAACCGTTGTTTTGATGTCCCATGGATTTTAGTAGTTTTTAGGTTACTTGAAGCCGACTAAGTTAATGGGGCTGATTGGTTTGTGCTGTAGAGGCTGTACACAACCACTTTTCTCTAATATTTTAGTCTTAACATTCATACCCAACAAAAATTAATATTTTAGTAGTTTTTAGTTATCAAAACCTAAATTATATAATTCTTGTTTCTAACTAAAATATGTATGGATTGACAAGACAAGATACACATATAAGTATAACTATCGACATTATTCAGACGGTCCAATATGCATTACATACACACATCACAATGAACAAACTAACATACGAGATATATCTATTCAAACATTCATAAGGATTCGAGTTTTGATAAATTTTTAGATATTTTAATGTTTTAGGCGTAAAATTAGGAAATCTTCTGTATGGCTTTAATTTTAAATCTCTACGATATAATCTAAATCAGAAATTTTGAGTTGTTTTCTATGAATAATTTAGCTCGAAACAAGCATAGCTGAGAAATTCGAGTTTTTTGTCAAGAAAATTTAAAGTTATATCTCGAAATGTTCTTCATATTTAACCTCTAACTTTTTGATACACCTCAACCCGGCCGCCCGACTTTTAAAAAAAAAATTGTAAATTTAATTTCAGTAAACTAATTTTGTGTGCCGTGTGAGTTTGAGGACAATAGTTTTCAACAAAAACTTTTGATTTGAATACAAAAACTGTTCGATAATGTTGGCATGACTAATTTAAATTAGATCATTATTATAAGATAAGATACTATATCACTCATTACATTATGAATTCTAATGCCGTTTACGTATTTACAACCCTAACTTAAATCTGGTACTTTTACACATTATGAAGCGTCGATCGACGATAACGTCATATGTATAATCCTAAGGAATTTTGACTACTTCGTATGTCAACACGTGTTAGAGAAGATTATAGGCATGGAGCATCTACGGGTGAAATTTCAAATACAACCAATCATACTTAAGTATGCTGAATGATTCATAGGCTCTTAGGCTCATAGCTATGTTGAATGATTCATAGGCTCATACCATATCAACCCAAATTCCATTTTTTTTTGTACATTATATTTTAGTCCAATTTTGTATTGTCTTTACCCTCCTTTCTTGTATTATATTACAGTCCGGGTAAAAGAAATTATTAATGTATGCCCGATTTTTTTTGTTTTTTTATATATATTTTTTTTTAAATACAAAGCTGGGAAGTATGAAACTTAATTAAAAAGGTACTATGACAAGTAAACAACTATGTGATTAAATATCTCGCAACAAAGAAGAATGGTGATGTTTTTTTTTTCTCTACAAATTTTCCTAAAAGATACTACAACGGTTATATATATCAGCCTCACACCCAAAACTACTACCGAACTTTGAGAGACACAGAGACGGCGACGTTTTCTTATCACTTTTGCTTGTATATGCTTTCAACTTTTGATATTTATGAATGGATATACATCACGTACTGCTTAGCTCAGTAATTACACATGATGAATGTTACTGTGAATGGTATACAATGATGAAAATAATTTTTTTTCCTAATAGTAAAATAAACTCTCAATCAAGAAAACAAATAAAATGAAAAAAAGGAAAGAAAAGTAGGGGGAGAGGAGGTAAGGCTACAAGCGCTTAAAGTGATGTTTTCGTATCAATCTAAATCTCTCTCCATACCCCTCCAACGCCATTAAAACTTTAATAAACCTAACTTTTTTTCCTTCTTTTATTTGCCTATAAATACACATAACTCACAGTTCTTCAATTTCATATTACACAATCCCAAAGAAAAAAGAACAACAAAAAGTCTCATCTTACTACTCACAAGAAACAACACACCTTCGTTTAATTTTCTTTTCAGAAAAAAAGCGTTTCGATAAAAAAGGCCAAATCTTAAATGGCCCGTTGTTGCGGTCTTCTTGCTGTTTTCGTATGCGTTCTTATGATACTCTCGTGGTGCGAGGCTTTAAGTAGCAACGTTGACGATGGATATGGTCATGAAGATGGAAGCTTCGAATCCGATAGCTTGCTAAAGCTCAAGAACGATGATGATGTTCTTAGCTTGATAAGCTCCGATAAACCCACTTCGGAGTCATCAACCGTTAGTGTTTTGAACTTTGGAGCCAAAGGAGATGGAAAAACAGATGATACTCAGGTATATTTTACGTGTTTGCAATTTTGGTAGAAAACTATTTTATCAAAAAACAATGAGTTATGTTTTCAGGTGTGAAAATTTGTATGGATTAAAAACTCAGCAGATAAATATTTTATATATATATATATATATATTATTTTGTATTAATGATGGATGCATGCATGGGTGTACGTAAAATATATGCTTAATTAGGCCTTCAAGAAAGCATGGAAGAAAGCATGTTCAACAAAAGGAGTTACTAATTTCTTGATTCCTAAAGGGAAGACTTATCTCCTTAAATCTACTCGATTCAGAGGCCCATGCAAATCACTCCGTAACTTTCAGGTATTTGTTTAATTGATAACGTCTTCAGTTATTTAAATTCGCTTAGTTAATAAATTTAATTAGTTTGATTTTTTTTTTTACCGATTAACTGCAGATTCTAGGCACGTTATCAGCATCTACAAAACGATCGGATTACAAAGACAAAAACCATTGGCTTGTCTTGGAGGACGTTAATAATCTAATAGTCGATGGTGGCTCGACCGGAATTATTGATGGCAATGGAAAAATCTGGTGGCAAAACTCATGCAAAATCGACCGATCTAAGGTATATGTATATCTATCTATAGTCACCAAATACCAATTATATGTCACCAATAAATATATGCTTAAATTTTAAATATTAGTACTAAATAATTGTAATCATGCATGTTAATATAATTAATTGGTCACCTCTATCTCTCTTTTTTGTTTGTTATTGCAGCCATGCACAAAAGCGCCAACGGTACGTATGAATACTAAAGCTCCACGTTTATGTATATAGTTGATCTCTTCACATTTAAGCAAAGTGAACGTTTTATTATAAAAATAGCATGTGTGTTTTATGCAAATGCAGGCTCTTACTTTCTACAACTTGAAGAACTTGAATGTGAACAATCTGAGAGTGAGAAATGCACAGCAGATTCAGGTTTCGATTGAGAAATGCGACAATGTTAACGTCAAGAATGCTGCGATCACTGCTCCTGGTGATAGTCCAAACACCGATGGTATTCATATCACTAATACCCAAAACATTCGAATCTCCAATTCAGACATTGGAACAGGTAATATGATCCATATTTATTTATATTTCGGTTTTATTGATTCATGATATACGTAACATATAATAGTTACAATATTCTTGGTTACTTTTATATAGGTGATGATTGTATATCCATTGAGGATGGATCGCAAAATGTTCAAATCAATGATTTAACTTGCGGCCCTGGTCACGGGATCAGGTAACAATTAAAACTTCGAATCTTAACCTAGGGGTAATGAAATTATATTTATGAATGTTGGTGTTAACTAGATTGCTCTTACAAATATATAACAAATGGATCTTTGTTAAATGTTCTAAATGAGAAGCATTGGGAGCTTAGGAGATGACAATTCAAAAGCTTATGTCTCGGGAATCAATGTAGATGGTGCTAAGCTCTCTCAGACTGACAATGGAGTTAGAATTAAGACTTACCAGGTGATTGGTTTTACTAGTTTTTCTCACGAACAGCCCCTCTTTTGCAAATCTTTCGAATTTGCACCGTTTGTTTTGAAATTGTCAATAACCACCCCCTTACTGATTTCAGGGAGGGTCAGGAACTGCCAAGAACATTAAATTTCAAAACATTCGTATGGAAAATGTTAAGAATCCGATCATCATCGACCAGGACTACTGTGACAAGGACAAATGCGAACAACAAGTAACAAATATCATATAGCCGATTTGTTTTATGTTTTTTTTAAGAAGTAACTCTGATCATATTGAAATGTGAAATATGTCGAGTAGGAATCGGCAGTGCAAGTGAGCAATGTGGTGTATCGAAACATAAGCGGTACGAGCGCAACGGATGTGGCGATACTATTTAATTGCAGTGAGAAATATCCATGTCAAGGGATCGTGCTTGAGAACGTGAACATCAAAGGAGGAACAGCTTCTTGCAAAAATGCCAATGTTAAGGATCAAGGCACCGTTTCTCCTCAATGCTCTTCCAATTAATTACTTATATAGTTATGTAATATACATAGAAACGTATAAATAAATAGATACATGTATATTGTACTCTACATATTGGTTCTTGATATGTATGCAGTAAAGATATACGGGAGTATATACATACATATACAAAAGTCGAAAGTTTGTTGTCTTGTTTAATATTTCCAATAATAAACGAATAAAATTATTTGTTTGCTATTATGTTTTATGTTAGTGACTAAAAGTCCATTGAAATGATCTTGATGTAATTTTTATGTAAATTAATATTCCCCTCTTATTTTCTCGTTACAGAATCAATATGAGGATAAAGTAAATATAGATGTCTCTTTTTGTTGTAATTTGTAAATGCCGTTGGTCTCAAACCTCAACGGATTTATAGTTAAAAAGCTAGACAAAGAACTTTACTACTTTTTTTCAAATAAGAATCATAAAACATCAGAGGAAATTCCGAAATTAGTGTCCGTAGAATAAGGTACATAAAAAAAAAGGAAGACGTCTTCATCAAAAATTATGATATTACATTTATAATGTTAAAAGGTAAATCGAAGAATGTTGATATACCCTTTTTTACTTCACTTATTGGTTTGCTCTTCGGCGCCTGCTGGCTTACTCTGTTCATCCGCTGCTGCTGCCGTCTCCGGATGTGGCGGTGGAGGAACGGCGGCGACGGTGGGAACCCCTGCATCGATGCAGCTACGGCACTTCCTCTCTACCCAGCCTTCAATGTCATGGTCTCCGCCGTCAGATAAATGGCGGCCGCCGCAGAGCCGAGCGAAGACGCCGGCTAAGACTGATAAAATGGTAATGACGGCTAAAACGACGACGAGTGTTTCTATTGAACGGTGGTCCGAGTTGTGACTCGGCTGGTCTTGGGAAGTTGGGTCCACGTATATGGTAGTTGGTGTGGTTGTGGTTCCGAGTTGGTCATCGAGTCTTATCGTGACTCCGAACATGAGGGATAGAGAGAGAGAGAGCGTGTGAAAGTGAAAGTGAGATTGCTAGAGAGAGAGTGTGTTTCAGGTGAGCTTGTGGGAGCCAATGTTCAAGACTTGAAGTAGAGAGTGTGGTTAAACAATAATTATATTGGCTTTATAATAAAACAAGGGTCCCTTATTTTGCCCAAAAAGGTCCCTAAAAACAAATAATACGATTTACCCTTTTAAAAAGCATTGAATGTTTTGTTAAAGACTTAACGGTATAATTTTGATTTTGGTTATATACTTTTCTCTTCTACCTGTTATGATTTCTATGTACTCAATTGGTTAATGGAATTGGGTTTGAAAGATATTTACGTCACTGAAACTCACTTCGAATTTAAAATACAAGCAACTAATCTGACTCACTTCGAATTTGAAATATACATCAGTTATATTATATAAGTAATTTGTATTAGTTCATTCGAAGAATGTGAAAATGATATGGCAAATTTTAAATTTTACAATTTCCAATTTGTCCTCAGTGAGTGGTAAGAACCAAAACCACATGCATTTGGTTAAAACCAAGAGGTGTTTGTTTTGTTGTCCCCATCACACTTTAATTACTCTCTCTGCCCCTTCTCGTCTGCTTCTTGTCTCTCTACTTGAGCCCACGTTGACTCAATTAAGCATTATTCTTATTTTTCTTTTGTAAATGTGACAATCACGAACATATATCTATAGATTTCATTTTATCTATGAACTCGCTAGTAACTGAGTTAGATTTTATTTGGCATTTGTCTTGTTGTGTCTGTTAAGTTTTGGCAGGTGATATCAATGGTGGGGTTTGTTCATCTTGTTTTATCTCTGCCTCTTCTTACCTTTTTTTTTTTTTTTTTGTATACCAATGTGTCAGCTCAATAATGTTACTCATATCACTACAAAAATATCTGATTTATCAAGAAACTGCTCAACAACAGTTGACGGAAGGAAAAAAATCTGGTGAACGGAAAAAAATGAACAAATAAAGGGAATAGCCCATTGGGCCTGACTTTATTATTGGGCTTATAATCCTAGCAAGCTCATTAAACCCTAACGTCTGGAAGAAGCTATATACGTAGAACATTTTTGGCAGCCATTATCTTCTCTGAAGAACACATCCAAAAATACAGCTCTTCTAAGCAAAATTGAGTGCATCGTAAAATGGCGGTACGTGGAGTTGAGCGTGGTAGAGAACGTGGCGGTTTCCGGCGTGGATTCGGGGGTCGCGGTGGTGGAAGAGGTGGTCCGAGAGGCCGTGGAGGTCGTCCCACGGAGGAAGAGAGGTGGATACCAGTGACCAAGCTTGGTCGTCTCGTACAGTGTGGTAAAATCTATTGGATTGAATATATCTTCCTCCATTCTCTCCCAGTAAAGGAGTACCAGATCGTGGATATACTCTTCGGTCCTACGTTGAAATATGAAGTGATGAAGATTATGACGGTTCAGAAACAAACCAGAGCCGGCCAGAGGACGAGGTATAAGGTCTTTGTAATCGTCGGAGATAGTAACGGTCACGTCGGTTTGGGAGTGAAATGCTCAAAGGAACTTGCTCTCCTGCGATCAGAGGCGCGAAAATTCTCGCGAAACTGTCTGTGATTCCGGTTAGAAGGGGTTACTGGGGTAACAAGATTGGGAAGCCACACACAGTTGCGTGCAAAGTGACCGGAAAATGTGGATCCGTTACCGTGCGGATGGTTCCTGCACCAAGAGGTTCGGGTATTGTGGCTGCTAGGGTTCCTAAGAAGGTTCTTCAATTCGCCGGGATTGAGGATGTCTTCACTTCTTCAAGAGGATCCACCAAAACCATTGGAAACTTCGTCAAGGTATGCATGCATGTATTTTCTCTCAAATTTTTTAATACCAATAATCTGAAATAATAAACTTATTTATATGAATGCAAAGCTTAGATTATTATCCTAATTAATAGATGTAACGAATTGTTGTTTTGAACAGGCAACTTTTGACTGTCTTCAGAAGACTTATGGGTTCCTTACACCAGAATTATGGAGAGAGACAACAATGATAAAATCACCATTTCAAGAGTACACTGAACTCTTGGCCTCCTACCCACTCACATAGTCTTCTCTGTCTTTGAAAATAGTGTTGTATAGTTGGGCTTCTTAAATTTAATCATACGAATTTTCTTCATTTCTGGAGTTACAAATAGGTTGAATGAGTTATAAGATGATTAAAGAGTATGATTTCACCTAAAGCAAAATCAGACGGTCACCGTAAATACAAAATCGAGTTGATTTTTTTTTGTAAATACGTTGAATCGAGTTATAAGATGATTCCGGCGGCTACACTAATACTGCTTAAACAATGAAAATGAATGATATAAAAATTCACACCACAACGTTTAAGAAGTCGAGAGCCCAATTTTGAGATGTTAAGCCCAGTTTAGAAAACGAAATTATGGGTGTGGAGAAAAGTCAAAGAAGGTTTGACTTTGAATAATAGTAGATGGAATCACGTTGACATTATTTTACAAATTTCTTCCCGGTTCTGCGAGTTTTTTCTGTTCATCTAAATTCTCGGAATCTGGGGATCTTAATTTTCCCGGAAACCTGAGGACTGGTTTGATTAAACCATCTTGTTCCGGATTCAATTCGTCTATTGGAGAACATCTTGTGGATTTTTTTGTCGGAATTGCTCTCAATGGGGACACCGGAATTTCCAGATCTGGGGAAACACTGCTCCGTAGATTATTGCAAGCAGATCGATTTCTTGCCATTCACCTGCGATCGCTGCCTTCAGGTTACCTTTCTCTTTCTCCCTTCGCTTTTCATTCGCCAATCTCATTAGATCCGTTTAGTTTCTACAATCTGCGACATCATTTGATTGGATTTGAATTTGGCATTTTGAAGAATTTGATGCTAAGCTTATAAAAATCTGACTGGATTTGATTACAACCTTTGTCTATGATTGACATTTCTGCAGGTGTTTTGTTTGGATCATCGGAGCTACATGAAACACGATTGTCCAAAAGGAAACAGAGGAGATGTCACAGTGGTCATATGTCCGTTATGTGCTAAAGGAGTTAGGCTAAACCCTGACGAAGATCCGAACATAACGTGGGAGAAACATGTGAACAAGGATTGTGATCCATCAAACTACGAAAAAGCTGTCAAGAAGAAGAAATGTCCTGTCCCAAGATGCAGAGAGTTGCTAACCTTCTCTAACACCATCAAATGTCGAGATTGCAGCATCGATCATTGCTTGAAACATCGGTTTGGACCTGACCATACTTGTTCTGGACCTAAGATACCTGAGTCGAGTTTCTCATTCATGGGGTTTTTTAATACAAACACAAAAGAATCTCCGGCAACATCATCATCATCATCATCTTCAAGATGGTCTACTCTTTTAGCTTCTGCGGAAGCAAGTTTTAGCAGACTTGGGAACGATATTAGCCAGAAGTTGCAGCTTTCGAGCGGCGGTGATGATAATCCAGAGAAAATGAAGGAGAGTAATGGAAAACAGAATAGTGGCAAAGTTACGGTTGATGTTTGTCCAAAATGCAGCAGAGGGTTTCGTGATCCTGTTGATCTGTTGAAGCATATAGATAAGGATCATCGTGGTACTTCTAAAGCTTAGAACTTAGAAGCATGGAGAAAGTGAATAATTGTTTTTTTTTTTGTATCATTGTGTTTTCTTTATACGTTGTAAACAGCCATTTAAAAAAAAGCAAAAAAAACTCATATTCTTGTTCGTTTGGTCGTTGGTCAACGCAGCATAATCACCGTTAGATCTGTAATGGTTGGGAATAGACACACCGCAGACTTCTTAACATACGAGTGAAGACGGCTTGAAGCCTTGAACTTACTAATCGCCGTTGGATCTGTGTGACGTGGGTAATTATACACCGTCGATAATAGTCAAGACTCAGACGTAAACTAATGTAACACTAAAATCTGGATATGGAAGAAAGACGTTGGACTTAATAACAGTGAAGAAAGACGTTGGACTTAATAACAGTGAAGAAAGACTCAACTAGGTAAAATTTGATAATAAATTTCTTATGTTTCTTTCAAATATTTTCGTTTGGCTGCTTGTGGACTATTTGAATGAATATGGTAAGGTTTGATAAGACATTTCTTATGTTTCTTTATGTTTTGGCTCTCATCAATCTTGAATTCTAAGTCTTCAGCTTATCATGCTGGTCTTCACTATGGATTATTTGTAAAACCAGGATTAAGACATTTTTTCTTACTGAATTTCACACTTCGTAAGAAGTCTTCTTTATTGAGCTACTATTTGACTTAAGTATTATATGTTTCAATTTCAAATAATATTATAGGTATGACCAAAAAAAAAAAATACAAATTTCATCCCAATCTGATTACAATTCATACATGTCAATACCAAACAAGGCAACTCAGAGTTGGATAAAATCCCCAAACTTGAATGCTCTAGCTAGTTATGGAGTGACTAATTAAACGATAAATATAACATGCATTCAGTACCTTTATAGCTATTACGTTCTAAATATACACATGGATTCCCCCAACAGAAAATCGGTTTGTAGCATAACCATATAACAAAACATAAACCATACATACATGATTATGTCATGACATTCCAACTCCAGAAGTTTGAGAAGTTTCGATGTATCGAAAAGCAGCTTAGCTAGGACTCCACATCGTAATCAATACTATACTATATATATAGTTGATGAATAACTAACGGATCTATTATTTAAACCGCTATAAGACATTTTTTTCATGTTTACGTTCAAACGTTGATCTACGATTAGGTCATGACATTCCAACTCCAGCAAACTCTAGTAGCATCTTAAGAAGCTAAAATTTTAGCTCATGTTTCCTCATGATTTTTGTATGCTTATGTTTCCCAACGTATCCAAAGAAGAAGAAGAGATTTTGTTATTCTCCGTATCTTCTCAAATAGACTTTACACCTTTAGTTTATTGAGCAGCTCAAAACCTGTCATCCTTGGCATACAGTAATCAGTGATGATAAGATTCACCTTCATAACCTGGTAAAGAAACAACCAAAATTAATATCACGAAAACATCAGATAAAGATTTTCTCTAAAATATAATGAAATGTTCTCTGAGGATTAAATAACTTGAATATCACGCTTACATTGGTGGTAATTAATGAATCCGTTTGTTGTGGATTTTCCAAGCCTAAGCCCATTTTCTGTTGTGGTCACTGCACAAAAAAAGGAAACATCAGTTTTTACATTTCAGATGTAATGCTGCCTTTCCACAGAAAAATCTTGGTTGTTGAAATTTAAAAGGAACAAAAAGAATGAGTGAGATAATTTATTTTTTCAAAATTAATTATTTTTTGAAAGCCTCAAATAGACACGCGAACCATATACCTTAGCGTGTTCTCCTTTTATTCTTTCAATTTATTTTTTCTTTTTCAATTTCCGCATCCCATTTTTCTTTATACAACCATTAAAATGAGCATGTCATGGATTAATTGGCTAAGCTTATGAAGTAAACACTGGCTACCAATTTCTAACTCTTTTATATTATATCAAACAAAATATCCCCTGATAATAAGAATTGTAATAAAAGAAAAAAAGAAGGGAATAACATATTTTAGTACTTATGTGTCAATTTCGTTTCTCTTTCCTTCTTCTTCCTCGCTCTGAGACGATTCTTCTTCTCCTTGATTGATGTTACACGAATCGACGAAGAAGCTGCAGGGAAATCAAACATTAGATTGAACGATTCGGCGAAAACTTTTGCATTGTAAGTTTTCTTCAAAAATTGGTTGTCTATGGCGTTTAATTTAGGTTTCCTGTCTTCTGTTTCGCAAAATCTCAGTGTAATTGGAGCAGAATTGGGTGTTTAATAATTGAGAAATCTTGAAATTGTAGCATCGATAGTTTCTTGGTAGCCTTTTAGTTAGTATTTCAAGTTCATAACGTATGTCCTGGCCTCAAACATCAGGTCAGATTCCAGCAAATGTATCTGCAATTTCTTTCTTTGTATGCTTTCTTTTTGCAACATCTTACTGAGAAATCTATTTTTTCTAACTGCTCATCTTTATTTCTCCGAATTTGTTGTGTACATTCTTCGGATTTAGGGATTTCTTATCTTGATCCTTTGAGTCTAGGGTATGGGTGATACTGATAGTGCCTGGGGATTTTCAGAAATAGCTCACTGATGTTATCTCTGGAGTTTAATTTTATCTTACTGTCATCAGCTTTCGGAATCTGACCTTGATAATATGAAATTTATTGTGTACGGAAATGGATTCGATCTCCTGTAACTGTGTTAACATTTTTCTTCTGATTGAGCTGTATTAGTGAAAATCCCAATCAATTTGTTTGACTTAAGTGTCTCTTGAAGTATCTCTGGAGTTATTATGTATAGCTGCTAAGTAAAGATTTACAATTCAGAATGTGGGGCTTACTTTTGCAGGATATAGCTGAGAATATAAAGAAGGAGTTTGACAAGAAACACACTGCGACTTGGCATTGCATTGTTGGTCACAACTTTGGTTAGTTCTCTCTTTACTTGTCTTCTTCTTATAAGACAGCAATGTTTGAACAAAAGGGCTCAGTTAGGGGAGCTTTTAGATTGTGACTTCTTGTAACTGAATCTTAGTTTTGAGCATTTTGTTTCAGCTGAGCTTCCTATCTCTCTATCTCCCAGCAAGAATTTTGATAATAGGCGCAAAGCTTTTGATAAACTAAAACAAAAACCATCGAAGAAAGAACGTGAGCCTAGAAAGCTTTTAGGATCCCCACGGTTATAAAAAAAAAAAAAAAAAAAAAAGAACGTGAGCTTGGTCTCATTCGACGAAAGCTGCAGAATTGAAAAAAATGGTTACACGACACAAATCATGTTTTTTAATTATTATTTTTATATATATATATATTAACATATAATTCTTTTTCTATAATAAGGTATTAGCTGGTGTTCGAAAGTTGAGGAACGGGTATTCTATTACCCGTTTTTTCGGTTATGGAAGTAAAAAGACATTCACGAAGAAAGTCGTTTCAGCACTCACAGAATCCGGTATTGAGATCATTTACACGGATGACATTAAAATTGGTAAAAGATTAATTATTTTTGTTATTGCTTTTGTTTTTATTTCAATATTTTTTTCCACTGTGCTTATATTTCTGTTTCTCCCTATCACAGTGAGAGAAACAGACATTGGAGATTTTAAAATAATAGAAGAGATGTTGATCCACAGTCTAGATATTCGCCCCCCTGGAAACGTTTTATTCGTAACAAAAGACCAAGACTTTTCAAGACCAATGTCAAAACTAAAAGATAGAGGATTTGTGGTTTTAATTGCCTATTTGGGTGAATTAAGTTCCAATCTGAAGGAAAGTTCAGCTGCTGGATGGGATTGGCAAAAACTCTACGATGGTCTAGAACAAGCCTTCATCACAGAGGAAGGGGGAGATGAGTTTGACGACACAGAGGAATGTGAAGACCTGTTTGATAACACAGGTTATTATTAATGTATTTGTATTTGTATTTGTCTCAAACATTTGTGTTCTTGTGTTTGTTTTTATGTAATTGTCTCAGACATTTGTGTTCTCTTGTGTTGTGTTTGTTTTTATGTACTTGTCTTTATCATGTATTCGACTATGTATTTGTGTTTGTTTTCAAGTAGTATCAATGTTAACTTTTCTTCTGTCAATCGACTTGTGATTCAGTTCTAATTATTAAAACGATCTCTCATGTAAGGATTACTCGATTAGTAATGCTTACATATGGAAACTAATCTCGTTTCTGAAATTTATCCTAAATTCCTGGCTAATACTTGTCACTTTTTTCTTAATTTTCTTTCTCCTTTTGCAATTATGTTTCAGATATTTGGCAGGTCTTCAAAATATGACCCAGCTATTGTACAAAAGGTTAAAGATGAGGTTTGTCCTACTAATACTCGGTAAATCTTGCATGTCTTTGAACAAGCAAAATCTGCATTATTCTCCTACCGTTTACTTACAAACATTCGCCAGGCTCGAGAGCGACATGTTAGTAGAATCTAAATGTAGCTCTTTTGTGTCATTATTTTGCATAATCTTCTGGGAATCAAACAAATTTGAAGGAAAAACGGACAAGGCTGAGCCATGGTGTAACACTGCTTATTCTCTTGAGAAGATAACCGAATTCACCATTCACGTTGGCTTCTCATATATTAACTTGCTGTAATCCTATAATAGATGATTCAATTTTTCCCATTAAGTTGAATCTTTGGTTTGTGCTTTAACAATTACAGGAGTGGATGAAGTCTGCCCCTCATGTAAACCTGCTTCTACCAACACCTAATGTCTTCATTCCAACGGATTTTGTCATTAAAAGATGTTATAGACAAGGTTCAGTTTTCATCACTCTAGTTACAACTTATACATGTCTTTTTGAACTTTATCTCATGGTCACTGAAATCAAGTTTTTGGAACAGAACATGTTTCCTGTTTTGTTGAGAAAGACACCATTCTCAAGATTGTGGTATACGCCGGATACGAAGTTCTTCAGACCAAAGGATTTCAACTGCCCTCTTGCAGTCAGCTCTCTTTCAAATATTTTCGTTTGGCTGCTTATGGACTATTTGAATGAATATGGTAAGATTTGATAGACATTTCTTATGTTTCTTTACATTGTGGCTCTCATCAATCTTGAATTCTATGTTTCAGCTTAATATGCTCAGGCTGCTGGTCTTCACTCTTCACTATGGATTAAGCCTTTCGGAAAAATGGTTTTGAGGTGGGTTTGTAGAAAAGGATTCAGACATTTGCTTGTCCTTTAATTTGGTCGATGTTTGGCTAAAGTTTTTCTCATTTTACAGCACTATCTTGTTGGCTTTAATCACAAATTGAGGATCTTCCTGGAAGCTGTCATTCAAAAGATAGCAAGATTTGAAGTTAAACCTGACAGGTTCTCTGTTATCAAGGAAACGGTAACAAAGGCATACCAAAACTATAAATTCCGACAATCATATCATCAAGCCATGAGTTACTGCTCAATGGTATTACAAGATCAGACTTGACCTTGGACAGAGGAACTAGATGCTCTTACTCATTTGGACGCTCAAGACTTGGCTAAGTTCGTTCCAATGCTGTTATCAAGGGCATTTGTTGAGTGCTACATAGCAGGTATCAACATTATCTCTCTTGTATGATAAGTCGAGGGTCGAGTCACTACTCAAGGATCTTGAGAGTACTTTACAAGATAAGCGACGAAGAATTCAAGGTGAGATGGCCCAACAAGATATTTATAAACCATATTTCATTTGCTTGAGATTAACATTCTCGCCAATAAACATGAATACATAACTTAACTTACACGCTTTCTCATCAGAGCAATGTACAGCTTTGATAGACATGAAGCTTGAGAAACACAATAACTTGTCAGAGGAATCTTGTTTTTTACTGGGGAGAGATTCAATACGGGACACTCAAATTCAACCGCATGGATGCAGAGGTAATAGACAACGCAGCAAAGAATATCGATTTCAAATCCTATAGAAAATTCTGACTTCCATAATGCAATATGTTTGTCTTCCTCAACGTGAGCCAATAACGTGGCTCCTTATGGTTTGTTTTGTGGTTAGGTGGCTGCACTGAGAGAGCTAAAGAAGGAAGAATTGATTGATTTCTTTGACGAATTCATAGAAATCGAAGACATTGTTGGTTTCAGAAAGTCTCAACCTCTATACGGATCGCTGAAAGGATGTAGCCAGCTGAAACTGTGAGGACAACCCAAATATTTTTTTCTCAATGATATACCAAAACGATATTATTGTATATGTGAATCTGTATGGCTTTATAATTCATCTGATTTGCTAGAAAACTATGTTTTCTGATATTTGATTGTGGATGATGAATCGTGGAATCATTTGTGCATAATTCTTCAAATCCCATCCATAAAAATATAACATGTTAGTGGTTCCATTATTTGTTTTTGTTTGAACAGCGTTGCAACTTGCAAGGTTGCTATCAAGTTAATATTTTTTTTACCAAACAATAAGGAATTAAGAAAAATATTACAATGTAGCGGTAAATTAGTAATCTCATAATACATTTAGGCAGATCTATTCAAATGTTGAAAACAAGAAATTACAATGATATCTTGAGGTCGCATATGTACTTAGGTCAAAGCCTAATTCTGAAGCAAGAAGCACGACAACGGATCTAATGTAAAAGGGGCAGAGTTTAGTTTAGTTTTATAATCACACCCATTATTATATACTGTATCATAGTTTCTCTGTGTCTTATATGAAACTAGTATTACCCCGTGCGTATGCACGGTTCAATTTCTCTTCCAATTTTTCTTTCACAGACTAATATTATTTTTCTGTCATAATATATCATTATGTTAAGCATAAACTTTTTTGAAGACAAATATAGAGTGAGAATAGAGGTGAACAAACGGTTGATAGTAGTAAACTTTCTTTTGATTTAATATTTTATTAATAAAAAATAAGGATGCATATATATTAACAAAATAAATATATTTTACAGTATATGAACAGATAACAAAATATATAGATGAAATGATAATTAGAAAAAATGTAGACCAAAAGTATAATTATGACAACTTAATCGTACACTCTCCACGTTCAAGTGCAATGTACTGCTCTGTATCTCCACCGTTTTCTAGGCACTTCTCATTCCTTACGTATCTCATTGAAGAAACATCGCATAGAGGAATCTTCTTCTTGCGTTTTAGCTTTCTCATCACTGATGACGGCAATTGCAATTAAAAAAGAATTTTCAACCTAAATATGATTATTCTCCCATCCTATTATTATCTCAAAAGCCAAGCATGACAAATATATTTCATAGTAAATATACCCCACAGAAGAGTTCTCTTCGTACCTGTTAGCTCTCTTAACACATCCTAAACAGCCAACATAAGAATCGACAGTCAAAATTTTCAACTAATTAAATTTTTTTACCATAAGATCTTCCAAATATGAAACTAATAGTACAAACAAACATTAATTTTAATAAACTGAATAATACCTAGTTGACAATAGCTTTGATCATCTTTGGGAACTCCTTCTTGAGGAAAAATTTGTTAACAGAGAGTTTACGTCTGTTTTGCTTCTTGGTCTTGGTGATTCCAAGTACAACACCTTGCTCCTTATCAGCTGGCTCAATGGTCACTATCTTTTTGTTTTCCAAACCTGAAAAGACGGATAAAACATCCAAATTTTAATCACAATTCACAATGTCCTAATGCTAATACAATCATCCCAGATGCTAAGAGATAATTTATTTGTGAAATTGAAAGGATTTCTAGTATCGTATTTCTTATGTTGTATTTTCAGATTTACAGCCAAAAGACTCAAACTTTAGGCAAGTGATTCAAATGACCTTCACAATTGAACAAATTTAGTTTCAACCTAATGTAGACATACAGTTCATGGAGCTAATAACTGAACCAATTACATTTCGATAGACATAAAGAGCAGTTACTTATGTTCATAAGATCTTCACATTTTACCACAAAAAATAAAACGTAGGTTCATAAACAACAATCTATATCACAAATTAAGATCAATCAGCAAATAAAAATTACATACATATAAAGAAGTAACATCTGTGACTATATATTACCAGAGTGTTTGTTGCGATTGCAGAGGTTGTTGCTCTCTTTGCTGATTTCTAGAGGAAGGCGAAATAATAAGGGAGATGAAGACGAAAAGACCTTATAATTTCATTGTAATCATCTGAATTACAACATATAAAACAACAACAAAACCATTCAATCTCTAATCTCATCAGAATCAGAATTCGGCACGATATAAGACAGAAACAACCAAGAAAAAAGCTAGATCTGGAACTCTCATACCTCATGAGTAGAGACGGTTTTCTTCTTCGGAACTGTCGCAGCAACATGCTACTTCTCCTTCACTTCTTTGACTTTCTTCCGTTTTCCTCCCCTCTTCTTTTTGCTGGCAGACACTGTCACCGACATGTTGATTTCCTCCACGGCAATAGCATTTTCTTGCTCAATCGATCGCGATGTCATTGGAAAGTAGATTTGAAGATCTGAATTTGATTGCTAGAAACCGTATTAAGTTTTGAAGAAGAGGAAGTTATAAATATGAGGAACGTTTCAATCAGAGATCGTGGGTTTAGGAAGAAGAAGCAAATGTGGGTTTCGAAAAAGAAGAAATCACAGAAAAAAATAACCATATTTGAAAAAACAAAAAACAAAAATTAAAAAACAAATAAAATAAAAAGATTTGAAAAGACACGTGTCGATTAAATAAGCCATGAGGTGACTGCTGATTTATTAGTATTAGATCAAGACGAAAAGACCTTATAATTTCACTGTAATCATCTGAATCACAACATATAAAACAACAACAAAACCATTCAATCTCTAATCTCATCAGAATCAGAATTCGGCACGATATAAGACAGAAACAACCAAGAAAAAAGCTAGATCTGGAACTCTCATACCTCATGAGTGGAGACGGTTTTCTTCTTCGGAGCTGTCGCAGCAACATGCTTCTTCTCTTTCACTTCCTTGACTTTCTTCCGTTTTCCTCCTCTCTTCTTTTCGCTGGCAGACGCCGTCACCGATATGTTGATTTTCTCCACGGCAATAGCATTCTCTTGCTCAATCGATCGCGATGTCATTGGAAAGTAGATTTGAAGATCTGAATTTGATTGCTAGAAACCGTAAATGTAAGTTTTGAAGAAGAGGAAGTTATAAATATGAGGAAACGTTTCAATGAGAGATCGTGGGTTTAGGAAGAAGAAGCAAACGTGGGTTTCGGAAAAGAAGAAATCACAGAAAAAAATAACCATATTTGAAAAAATAAAAAACAAAAATTAAAAACAAATAAAATAAAAAGATTTGAAAGGACACATATCGATTAGATAAACCATGAGGTGACTGCTGATTTATTAGTATTAGATTTGAAAGTCAAAAACAAAGATTTTGACTGAAGAAGCGACCTTTTCCGAAAGACGCCGAAGTAATCGAACGGCGGCAATGGCGGTCGGAACAGAGGAAGCTGCGGCGGGTGGAGAGATAGTCAAGGCGCGTACGGACAAGCGAGAGTATCGGAGGATTGTCCTCAAGAATTCGCTCGTGGTCTTGTTAATCAGCGACCCCGAGACCGACAAGGTCAGATTTTCTGTATAAAAAAAAGTTTGACTTTTTGACTGATGCAAACATCTGAAGATTCTTCCGTCTCTGCTCTCTCTCTATCTCTCAGTGTGCCGCTTCGATGAACGTTGGTGTCGGATACTTCTCGGACCCGGAAGGAATGGATGGGCTTGCTCATTTCCTTGGTACTTTCCTGTTTTTCTCAACTTCCACATGTTATCGAATGCAAAAATTGTGTTTGATTGGTTTTGTTTGTCAGAGCATATGCTGTTTTATGCAAGTGAAAAATTCCCTGAGGAACATAGTTTCTTGAAGTATGTCATGGAGGTAATTAATCTCTTTGTCCTAATTCAATGCAATTTTATGATGAGTAAAACATTGACTAAGGAATGTTGTTGGAATTATAATTTTGAATTCCTCTTGGTAAAGCATGGAGGGAGCGCAAACGCTTACACAACCACTGTAAGGACAAACTACCATTTTGATGTCAACACAGACTGTTTCTCTGAGGCTTTGGACAGGTTTTAGTGTAAATTCTTCTTTTTTTTCGTAATGCTAATTAAATAATTAACCTTCTCTTATCTCAAAACTTTCTCTTTTGATATTAACCAGATTTTCACACTTCTTTATCAAACCGCTCATGTCAGCTGATGCCACAATGAGGGAGATTAAAGCTGTCGACTCTGGTTAGCTTTCTCACTTTCCCAATGTGTTTGGTTGGTTGAATAATTTAACAAAACATCCTGCTGACTTGTTTCTCATCCAGAGAATCAGAAAAATTTGTTGTTTGATGATATCCGTATGCGCCAGGTATCTTCCCATGCTCTCATGAACAACTATATGGACTTTAAACTGTATTAGCAGTGAAAATGTGGTTTCCTATGAACAAGTCTGTTTATTAATACTCAAACCTCTGACTTATGGTTTTCTCTTCCTTTCCTTTAATCATCACACAGTTACGGAAGCATCTAACTAGAGAAGACTATCCGAATCACAAATTTAGCACAGGTCCATATCATAAACCTTACTTCCGATTTGTATTGCTGTTGACTAGTATTCATGATGCGTTGAGTGTTTCCTTCCAATTTTTGGCTCAGGGAACATGGAAACTCTTCATGTACGACCGGAAGCAAGAGGAATCGATACAAGGAGTGAACTTCTTAAATTCTATGATGAACACTATTCTGCCAACATCATGCATCTTGTTGTATATGGCAAGGGTAAGTTTTGAAGCTGACCCAAAACTTAAATTTCTTTTCTTTAACATCTGTCTTTCTCTTTGCTCTGGATTTCTTCAGAAAAACTTGATAAAACTCAAGGTCTAGTGGAAGAGATGTTCCAGGAAATTCGAAACACCAATAAGGCTGTTCCTAGATTTCCTGGTCAGCCATGTACTCCAGACCATTTACAGGTATTTGTTTTTTATTTTGACAAGAAGATATATGTAGCCTACATGTTTCTAAGGTGGTGGTCTGTTTTTTCTAGATTCTTGTGAAGGCTGTTCCTATAAAGCAGAGTCATAAGCTGAGGATTGTGTGGCCTGTAACTCCTAACATCCACCATAATGAAGAAGCACCTTGCAGGTACCTTGGTCATCTAATTGGACATGAAGGCGAGGGAAGTTTTTTTTATGCCTTAAAAACCTTGGGTAGGTTTTCTTTTGGGGGCACAAACTACCTAAAAAATGTATTGGCTGATAAACTAGTTTTAGTATGAAATTCTCCATTATCTGTTTTACTAAATGGATTACATTATCCTTTTCATGGAGGATCAGCTACTTGCTACTTGTTCTTTCTGAGTTATAGAAAAGTGTTCATCTTTAGCCCCTGAATACACACAGTCTCTTGGATAGCTTGTTCTGCTATATCATTGACTTGTTCAGTAGCAGCTCTACATTTAGTGCTCTTGCTTAATTATTTCCTAATACTTGCAGGTTGGGCAACGAAACTGTTTGCTTTAGAAGCAGACTGGACTATTGAGTATTCGTTTTTCAAGGTTTCGATTATTCTTACTGAAGCTGGTCATGGTGGGTTTTATTTTTATTTTGTTGAAAAGGCTCCCATCCATATTCTTTTCTATCTCTGTACTTATCAGTTTCTTGATGGGTTTACAGAGTGTATGCAAGCAGTTGTAGGGTTGCTGTTCACATACATTCAGCTTTTACAGCAGTCTGGTGTTTCCCAGTGGATCTTTGATGAGGTATGTTATATTATTAACTTGTTGTCTGCTAGTGTTCCTTATGGATTCAATGCCTTTAAAAGAGTTTGGTGCATATTTTTGTTTGTTATTGAAGCTCTCATCTATCTGTGAGACAAAGTTTCATTATCAGGACAAGACAAAACCAATTTCTTATGCCGTCGATATTGCATCAAATATGCAGGTAAATTTCTTAAACCAATCAGTAATGCTTACATATGGAAATTAGATCTCGTGAATGAAGTTTTTGCAGTTTATACTGATTTCTTGGCTAATACTTTTCACTTTTTTTTTTCTTAATATTCTTTCTCCTTTTGCAATTATGTTTTCAGATATATCCAACCAAGGATTGGCTGGTTGGTTCATCATTGCCTTCAAAGTTTAATCCAGATATTTTACAAAAGGTTATAGATGAGCTCTGTCCTACTAATGTTCGGTAAACCTTTCTTCTTGGAATGCATCTCTTGGAATCTAAATGTAAGCTCTTTTTGTCAAAGAATTTTAGTGTCACTATTTTGCAGAATCTTCTGGGAGTCAAAGAAATTTGAAGGGCAAACGGACGAGGTTGAGCCATGGTATAACACTGCTTATTCTCTTGAGAAGATAACCAAATTCACCATTCAGGTTAGCTTTTAATATTTCCAACTCTGGAGAGAGTTCAAATCTGATTTATGCTAAACAAATGTATATATATTCAGGAGTGGATGCAGTCTGTCCCTAATGCTAAGCTGGCATCTACCAGCACCTAATGTCTTTATTCCTACGGATTTTTCATTAAAAGATGCTAAAGAAAAGGTTCGGCTCCACCACTCTTTTTAAAGTGTTTCATCTATGAAGTAAATCCAACCATCTCACATGATCAATTTCTGGAACAGAAGGGCTTACCATTTTTGCTGAGGAAGTCACTCTTCTCAAGATTGTGGTATAAGCCTGAGACTACATTTTCCATACCAAAGGCATATGTTAAGATAGATTTCAACTGCCCTCTTGCAGTCAATTCCCCTGATACTTCAGCTCTTACCGGTATTTTCATCTGGTTGCTGATGGACTATTTGAATGAATCTGGTAAGTTTTCTCTCTGTTTTTGATACAAATACGCCTTCTAGTTTATTATTATCTCATGAAAACTAGCATCACTCTTCAATTCTATCTTCCAGCTTATGATGCCAAGAAAGCTGGTCTTTACTATGGACTAAGACAATCAGACAATGGTTTTGAGGTGTGTTTTTGTAGTGTTGTACAAGGATTCTCATGTTCTGCCCACACATTTTCATGATTTGTTACCTTCTTCTCATTTCCAGCTGACTCTTGCTGGCTTCAATCACAACTTGAGGATTTTGCTAGTAGTTGTAATTCAAAAGATAGCAAAATTTGAAGTTAGACCTGACAGGTTTTCCGTTATCAAGGTTAGAGCCATTCCTCTTTTCTCTTTCACTGTCAACTGCTAAAATCCAATCAGCTGTCATTCTGAATTCATGTAACAGGAAGCAGTCACAAAGGCATTCCAAAATTACAAATTCAGACAGCCAAATCACCAAGCAAAGTATTACTGCTCACTGGTGTTACAAGATCAGGCCTGGCCGTGGACAGAGGAACTAGATGCTCTTTCTCATTTGGAAGCTCAAGACTTGGCTAAGTTCGTTCCAGTGATGTTGTCAAGGACATTTTTAGAATGCTACATAGCAGGTATCAACATTATACATGTTTCATTATAGTCTTTGATGGCTGTGGTGTTACCTTGGTCCATCCGTTTTGTAAGTTGGAAAATGTTGAAGAATTTATACTCTGCAATTCAGGAAACGTTGAGAATAGTGAAGCTGAGTCAATGGTCAAGCTTATTGAAGAGGCTCTTTTCAACGACCCAAAACCTATTTGCAGACCGTTGTGTCCTTCCCAGCGGCTGACAAATAGGATTGTAACACTCCAAGAAGGAAAGACACACTTGTACCGTCAACAAGGCTCAAACCCTAGTGATGATAATTCTGCCCTCCTACATTATATCCAGGTAAGCTTCAAACTTAGTGGTATCAATCAAGTATATGTGTGAGGTATTATACGGAAACTAAATTGGTTTGGCACGAATAGGTTCATCAAGATGAAGTTTCCATGAACGTTAAGCTTGAGCTTTTCAATCTCGTTGCAAAGCAAGCCACTTTTCACCAGCTCAGAACGGTCGAGCAACTTGGTTACATCACTTCACTTTCTCAGAGGTACATAGGAATTTCTCGTATGTTAAGAGTATGCCCCTGAGTTCTTACTGATTACAATGTTCACTTTTCTGCAACATTAGGAATGATTCTGGAGTCTATGGTGTACAGTTCATTATCCAGTCTTCCGTTAAGGTACCAAACCAGGCTTACCGTCTCTGTAAATTGAGACTTTGTATCTCTCCTTAATCACCTTGAGTTTATTGTTAAATAGGGGCCTGGACATATTGATTCTAGGGTTGAGTCACTACTCAAGGACCTTGAGAGTAAAGTTTACGATATGAGTGATGATGAATTCAAGGTGAGACGTGTTGTTTACGTTAAACAGTGGATGAAAGAGACATCCCTTGCAACTGCAAATATGTTTATCAAGTTGTAGTACAACTTACTAACTGGCATGAGTTTCTCATCAGAGCAATGTAACAGCTTTGATAGACATGAAGCTTGAGAAACACAAGAACTTGAACGAAGAATCTTTGTTTTACTGGCGAGAGATTCAAAACGGGACACTCAAATTCAACCGTAGAGATGCAGAGGTACCATATGGACACACTCTCTCCATCTATTAATCAGAAATGTTAACACTTTTAGGTTAGCTCATTGGGGGTTTATTGTGTGATTAGGTGGCTGCACTGAGAGGGCTAAGGAAGGAAGAATTGGTTGAGTTCTTTGACGAATACATAAAGATGGATGCACCGAAAAAGAAATCGTTGAGCATATGCGTTTATGGAAGTCAACATCTGAACGAAATGGCGTCTGACAAAGACAAAGTCGTATCACCACCACTCATAGAAATCGAAGACATTGTTGGTTTCAGAAAGTCCCAACCTCTATACGGATCGTTGAAAGGGTTGTAGCCAGCTCAGCTGAAAGTGTAAAGAGGTCCCACCTCTTTGCAACTTGCAAAGATATATACACAATACAAACACTTGTATACCAAAACTTCATCTGATTTGTTGGAAAACAGAGTTTTATCATTTAAAACACGAATGATAGTGATGTTGATTGCAGCTTTTATTAAGCAAAGGCAAGCTAATGTCAAATATTTTTTTTTTTCAGAAATTGTTAAGCCATTGGGACAGCTAAAAAATGATGTTGACTCTAATTGTATAAAAATCGGCAAATCATTGTACTTAGCTCCAGAATCTTTGAGTGTGGTTCAACGGATGATAGATTTGATCCAATATTTGTTTGTTCTTGACGAACCGACAATAGAAAAAACCAAATTGCAAATAATCTAAAAGATTTGCTCATTGAGCAAGTAGGAGGCAAGGAATTATTCGAAAGGGCAAATGACTTCGTCACTGAATTAAGGTAAGAGGTCGCACAAGAATGATAAAACACACAATAGAAAAACCAGAAGAATTAATCAAATTAATTTCTCATCAATATCCAATTTGCCTCACAATATTTCTGGAATCCAGAGATTGTTGAAGGTATTACAAGAATAGTTTTCTCAATAATAATAAATCAAAAGAAAAATCCGACATCGCTCATCAAATCTCTCTCTCAGAGATTCAGACCAAAAAAATTATAATATTTCTATTTTTTTTTAAGAGACAAAATCAATCAAACAACAGAGAATAACAAGAGATCCCTGGCGTCTTCATACCCATTAGGAGCCTTGGTAGCACCGCAACCACCGGTTCCGGATCCTAACCCACCAACCAAACCGGTCGAATCTTGACCCGACCCACCAAGAACCCCACCTCCGATTAAATCTTTGACGCCGTGATGATGGTGGCTGTCGGAAGGAGGATGGTAATAGAGACGCGCCGTCTGAGGACAGTGAGAATGAAACCTCGCTGCGATTCTCACGCCCATATCCAGCATCTCAATGTATTTCCCCATTCTTGTTGAAAGATTTCTTCTTCTTTAATTTTTTGTTCTTGTCTTTTTTCTCTTTCCTCTTGAAGAGAGAGAGAGAGAGAGAGAGAGAGAGAGATGGGAGATGATGAAGATTTTCCAAGTCGCGTCAAATCAAATATATAGGAGGCAGGAAAAGCGAACGAAGCTCCGTTTTTCTTTTTTTGAGGGTTTTATAATTTTATGCTTTTCTGTATTTTTTTTCCTTGTCCCTACAAACTTTAATTTTCATATTTACCGTTCAAGTCCTTTTTTTCTTTATAATCTTATATTATTCTGTCTACTTGTAATCTTACTATTCCAAAAGTTATTAATTTGTAACTATTCATAAGAGATGAGAGTAATGACACTAAAAATTAGTATTAATTGTATATTTAATAGTACTATATATGACTTTTTAACCTAAACTATAGACATATATAATTATTATTGCCAGCTAAAGACTAGATTAGGGTATAAAATTGCAATCTATAAAAGTATAGGGTTGAAATTAGGAGAGGCAGAGAAACTTATCCTTAGCTGTGAATTTAGCGTTCTTGTTTTAACTTTTAAGGAATCGGTTTTGATTTAGCGTTTCTTGACAGTTTCCTTTCCAATTAATAAGATTTGGGTGGGGGAGGTGAATTAACAAATTTATTTCACGTTTCCTTTTTTATATTCTCTAATAATTATTTTAGGAAATTAATGAACCCGCGTCAGAGTGGGTCGTCAGTCGTCACTACAACAACCAGTCGCCGCGTATTTTTGACTGCGGCAAATCCGTAAACGTCGCTTGAAAAGTAAGCGCTTACTTTAAAGGCTTTAAGCATCTCTTTTTTGATGGATGGACTAATTCATCGACTTTTTGCACTTGTTTGAAGACTTTTTTAACTTTTCATTTTATTTGTAACGTATGGGTTTTTGTTAGAATTTAACGTCAAAAGAAATTAAAAGCAACATGACACGTTTCATGATGAACTAATACTTTCACTGTTGCTGCATATTACAAGTGTCAGTTAATTTTTGTTTTTTTTTTTTTTAAATTAATTTTTGTTTCTTGACGTGTGTCAAATGATTGTTTTAGAAAAACTGATCAATTATTCATCTAAATATTGAATGCTTATACCTTTTAGTGGACAAATAATTAAACACATACTGTTATTTCATTTTCACATCATAGAATTATAACATATCATAAAGCTTAGTTACATATATCTTTAAGAATTTATTAAATTTGAAATATTTTTATAAGAGAAATAACTCCTCCTCCTTTGTTCCCGATAATTTATAGGATTGATAAGTAAACAAATTAAATTGATATGAATTTACTCACTAGTGATGTGATTTGCAGAATCACATTTATTAGATATCCCATTAGATAAGTACTAACTTCGCCCATTTTCAGAACACAAGGAAAACCAAGTCTGAAATTCACACAATCAAACAAACGTGATGTCTTAACTAACAATGGCTCTAAATATTATAGTTACGTCTAGATATTTAACAGAGCACTTCTTATATATGTATCTCGCTATATGCCTATATATATAGTTTTCCTTTCCCTAACCCATATAAGGACAACATTAAACTGTATATATAACCGTAATGTTGCAAAGGGATATAACTTTTACCTGCTTCCAGCAATGTCTCAACTTTTCATGCAATCTACAGAAAAGAACGAGGCAAAGGAACCTACGATCATTGTAAGCTATGCATACCTCATAAGGGACATTTTGTGTAGCTTTCGAATTTCAAACAATTTGTAGGGTATTCAATCAAATAATCTCATGTCATAATAAAGAAAATAAAAGTTGAGTTTCGTACCTTGTAAATATAGGGATCAAGTCGTCCTCCTGTGCCAAACCTCTTCACTTCTTCCATCTTCAACAACCTGCATCAGGATATCAAGTGCATAAGAAATGAAACCTTTATTCAGGGACAAAACGCCTAACAAGTGTGTTCGTGTGATGTAGTATGCATGAGAAGGGAAGCAGAGTATACATTCTGAGAGCTTTGCTGGTATCAGGGCTGTCTCCGAGAATCTGACGGATATGAACTTCAGAAGAAGAAGCTGAGGAAAGAAACTCCAAGATGTCTTTTGCTCTACGGCGTATAGAAATCGACCTGCCAGTGCTATATTCTTTCTTCTTCTTCGTCTGATTTCTGAGTTTGGCTCTGCTCTGAATGCTGGAAACCTCGCTTGAACCAGTTGACAAGCATGACGACTCATCTTTCGAATCAACGGAGCATGTGGAGAGATCACACGCGGAATTCATCTTCACTTGTGTTGGCTTCGAATTGAAAGATTCACAGATGACCTGAGAACGGCGTTTTCTTGGTGTCTGCATAAACCAGACATTGAAAAACATGTATTAGCTCCTTCAATTTTCACACTGACTCCAAGTTTGTTAATGAAATATTTGTTGTTCTTACTAGCAAACTGAACAGTCGACATGAAATTTAAAATTTAAAATTCCAGAAATGATCCGTTTACAGTAAAATAGTCATCAATCCCAAATACGGAATTGGAGCATATAAGAGCTAGGTATTGTGTTTCAATCTAGCTCGAACAGAGGAAAACAACATGGTAAAATCCAGAAGAGGCCAAACGAGATTCTCAGGAATTCAAATTTACCAGAAAAAAAGGAAACACTCTACAATACTATTCGAAGTTTTGAAATCCAGAAATGATCCGTTTGTTCACTAAAACCGGAATCGCATACAGAGATTTTCATTCAGTTAGCTCGAACGGATGGAGGAAATCAACATGAACAAATCCAAAAGACGCTAGTCAATCGAATTTCTCAGTAATTCAAATTATTCCCAGAAAATGCAGATCTAGAGGACGCCCAAACGAATATTCCGAAACAGAGACGTGAATCAGAGGTCGCACCTTGAAATTCACCAGATGAAACGGATCTCCAGAATAGTTGATTTTGAATCCGCTATCGTTACTCTTCCCAAACGAACCATCGCTGGACACAGCCGAGGCGCACGATCTCGATCCGGTAGATCCCAAAATCAAGCTCAAATTCGAGCTTCCTTCGTCACACCACTTGCTCACATAGCTCGATTCCTCTACAGATCCCGACCTATTATCACCCAAGACGATTATCAGCAACAAACGAGGAAGACGACACAGATCTGAGCCCGTGAGCCTCATAATTAGCGACGGGAATCGAAAACAGATTTGGTTGTGCGCGACCTCGTAGGTGAGAAGAACACTGGTCCATAGGAAAGCAGGAGAAGAGAAGAAGCAGCCGTTCTCTCAATCGCACAAGGAAACTCCGCCATCTCTTAAATTTTCTTCCGAAGTAAGTTTTCTCCGAGCTTCTGCAAATGGCGGGATGATACGATTCCCTTTTGAAATCCCACTCTCTCTCTCTTGCTCTCTCTACTTCTCAGTGAAGAGGGGAGCAATAGTTGGCGAGCCATTATGGTAAGCCCACTAAAGGCCCTAATTATGGCCCAATACATTATCTTAGACTCACTGTCACAGAGTCACTGTGATAGAGTAGAGAGATGCTATTATCTTCGAGAAAATTCTTCATGCCATGTCCTCTTGCATTCACCTTCTCCCTCCCGTCTCATTCCCGTTTCCATCTCAACCGCTTCCCTTTTCCCGCCACAAACCTCTTTATCTTCTACGCGCCACACCAACCTCAGCCACCGACGCCGTTCATGTCGCACCTTCGAAACTTGTCTCTCAGTCACGCTCTCCGGAGTGGTGGATTGATTCCCTCCGGTCGAAAGTTCGATCCAGTTTGCTCCGTGAAGCCGTCTTGACTTACGTTGACATGATCGTCTTGGGTATCAAACCGGACAATTTCGCCTTCCCTGCTTTGCTCAAGGCTGTAGCCGATCTCCAGGACATGGAATTGGGGAAACAGATTCACGCCCACGTGTATAAATTTGGGTACGGAGTCGATTCCGTGACTGTTGCCAACACTCTTGTGAATTTGTATAGAAAGTGTGGAGATTTCGGAGCTGTCTACAAGGTGTTCGACAGAATTTCCGAGAGAAACCAAGTCTCTTGGAATTCGATGATTTCTTCTCTGTGCAGTTTTGAGAAGTGGGAAATGTCGTTAGAGGCGTTTCGGTGTATGTTGGATGATAATGTGGAGCCTAGTTCGTTTACCTTGGTGAGTGTGGCTCTTGCTTGCTCGAATCTGCCTGTAACCGAGGGATTGATGATGGGTAAGCAGGTTCACGCCTATAGTTTGAGAAAAGGTTATTTGAATTCGTTTCTCATCAATACGTTAGTGGCTATGTATGGTAAACTGGGAAAGTTGGAATCTTCGAAAATCTTACTTGGAACTTTTGAAGGCCGTGACTTGGTCACATGGAACACTGTGTTGAGCTCGTTAAGTCAGAACGAGCAGTTTCTTGAAGCGTTGGGGTATTTGCGTGAAATGGTGCTCAAAGGTGTTGAACCAGATGGGTTCACTATTTCAAGTGTTCTTCCTGTTTGTTCACACTTGGAGATGCTACGCACCGGGAAAGAAATGCATGCCTATGCTTTGAAAAACGGCTGTTTGGATGAGAATTCTTTTGTTGGGAGTGCTTTGGTTGACATGTATTGCAATTGCAAGCAAATGTTGAGCGGTCGTCGAGTGTTTGATGGAATCTTTGATAGAAAGGTTGGTCTTTGGAATGCTATGATCGCTGGGTATGCTCAGAACGAGCATGACGAGGGAGCGTTGTCTCTGTTTATTGAAATGGAAGAAAGTGCAGGGCTTTTGGCTAACACAACCACAATGGCGAGTATCGTCCCTGCTTGTGTCCGTTCTAATGCATTCTCCAGAAAAGAAGCGATCCATGGTTTTGTTGTGAAAAGAGGCTTAGATGGAGACAGGTTTGTGCAGAATGCGTTGATGGATATGTATTCTAGGCTGGGGAAGGTCGATATCGCCGAGATGATATTCGGTAAAATGGAAGATAGAGATTTAGTTACATGGAACACGATGATTACTGGTTATGTATTCTCGGAATGCCATGAGGATGCGCTTCTTGTGCTACACAAGATGCAAAACCTTGAAAGAAGAGCAGGCGAGGGTGTTCGCCGAGCTGGTCTGAAACCTAATTCCATCACACTGATGACAATCCTCCCAAGCTGCGCTGCACTATCAGCATTAGCAAAGGGAAAAGAAATCCACGCTTACGCTATCAAGAACAATTTGGCAACCGATGTGGCTGTAGGAAGCGCTTTAGTTGACATGTACGCAAAATGTGGATGCCTACACATGTCGAGGAAAGTGTTTAATCAGATTCCAATGAAAAACGTTATAACTTGGAATGTGATTGTAATGGCTTATGGGATGCACGGAAACGGGCAAGACGCCATAGATCTGCTCAAAATGATGATGGTTCAGAAAGTAAAACCAAACGAGGTTACATTCATCTCAGTATTTGCAGCTTGTAGCCACTCAGGCATGGTGGATGAAGGATTAGAGATATTCTACGATATGAGAAGCAACTACGGTGTTGAACCTAGCTCAGATCATTACGCTTGTGTTGTAGATTTGCTTGGAAGGGCTGGTAGAGTTAAAGAAGCGTATGAGCTCATGAACGCGATGCCTCTTGGTTTTGACAAATCTGGAGCTTTGAGTAGCCTCCTCGGCGCTTGTCGGATTCACAATGAGCTAGAAATTGGAGAAGTTGTTGCTCAGAATCTCCTTCAGCTGGAACCAAATGTAGCTAGTCACTATGTGCTACTTGCTAACATTTATTCATCAGCAGGCCTCTGGGATAAAGCAACAGAGGTAAGGAGAAGAATGAAAGAGCAAGGTGTGAGAAAAGAACCTGGATGTAGCTGGATCGAGCATGGCGATGAAGTACATAAGTTCATAGCCGGTGACTCATCTCACCCGCAAAGCGAGAAGCTCCGTGAATATCTGGAGACCTTGTGGGAGAAAATGAGAAAAGAAGGATACGTCCCTGACACATCTTGTGTGCTTCACAATGTGGAAGAAGATGAGAAAGAGGTTTTGCTTTGTGGACACAGTGAGAAGCTAGCGATTGCGTTTGGGATACTTAACACATCGCCTGGTACGGTTATTAGGGTGGCTAAGAACCTCAGGGTTTGTAACGACTGTCATCTTGCTACGAAGTTTATATCGAAGATTGTTGATAGAGAAATCATCTTGAGAGATGTTAGGAGATTTCATCATTTCAAGAATGGAACTTGCTCCTGTGGAGACTATTGGTGAGAGAGAGACAAGGTACATAAATGTCTCTTCTTCCTTCACTGTATGTATGTAAATCTTGTAAGTGTTGATTCTTGTATTCTTCTGACTTAATACACAATTGAAGTTAAAGCATATGATCACACTCACGGAATCATTTACCTGCAGAATAATCTCTGATTTAACAATTTTGTCTGACAAAGAATTTGCTGTAAATTATGATAACTATGATTATTAAAAGCGATTTTATTTGGTTTCTATAGTTTATATGCGTTGATTCGTTTACCTGCCACAATTCCTCGAAATAACAAATGTTTTATCATTATTAAGAAAATAATTTAGATCATTAAACTCAACAATAAATAATTGGTTAGATAATTGACTGGGTCCCACAGATGAGCCAACATTACTCTTCAGTTGTTGTCTCTTTGTACAGAGAAGGATAGAGATCACTGATGTGGGCATTGTAGTTCAGTAATCAAACGTAAACAACAAACCAACGAAGAAATATCAAGAAGATTGACGAAGACATTCGACCTCACAGCTCAACGAACAAATTCCCGACAAGTTTGCATTGAATTGAAGCCTAAGCATTCTCCGATTCCGACAACAACCGATTTGCAGAGAGAGTCGCTGTTTTGTTTTCCCGGAAACGGAAATTACACCAACTCTTGGCTGTGAATTGATTTTGGTTATCTCTGATTGGCTTCTGGAGGGTTTTGGAGGTTTAGGGATTGAATCTGATGTTGGTTCAGGATCGTGTGGCTCCAAAGCCGCCAAAATCTCGGATCAAAGAACTCTCTCTTCACCAACACAGCCACCGATTCTCTGAACCCAAAAACCTCGATTTCTCGTCATGGTTTTCCGAAAATTTCTACAGAATCGGTCTCCTCTTCCTCTTCGTCGTCACCGCAGCTGCTCTTCTTCCTCTACAACACCGCCGACACAGCTCCCTCCTTTGCTTCCAGTCTCAGTCAACTCAATCGCTTCAATCTCTCACCCGCCCCCAAATCAAGTGGAATTCGATCCAGGTCGTCCCTGACAAAACCTCCCCGTACGCCAATTTCCTCACGGAGAAATGGATCGTAGTGTCGGTGACCAAGTACCCAACCGAGGAGCTCAAGAGCTTGGTGAAGATCCGAGGATGGCAGGTTCTCGCGATCGGAAACTCAAACCCCTAAAGACTGGGAACTCAAAGGCTCGATTTTCCTATCTCTCGAAGCTCAAGCCGGTTTGAATTACCGGATCCTGGACCATCTCCCTTACGACTCATTCGTCCGGAAAACCGTCGGTTACTTGTTCGCGATCCAGCACGGCGCGAAGAAGATCTACGACGCGGACGATCGCGGCCAAGTGATCGACGGAGATCTCGGGAAACATTTCGACGTGGAGCTTGTAGGCGAGGACGCTAAGCAAGAGCCGATTTTGCAGTACAGTCACGAGAACCCAAACCGGACTGTGGTGAATCCTTACATCCATTTCGGTCAACGTTCGGTTTGGCCTAGAGGCTTGCCGTTAGAGAACGTCGGCGAGATCAATCACGAGGAGTATTACACCGAGGTCTTCGGTGGTAAGCAGTTTATACAGCAAGGGATCTCGAACGGTTTACCGGACGTTGATTCGGTGTTCTACTTCACGAGGAAGACGACTTTCGAAGCGTTTGATGTTAGGTTCGACGAGCATTCTCCTAAAGTGGCGTTGCCTCAGGGCGTGATGGTTCCGGTTAACTCGTTCAACACGCTTTACCACTCGCCGGCGTTTTGGGGGTTGATGCTTCCGGTTTCGGTTAGCTCCATGGCTTCTGATGTGATTAGAGGTTACTGGGGGCAGAGGCTGTTGTGGGAGCTTGGTGGTTGCGTTGCGGTTTATCCACCCACGGCTCACCGGTTTGATAGGATTGAGGCTTACCCTTTTGCAGAGGAGAAGGATCTTCATGTCAACGTTGGTCGTTTGATTAAGTTCTTGCTTGCTTGGAGATCGGAGAAGCATAGTTTCTTTGAGACGGTTGTTGATTTGAGCTTTGCTATGGCTGAAGAAGGGTTTTGGAGTGAGCAGGATGTGAAGTTCACAGCTTCTTGGCTTCAGGATTTGATTGCTGTTGGTTACCAGCAGCCGAGATTGATGTCTCTGGAGTTGGACCGGCCGAGAGCAACGATAGGGCATGGAGACAGGAAAGAGTTTGTTCCGAGGAAGCTGCCTTCTGTTCACTTAGGAGTCGAGGAGATTGGCACGGTGAGCTCTGAGATTGGGGATTTGATCAAGTGGAGGAAGAGTTTCGGGAACATCGTGCTTGTTATGTTCTGTAAAGGACCTGTGGAGAGGACAGCTCTTGAGTGGAGACTACTTTACGGGAGAGTGTTCAAAACCGTTGTCATTTTGTCCTCTCGTAAAAACTCTGATCTTTACGTTGAAGAAGCTAATCTCGATCACATCTACAAGTAAAATATAAATCATCTCAGTTTCAACGTGTTCTTTCGAAATGTGTGAGATATCTACTGTAATTTGTGTGTTACTTGCTTGATGTGTTATTTCAGGTATTTACCGAAGATTTTTGATCGGTACAGTAGCGGAGATGGTTTTTTGTTCGTGGAAGACGATACAATACTGAATTACTGGAATTTAATACAAGCCGACAAAACTAAGCTCTGGACTACGGACAAGGTACCTTTGAAGTTAGCTCTGTATTTTCCGGTTTGGATTTGGTTTATTAACAGTGAAGTCGCTTTTCAGGTTAGCGAGTCATGGACAACGGTGAGATCAGCTGGGAATTCTGATTGGTATTCGGTTCAGGCGGAATTGGTTAAGAAAATTGTCGGTACAATGCCGGTTAATTTCCAAGTCAGTTACAAGGAGGCCACGATGAAGAGCCATGAGACAGTCTTGACGGTATGCAGCTCAGAAGTATTCTATGTCCCAAGACGGTTCGTTGCTGACTTCACCGATCTTGTGAATCTCGTGGGCGATATGGATTTGCATTACAAAGTGGCTTTGCCTATGTTCTTCCTGTCCATGGATTCGCCTCAGAATTTTGACCCGGTTCTAGGTTCCATGGTGTATAAGATGGAACCAGCTTTGTTGAACTCTTCATTGAGTTTTTATTCTGCGGAAACAGCTGCGGTTCATCCTTGGAGCATCTCGAGCGAACAAGATTTCATCAAATTGGTACAAAAAATGGCCAAAGGCGATCCTCTTTTGATGGAATTGGTATGAGTCAAAACAAAGAGTATAATAGTTGGTCGTTAGAAACAGAAATTTATTATCATGTATTATACGAAAATTGCTCCATCTATTCTTTCTTTTTTTTGTTTGCTTCTCTTTTCATCAAATTTTCTCCATGATTTCACATAATTTTCCTTCTTGGTGTTTCTAATTTTCTCGATTAAATCGGTTCAAAGATGAAAACAAAGATTGTATGTGAGTTTGAAACAAACAAAGATAGTTATTTTCTCTGTGTTAGGGCTCGGGAAAAAGGAGGTTTCTTCTAAAGTACGCAAAAAAACTTAAGCACCACATAAACACATGAAGGTCAGATTTCGAAGCTAGTTGTTGGGACGACACTAAGAGAAAATAACTATCTTTGTTATTTTTTTCTCGATTAAAATTGTTAAAAGATGAAAACAAACATTGTATGTGAGTTTGAAACAAACAAACTTGTAAGATTTCAAAATTATATGAAACCACAGTTAAAAGAATGACAAAGAACCACAAAGATAGTGTGTTAGGGCTCGGAAAAAAAAGAGGTTTCTTCTAAAGCACGCAAAAAAACTTAAGCACCACATAAACATGAAAGTCAGATTTCGAAGCTAGTTGTTGGGACGACACTAAATTTTGTAATCTTGTCTTATGGGATCAGTCTCACTCCTTGGTAAAAAAATTATGGATTCTGACTATTATCTTAATTTTTTAATGAATTCTGACTCTTATCTTAAGTATCACTTATCCTTTAAAGGGTTTATCTCTGAAGTAATATAATATGTTGGCCAACAAAGAAACAATATACTCAGTTTTGTGATTTCGGAATGGGGTCGACTGAAAATTTCATATGAAGAGGGATCCATTTAATTAAGAAAAAACAAAAAGGTAACATGAAACATATGTTCAAAGCTATAAAGAACAAAACAAACAAAATTAGAAAGAGGATCATAAGCCCAAACCACCCCGAATGGCTTAATAAGCTCAGGCTTTGTCTAGAGCTGCTCCAGTCCAGAGCCTTGGTGATTTCCCGCGAAGAAGGGAACAATAACGATAGTGATACTAACATTGTGATCTACCCTAGGATGAAAGATCTTGACTTGTATGTTTTAAAACTAGGGTTAATTGATATGTAGTTAGTTTTTGTTAGCGGCAAGGGCTCCCCGCTCATTCAAAGTTAAAAATGTGTGTATCATGTTTTGTAATAATCTGATCATTCAAAGTTAAAAATGAAAGAAATCGTACATATCTGATGTCAAATCTGTAATCTTATTACGAATCTGTGATTCAACATTATTAAAAACAAAGATGAAAAAGTGAATATTTGTGTACATTAAGACAATATTATTCGACGACAACATTGTCCCGGCTGCTTTGACTTCTTCAGCAGCGTTTCGAAACTCTAGAGGAATGAAGCCGATTTTAGAGTTTATCGAAAGGACAAACTCGTCTTTTCTGATAAGTTTCTATCCCTACAATATCCACCAGCTCAGCTACTCAGCTTCAATCGAGCTTACTAATTAGCGGCAAATTTGCCAAACTTGATGCTTAAGTTTTTCAAATTTTTAACTTTCAAGTTTCAAGTTGGTATATTTTTTATAAAAATTTGTTTTTGCAAGTTTGGCAAGTATGATGAACTTTCTTGTTTCTTAACAAAAAAAAAATACAAAATCAATTGTACATAGCGTGGGCACTCACCTAATATTTATAAAATCAAGACAATTACATTTGTCAACAAAAAAAAAACTGAGTGGCGAAACAATGCAAAATTATTTCTAATCTATCTGAAGCCGCGCGCACTATAACCATCCATTTTTGAATAAAAGGCCACTTTTTTTTTCTTAGTTTAGAGTGTTAAAGATTGTTGATTAAAAACATTGTCATCCCGGAAGATTTCGATAAATTTGGCCATTTTTTCATGAGATTGTATGAATATTACAACATGCTTCAAGATGTTTATGTTGTTGACTCGTTGAACTATTTTGTAGATGATCAAAAAGTTTTTCAAAACTTTAAAATATGTTCGCATGATGTGAATTACTGCACTTCTTACATATCGAACACTAATAATTACTGCACTCCAAAAGTTATTTTTTCCTTCTTTTTTTTTCCACTTCAGTTTTCCTCTTCTTGATTAAAAAGAAAAAGTTTTTTTCATGGGTGGGTTTGGGTTTTGGGTTTGATGCATCATATTCTTTCTTGTCACAGTCATGTGTTATTGTAATGATTGATTGATCACAAAACTGGTCCTTCTTCTTTCTTTTTGTTGTGGGGGCCTGGACAGTTGTGTGTGTGGTGGTTAGTAAATTCTTTGATTTGGATTTCACATCATTTTGATTGTTAAAGAACGATGTGTCTTCTTGTAAACTCAAATAAACTTCCACTGTATCGGTGTTTGATTCGTTTGACAATTGAGACACGCCATTTAGTTTTTTTCTTCCACCTCAATGTACATATATATTGCTAGCAACGCGGTTAAAGTTTTTAGCTCTATAATGTGTTTTGACTGTACAACACAAATAAAATGCAACTTAAATTCTCTTTCAGAATCATTAAGTGACCAGAAAAGAAAGGGATTAATAGAGCAACAACCGCATTTAAGTCTTACCTGGTCTCCACCAATTTGGTATCTTTTTTTTTTTTTACTGTACAACAAATCAAGGGAACAAAATTAGTTGGGAATCAGAATGATTACGCTTAACTGTATAGGAGGCCTCTATCAAGTCTTCTCTTGGAGAAAATGATTGTCACCTACCCACACAATCTACATATGTTTAGGACTCTTTTTTTTTGTAAAGTATCTTTGGAACTTTTCCCACGCGAATATTTAAGACTCTTGCTTTTGTTTAAGCAAGCTGCAAAAGTCACTAATCAGTAATCACACTAACTTGACAGTTTGAACCATAAACTACGTAAGAATAAAACAACAAGTTTCGAAATTGTTCTCTGTTATAACTCGTAGACATTACTCTTAGAAAGTTAAAATTGGAATCCACATCACCTCTACGGCTCTACGTATGATTTTTTTGGCTGAGAAAACCGACGATGACGTTTGAGACATACAGATCAGTTGCACGAACTCTCTGTTTAAGCTATAGGGCCCACACTTCAAAAAGAAAATAAAACCTGTATAACGAATGATATATTGACACGTGTACCGAAGAAAGAGTGTCGGTTCCTTGTCTTACTCTTTTTTATCATTTTATGATGAATTACACATATTTTTGTTTCTTTTTCTGAAGGATAATTCTTTTTAAGAAGTAGAAAGAAAAAAAAAAATCATTTCTGTAGAAATCAACATATTGGAAAACTACTGATTTTGTAGGAAAAATATTTTCATCCTCTGGATCATACTGCATAACATTACCCTTCATTGCCATAAAAGTATTTCTTTGAACAAAATTAGTTTTTTTCCGCAAACTAATCCAGAAATTCATTAACTGAATTCAATAGTTTGTCACTTGTCATTGTTTCACTATTAAAGACATAAAGCCGTGACTGCGCGCGCAACTTTAAAGCTCGAGCCTTTATTTTATAGTTAAAGTCAGTTTCGCTTCTTCTTTTCTTTAATAAGCTGATGCTTCTTCTTTCTTTAACGTAAGTTAGTTTTTCTCTTTTTGAAAATAAATTTTTAAGTTTTTAAAATAAAAATAGCCTAATGATGGAACTTGGAAGCACCACACACGCATGGCTCATGGCTGGTTTGCGATATAAGAAATCATTAGGCAACTCCAGTATCAGCTAAAAGAATTTTTCAATACAAATGTAATGTTATTTGTTACTTAGCTTGATTCCTGGATTTGAGACTTAAGATTACAACGAATATTTATGTTCAAAGTCGTCGAGATTGTCAAAAAAAGAAAAGTAAAGCAAAGCACGCTTGTGTTGGGTAAATGGGAATTCTTGGCTTCTAAATGAAGCCACTGTGTAAGTGTGTACAGAGAGAGTTAACTTCATACTCTCTTGATATAACCCCACCTTTTTATTTTAATACCCCTATTTTCTCCTTTGTTTTCTTTCTTTTGTTGTTGTTGATGATATCTTTTCACAACCTCACGCTTTTAATGTGTGTGGACATACAAAGATACTGACCTCATCTATATCCAAAACAATTATTGACTAAAGATGATAATGCTATATTTAATCTAAAGATGCGTGACTCGATATAAACTCGAAACTAATTCTACATAACCAAATTCTATTGTTTTCAGTAATTATGTACGTAGAGTTGTTGATTTGGTTACTCGTTTTCATTGTGAATAAATGATAAACGTTCCGTGGAGATTCACACCATTTCAATAATTCAAACAAGTGGTTTATTTTTAGAGTCCTTTCTATTTATAAACTTAATCAATTGGACGAGGTTTTGACCATTTCAATAATTAAGCAAAGAACTAAACGTAAACTCAACAAAAAAAAAAAAGATATATGACCAGTGACTATATTGAGTGGAGTTGCAAAGTTTCAACCGAATCAAGTAATTGGATAATGAGCCTTTTTTGTTGTGTTTATGTCACCCTTTGAGGCTATGATAATTATTGGCAAGATTGAGAATTCGATTCCAACGATGAATCTCGTGATGGCATTATTGTCTTGTTAAAATAATATTAGTTTCAATTATTGAAGCAAGACGTTGTTCAAAAGTTTTAATGTTAAACAAAAATGTAAAAGTCGGCCAAATGGACTTTAACCAGCTGAAAAGACCAAATAAACACATGCGACGTGTGTCTTTATAACCAAAAATAATAATTAAACTTTCTAATTATGAAACATGTGATATCATCATAACTCGTACGTTTCTTGTTAAGGCCTCCTTTTCTAGAGTGAACCGAGTCATAGTTTCTCCTAATCGTGGTACGTAGAACTGGTTTTATTTTAGTAGTCTTAAGAGATAATCAGAAATTATATAGATAGATATAAATAATAAATAATTGAAAAATGATGCATCACCGACATTTTTAAATAGGAAAGTGCAAAAAATCTCTTAATATCCTTTTTTATATAATTATCTGAAGCAGAACAAATCAATAATGAATGTAGAAACGTGGACATAAATAAACATCCGAAATGTGACAAAAAGAAGGATCCGGAAAAAATAAAATCTAATAACATAACAAAATGTCAAATGTGTACAAAATCTATAAACCAAAAAAATTACGAAAAAAATGTCCCTATTTTCGATTTGTATTTTTTCTTTTCCTTTTTGTCCTGTTTATTTCCAAAATGAATAATGCTAACAGTAACTATAGACGGAAGAATCTAATTCAGAGGAACAAATACGTTTCATAATAATCGCCATAATGTCAGGATGATTACTATTACCCCTTTGTATTATATCGTGATTCTTTATCGACGACGCCGCCGAGTTTCTCGTCCTCAACTCAGCGAGCGAACTCGCTTCCGCAACTGACTCGTTCGGCACAATCACTTCAAAGTTCGTAGTCATGTGAACATTCCCAACGAGTTGACTCAGCACCACCGATTCCGACACCGAGTTCTTCTTCTTGTGCTGCTGCATCGTCGCTCTCACGATCTCAGTGTGCATCGCGCTCGATAACCTCCTGATTCCTTTAGCTCCACCGATCAAAACCGCCGGGTTAATATCGGAGGCTTTCTTGTTGCTGTGTTTGGAGGAGGAGGAGAAGAAGAAGACTGATTCGGGGCTCCGATTACGAATCCGGGTTAACGGGTCACCGAGAAACAAGGAGGTCTTAGCGTCGACAAGCATAACGTGCTTGAAGTTGCGCCTGACTCGGCCGAGCAGCATTGGGTAACACGCCCATCTCCTCAAGCTCATCGGAACGTGATCCATGAACCCAGATAGCGAGTTTTCCGGGTCCAACTCGGTCACGTCGAAACCCACGATCGAGCCGTGAGTCAACTCGGCTGACTCGGTCACGTTCAACGACGAATCGTTCAGATAAGCTCGATGGCTCTTCTTCCCCCAAATAGGCTCAGAGATTTCCTTCTTCGATTGCTTCTTCATGAAGCGTGACAGATTGAATCCCCAGACCGAGTCGATTTGATCAGACGAATTCGAATTCCGGTGAGCATCGACGAGTTTCGAGAACGAGTCGTTCTCTTCCTCGATCAACCCAGCGAGCTTCGAAGCCGACGAAGGTGAACTGAATAGTAAAACGACGTCGGATCTGGAAGTGACTCCGGAGCGATGGAGCAACCGCATAAAGAGGCGGAGATCGTCCGTCGTTGTATCGGAAGCGATGTGAGCAACGATTAAATCGTGCATGCTCTTGGTTCCTCTCAGAAACAGAGTACCCATTCCCTGGAGAGCGAGTCGATTGAGACGACGACTAATACCTCGAGTTTCGGCGCGGACGATGTCGCGATTGAGGAGGAATCGACGGTGAGAACGGGGAGAAACGGCGGGAAAACCAGAGGAAGGTTCGAAGGTGGAGAGAGTGAAGAGGAAGAGGGTGAGGAAGAGGAGGAGGATGCAGATTGAGATCGTGGATTGGGCTTTGGAGAGGAGAAGACGGGAGGATCTGGAGCGGAAGAGAGTCGTCGTTGCTGGAGAAGAAGAAGAAGGAGACGGAGAGGGAGAGGGAGAGTCGTTGTTGCTGTTGTCGACGGCGGAAATGGTTCTGGAGGAGTTGTAGTGGTCTGGGAAGAAGACTAAGAGCAAACCCATTCCTCTTCCGCTATGAGTGTTCTTCGTCTCTTTCGCTGATATCAAACCCATATTCTCTCTCTCTCTCTCTCTCTCTCTCTCTCTCTCTCTCTCTCTGAGTTCCTCTGGTTAGTGGTGACGAGAGGCTGAGACGCAGAGAGCATTCGCTTCTTTTTTTTGGCTTTCTTCTCGAATTTGGCTTTTTATTTATTTTTGCATCCAAATTATTTAATGTGTCCCTTATTCAAGAAATGGTTGGCCGGGTCGGGTCAGATACTCCTACTTTTAGCAAAATAATTTGGGTAAGATTGATTAATCAAGGGTATGTTAATGGTTAACGACCAAATGTTGCCGAGTTTTAAGTTTAACACAATTATAGGAATAAAAAGGCATGACAAATAATTGGATATTGTTTTAACTAATTTCAAGCAATGTACATTAAGTGTTTATGGTTATATTGGTATGATAAGTTTCATTAGCTATGAATACGACCACATGTTTATTGCCAACTAAAAAATTACTCATATCGGACAGAGTTTTTCCATGATAAATTAAGTGCATCGAGCCTTGAAAAAGAGTCTCTACTGGTATGCAATTATTTAGTACCGATTAACTTTGATTAAAATGATACTAAAGAGTGTGCCTAACATTCTTAAAAAAACAATGTTTGACCGTTCTCACTGCATCTGAGGTATTGAAAAGTTTAGGCGCATGTAAATAATTGCTTTGACCGACTAACCATAACATAACACGTTTTCTGAAGCGGTTTATACACGGAGTAATTGTTATTTATGGGATGTGGTATACATACGTGCTTTCCGAGTAAAAATCGGTTCTCATCAATTTTTTCGACCTACATTTAGCTTGTTTTATTATGAGTGCACAGTTATAGTGCAGTTACTAATTGAAGCCAAAATACATGCAATTAAATGGTGATTGTGATATGGGAACCAACATCCATTTATTAACAAAAATAAAATGAAATGAAAAAAAATCCTAGTTCTTTTAGCTAAGAAACAAACTAGGCAATCAAATCTAAATTAGCAGTATTAAAATAGATTGGGAGTGTAATCATCCTATAAAAAGCCAAAAATGGCAAAATACAAGAAATAAAATGTCAGATACGTGGATGAAGGCAGTTATTGGTACTCTCTATAGTATGGGCCCGCTTTCATTAAATCTGCCCCCTTGATTACAGCGAGGATCCGTGATCGGACGGTAGGGACACGAGGAAGGGTCGCAATGAATAAAATGGGTCGTAAATCGTAATGGAGGAGTATTATTTATATTATTATTATTTTGGTAATGTGGAGTATTATTTTTTTATTAAATGTATAAAAAATCAAGGTGGGGCCTATAAGATGGCGATTTGACTTTTGTTTGAGACTCTGTGAGAACAAGTGTGTGTGTGTGGTTCTTGAATGTTGACGGTGGATAAATCTCTATTCTCACTCTCTTTGGAACCTTCTCATGAAGCTCCTGCACACGTGGCGTTTCTTTTTCTGCAGGTTTCTCGTTTTACGTTGGGACTTGTGCTTATTTTTGTTTTAATTATTGTATTTCGTCATTTAGACTCATTACAAAAATTTGTGTCGACTACGGACTACCATTTTGTTTTCCGAAGTGTTTAAGTAAATCAACAATTCTTTTACTCAGAGCGATTTTCCGGTAAAATAATACTCCAATAACTGCACCACCGAACTTTTACATCTAAAGATTCTAAACAATTTTATTGCCTCACTCTAAAAGATACTAACTGGCGACAAAAATAAACTTGTACTTGCTGACGACGAAAAAGCAAATTGTACTTGTTGCCGGTTGTCAACGCTCTGGTGATTACTGTCTGTAAATATAATGAATAAGAATATTTATTGGATGGGTCTGAGCAGCCTGTCTAGCCCTATTTCTAAACCACGTAGCCGTCGGTGGCCTTAAATGCTGCCGGAGACATTTGAAGGTCAATCTATTTTTAAACCCCAAAACCTAAAACAGAAAGAAAGCACAGAATGCCCAATTATATAATTGGGCCTTAAACTTTAGACGTCGAGATGTTGGCGTGTTCTGTTTCTTGACTTTACTGTAAATTTGATAGTAAATTGTTGGAGAATGTAAATCCATCACAAGTGTGGTGTGATGCTGTGTTGAGAACTTTGATAAGAAAGTCTAATGTTACTGGTTAATTAAATCCCTTCTTGAATCAAGGAAAAATGTTGATCTAAAACCATTAAAAATCAAGTTCTTCTACTTTGAGAACAGCAGGAAACAAGGAGCGCATACACAAAATAACCCTAAACACAAGATTTTAGAAGAAGAATTTGATTCCTATCATCAATCAGAAGCCACTTGACTCCCAGAGTTATCGCAGAGCAATTCAATCTTCGGCTTCTTTCTCTTTGAATACCCTGACGATGACAACCTACAAAAGACAACAAAACCCACAAGTTATTTGAATGCTAAGAAAACAGAAAGAAAGCTTGTAACAGAAGCTAGGGCTTTTTTTTTGTTTCCAGCTTACCCCAATTGCAAGGAAGTGTCGGAATGGTGATCATCATTGTCATTATCATCATCATCGTCTGATGAAGAGCTCTCGGCATCGGCTCGTGGGCTGGAAAATTGAGGTCTTTCACTCAATCCTTTTGGTCCTGATGAGCCTCTCCCCAACATCTCTATCTGAGAGCCAAAATTCAGATTCAGCTCGGTTACGAATGGCAAAAACCAGAACACAACCAATTTTCAAGAGTTTGATGAACCTTTACCTGTTTGCGCAAGATTTGGTTTTCTTCCAGTGCTCTCTTCTCCTAATAACCATAAGCAAATCAAATTTAGGATCTTGAAATCTAACATCATCTATGAATTGATCATCTTTTAAGAGCTCTCTGTTCTTACCTGTGCCCTGGATCTTTCTACCTGGTTGAGCAGCATTTTCGTCTGAATCAACAAAACAAAGTATTGTAAAGTCAGGAGCATGAATCAAACAAAGTTACTTCAATCTTTGGAAACAAATTAGTTCTTTGTATTCACCTTTTGATCCTTGACACTATGCAAGCTATCATTCAACTGGTTCTCAAGAGAAATAAGATCAGAGAAACTCATGCCGTCAAGCTCCTTACCCTTCAGTCTCCTGCTCAGCAAACAAATAGTAAACAAACCAAATTGAAAGACCAAAACTTTACAGAAGTTTCGTCCCAGAGAGATAACATACTCAATTGCGAGCTGTAATCTCTGGAGTTCGCTCTTCATAGTATCATCTTTCCTCATCTGCAACAGCAGAATCAAAAACTGAGCAAGAAAAAGGGAGACGGAGGTTCTCTTTGGTTTATAGATATGCTTGTGAAGAAGAACATACCACAGCATCATTGTCTTGTGAAGAACAAAGTAGAAGCTGCTGCTCTCTTTGTTTATGCTCAGCCGTTGAAGCACTGTAACCATATCTGTTGAGGATTTGCTCCATACTTCACAAATCAAAACAATACCTCGCTGTTAGCTAAACCCCCTTTAATTGGGTTTGATCACTACAAACGAATCAACAACTCTTCTATGGCCTGATAATCTTAAAATTACAGATCTTTCCGATTTCTTAAGTTGAGATTCTAACAACTGATCCCAAAGAAGTACCCAATTGCACAGTTGATTAAACAGTTAGGTTAACTCACAACTATCCGATTGCAAAATCAAAGATTAGAGAGAGCATAACTCTTGATTCCTCCCTTTAACCAAAACCCACAACAAATATTTAACAATCAACCCTAAGATTTTGCCAGATTAGCAAAAGAAAAATCGTTACTTTGCTCTGTTTTCAATCGCTTTTAGACACGAAAACCCAGAAAGTAAAGTACTTTATCGCAAAATCAACCAAAACAAAATGAGGAGATATAAAAAGATTTTGATTACCAGCCGCTGGAGAAATCGTAGATTTTGCCGGTGCTGGAGAAAATGATGAGAGCAACCTCAGCGTCGCAGAGAATCGAGAGCTCTTTGGCCTTCTTCATCAGACCGTTTCGTCTCTTGGAGAAAGTGACTTGACGACTGTTGACATTCTCAATCTTCTTAATCTCAATCCTTCCTCTCCCCATAATTCTCCTCTGAGCAACCAACAACAATCTGGGCTCCGTAAAATCAAAAACAGAGAGATAGATATACAGAGGAAGTAGTAGCCTTTGTATATATATATAGAGAGCGTGAGACGAGATGAGATTTGTATACTGTATATAGGAGTTTGGGGGTTTTCTTTAGAAATTGATCAAATATGACAATTGGGAAAGGGGCTAATGAAGGAAAATCAGACCAAAATTAGGGTATTGCATAAAAAGATGGAGTTACTATAAGTAGCAATTTTCCATATTTGGTGGCTTTGCTAATTTGCTTGCTTGGTGTGAGTGGCTGTTTTCTTCTTTTGGAACTTCTTCCCTTTTATAACGCCTTCCTTGGTTTGGCTTCTCTTCTCCTATTGTGTATTCGCTTTCTTCTTTTTTATTGTTTGTTTCTTCAATGTTTCTAGGGTTTTGTTTTTTTGTTTTCTTTTAGGTCATGCTTTTATTACGCTTCTAAAACTAAATCTACCAAACAAATTAAAGTTTATTGGTTTACCAAAATGAAATTTGTATTTTACAAAGAAAAGTTGACCGTGTGTTTCACGATAGAATTAGAATATTTAGAGCGTATATTGGAAATAATATCTAATCAACTGTTTTAGTCATAGTCAACAGCACACTCAATTACCTTTATCAAAAAGAAAATTGGCAATCTAATTCATATTCAACACTCGAATTTGTATACATTATATAGTGCTTATCTTTAAATACTTTTTATACCATGTATATCTAACATTTCGTAGTTAATTAATCCTCCTCGTATACTTGAAAGATTTATGTTTTTTTTTGCTATTTCTTTGTTCTTTCTTGTACTTTTTATATCAAGTTTTTAAGACCTCTTTCTGAAAAAAAAAGTCTTTGAAAATAGCCAACGTGACTTTATTGGAGAAGAATATGATAAGAAAAGCAAAAGGCTGTGGCTTTAACGCTTCTATAGATAGCAAAATCTCACAAAGAGGATTGATTTTCCTTCCCAACCAGAATTTGTGATATTTATAGGAAAATAATATTTCCCTTTCTAAGAAGACTTTCTATTGTAACCGAAATTGCATTTAGGATTTATCCAAACGAGATGTAAAATCTTGTTATAAAAAGCTAACAAAATAGTTATCACATACCTAATCAAATAACAATAAGAAATAGTTCAATAATCCGAATTTCATAATTTTCAATAGTATAATTTTCAAATTGTTAATTGGAGAACACACATACCAAATATGATAGAACTATGATTTGTAATTTTTTTCTTTGCGATATCCATATTCAGCAATGTCATTAATATCAAAATTGTTTATTAAATTTCTGTGTTTCTTTTGTAAATTGAACTAATTGTTTTATTTGTTATATGATATTTGTTTTCCCAAGCTTCCTTTTACATATCATCCGTGTTACTCCAAGTTTAAACATTTACCATAGTTTTAAACTTATTTTAGTTGAATGTTTCATTCGTTAGATTTATTTGGGAATTCTTGCCAAGTTTTCTTGGTTGCTGTCCGAATATGGAGTCCTTATGCTATGATAATGTAGTGACATTCAAGATTTTTATTTCAAGGAAACACTTCAATTTTCTTTTGGTTTATATTATCAAAAATTTGGTTCCTTTAAAAAACAGATGTGATGATTCACATTATTAAGCCAGAGCATCAATTTCAACATTATCATTTAGAAGTTTTTTACATGTAGGCTTAAATTGAAACTTTTTAATGACTGAAAGCATCAATTTGATATAAGAGTTCCAAGAATCCAGCATCCAACAACCCTCAAATTAAGAGTACACCAATTTTGTACAAGAATAAAGCGTAAAAAGCTTTCCAACTATTGTTCATCAACATATATCTAATTTATAATAGTTAGATGGGAAATTCTACACTTAAACACATCAAGGATCTTCAACACAAATAATTTATGAAAATTCTCATTATCATTATTGATTTACTTGAACCTTTGCATATCTTGCTTTTTGTTAAAATTGAAAAGATAGTATTCATCTTCAAAATTACAAAATCCGTATTTGACACCATATCTACTTACCCAAATATTTATTCATCATTTTGATAAATAAGTGATGTATATTGAATTCTTAATGGAGAACTGAGAGATGATACAAAAAAACAAATCATTTGATAAATTGTTTAACTTGTATATGGTTTCCTTAAGCTGTGTTTAAAAAGGTTTTAGCCATAACTTCTCTTTTAAACCTAAATTCCACCCAAATAATAGAAAACAATATGTAAAAGCATTTGAAGATAATTATGTCGAATATGTTTTTGTTACAGGTATCTTTAATTTTAAGATAATTTTATTTTTCCAGATTTTGTGTAGACTCAAGTTTTATTTATTTTATATCTTCAAAAGAAAATGTAAATTATTTTTAAAAATTAGACGTGATTCTTTTTGGTAAATCCGTTTGGTTCAATCTGGATTGAACACGCTTAACCAAATAACAAACCAATTTATTGACATTTCTTTATATTGCGTGAAGTAAAAAAACAACATATAAAGAAGAACCCGTATGTAGCACACACATATATATATATATAATTATATATATACATACCTAGTAACCAATAAATCCAGAAACACATGAAGAAACCAAAACTGAATTAAACTTCCTATTTTCTAATAAGCGACAAAACATACCAGTTTGCATATAATATTTAACAAGCTTACATTTTGTTTCCTGAATGGTTTAATTATAACATCTAGCATTGGCATACAAAAATGACGTGAATTCATATATTCTTCTAGATAAAGGAAACTAAAATAATTGCCGTGTGAAAATTTCAGGTTTGTTTTACAAGTTCCTATGAATATACAACAATAATCAAACATACAAGAAACAGTTTGGGTAGATAATTACACTTTAGAGTTTGGTTTGTAATGGACCCTTGCTTGAAATATCAAATCACATTAAAATGTAAAATTATCGGTTTTTCAATTAACTACTAGACACTTTTAGTAACCGGCCAAAAAAGAGAACCAGCCACTTGTCGTAGTTACATGCAATTTGTTTCTATTATGCCTCTTTTTTTCTCTATCGAGGCTTTTACGAAAATAGTGAAATTCGATGTGTATCCTTTTCCGAATAAAATGCGATGATAATCACAGAAAAAGGTACAGAAAAACTAAAAGCGGAATATACTTATTATAAGTCGACTAACAAAAAAAGAATATACGTATCATAAAATTGAAGTCAATCTTTTATAGTTAGAAAATTCATATTGCGGTATATCCAAACTCAACTTGCAACTTTCATCGCAAATTCCTCGGTCGTTTAATTTTTTTAAAGATGGTCAAAAAGAACATTTTTGTAAAAAGATAAAAGGACCAATCATAACAGAGACGTGCTCGAGCCTTGCTCCGCAATTTGGGCCTAAAGAACAAACAATATATGGGCCTGTAGGCCCATTATGTGTGTTTGCGTGTGCCTCAGTCTCTGGTTAGTCTATGCATGAGCATGACTGCATTCTCTACGTTTACAAACAAAGATTGTGGGCCGTCCAATCGACCATTAATGGGTCCCACTCAATATCTACGTTCAATATTGTTAACATCTACGTGCACCTTAGTACAGCTGAATGCTTCCCCCATTATAATAACAAGCAACCGTTTACACTGTTCACTCCCTCCATTTTTCTTCTTCTTCTCTTTCGAAATCCCACTTGACTTCATTGAGAATTTAGGGTTTCGACTTTCAACAATGTGGACCTTGCATGAATGCTGCAGTGGGATTGTGGTTGATTGGGTTGCAAGAAACACAAGTTGCTCCAACTGTGGTTTTGATTTTGGTCTCTCCACTGTCACCACCGATCCGAATGATTTCTTGCTCCTTACTCATGGAGATTCGCAGCACCGTGGCTCAGAAACCGTCTCCATCGTCACTACCGAGACGAAGAATAGTTCCGATCTTCCAAATTCGCAGAGCCGCAGCTTAAATTCCCTCGCAATCGCCACCACTGAGCCGGAGATTGATCCGTCCGATGATATCTTGTCCTCCGATCACCGAATTCTACAGAGTCTTGGCCCCAATCGCGTCTCCATCGCAGATATGTCCAATAGGTAGCGTTTTGTGATCTTTCTTTTCTTAGAGGAAATATCATTTCTTTTTAAGCTAAATATCGCTTCGTCCAATTTTGCAGGTTGCGTCTTCTTGCGACAATCAAAGTAAGTTTCTCTGTTCATCTGTAAAAAAATCTTAGAGGAATAGTTGGTATTCAAGATAAAGTCTGAATTTGTTTTTTTTATCTTCATCTGTAGACTCAAGCAAATGAGATATTTATTAAAGTGGAGAAGAAAAGTAGAAAAAAGGATCGAAATGCCTTTTTCGCTGCTTGTATCTACATTGCATGTCGACAAACGGATATGACTCGATCTATCAGAGGTAAAAATGGTTGAAACTTGAAAGATTCTGTTTCCTTTCTTGTGCCATTGAAGTTGATTTAGCTTCTTCAAAACCCTTCTTTGTGTAGAAATTTGCTCTGTTGCCAATGGAGCCACAGTGTCGAATATTTCCAAGGCAATTGGGGTCATAGCTGAGACTCTGAACATCGACAAAATCTGGTTGATGCAAATCAAAGCCACTGACTTCATAGTGAGTTTGTTGCCTTAAGCTTTTGCTGCTGCATTGTGTTTAAGACTTTAAGAGCTCTCATATAATGACATTATATTCATTCTGCAGAAGCGGTTTTGCTCTACCCTTGGAATGGATGGCCAAGCAGTTAAAGCTGCTCAAGAAGCTGCGAGAAGCTATGAGTGTGTTAACAGGTACCTTCATTATTAGGGCAGACTCTGGAATCGAGTGGATGAGCAAGCAGACTTAAAGAAACCTTTTGGCTACTAATTGCAGGAGTAGCTCTCCTGTATCAGTTGCAGCCGTAGTCGTATATGCCGTTGCTCAAATTTACGATGACAAGCTGCTGCTCCAAGGTTGCCTTCAAATAGCTTGGCCATGAGAAAAAATTGATTCAGATCTTCTCTTTCTCTGACTTATCTACACACTTGATTGAGTTGCAGATATTACAAACGCCAATGGAGTTCCAAAAACCTACAAGGATGACAAGCTGCTGCTCGAAGGTTGGATTTTAGATCTCTATCTAAATAGCTGGCCATGAGCAAAAGTTGATTCAGCTCTTCTCTTTCTCTAAATTATGTGCACACTTGATGGTTTGCAGATATTGCAAAGGCCACTGGAGTTCAAAAAGCTACGATAAGGAAAACATACAAGGACTTGTATCCACATCTGTCAACGATACTAATCAAGTGGTTTGCCGAAGCAGAGGACCTGAAAATGCTAGCCAGTCCTTAGATCTTTAACAAGCTATCTCAGTCAAGGAAGGTTTATAAGTCTCTTACTATGCCTTGTAGAAAATACAGAAAGTTGTACATATTACCTCATGAATTTGCATCGTCAATGTTACTCCAACCATCTCACCTAAGATCTGCAACTCTCCTATTTCACTTAAATACCAAAAAGGAAGAGACTTTCGCAACGAATGATTCAAGTTTTTGTCCAAAGTTTTCCCTTTTTGACCTCTACTTCGACGATTCCTACTCTACAATGTGCAACTGCAAACACACAGCTAGAGAAAAAGAGAGTGGTTAAAGTACATACAACTCTCGTTTCCGTCGAGGAAGATGTTCACAGGGGCAATTCGTCGAACACTTGGACTGCATAGTGATATCAGGATGGGCCACGAGGCCCACGAGTTCTGAAGAAAGACGTCGTCAATGTCATGTGAGGTGGTGATAATTCCATTTCCAGGCAATCGCAAAAAAAAACGGCAATGGGTTTGGTGTTGTGGCCAAGAAACGGCACGGTGTTCTCTGGAGAAGATTGCGTAGCCGTTTAATCAACTATATAAATAGGTCCCACACCAACCATAGCTACGTTCACGATTGTCAATTGGGTGTATAAAGGAGCCGTTGTTCAACTCCCTCCACTTTTCTTCTTCTCTCTGTTTCGAAATCGAACTTGACTTGACTCCATTGAGAATCTAGGGATTTGACTTTCGACAATGTGGGATTTTGATGAATGTCGCCGGCGTCGCAGGGGTTGTAAGTCTGGGATTCTGGTTGATCGGGTGGCGATGAAGACGAGTTGCTCCGAGTGTGGCCTTGATTACGGTCTCGGTGATTGTGGTCTCTCCTCCGTCACCACCGACCCGAATAATCCTTTCTCTAGCTCTGATGATACGCATGGAGACTCTCAGCGTCGTGGCTCAGATACCGTCACCTCCGAGACGAAGAATAGTTCCGATCGCCGTGGCTCAAATTCCCTCGCCGCTGAGCCGAACAATGATTCCTCCGATGATCTCTTGGCCGATGGTCAAGGAGATTTACAGAATCGCGTCTCGATCGCATCTATGTCCGATAGGTAACGTTTTGTGTTATTTATTTTCTTAGTGGAAGATGTCATTTTTGTTAAAGTTACATATCGTTTTCCTCCAATTTCAGCTTGGGTCTTCCTCCGAATGTCAAGGTAAGTTCTTTTTGTTCGTCTGTAAACGTTTCTGGACGAAAATTTAGCATACAGATAAGTTTGAATACGGCGTGTTTCTTCATTATGTAGAATCAGGCTAATGAGATCTTTCAGAAAGTGGAGAATAAAAGCAGAGAAAAGGATCGAAATGTTAGAATTGCCTTTTTCGCTGCTTGTATCTACGTTGCCTGTCGACAAGAGGACGGCATGACTCGGTCTATTAGGGGTAAAATAGCTGAAACTTGAGAGATTGTGGCTCCTTTCTTGATGTAATTTGTGCCATTGTAGTTGAATCTTCAAAACTCTTCTTTTTTGTAGAGATTTGCTCTGTTTCCAATGGAGCCACAGTTCCAAATGTTGCCAAGGCAACTGGGGTCATAGCTGATACACTGAACATGGACAAAAATTGGTTGATGCAAATCAAAGCCACTGACTTGATAGTGAGTTTGTGGCCTTAAGCATCTGTTACATTGGGCTTATGGTTAAGACTTAAGAGCTCTCATTTAATGACATTATTTCTATCTGCAGAAGAGGTTTTGCTCTAACCTTGGAATGGTTGGCCAAGCAGTTGAAGCTGCTCAAGAAGCTGCCAAAAGTTCTGAAAGTGTTGAGAGGTACCTTCATTATTTGGCATTTTCTGGAATTTAGCGGATATGAGTAAACAGGTATATATATATATATATATATGATGCAGCAGACTAAAAATAAAATCTTATGTAGACACACTCATGTATCAGTTGCAGCCGGAGTCGTATATGTCGTTGCTCAGCTTTACAATGACAAGCTGCTGCTCGAAGGTTGCCTTTCAAATCTCCATCTAAAGAGCTTGGCCATGAGCAAAATTTGATTCAGATCTTCTCTTTTCTCTAACTTATGTACACCTGATGAGTTGCAGATATTACAAAAGCCACCGGAGTTCCAACAATCACGATAACTAGAACATACAGGGCCTTGTATCCCCATCTGTCAACGATAATACCAAAGTGGTTTGCCAGGGAAGACGACCTAAAAAAGCTTCCCAGACCTTAAAATCTTTATCAACGATGATACAAGCATCTAAGTCACGGAAGCTCAGTGAAGAAAACTTTTACTTTGGCGCCCTTTATAAAACTCTTGTTGTGTCCTGTAGAAAATACAGAAAGTTGTACATCTCCAAGTGTATGTAAACTCTCAGTTTTTTGTTTGTTTTGTGACTATAGTAAAAAGAAGGGAATACAAAAGCATTTCGTGTTTCTTATTACATTTCATTGTTCCTACTTTACAATGTGCAAACACAGAGAAAAAGAATGAGAGAATGGTTAGCTTAACAGGGACAATATCCAGAAACGAACTGCTAAAATTTAGTCCACCTGAATTGTAACTTGGGCCCTGAGCCAACATAATGAAACTGATCGTCATCATCGTTTGGCAAACCAGCTTCGTTTTCGCTTGAAGAGGAAGCTTCCCACTCTATTTTCTCCATAAGCTTAAAGTACATGTATAACTCTCGTTTCCGTCGAAGAAGATGTTCACTGGGGCAATTCGTCGAACACTTGAATTGCATAGTGATATCAGGATTGGCACACGAGTTCCTAAGAAAGACGTCGTCATGTCACGTGAGGTGGTGATTATTCCAGACAAGCAATAAAAACGGCAATGGTTTTGGTGTCGTGGCCAAGAAACGGCACGGTGTTCTCTTGAGAAGATTGCGAGCCGTTTTTAACCAACTATAAATGGGTCCACCGTTAATTCTGTTAAACTCCCTCCACTTTTCTTCTCCTCTCTGTTTCGAAATCCCACTTGACTTGAGTCCATTGAGAATCTAGGGATTTGACTTTCGACAATGTGGGATAGGGATTTTGATGAATGTCGTCGGCGTCGCAGGGGTTGTAAGTCTGGGATTCTGGTTGATCGGGTGGCAATGAAGACGAGTTGCTCCGAGTGTGGTCTTGATTATGGTCTCGGTGATTGTGGTCTCTCCTCCGTCCTCCCCACCGACCCGAAGAATAGTTCCGATGTTGGTAATTTGCAGAGCCGTGGCTCAAATTCCCTCGCCGCTGAGCCTAACAATGATTCCTCCGATGATCTCCTGGCCGATGATCAAGCAGATTTGCAGAATCTTGGCCCCGATCCCGTCTCGCTCGCATCTATGTCCGATAGGTAACGTTTCGTCTTCTTTCTTTTCTTAGTGGAAGATATCATTTTTGTTTAAGTTACATATCGTTTTCCTCCAATTTTACAGCTTGGATCTTCCTCCGATTGTCAAGGTAAGTTCTTTTTGTTCGTCGTCTATAAACAAATCTGGACGAAAATTTAGCATACGGATAAATTTGAATCGCGTGTTTCTTCATTCTGTAGAATCAGGCTAATGAGATCTATCAGAAAGTGGAGTATAAAGGAAGAGAAAAGGATCGAAATGCGTTTTTCGCTGCTTGTATCTATGTTGCGTGTCGACAAGAGGACGGCATGACTCGGTCTATTAGGGGTAAGATAGCTGAAACTTGAAAGCTTCTTCTGGTTCCTTTCTTGATGTAATTTGTGCCATCGTAGTTGAATCAGCTTCTTCAAAACTCTTCTTTATGTAGAGATTTGCTCTGTTTCCAATGGAGCCACAGTTCCAAATGTTTCCAAGGCAGTTGGGGTCATAGCTGATACACTGAACATCGACAAAAATTGGTTGATGCTTATCAAAGCCACTGACTTGATAGTGAGTTTGTGGCCTTAAGCTTTTGTTGCTGCATTGTGATCGTGTGTAAGAGCTCTCGTTAAATGACATTATATCCATCTGCAGAAGAGGTTTTGCTTTAGCCTTGAAATGGTTGACCAAGCCGTTCAAGCTGCTCAACAAGTTGCCAAAAATTCTGAAAGTGTTGAGAGGTACCTTCATTATTTGGCCTTTTCTGGAATTGAGTGGATGAGTAAACAGATATATATGATGCAGCAGACTTAAAATAAACCTTATGTCTACTAGTTGCAGGAGTAGCTCTCCTGTATCAGTTGCAGCCGCAGTCGTATATGTCATTGGTCAATTTTATGATGACAAGCTGATGCCCCAAGGTTTCCCTTTAAATCTCCATCTAAATAGCTGGCCATGACCAAAATTTGATTCAGATCTTCTCTTTCTCTAACTTTATGTACACTTGATGAATTGCAGATGTTGCAAACGCCACTGGAGTTGTAACGAAAACGATAGTGGACACATACAATGACTTGTATCCAGAGCTGTCAACAATAATACCGAAGTGGGTTGCCACGGAAGAGGACCTGAAAATACTTGCCAAGCCTTAGATCTTTATCTACGATGATACAAGCTATCTCAGTCACGGAAGCTTTTACTTTTGATCCCTTTTTAAGACTCTTATTGTGCCTTGTAGAAAATACAGAAAGTTGTACATGTTACCCCATGAATTCGCATAATCAAAGTTACTCCAAGTGTATGTAAACTCTCAGTTTTTGTTTGTTTTGAGACTATAGTAAAAAGAATACAAAAGCATTTCGTTTCTTGTTACATTTTATGGTAACACAGGGAGGTCTATGGAACTGAAGGAAAAGAAACTGACACGGCCCTGAGCGATATGACAGAACATCAACGGTGAAGCTACGCGGCTTTGCAGGACTTTGATATCTTCTTTGCTTGGTGGTGAGTCCCTGTGAAAAGAGGAGAGCATGTTGAGTAAGATTGCGAAGTTGAAAAACTTGCTTTCGTAGTTAGAACTAACGAAAACACACGCTTACCCTGAGAAGCAAGCCACAAAGCTAGGTTCACCAGGAGAAGACTTCTTGAACCGGCTGTTTGGCAAATACACGTCAAACACAGCTCTTGCTTCACAAATTTGCATATCTCCCAACAGTTTAGTAACAGACTCTTCTTCACTACTTAGTGTACTAATGGCAGCATCCTTTGACGTCCAAGGAACTCCATGCCTCCCTAGGATATAACCGAGACCCTTTAAGTACTTATAAGCTTCATAGTTTTCCCAAGAGCAGCCACTTTTTTCCTCTGCGATTTTCTCATACAAGTCCTTCAATGGGATCACTGTGTCATCCTTCTCACCTAAGATCTGCAACTCTCCTATTTCACTCAAATACCTGCAACCCAAAGAAGAGAATGCCAAAAAGGAAGAGACTTCATCAGATGATTTAAGTTAAGTGTGCAAATTGAAAAACTTGTAAAGAGGTTTAGTTTGCCACATACAAAGCCTCTTCTATGAAGCAATATGCTTTGCCACTGCGAATGATTCCAGTCGTTGTCCAAAGTTTCCCTCTTTTGACCTCTACTTCAACCATTCCTAATTCATCAATCCAACGAGCTTTGGAAGATCCTACTCTACAATGTGCAAACATACAGAAAGAGAGAGAGAATGATTGTAAGAGAATAATTGGGTCAACATGACAGCTAAAATCCAGAAACGAATTGCTGAAATTTAATCAACCTGAATTGTAACTTAGGCCCTGAGCCACCAGAAAGAAACTCCTCGTCATCATCGTTTGGAAAAGCAGCTTCGTTCTCGCTTGAAGATGAACCTTCCCAGTCTTTTTCCGCCATAAGCTTAAAGATGTTCACAGGAGCAATTCGTCGAACAGTTGGCGTGCGTCCATATATCTCTGTTTTAAAGGGTTTCAATTTCGCACCGTGTTTTCAGTTTTTCTTCTCTCCGGTTTGAGAGACTTTGAGTTTAATTGCACCGAACCGAGAAATAAGGAATAAATACCCAAATCGAACCGGTTTTATTTCTCACACCCTTCTTCTTCTCAGAGTTTGGGAAAGAAAAAAAAATGATTCAGAAAGTTTGAAAAAATCCTTAAACCTTTCCCATTCTCCTACTGAGTGCAGAGCTCGAACTCAATATCAATGGCGAACGACCAGGAGATGAGTGGATGGACTGATCTTCTCCATTCCTCGACGAAGCTTCTCGAGCAAGCGGCTCCTTCGGCTCAGTTTCCTCCTCTTCAGGTTCTTCTACTGACCACCGCCTTTTTTTTTTCGCTTTCGATTCTTCGTTTGTTTGTTCTCTCTTTGGATTGAGGAGCTGGTTATGTGATTATTTTACCAACGCAATTGATTCGTAATGATATATTTCTGGTACTTAGAGAAATTTGGATCAATTGGAAGCTTTGTCGAGGAAGCTTAAAGCGAAAACCCTAAGAAACGAAGCTCCTTCACAGTCTATTGCTGCCACAAGGTACTAGGTTTTACATTATCGAATAATGGGTGCGAGAATCGCATTCAGAAATTGTGGTCTTCCCTTTTCATAAGAGAGTAGGTTGCTATGAAAATGAGTGATGATTGTGTTTTTTGGTTGGATACACAGACTACTAGCACGGGAGGGAATCAATGCAGAGCAATTATCTCATGATCTGAAGTCATTTGAGTTGAAGGTGAGCATTTTATTAGCATCCTCAATCCAGTCTCCATCACCTAGCTTATGTTGCTCTGTGTTTTGGTGGGTTTCTTGAACGATGGATATGTGTCTTCGTTGGTTTCCTCTGGGGATTTTTTTTGTATCTTGGCTTTAGTCATACACTTATTTTGTTGCCTAGAACTCAGATTGTTAACCACTTGCCGTTAATTTATTGTTTGCTTACTCACCTGCATAATTGTCACTGCTTTTCTTATACTCAGTGCTGCTGAACGACCATTGTCTAAATTGCTTTTACTTTTTTTTTTTGTTGGATCGTGAAAAGACGACATTTGAGGATGTCTTCCCTGCCGAGGCAACAAGTGTTGAAGAATACCTGCAACAGGTATTTTTATATTTAAACTTTCTTTAAAAATTCCCTGTATTAGACTACAGATGGATTCTCTTGCAGATCACTGATCATTCTACATGCATTATTCTTGTTTCTAGATTCATGAAATGGCAATGGTATCGGCCATACAGGAGGCCCAAAAGGATAATGTTCGAAGCTTTAATGATTATATGTTGAAAGTATTGGAGGTCAGTATTACTACTATCCACAAATTGTTTTGCCTTGAATTCAGTGTTCGTTTTATCCAACGTATCTTTTTCAGTCAATAGAGTTCTGTTTCTGATGGTTTTAGAGTATAACTTCCCCTCAGTTCGTTTCTTATCATTATGTATTTGCACACAAAGATTGGTAAATGATATTAGCATGAGACCGTAACTGTGAAACGGATGGCTATGTATTTATGCCTACATCAAAATTTATGGATATTTGAGAATTCTTAACATACGAATCGTCAGAAGCTGGTTGATGCTAGTTAAAATGTTTTATTCTGAATTTATATAATGTCCTTTCTCATATATGCGAAATCTTATTCTGGCAGGAGGACTGTAGAAAAGAAAAACGAGACTTCCTTCAAAGTCTTAGCAAAATTTCATTGACACCTAAGACCAAGATGATCGAGACTAGCAGAGACACTCATGCTGGTCAACTAGTGCCTGTGGCTTTAAGTCCTCAAGCATCTTCAAAATCTGGAACAGAAGTTGTGTCTCTGGCTAACAAACCCATCCATGAGAAGAAAGCATATGTCTATGCAAAGGTTGTGAAGAAACTGAATTCTTCAAGAGAACGAGGCTTGCCATTTAGAGTATGGTCTTCCTGTACCTCCTTGTGTGCATTTTTAACGACGTCCTGTTTGATAGTTTCAGCTGAAGAATATGCATTTCACCTGATTGTTTAGAAGTGTAGTAGGATTGTCAAAGAATTAATACACGCTTCACCTTTTGATGATGATTGCCTTTGCTGCAGCATTGAATTAAACTAGTTGACGTTTTACTGATTTGTTTGGCTCTTTTTCCTACTAATATCTCATTCATGCGTTTGTATAGCCTGCAGTATCGTTCAAGGGTGCTTATGAAAGTCTAGGAATTGATTTGACTCGTGGAAAATCAGTCAACGTGCAGAAACTATGGCAACTCATTCAGGTGATCTTTTGATCTGAGGTTTCATTTTCGACCAGTGGCGCCTTTACGGACTGTCCTTAACATGTCCTAAGTCTTTAACATACTATAAAAACAGGCAATGACGGGTGAAGATTCAGCAGTACAACAGGGTGTTTCCAAGAGGATGTCTCTCGTGATAGGTGCAAGACGTCACTTGGAAAGTGGGCATGAAAAACATATAATGGACACAATTCAAAGTCATCCTTCACAGGTACTCGTTTCTATCCTGTGTTTATTTGTGCATACCTGCTATTGACGCATGTTACATTTGTCTTGATGCATCTTTCAACGAATCTTTCACTCCAATTCCTAGTGTGAAAATAATTACAACATGTTTCCATCCACTTTTTCTTAATCTTTTTTTAGGCTGCTCTTGGCGGATCTGTTGGAAATTTGCAAAGAATCCGTGCTTTTCTTCGGGTTAGTGCCACAGATTTGATAAAGCTTAACACAAAGTATTTATACTCCGGAATATTTTTTGAGGTAGTCATATCCATTGTGTTGTTTGCATTTCTTCTGCAGATTCGTCTGAGGGATTATGGGGCTCTAGATTTTGATTCAGGCAATGCCCCTAGGCAGCCTCCAGTTGATACTACTTGGCAGCAGGTTTCACATAATTTTTAAATTTTCACCTTTATCCTCAACAATTTAGTTGAACTGCAAAATCTTTTCGTTGCTGTTTCACAAGTTTAATAACGTAAGGTATTGATTAACTATACCTCGTTCATCACAGATATATTTTTGCTTGAGAACTGGCTATTATGCGGAGGCTAGAGAAATTGCTCAATCATCTCGCTCATCCCAACAACAGTTCGCTCCTCTGGTACGTTTCTAGGTCTTAGTACCCTAAATTAAAGTTTTGGAGTTGCCTTTTTGATTTCCTCTTTTTTTTTGGCAGCTCACAGAGTGGATTACCACAGGTGGTAATGTATCTGCAGATACTGCCGCTATTGCTTCTGAAGAATGTGAGAAGTTGTTCAGGATGGGTGATCGGCTGGGCCGAACAACATATGACAAGAAGAAGCTTCTACTTTTCACCATCATATCTGGTTCCCGAAGGCAAATTGATCGCATCGTGAGGGAGTTTTCGACGCTCTTTAACACAATAGAAGATTTTCTCTGGTTCAAACTATCATGCGTCCATGAGGTGGCTGGTGGATCTTCATCTTTAGTCTTCAACGATGGGCTAGTGCCTTACAGTTTAGATGATCTTCAGGCTTACCTTAACAAATTTGAGCCTTCTTATTACACTAAGAACGGCAAAGACCCTCTGGTATACCCATACGTTTTGCTTCTTAGCATTCAGCTGTTACCGGCCATCATGCACATGTCCAAAGAAGCAGGAGATGAAGGGTATAACATTGATGCTGTCCATATAGCTATTTCGCTAGTGGACCATTCCGTTCTGTCTGAAGGATCTGGGAGTGGCCACAAACTAAGCGTGATGGATGCTAATGCCGAGGCATCTAGCATGATAAGACAATATGGGTCGATGTATATGCATCATGGTGACATGCAAATGACGCTGGAGTACTATGCACAAGCTGCTATTGCAGTAGCTGGTGGACAACTAGCTTGGTCTGGAAGAAGTAATGTTGATCAACAAAGGCAAAGGAATTTGATGCTGAAGCAACTACTGACTGAGATTTTGTTACGAGAGGGTGGTCTTTACTTTCTGCTTGGTGCTAGAGGTTCCGGTGAAGAAGGCGAGCTTGGAAGATTTCTGCCTGATCCAAAATTGAGGCAGCAGTTCTTGACCGAAGCTGCGCATCAATGTCAGGAAGCTGGATTATCTGACAAAGTAAGTAGTTTCGAGTTTTTCGATCAAGTGAAGTGATTCACAGGCGAATCATTTGTTTCTTTCATCATTTTTCAGTCTCCTAACTGTTATATAATTCAATGCAGTCTATAGAAATACAGAAGAGAGTAGGTGCGTATTCGGCTGCCTTGGAAACAACAAACAAGTGTCTCTCTGAAGCCATTTGCTCCCTTGTCCGTGGAAGATCAGATAGTGAAAGCCGTACAGAGGAGCTTGTTTTCTCGGGCAATGATATTATCAACACTCACAAATATCATCCTGAAGTCAAGTAAAATTGCTGACTCTAATAAACTCATTCATCTACTTGTTTTATGTTTCTCATTATAAGTGTCATACTCTTGTATACACCAGTGTCCAGGAAAGAGATAGGGTCATGAAACAAGAAACAATACTACGAGAGCTTGAGGCAATACTGTCAATCCACAAGTTAACCAGACTAGGCAATCATCTAGACGCCTTGAGAGAAGTCACGAAACTCCCGTTCCTTCATCTCGACCCGAGACTGTCCGACACAACCCCGGACGAGTTCCAAAGAGCATCCTCTTACTTCCAGACTTGTGTCCCTGATCTACTCAAGGTTGTGCTGACTTGTCTGGACAACGTACATGACACTGATGGATCGATCTGGGCCATGAGATCAAAGGTACACATTAACAATAACAATGCAACATATCTGTGATGAAGAGAGATCATCATATGGATTTTAATTATGAATAATTTTTGCAGATTGCTGGGTTTCTTGCAAGCAACACACACCAAAACTGGCCTCGAGACTTGTATGAGAAGGTGGCCCGAAGCTTTTGAATTCAAGAAACTATAGCAATTTTGTGTTTAAGAGGTGTACCATGCTGTTGAAACAAATTTTGTAACTTTTCACCTTTAAACGAGATTTTTTCTTGGCGCAAAGTATTTTATAGCAAAAGCAAAATCTTGTTTCAGAAGATAATCACACAAAATCCAAGGATCGTATGTTAGGTTCTAAAGCATTATAATCCAAAACAATAAATGTAAAAAAAAAAAAAAAAAAAAAAAACATATATCAGTTACGACTCTTGAAGGCATCGACATGCAAATGTTTATAAACTGATGATGATTACCCCATTTCAGCCTCATTCTTGGTACTACTAGCTTCAGTGGGGTTCTAAGTAGCAGCAGTCTCAAATTTCCTCATCATGTCACAGTGAGGCGTTTCACGAACAAATCCCCATTGTTGCCTCTGAAGCTCATACCTACAATTCTGACTAAGTATAGACACATAATCTCTCTCAACTTGTTCTTCCAGCGTCTGCCGCTCGTGGCTGTCCCGTGGGTAATCCTGCTCGAATTTGGAAGATCTCACATAGTAATTGACACCCTTCTCTGTGGTGAATTTGTATTGGTAGGGGTAAGTTGCAGAGAGCGAGTAAACAGGTTGAGAAGAAGGCATGAAGTTGAGCAAGAGTATGAGTATAACAGGTAGAAGCTGGAGAAGTATACGACCATTGAAACCTGCTTCAGGAGCTTGATTGTTATGATTCGCTGTTCTATGGCGAGTAGCTCCGAAATTGAATGATCGGAATTGAGCAGCCGCCGGAGGCATTCCTCCTCCGCCGAAGAAGCTTCTGAAAATCTCGTTGGGGTCGAATTCGTCTTCGTAGTAGTATCCGCCATTGAATCCGTTGCTTCTCGCAGATCGGCGGGGTTGATAGATTGGCTCATCGGATCCACTGACGTCGTATTTTTTCCTAGCTTCATCGTTGCTTAAGCATTGAAACGCCTTGGAGACGGATTTGAAAGCTTCTTCTGATCCAGGAGCTGGGTTCTTATCGGGATGGACTTTCAGGGAGAGTTTCCGATAAGCTTTCCTCACATCGTCGACTGAACAGTTGCTTTCCAAGCCTAAGATCTCGTAATAGTCCTTCTTCGATTTTATCTTCCTCACGATCGAGATCTGTTCTTCAGTGTAGGAAATCGAAGAAGACGATGACGCCGTTGACGATCCACGTTGGCGTAGAGAAGGCCGATCTGACAAATTGGTTGCATCTTTCGCGGCGGCAGATCCAGGCGATTTTGCCGATCCTGCTTCATCTGATTGTTTATTGAGCTCAGATGCGAGATCATCAATCGGGAGATCCGGATCGAGACGACGAGCTTTAGACAGGAATTTCATAGCTCGGGATCGATCTCCGGCTTTGATAGCATCCTTGCAGATTTTCAGGCACTTCAACGCATCGTCTTTGTTTCCATCCATTTTCACTCAAAAATTAAGAGAACGCGATCTCGGAGGGAGCCCTTTAAAGCAACAGATTGAGAGAATCAGGAGAAGTAAGATACCAAGTGTCCGAGATGAAAAATCTCGATCATGAGACTATCGAGAGATGAAGTGAAGCCCTTTCGAAATTAGGGTTTCTCTCACCGATCGGATTTATCAGATTGGATTGTTGAAGAAGAATTTACAAGACGACTAATGGACGGCAACAATTTGCTGTGGAGAGAGATAAAGTCACTGTTCAAATGCTTAATCTGAAATTAGCGTACCAAGTCGGTACGCGGTAAATAACAATTCCGGTTATGGTTAATTTGAGCAATTTGGTCTGGTTTTGTTCCGGTTAAAGAATTACTAATGCGTATAGTCGAACCGATTTTAATTTGTCTACTTACGTGATGAAGGAGTAGATCTCATCTCCATTTCTCCTGTGGATGATGGATGCTCGTAGCTGAAATTTGTTACAAATCGATTGTAACATTTGCTTAGGCTAATTACTGCTCAATATATATAAGAAATCTGATATGTTTGCCAATTTCAACTAAAATTTGTTAGCATTTGGCATTTGCAGAGCTTTTTTGTATCTTGACTAATTATCCAATGTCTATCATCGTCATCCTAATGCAGTTTTCTGATTCCAAGTCATTAGCAGATTGTATACCTTACAGGAAATCATTCTTTATACTCTGATGGTTCTATGAAATGACATTTTTGTTTAGAGAAATAAGGAGACCGCAAGAGAAAACCATTAGCTAGTTTTTCTTTAATTTGATATCTTCTTTCTTCATGGACCTTTGGATCCCTAACTACAAGATGCATTGAAGTAGTAATACTTAATACCAAGTGGGACGATCCCGAACTATTTTAAGGCCTAGCTAACTTACTTGTACTGATGTACCATTAAGGAGCAAGATCAGTAGTAGTACGTAAAGCCTGTCAGTCTTTAAAGCTGTGAGTTGTTCACTCCATGTGCTCTTTATCTCAATGGCCTGAAATGATCATAATCACCTGAGAGCATGCCTCAGTTTAAATGGAATCGTAATAATGGTTAGTTGGTGGTTACATCTGTGTCTCTTCACATTCGTTCTCTTAATTCAGTATAATATTGGTATTCTCTTATGGTTATGACAAGGTTTTTCAATGTAACAGAAATGCTATAATAATTTTCGATATTGTGCTTCCTGATCGTGTCATATCATAAATCAAATAAGAAGACTTGAATAGTGGGGAGGGGGTTTTGTTTCAGGACCGGGGCAGGCTTATTATTAGTTTTGATATAAATCAAATAAGAAGACTTGCTTGTTACTATACTTTTTGTGCTACATAAGATTTTAAAATAAGACTTTGTTTGATTGGTTGTTAAGGAAGACTTTATAATTTGGAGAAACTGGGTCAAACATGGGTAGCAAAGCAACGGGACAGCTATGGAGCCCCCAATTATTACATATTAAATGCATTTTTCAGACTATAGGGGCTAAGCTTTTCTTACATTAATAATTTCTGTCTCACATTTTATATATACGTGTTTTAGACTTTTAGTTGATCAGCTCTATAGTTATTTTTTATATATAAAGAACTGCATGCATATGCAGCATGATTCTTCTCAAGTCTAAAGATGTATGTCTGTATAGATCTATTACTTTTATTTATGGATTCTTTAAAAGCGCCAGATTTGTAATCAACTTGTTTAATCCGCAGTTATACAGGAAGCTATGTCTTAACTTTGGATTGTACCAAAACTGCTTCGAAAAATAAAAGTATAAAACCAATAGATAAAAGTCTTTCGACCACGTTTTATTCCCCTCTCATATTTCATATTTGTTTAATATCATTATATCAAGTAGTCTTTTGTAAATTGTAATGGAGTTGCGTACACAAAGAACCAAAAAGTATTTAATATTTTTCTAATTTTGTGAGGAAAGGTGTAGAACTAGAAAGTAACGAATTGAAAAAGTAGGTCAAGAAAATACAAGAAGAGAAAGAGAGGGAAAAGGTTGGTGAAAGAAGGCAGCGCAGCCTCATAAAGTGGCGATTCCTTTAACAGAGCAAGTTGGATGGCTTCTGTGCCATTGTGTCAATCCACGCAACTTCAAAGCAACAAGCCAACAATTACAATCCATTTACGTTTTTACTGCTTTTGTTATTAACTAAAAAAGGTACGAGGTTTATGTCTCATAATCTTTTTGGATTAGAGATCCCACTAGATTTAATTAATATTTTTCACGTAAGCATTTGAATTCAGATTTCTGTTCCTGATTGAGTTACCAACATTCCATGGAGTCTAATTTTTTTACGAACATTGTTTATATTCGTTTTTTTCTCGAAACTGAAACATAAATTTTTTGAACATTAATATTTCAGAGATGTAAAACACTGAATGTAAAAATATTTTTTGTTGATCTCATATGCATCAAATATTCCTTTTAAATAGTAAAAAAAATAGATATGGAATATTCATTTTCTTGGCAGTTGTACAAGCTTTATTTTTGCATCCACCTAATTTACATTACATAGTGTGTCGATTTAGTGTAAACAGAGAGATATTTTAACAAATATGAATGCATATTTTGTCGATTTATTGTAAACAGAGATATATTTTAACAAATATGAAATCATGAATGCGTATTTATAGAAAACTCACTACATCAAAACCTAATGTTCGGCTGATTAATCGGGTCGGATCTTGAACACGGATATTTTATTCAATTCCTTATTCGTAACAGCGTTTATTTAAGGATGTCCTCCACCACGAAACAATACATATGAAACCCACAAAAATCGGACGACTTTCTTTGAGGTTGGATTCCGTCAAATAAACACAAAAAGAAAACGATCCAGTGGATGCGAAAAGGCGGCCCGACCCGGAGACCCGACTCAACATAAAAATGCACACTACACACCACAACAAACTCCCACGTTTGCCAGAGAGAGATTTAGCATAAAGAATAGGAAGGAGGCTTCACTCTTCCCTCTCTCTTTCACCTTCCTTCGCGCCGGCGAAGAGTTCTCTCTGTGTAGAAACAGCGAAAGTAAACGGAGAGAGAGAGATTTTGGCAAAAATAATGTCTAATCTCCTCAAGGATTTCCAGGTCGACGCGAAGAATCCGTCGCTCGAGGCTCGCCAGCGATGGAGGTCCTCCGTCTCCATCGTCAAAAATCGGGCTCGTCGTTTCCGTATGATCAGTAATCTCGACGACCTCGCTGAGAATGAGAAGAAGAGATGTGAGATCCAGGTCTGTTGTTTCCTCTCCCTTTTTTTTCTCTCCTCCTCGATCTCATGGTTTTTCTCTGTTCTATGGAGTGCGTAATTTTTCGTGTCTGGCTTTTCAATTTGGTTATCCTTTTCTTTCTCTGCGATCTGGATTTGTGGAGAATGTTAGTTTCTCGAGAAAATGCCTGGAAAATTTTGGGAATCGTTATTAATGTTTTCAGTCAATTTACACATTTCAGCTACAGTTTCCGGCGTTTCCATTTACGCTAACAGTTTCCGGATTACTATTTACAATTCCACGATCCTTGAGTTTAGCCGTTTAGGAGTTATGGATGCGATTGTTAATTACTTTGCAGAGTCAATTCGTTTTTCGTAGATCACTTTTCCCTGTTTTCTTCATTTTTAATGAAAGCATATAAAATGGATGATAAAGATCCAAAATAATCGGTTAGAATTTTCTCCTCTGATAATGTGAAGAAGATAAAAGGATAATGGGCTATGAATTATATTTTTCCTAGCTTCCAGTCAACCAAACACAAAATGACGCGTAATTTAGGGTTCACTGAGTCTTTTTAGAATTGATGTTAGAATATGGAATATTCCGCGAGGCAATGGGGGGGATTATTTATTTGATCTAGTGTTTAACGGATGAGTTATTTAATACGGCTATATTTATTTGCCAACACAGTCGATAATGACATTAAATTTAGGTCATGCTTTCGTGTCTCCAATTGAATCAACCAATGAACATCGTTACACGTTTTTTGTTTAAGCTAAGGATAATCGATAATGCACTTTTAAGACGTTAAATTTGATTAAGATTTGGTCTGTGGTCACTAACATTTCAGAGAATTGTTGACTTTGTGGTATCGCCTTCTTTTTGACTTGTTGTGCAATTACCTTAGCTTTAGGGAAGTTACGAGGAAATTTCGTGGAGCGAATCCATACCTTCTCTGAAAGAGACGTTAACTTTATTTGTCCACTTGCGTGAATAGAAAAAAGAATCACTATGGACAAAGTCTTTTGAATTCGAGTCCTTTGGGTCTTTTTCTTCTCAGTTTTGGTCGTTTTTGTTTTCATATTAAAATGGGAACATCGTCAATTTTTCAAACCAACAATTGAACAAAATAGTAGGCTGTTTGACTATACTGACAAATGACTATTAAGCAGATTACAATAGTTCTTGCACACTTATCAATTGTTATCGAGTTTCAGCTTTGAAGGCAAACACATAGAGTATTTTACTATGTTAGCTCCGGTTGTATCTGGTTGGATCACTATAACTTTGACATGCAACAACAATCATAATGCAAACAAAATAAACAATCACCTTTATGGCCTTTGGCATGACTTGATGCTTTTAATTTAGTTTGGAGATGTTGATTATAAAGATCAGTGTCTCTTTGTTCTTTCTTGTAGTGACTAATGATTTAGTTGTTGTGGTGTTTTTAAATCAGCTCACGTTTTCCTTATTTCATAAACAGGAAAAGATACGGGTTGCATTCTACGTCCAAAAGGCAGCTCTTCAGTTCATTGATGGTAAGATATGCACTGCTGAGTTTCAGATGATGCATGAATTGCAGAATTTGGTTGGTGACTGAGTTTATGGTTTCGTAATTTATCTTCTTTTCATTGTGTGTTTCTTCAGCTGGTGCCCACCGTGAATATAAACTCACTGATGAGGTCAAACAAGCCGGATTTCATGTCGAAGCAGATGAACTTGCTTCTATGGTTCGCAATCATGACACAAAGAGCCTGACGAAAAGTGGAGGAGCTGAAGGAATTGCTCAGAAAGTGTCTGTATCTCTCACTGAAGGTGTCCGTTCTAGTGAAGTACACATCAGAGAAAAAATCTTCGGAGAAAATCGATATGCTGAGAAACCAGCCAGATCGTTTTTAATGTTTGTTTGGGAAGCGCTTCAGGACGTAACGCTTATCATCCTTATGGTCTGCGCTGTAGTGTCGATAGGAGTTGGAGTTGCCACAGAAGGATTTCCAAAAGGAATGTATGATGGGACAGGAATCTTGCTAAGTATTATCTTGGTTGTCATGGTTACAGCTATCAGTGACTACAAGCAATCTTTGCAGTTTAGAGATTTGGATCGAGAGAAGAAGAAAATCATTATTCAAGTCACTAGGGATGGGAGCAGACAAGAGGTCTCCATCTATGAATTGGTTGTTGGAGATGTTGTTCATTTATCTATTGGGGATCAAGTTCCTGCTGATGGTGTTTTTATCTCCGGATACAATCTGGAGATAGACGAGTCTAGCTTATCGGGTGAGAGTGAACCATCTCATGTGAATAAAGAGAAGCCATTCTTGCTTGCGGGAACCAAAGTCCAAAACGGCTCTGCAAAAATGCTGGTGACAACCGTTGGTATGAGGACTGAGTGGGGAAAGTTAATGGAAACTTTGAGTGAAGGTGGAGAGGATGAGACTCCTCTGCAGGTGAAGCTAAACGGTGTTGCAACAATCATAGGTAAGATCGGTTTAGGCTTCGCGGTGCTCACATTTGTGGTGTTATGCATAAGGTTTGTTGTGGAGAAAGCCACTGCTGGTACTATTGCTCAGTGGTCTTCTGAAGATGCACTGATATTGCTTGACTACTTTGCGATCGCTGTAACCATCATAGTCGTTGCCGTGCCTGAAGGTTTACCTTTGGCTGTGACTTTAAGTCTGGCATTTGCTATGAAACAGTTAATGAGAGACAGGGCACTTGTGAGGCATCTTGCTGCTTGTGAGACGATGGGTTCTTCAACATGCATTTGCACGGATAAGACAGGGACATTAACCACGAACCACATGGTAGTCAATAAAGTTTGGATATGTGAAGGTATCAAGGAGAGACGGGAGGAAAACTTCCAGCTGAACCTATCTGAAAAAGTAAAGAATATCCTTATACAGGCCATATTTCAGAACACTGGTTCTGAAGTCGTCAAGGATAAGGAGGGAAAAACTCAGATCCTGGGATCACCTACAGAGAGAGCGATACTGGAATTTGGTTTGCTTTTGGGCGGTGACGTTGACACGCAGCGCAGAGAGCATAAGATACTCAAGATCGAGCCTTTTAACTCAGATAAGAAGAAAATGTCCGTTCTCACATCTCATTCTGGTGGCAGTGTACGCGCTTTCTGCAAAGGTGCATCTGAAATCGTGTTGAAAATGTGCGAGAAGGTTGTGGATGCAAACGGAGAATCTGTTCCGTTATCTGAAGAAAAGATTGTAAACATCTCTGATGTCATAGAGGGATTTGCTTCAGAGGCTCTGAGGACTCTCTGCTTGGTTTACTCGGATCTTGATGAAGCTCCCAGTGGAGATCTTCCTGATGGTGGCTACACACTGGTTGCAGTTGTTGGAATCAAGGATCCAGTTAGGCCCGGAGTTAAAGAAGCCGTTCAGACTTGTCAAGCTGCTGGAATCACTGTTCGTATGGTCACTGGTGATAACATAAGCACGGCAAAAGCTATTGCAAAGGAATGTGGTATACTTACAGCAGGAGGTGTAGCTATAGAAGGTTCTGCATTCCGTAATTTGCCTCCACATGAAATGAGAGCCATTTTACCCAAAATTCAGGTTCTGATCTTATATTACTAGAATGGATTGTTAGACTTGAAATGTTTAGAGCATTTTAGAATATCAATATCCTTTTTTTTTTTTTTTTATAATCTCAACTTCAGGTGATGGCTCGGTCTTTGCCGTTGGACAAACATACACTAGTCAACAATTTGAGGAAAATTGGAGAGGTAGTTGCAGTGACTGGAGATGGAACAAATGATGCTCCTGCATTGCATGAGTCTGACATTGGACTTGCCATGGGAATTGCTGGAACAGAGGTTAGTCTTTGTTACTGATTTATCATTTCGTTGGCCAAATCTGAATGTTTGTCTAATGTTAAAACTCTATACACAGGTTGCAAAAGAGAATGCTGATGTGATCATAATGGACGACAACTTTGCAACGATAGTGAATGTGGCAAGATGGGGACGCGCTGTGTATATCAACATCCAGAAGTTTGTCCAGTTCCAACTTACTGTGAATGTTGTTGCTCTGATCATCAACTTCGTCTCTGCTTGCATCACAGGTAAAATCAAACACACAATTTTAACAGTTGATTGTTGCTTTGATCATCAACTTTGATTGTCTCTGCTTTCAGGATCTGCACCACTCACTGCGGTCCAGTTGCTTTGGGTGAACATGATCATGGACACGCTTGGTGCATTGGCTCTAGCAACGGAACCTCCAAACGAAGGTCTAATGAAGCGTCAACCAATCGGTAGGACCGAAAGCTTCATCACAAGAGCCATGTGGAGAAACATCATTGGTCAAAGCATTTACCAGTTAATCGTCCTCGGCATTCTCAACTTTTGTGGCAAACAAATACTCAACCTCAACGGCCCAGATTCAACAGCCGTTCTCAACACCATCATCTTCAACTCCTTCGTCTTTTGCCAGGTAATAACAATAACAACATTCACAAATTAAAAAAACCTATAGAAGAAAAAAGATTTTCTTAACACTAAGTTGCTTAACAGGTGTTTAACGAGGTAAACAGCAGAGAGATAGAGAAGATAAACGTGTTTAAAGGGATGTTCAACAGTTGGGTGTTTGTAGCTGTAATGACGGCAACAGTCGGATTCCAGGTGATCATAGTGGAGTTCCTAGGAGCCTTTGCAAGCACGGTGCCTCTGAGCTGGCAACATTGGCTTCTCTGCATTGTGATTGGATCAATAAGCATGATTCTGGCCGTTGGTCTTAAATGCATACCGGTTGAGTCTAACCGTCATCACGATGGCTATGAGCTGCTTCCTTCTGGTCCATCTTCTGACGCTGCCTGACCAACAACACTTGCTACGTCATTTTTCTATATTTGATTTTTCACATTTTTGTCTTTCCTTATTATTTCCGGGATAGTCATCTGATCTCAAAATATGTATAAAATCTAACACGGTTTTTATTTTGGGTGTGGTTTTGATTCCTTTTTTTTTTCTCTCCTACTTTGTGAGTCTACCACCAACCCACTCTTTTGGTTTCTTCTAAAAAAAGGTATCGCGTTTTAGGATTTGTGATTATTCTGTCTTTTCTCTAATGTTGTGTGGTTGTGGAACTGTGGTCCCTATTTTTGGGACCAAACTTTGGATATAAACCAAAGTTCTTCATTGGTCGTCGCCTAAAACAGAGGTCTCTTCTACTTGTGGTTATTTCAATCGTTGATATTCAATCTTTTCTACTTAGTGCTCTGGCCCAGATTAAACTCAGCATTCTACTGGCGTTTTCGTATTCACCAATCCCATTATGTTGGACCTTTTCTTTTCTTATTCGAAAAACCCAATGGGCTCTAAAGTTGTGTTTTAATGTCTCCTTTGGAAGGTGAAGACCATTTTTGTTCATCCTTGGTTACAAACAAGCTCATCTCTGGGAAGTTCTCAGGGTAACATCAGGGAATTAAGATACAGCACTAAAGGATCAATCATAGGAAGACAATCATTACTACTTATGAACCTTTTCGCACCATGGAGCTGATTACAGGCTTCCTTCTCGAGCCAAAGGAAACTAAGCAATGCCCTGTTAAATCTAACAAGTGTGTGCAAAACCCAATGCCATTCCAAACTAAGAAGATGCAACACAAATCCAATGCCTGATCATGTGTAGCATCAGAAACAAATAGCAGAAAACTAATATCAACCAAGATGATGAACAGAGAGTCAGCAAACTGCCTCAGATGATGTGATAACCAATGACTTTTAAAGGTTATAGCAAAAGCAGATGTTTATCTTCCAAGCTTAGTGTAAAAAAACCAAATCCTTTCTGATAATATTCATATGTGAGTAAAGTCAAATCACAATTAGAGACGAAAAACTTGATCATTTTGAGAGTTTCTCAAGCTTCTCATCAGCAGCTCTCAGTGCCCGCACAAGATGCAATATACGGTACTTGTGCTTGTCGTTTTCAATGCTCAATTCCTTCACCTAGTAGAATCCAATTCATAATCAAAACTCCAAAACACAAAAACACCTAAAGTAATGAAACAATGTGAACTCTAAGAGATTACCTTGTGTTGTTCTTGCTTCACCGTCTCGTTAGCTTCATCGAGTTTCGACTGGATTTGGGTCATCTTCTCCACAAGCTCCGCATCTGGAACTTCTGCGAAATGAAAGGACATATAACTTCAAGACCGACACACAAGTGGGTAAAGTCTGAAGATCCGACTCAATCAGTTGTTTCGAAAACCAGAGAGATTAGTAGGAAGAGAGAACCTGTCTTAGTCGACGCAAGAGCAGCTTCAAGCCTAGCCAATCGCTCCTGCCAGATAACACGTGAATTGAGAGATTAACGAAGGAATGTCGAAGGAAGTGTTTGTTAATGTCAGTGCTGTCTCATCAAATAACATCAATGAATGAGATCAAATCTTAGATTAAAGCTGTAACGCTAGAAAACCATAAGAAACTGAACCCAGAACGACGGAGAACAGAAGACGTTAATTTTGAATAAACGGATATGAGTTTTTGGTTTAATTAGAGAGGTAGAGGACCTGAGCTTCGGTGGCTCTGTGAAAGAAGGGTTTCAATGTCTCCGGAAGATGATTCGCCTCCGCCTCCGCCATATTTGTTCACCTCTCTTGGAAGTCGGACTCGAGTTTCCGTCCTCACTTTTTTTTAATAAGTCAATTGGTTTTCTAAAACCACAAAAGTTACACTGTTTAATTAGATTAAACCAGGATAAACCGAAACTCGAGTAAAAACCAAATTCAATTTTAATTTTTGTTTTGGACTAGATGTCGTTTTGACGTCCCTGGCCTTCTGACGTGGTGGCTGACTCATATCTGTTTAACAGAATCGTGAGTTTCACTAACGGGAAATGGTCAAGGTATGTTTCGGCCAAACAAAGAAAAGTTGGGGTATTGAAAACAGGATTTTGTATACTTCGAATACGTATTCACACATCTAAAAAGTTGAAATATAAAATAGCACCTCTCTAAGACTCTAACTATGGTTGGGGTCCTAAATGACCGTTTTCGTTGAATATTTGCCAATATTTCACAATTCACAATTTCTTTTCGTTTTTTATTTCAACAAAAATGTAGAAATTTACACTTGGGGGTATACTATAACTTGGGATTTTGAATGATTTTAAGTGATACTAGCCCGAATGATATGAACTTTTTACATAGCTTCATTTGAGTAAATGACAATCCAAAAACAAAACAACATATAATTCAACTCAAACCACTAATATAAATTAAGGAAAACTGACATGATCATGTAAAGAAATTCAACATGATCATGAACTTTGATAGTTTATGGGTCTTATGCAATGATTCAGTTTTTGAGATTTGTGCTTATGTTATGTCAATCTTTTATTATTTTGCCAGACAAAAATTATGATTATTCAAGACCCGAACGAATATTGGAGAACTACTCATCCTTTTATTACATTTTCTGCTCAAAATTTGAACTTTGCAGAGAATACACAAGAAAAATCATCATGAAATGATTTTGAATTCTCTTAGTTTGAAGGGATTTTTAGAAAACCTAGTGAAACTTTAAAAAGCTTATATTACAAGTAAAACTCTTTGATTTTCAGATGAGTTTCAATTTTGCTAACAAAGATGGTGTGAATTTACTCACAAATTCCCAAGTTTAACGAATGTTTTGTGCTGATAAACAACAAGAGACTCGAGATTAAAACTGGCCCAACTTGAGTCAAATTCTTGAACGGAAATTGCCTTTCAAAGTACAAAGAGAAGATAATATAAAGAAAGTTAGATTTGTCAATTTGGAGAGACTAAACATAATCCTTACAGCTTTGGTGGACGGAGGATCAGGAGCTCCTTCTGATTTCTCCAGATCCGTATTAGGAGACAATGTTTTTGAAAGTTTATAGAACATACCAGTCAGCTTCAATGGTTCTCTTTAACAACTCCTCCCTAAGCTTAGTAATGAGCTGTGGGAGAGTCACAACCCTTTTACATAAGAGAAGACAATTAAAAGAGTTTAAAACATGGACAAGTAATGAGTACAAGACACATGTGTTACCTATGTTTCAGCTTCACGTCCTGTGCTTTGAAAGCCTTAATGACAAAGATGAAATCGTTTCCATGCATTGCTTCCAGTTTCAAGCATTCATTCGTGAGAAAGAAACAAAGGAGGGTTTGAGAAAAAAAGGAGAAAAGTTGGAGAAGAAAGATCACTTGGATTACAAGATACCTAATTTCTTTGATTTGGGGATCGTCATCAATATCGACAAAAAACTCAGAGTGAATCTCCTCAGAAATTCCATAGTGCTTTTTGGATTGACTCTCTTTTTGGATTGCAGAACCCATCAGAAAGTTTTGCACAGACTTACGAGGATGAGAATCTGCGGCTTGATCTTTGCGGTCCGACATGGTACTGAGAATCTAGAGAACAGAGTAGAGTGTGACTTCAAATATAATACTAATAAAGCACAAGTCACTTCATGGCCTATATGAATGACACATGTCTTTTTAAATTTCAAAAAAAAAGTTTTTTTTTACTTTTATTTCAAGAATTATGGTAACCCATCAATGCATTTTTCAAAATAACGAAACAAAAGAAACCACTTAACAAGAAGTGTTTAGTCCCCCACGTTTTCCTTTTTTGCAACTGTCCATTCCACATGTATTTACAACCTCCCTTTTATTATCAACTTTACTCTCTCGAAATTACGTTTCTTTTTGTTTTTAATCTTCCATTACTCTCAACCATCTTTCATTACTCTCGACCATTGATTTGAAAGTAAATATGGAGATGCGTTTCCAGGAAAGTGGAGATTGGATCAAGAATCTGTGAATCTAATGGAGATTGGATCTGGGCATTATAGGTAAAAAAACATCCATCAATTTCGTTTTGTATTTTCCATCTTTTGTTGAATTGATCTTTTATTGTTTTCATTCAATCTTATCAATGTGTTTGTTTAGGTTCTCACATTACAGAAGACGATGCAAAATTAGAGCTCCATGTTGTGATGGACTTTTCGATTGTTGATATTGCCACAACGAAGCTATGGTATATCTTTCTAACTACTTAAATTCGATGTTTTGATCATCTCATACTCATAAATTTCTCTTCTTTGAAATTTACATTCGTTGTTTCTAGCAATCAAATTCAGATTTTAAAATAAGATGACGTCGCAGCCATTGAGCAAGAGAATGCTACTCTCTCCAGTAAAATCAACAAGTCGATGGCGACGGCCAGCAGAAGAAGCCTGCAGCGAAGAGACAAACCCGAAGAAAGTCAAGGACGTGAAGGAGAAGAAGCCGGTTGCTGCGCGGCTCCGAAGAAAAAACCGTTTCTACTCATCCTACTTACGAAGAGGTATGAGAGATCCGGATCTAGCTTTTTTTATTTGTTGTTTTCTCTCTTTTATTCGATTTCTGATTCTGACATTAGAGATTTATTTATTTTGTTGTTGTTTTATATGTGGTGATTTAGATGATCAAGGACGATTGTTACGTTGAAGGAGCGAACTGGATCTAGCCAATACGCGATTCAGAAGTTCACGAGAAGAAGCATAAGCTGTTGTCAACGCTGCATCCATCTCAATTTTTCCTCTTAGCTTTGGATATGTATGTGATAACACATTTGGGTCAATTATATACGAGTTAGATGAGTCAATCCGATGTAATTGTATCAAAACTGAAAAGATAAGTTATTCAATCATACCTGAGAAGAGAGAAAAGAATTAGGCACAATTAGAGAGTATATAGCTCTGTCAGCTTAACTCATAAACAAATCAAGATTGATCCACTCATAAATGAGATCGGAACCAGTGTAATCAAATTGATTTTTTTTCCTTTTTTGTTCGGTGGTTCTGTTGTTCGGTGGTTCTGGTTCGTGAAGAAGAAGGGAAAGACAGTAAATAATATTTATTAACTTTTTTAACTGTAATAATAGGATTTGAAATAAATATCTTTAACGTGGAATTCTTTGTGGATTCAAAATATAAGGTTTTTTGGATATGTTATTGGTTTTAAAATATAAGATTTTATTTGCAATTTTTTTAGTGAAACCATTATGTTATTATGTATGAGATATTGAGATGTTCATACCCGTGCATAAGCACGGGGCAAAGACTAGTATAATCTAATTTTTGATATATGACAAAATCTCTCTCGTTACGATCTTCTTTTCTTGTCAACGAATGTTTCTTCTCAATAATTTTTGATATATGACAAAATATAAGGTAATTAATTTGATTCATACAAAAATAAAATAAAACATAAATCTGTACATTTGGCTAAAAAACCATTTTGTTAACATCTATTAGCTTTTAACTATTTTAACTGTCTGCTGCATTGGAGCTACTTGGATCGAAATCTCCATTTGATGCAGAGAAGACAGCAGGTTCAAGACTCTCGTTTATGCTCTTTGTTTGTCTCTTTACCCTTTTTGTTCTCTGAGGCTGAAGAGGAGCATCTCCTTCACCATTCACTTCTTCTTTTGCTTTCTGCGAGCCTCTAGGTTTCGGAGTTGAAGCAGCTTTCCTCTGTAACAGTTAAACATATATGCTTTTTTCTTTAGCAGATACTCAAACCACAATTCATCAACTAAACAACGAAGACAAACTACACTAGCAGATGAGAAACGTGAGCAAAAGAGTATCAAGTTTCTAATACACACCTTTTTGTTACTGGGTTTTGTCTTCTCCGCTTCTTGGCAAGGTTCCTCTCCGTTATCCTGTCGTCCAGCTTCTTCCAACTCTTCCAAAGTCGCATCTCCTTCATCATCTATTCTTATACATTTCGTTGGCTGTTTCTTCTTCTGCCTGTCCTTCACCTGGAAGATCAAAATGAACGAAGTTATGAGTGGCGGAATTCAGAACCATCGTGAGATCTTATTATATATATAATAAGAATGCTGTCCCCACCTGTAATGGTAGTTCTCTGAATTTCTGCTCCAGTTGTGCTGCCTCTGCATCATCCATAAGCAACGATACAACATCCGCAGTTCCAAAAACATCATCACCCTGAACAGTTCCTCCGGTCATAACAAGCTGCTGGACTGTATTTTTCTGACTTGCCCTGTGCAAGATTTTCTCTTCCACAGTCTCCTTGCATATGAGCCGATACACAGTAACCTGAAAGAGGTTTCAGTTTCAGAAAAAGAGGAATCAGGCGAGATAGAAAATCATCCCACTGTTAGATGCTTGTTCACTTGACAGCTTTTTGTTTTGTTTTGGGGTGGGAAAGCGATTAGAAGAATAAAGGAGAGAGAGAGAGAATCACTGACATCTTTTGTCTGACCAAGACGATGAGCTCTGTCCATAGCTTGCAAATCCAAGGTAGGATTCCAATCACTTTCATAGAATATGACAGTGTCCGCAGCCGTCAAGTTGATCCCAAGTCCTCCAGCTCTGGTGCTCAGCAAGAATACAAAAATATCGCTCCTGCAACCATGTAAGGTTTACATTTGTGAACAGGCAAGCCTCATGAAAAAAACGAAAAAGAGAGACTTGAGAAAGTTATATCATACCTATGCTGAAAATCCCTAACCATATCTCTCCGATCCATGATGGTGGAGGATCCATCAAGTCTGAGGTACTTGTACTTTCTATAGTTCATATAATCCTGGCATAAACATGAAATGGAACATGTAAGCTAATAAGCTATACTCGTTAGCAGGGTGAGGTCAAATTGTGTCTGGAAACTACCTCGAGAATATTCAGCATCTTTGTCATTTGTGCAAACAGGAGCACTCTATGATTTCCAGCTCGAAGTCGCTTCAATAATATATCAAGTGTCTGCAGCTTTCCAGAGGCCTACAGATAAACGATTTTATAATAAGAAACACAACACCTAATAAAACAAAGCTACTAAATATATATAAAAGAAGCTGCAACAGATTAGAAACTACCGTGAGTAACTTTGCTGGATCAAAACTTTGCATTGGAGGGCAAGAACCAAATATCCTGTGAGTCAGTTGAAGCGCAGGTTGCACAACTGGAAGTTCTGAATCAATTTCTTCGATTAACGGATGTGGAAGGCCGTTTGGCTTCATGGGTCCATTAGCTTCTGACGTCCGTGCAAAACCGATTAATAGTCTCTTAAGCCATGGTTGATGTAAATCCTCTGTAATTCTGTAGGCAGAATTTCTGTCCGAGCAGTGAACGCTTACCTGAAAATTGCAAGTTCAAATAGAGCACGGATGAGAAGACTTGGTAAGGATCTACTGCGGTAAATAATTGACAACTTCACAGTTCAAAGAAATCATACCGGAGGAGCCCTGGCTTTTGGGATAAAAGTATACGTAGAATGTAGGAGTTTGATATTTGAAAGAAGCCTATCCTGATGAGAGATCACTAGAGATTCCAATGAGTGATGGGTAGGACCTGCGCCTAATCTCCCTTTCAGCAAATTCGTTTCAACTTTTGATGGCATCAGCAACATTCTTGTGACAGCCCTGGTTTGCACTCTATTGATGTTGTCTCCACCAAGTTCATCATCCATGACTTCCATGTCTACTAATATCTCATCCAAGAATTGCCGTTCCCATTTCAGCATAGAGAATAATAGCCTTTCCATGATGGAACACAAAGCCAGATATCCAGCTTCTGATGGTGATAAATCCATCAAGTGCGAAAAGCCAAATGCTCCACTTCTACTAACCGCTTGATCTACCCGACTATCAGATGGGAATATTGACCTAAGAATATACTCGGGTGAATATATATTGAAATGCTTCAGAAAGGATTCTCTTGATATGCCCCGCCCGATGGAAGAGCAGAATGTTTCAGAATTTTGGAGCACCTCCTTCTGTAGGAGTTTAGGTATCTGAAACAGAATTAAAAGACAGAAACCAAACTCAGGATTTAGTCAGAGACTATAAGATATTGTTGACCCCGAACTTCTTTAAGGTATTGAATTGCACCTCGTATGTTATCGGATTTTGACCACCAGAATAATGTACATCCTCTAGCTCACCAAAGGGAGGGGGCAAAAGAGAATTAGAAATCACTCCAAAGTAGAGATAAGAGCTCCCTTCATTCCTTTCGAACAACTCTGGATGGTTGCAAACCTGGCACCAGAGAAACAGGTATACTATTATAAGCCACAGGCTGACATATATGTTGTTAGAGAGATAGATACACCTTCGTGTTGAATAATGTATGATAAGCAGGACAAGATGTTAAAACAAAGCAGGGAAGTATTGGGTTGACAAGAGAGCTTGCCTTCCTAAGTTGAATGACGATATTCATTAAATTCAATATTTTCTTTTCATTAAGATGCCCACGGTTGCTATCAAACAACTCAGTCAGAGAAATTTTGTTCTTAATAGCCTGATAAAACGCTTGTTGTCGAGAACTGAGCTTGCAATGTACTGTAACTTCCGTCTTTGTAGTTAGCTCAGAAACCACATCCTTTTTGACCCGTCGGAGCATGAATGGCTTTAATATTGCATGCTGTTTGGGAAAAGAGACAATGTAAGTGACTAGATAACTAAAAAAGGTAAAAAGATGCACCCGTTGTACAAACTTGAAGAATTCATACAGAAACAGCAGTCACCAACTAAATTTGACAGATCTTTAAAAAGAAGAGAGAGAGACAGAAAGTTGGCTGTAAGAAACCGAAAACAAGAACCTAGAAGCTTTCCATTCATGACATATGCATATACATGTCTGCGTGTTTCCAGAATTCTCAAGAGGAATAAAAACAGAAAATGAATGATTTCATGAATCAGAAATGGAAAGAGCAACCATATTTGCGCCTAGCAAACTTAAAATAAGAAGCAGACAGAAAGTAAAAGAACTTGAGGTGTCGCCAGACAGAAAGTGAAATCTCACCAGTCTGTTAAGCTGGTGCTCGTTTAAAGTGCCTCCATGTTCAGCATGATTCTCAATTCTGTTAATCAACAAGGATCGTGTATCAGAAAAATTCCTAAATTGTTCACTACAAACTTATACAAGACCATCAAACCAGAAATATAGTACAAACCCTTTTGAGAACCACTCATTAAATTGGTCATGGCTGTCAAACAACATTGGCATGATGAAGTGCAATAGGGCCCATAACTCTGCCATGTTATTCTGAATTGGAGTACCAGTCAGAAGCAATCGGTTCCGACAGTTGAAACTTAGAAGGGTCTTCCATCTTATACTGTCAAGGAAAAAGGGAAAATGAAACTTGCATGAGAAATTAGCATTTCAAAATCGCACAAGAATTACTCGAGGGAAAAGCAAGAACCTGGAGGCACTTTTAATTGCTTGGGCCTCATCTAGAACCATATATTGCCACTTAACCCGGCGAAAATACTTTTCATCGGTTACTAGTAGCTGATAGCTGGTAATTAAAATATGAAAACCAGCATCCCTGAAAGAGAAGGGAGTCAACAGAGAAACTCTAGAACAGCGCGAAAATATTTATTGATCAGTTCCACCCTCCAAACCATCTAGAGGAGTATCAACACAATTAAGGGAAATCCTCACAATACACATGGTCGTCTTTAGAGTGGAATCATAAAAATCAGAAAAGGATGATTTAACACTAGCGGTACATTTCACTTAATGACTGACTTTTAACAACAACAGTGCATGCTCTTTTCAAAATGCAACACTACAAAGACCAGGAAAGGCGAACCAAGTGCAGACAAACACTACACCTAATAACATGATATGCAAATAGGACTGAGAGTCTAAATGGAGAACAAAATAATCATATAACCTAAAATATATTACATAGTCATTACCTTCGGTACATACGCTTGGGATTGATATTCTTTCTTAAAATTGTCCGCTCTTGTATTCCTCCCCAATATGGAAGAGTCTTCAAGTCAGGACAGAAACGACTGATTTCATCAGCCCAGTTGTTCAGAACAGAAGCAGGGGCAACCACCAGAAATGGACCCCAAATGTTCTTTTCCTGTGTGAGTGAATCGATGAGTATCAAGATTGTCAAACCACAACAGATAAAAAGGACAGACAATTCTATTTACCTCAGCCAAATGTGCCAAGAATGCCATAGCTTGAATAGTCTTACCCAAGCCCATTTCATCAGCAAGTATGCCATTCAAACCCTGGAGTATATCAAACAATAAACTTAGCACTGACCCATTCTGAAAGAGGATTCCCAAGGAAAAAAATTTCCTCCATAAAGTCCCACGCAACAAAATAATAACTGTAAGCAGAGGTTGAGTGAACCTGCTCATAACAATTGACTAGCCACTGAAGGCCTTTCATTTGGTATTCTTTGAGGGTTCCTTTAAATAACTCTGGAGTCTGAACTGTTGATGTAACAGGCATTGTGGATCTGCAAGTAAAGGGATCTAATTGGCTTAATAGGCTAAAATCACAGAGACAAAATATGGAAATAACAAGAACACAAACTTACGGGTTATGCAAATCTATATTGCTCGAGCCACAAACTGGTATCTCATTTGAAGGACCTTCCATCTCAGAAGTTTGCCGTAGCTTTATATATTCAGTGTCGAATGCATCTGTTATTTTTTTCTGCTTAGACACCGCCTCTTGGGCAGCTTTCAGGGCCTGTTCCCTTACTTCAGCATCTTCAGGATCCTCCACCTCAGAAGGTTCTGCCGCTGAAGGTTCTGGGAGCTCTTCGTCAACTGGATTTTCATCTCCTATTGGGAAGGCTTCTGAAGGCTTTGAATCGGCCTTATTTTGCATGAAGTGACTGTAAAGTTCAGTCTGTTTGATTAGAAAATTGAGCCTCTGCTGCTGCCTCTTTGCCTCTCGAAGCTCCTGTTCACGTTTCAATGCCTCTGCAGCTTCCTTTTCCTGTTTTTTCCTTTCTTCTGCCTGTCAACAGTCAACATCGTCAAATTAATCCAACTGCACCATTCAAAAGAATTCCAGCAAAGGACATAATAAAGTTCCAAATCTACTACTTCCATTATAACTTCATCCATTTCTATAGCCAAGTTTTTAGGGCTGTGAGTACTATTCAAGTGCGCGTCTAGGAGAAAGGGTAAAGAAACCCATGCAAAAAGCATGTTTGGCAAAATAAATATGGCAGAAGAATGTGTAACCAGATCTAGTTGGCAGCCTGAAAGTATAGTACAGAGTCTATGGAGAATAGAAAATGTACCATCTGCTTGTCATATCGCTTCCAGAACAGCAACATGTCTCTGGATATTTTCCTGGTGCGAATTGGTGCACTCTTTGGCAATTTGTGTGATCTGGCCACCTTAGTTCTCACCTGTAAATTCAAACTCACAGCAAATGAGAGCTTAATTAAAACTCAAATGCAAGAGAACGGCAGTTTTGAGAAAGCAGATAATATAAAAACTAAATGAGTACGTGAAGCCATAATATGAGAGCCAATATCAATTACCTCTCTCTGGCAACAATCTGCAAACCTCTTGGCATCAATTGATTGTTTCCGATGAAAAGTAGTGAAGATTCTATGGTGTTTTGGTATTTCTCTTCTGACAATGTTGATCCAGGCTTTTCTAATTTTGTCCCTTTCTGTCTTTTCAATAACTGCAGGATCATGCTTCACCTTCTGCTTCTTTGGTAGACTTCGTCTAACAATCTGAAGAATGGATACATAAAAGAATGTCAGGAAATATATATTGTTGCAAGAACCGTGAAGGATACAAATTATGATTTTGTTCATAAAATATTGTCGCAGGATCCAAACCTCATATGTATCCCCTTTCTCCAGAACCTTCACGTAATGAACCTGTAAAACACCACCCTCTGACAGAATTGTCCGTGCAGTAGTTCCAGCAGCTCCTTCTGGAATGACAGAATTCATTGCAGCTTCAGACACCTTGAGGCTGAAATTTGGGATGGAATTTGAAGCGGACAAGGCCTTCACTCTAGCTTGAAGTGATTCATACTGAGCTCGAGGCTCACCCATTCCACTATGGCTTCTTGCTCCAGACCTTTTACTGGTAGCCATCAGTTCTGCTAATGATCTCAAATCCAGAGTTCCTTTCAAGTAAAATTCTTCCACATGAATATCTGAAAAGCTTGGTAAGTTTAATGATGCCACCAGCTTGTCATAACTTGGGGGGATTCTGTAGACAACGCCGTCACCAATATCCAAATATGAAGGTTCATATGCAATTCTGAAAATTATGAAAAAATCCAACGTGTCAATCCAGGAAACCCAACACCAGATAACTAAAGGAATCACACAGTATGAATCATGAAAAAACGTATGAACAACATACTTGGGGGTAATATCTGAATCTCGATGGCTTCCTCGCCTCTGTGGGATTGCATCAGAGGTGTCCATGTCATAGAATCTCCCATGGTGATCGTTCCCTAGTTTCCTACCTCTGTAACTGCCCACATTGCTCTTTGGCATCGGAACACCCATCAAATGTGTGTGATTAGGCTGAGACTCCTTGGACCTGCTTTTGAACTTTTGTACATGCTCCCCAAGCATTGATCGGTAGTGCTCCTCAGTAACATGATGATTGTAGGGTTCATCATCATCATCATCCTCTGCATCATCATCAGCTTCTGTCCACCGCTTTCTCTTCTTGATGCTCAAGTTCGTTCCCGATTTACGCCCATTGCTATAGTTTGCCACTACCCCACCTTTGACCATCACCAAACCATTAAAACACAGATCAAAGTCACACAAAGTGTCACAATTGGTAGCAAATGTATCAATACCATTAAAACCAATAAAACTTTGTACCTTGATTGCTTCTAGTTTCATCCTCGCTACTACTCTCATAATAATCATATTCATCTTCAGCTCTCGGAATTCTGAAGTTCATCAATGGCTGCAAGAGTGGAAAATTTAGCCACAAGCACACGAAAATTTCCAGAAAACAACATCGAATTTGATCAGGTAAAACGATGAAATCCACTACATGAACATGAACGAGGTATATAGAATTGCAAAATTTCCAATCACCAAAACTACATTCATCACAGTCACATGATCATCCAACATGTTCAAACCATCAGAGTGTACAAAATTACAAAATTCAAATTAAAAAAAAATCCAAAAAAAGTTGAGACCGTACAGACCTCGAGATCGAAGAGATTTGCGTAACGTGAGTCCTTGGGTTGCCTTCTCGAAGGATCCATGAGAGAGAGACGAGAAAGACACGGCGAAAAATTTCGGAGAATCTAACTCTTAAAAGCTGCTAATAGTATGGAAACATTCGTCACGAGAAAAGTGCAAGAGTTCGTCTCGAAGAAGAACCCTAATTGCAGTATGATAGAGAAGGAGGAGAAAGGTAAAAGAAGAGATGCGCAAGATAGTGGACTCAGCCGGTACAGGAAGAAGACGAGACTACTAACATACGCCATTCGAATAAAGCTTCTTACCGTGCGCCCCTCCTCCACAAAAATCATTTAATTTCCTTAATTTTATTTTTCTAAATTGTGCTTCAAAACCTCCGATACCGGCCGGTTACATAACGACGGAGACGACAACGATCCCTCGGGAAAAAGGGTCGATATTTGGAAATATAACTTTTTGGGGGTAAAATCAGAATATATAAGAAGTATACGGGAAAATTGATAAATATTGAAAGTCTGATTCGAGGTAACCCTAATTCCAATATACAAGACATCCTCATCGTCTCCAAACCTCAATCTCTGCCGTCTTCTGAGCTCGGCGGATATATTTGTTTTTTCCAGTGGAAAGCGGCGGAGATAGAGAGAATTGCGAAGATGGCGGACGGCAAATTGAACTATGACCTGACCCCTCTAATAGCGCCTAACCTGGACAGACACCTGGTGTTTCCGATACTGGAGTTCCTTCAAGAGTGTAAGCTATACCCTGATGAGCAGATCCTAAAGTTCAAGATCGAACTTTTGAACAAGACGAACATGGTTGATTACGCCATGGATATTCACAAGAGCCTCTACAAAACCGAAGACGCTCCCCAAGGTAAATCTCGTGTCTTTCCTCTCTAAAAATGTCTCTGAATTAGCGTTTTTTTTTTTCATCTTTGGTTGTCTGATGATGAATGTGGTGTTGAACATAGATATGGTGGAAAGAAGAGCAGAAGTTGTAGCTAGGCTTAAATCTCTGGATGAAGCGGCTGCACCACTCGTGACTTTCCTCTTGAACCCAAACGCTGTTCAGGAGCTAAGAGCTGACAAGCAGTACAATCTCCAGATGCTGAAGGAACGCTACCAGGTTGTGATTTTATCCGATTTTTTTACTGTTTTTGGGATTGACTAAGGAACGTCAAATCTTATAATGTCAATGTTGTTTTATCAGATTGGTCCAGACCAGATTGAGGCTTTGTACCAATTCGCCAAGTTCCAGTTTGAATGTGGGAACTATTCTGGAGCTGCTGATTATCTGTACCAGTACAGGACCCTCTGCTCTAACCTTGAGAGAAGCCTGAGCGCCTTGTGGGGAAAGCTTGCGTCTGAGATATTGATGCAAAACTGGGACACTGCTCTTGAAGAGCTCAACCGTCTCAAAGAGATCATTGACTCAAAGGTCTGTTTGCCGAGTTTCTTCTAGCTTTTGTAGCCTTTGAGATCCCACATTGATGTGAGTATGTATGTACTGATTAGCATTTTTGGTATTTCAGAGTTTTGCATCGCCGTTAAACCAGGTCCAGAACAGGATTTGGTTGATGCACTGGGGTCTCTACATCTTCTTCAACCATGATAATGGAAAGACGCAAATCATTGATCTTTTTAACCAAGACAAGTAAGTTTTTACAGTTTTAGAAGTAGCAAAATAACATATTTATTTGAAAGAAACATTTCTCCCTTTTGCATATGTGTATCATTTGAAACCTATCTATGCTTCCACCTGTTTTTTCTTTCCATCTTAAGTGGTTTAGCTGAATTTCACATGCAAGATTGCATTTATGTGCATCCCGTATTGATCCTCTTAGAAGCGGTGTTTGTCTCTGAAACAATTTTCTGAATTAAAGTTAGTCCTATGTGTGATCAGTGATTAACATTCTCCAGTTATAGATTTTTCATTCATTCTGTCCGGACCTCCGTCTGTTAGGATTGTGCTTTTAGTGAGGGCATTTGCTGAAAACTAACCAACTTTGTTTTCCATGCCATTTATGCTGTATAGTATACTAATTTTGTATTTATTTTTAGGTACCTAAATGCCATTCAAACTAGTGCTCCACACTTGTTGCGTTACCTGGCTACTGCTTTCATTGTCAACAAAAGGAGAAGGCCTCAGTTGAAAGAATTCATTAAGGTCATTCAACAGGAGCACTACTCTTACAAAGATCCTATTGTCGAGTTTCTGGCATGCGTGTTTATCAATTATGACTTTGATGGGGCTCAGAAGAAGATGAAAGAGTGCGAAGAGGTAAAGCCGTTCACATGCATATTGCTTTATTTTATGGAAATGGTGCAGTATGATATAATCAGCAGTCTCACATGTTGCTATGATACAGGTCATTGTTAATGATCCATTCCTTGGAAAGCGAGTTGAGGATGGAAACTTTTCAACTGTACCACTTAGAGATGAGTTTCTCGAAAATGCCCGCCTATTCATCTTCGAAACCTATTGCAGAATTCATCAGAGAATTGACATGGGGTAAGTTATTGTATTCGTTTACCTGCTTCTGATTAAGGTTGGTAGAATTTGTATGATCTTTGTATTTGTATTGATTATGTCATGGCCTTGTCAGGGTTCTTGCTGATAAATTGAATCTGAACTATGAGGAGGCAGAGAGATGGATTGTGAACCTTATCCGCACCTCAAAGCTTGATGCCAAGATTGATTCCGAGTCTGGAACCGTAATCATGGAGCCTACTCAGCCCAACGTGTAAGTAAAACACAATTTTGTACATAAATCTATAACATCATTCTGATCTTCATCTGAAAATCTATAATGTAAACTCGTTTCCCACTTAATGCAGGCATGAGCAGTTGATAAACCACACCAAAGCCTTGTCAGGACGGACGTACAAGTTAGTGACTCAGCTCTTAGAACACACACAGGGACAAGCAGCTCGTTAGTCACATTTTTGTCGTAGAAACCATCCTTGACCCTTTTCTTGATAATCCTCGCTTTGCTTGACTGGAATCATCTGTTCTTCTTTTTGCTTTGAGTTTGCCTTTTCTTCGGGAAACATGTTTACAAACCTGGTCATGTTTGCAAACGTTGTTTTATTTAATGTTGGATTCACACTTTGGGAAATTCTTAACCTTTTGTTTATTCAAGATTATTGGTACTCAATTCTCGTTTCTCTTGATCTGTTTCGTTTCAGTGTGATTTTCCAACGAAAGCGTTTGAAGGTTTTTGACTTGTGTGATTAAGCCAACTCAAGTTTCTGCCTTGCATTGGTATTTCTAATTCGATTGAAGAGTAAATCAGTCAAAGCATATGTAACCCAGTAGACAAAACTTTAAATCATGACACTGGACTGTCGCCTCTCAGAAATACAAAATTACACTATGAATCCAACACACAAGAGTCATAACCTAACTATTGTCGTCCTCAAAAGTATAAAATAACACCATGAATCCAACAGAGCAGAGTCGTAACGTATTTGAAAGTTTCTTCAGTATGAAGGACTAGCAGATGGTTTGGATTTCTTTGGAGGTGGGTTTCCTCCAGAGAGCACCACGTATGAATAGAAACACAACATGGCAGCACTGCAATGAAAAAGACAAACACAAGGTCACATAAACCCACTAAAGATAGATACATCAGACTCCGTTATAGATCACAAAAGGATTTCTCACCTGACGAAAGCAAAAACCCCTGCAGGAAACAGCTTCTTAGTCTGCATAAGTATAACATTAGGCAGTTAAAGTCAAGCAAGCAAACATTTAAAACAACCACCATGATCACAACGATGATGAATAGTTGAATACCATAGAATAAGCTGTGAAGTTCTTCCAGAAGACGACAGCTGAAAGCACTGCATTTTCAGGGTTTCAAAGAAATGAGTAAAGCACAAAAAGCTTTCATAGAGAACATAAACATATAGATAAACATTCATGTGCACTCATATCTCTACTTTTCATGTGTAAGATACCAGAAATTGCGTGAATAAATGAATTAGGAAGTAGTGATTATAAAACACCCTTTCAATGAAGATTACCTGCTTGGCCTAGTATATAAGGGAAACTAGATTTTCCCTGTCGCCAAATCTTTAGGCTCAATGTACTAAGAGCTAGAAGGCCACCACCATAGAGGACACCAGTACTTAAACTTGTAAGATTTCGAGAAAACGCAAATCCAAGAAGCCCTCCACTCATAACGAGACCACCTGAGAAATTGTCATTCATGAAGCCGAATCAACACCCATGCGTAACGAAATGGGGAATGAAGAACTTGAAAAGTTAAACAAAACAAAGCAAAAACACTTTAACAGGCAGCTCAGAATGCTAAGATTTGAGAGTCACAGAGTACCATAAGGAATGCCGAAACAGAAGTCGTGGATCTTTGCTGCTCTTTTTGGCTCTGTGATGATCTCTTTACTGGTAGCAGCTTCATCCACAGTTGAATACGGTCTCGGTGTTTTCTCAACAAAAGGTTTCGAAACCTCAGCTGTATAGCTTAGAGAAGCTGGCGTCTCTGAGGTATTGCCATCAACGCTTCTAACCACAAAAGACTGCACCATTTAAACGCGAATTAGCAACTAGTGACACAGTCAGTCCCAGAAAATCTAGATGAGAGAGCTCAACAAAGGATTCTAACACACAGAACTGGATATGATTGCTTGAAGCTATCAAAATCATACAACGTTCTCTATTATCTAAGCCAGAGAAGAGGGAAGCAATTCAACATTTCGAGTACTACCGAAATCAATCAAGCAGGTAACTTTTCGACAGCAATCGGAGAAGATTAACAAATACAGTGTATTGGGCATCGTCGTAACCAAAACGAGATGTATTTTTCAGGCCATACTCGAAGAGATTACCTCGGGACGAAACCGAAGGCAAGGAAACGATCGGCTCTGGAAGTGAAATTGGCGATTGGTGGAGGAGAAACAAGCAAGCTGAGAGATTTTCGCTGCCATCGTCGAGATCTGAGACTGAAAACCTCGTGTTTAAAAGTCTAAACGGAGAGAAGAGCAGAATCGATTTGGGGGAATGGAGCGTGGTCAGCACAAGAGGAAGTGGTTGATTTTGATTTGGCCGGCGTTGCTGAAAATGGAGACGATGATGATCGGACAATCGTGACCGTCCGTTCGATTTTGACTATTTATCAGTCAAAGAAATTACGCGCATATGATATGACAATAAGACAATTGATTATCGGATTTGTATTTTTTTGGTTTGTTATTTTAGTATCATCAATCAATTTGATACGGTTTTAGTTTGGGTTGGATTTGGTTTATAATAATGTATTGTAAACCAAATTTTGGGTTTTTAACTATTTCACACGCAAATTCAATTTTTGATTGATGAAAAAGTGAATCATTCCACGGTAAACCAAACCACGTCTTGCCGCTAATTCAGAAATCACTTTTTACAGTTTGATATTATAAAATCTTGTGAAAAAAAAATGTAATTAGAGAATTTCGTATCAAAATAGCATATTATTCTAAAAATTAGTATTTTAAATTAAAAAAAGTGTAACTATAATCTCTTACTTAAAAGAACATCTTCCTTGATATTACCTTTGTTCTGTCATTTATGGAAAACCATTTTCTATTATTTAAAATCACATCTTTACATCCACGGATTTTTCCACGTGGACGGACCGATTGGACGAAATAATGTACTTATTTTAAATGAACTATGTGGGATAATAATTACTCATTCTGATTTGTTTAGACTTCCAAGAGCAAATATTGTGCACTGGCTTTGATGGTAGAGAACTTGTCATTTCAAATAAGTTTTCAGTTATTATTTCTATAAATTTAATCTTTTATGTCTTTTTACGATGCTTCATATTTGTTTTTACGCATTTAGTTTGGACTCCTTATTATCGAGTATCCAATTTTGGTATATATATATATTTTTCTAAGTTTAATATAATATTAGTGGTTCAAACAAAAAATTTGGTTTAAGCATCTATCTCAAGTTTCTTTTTCAGAATAGGCTCATATTTATTGGGCTTATTTTGTTTAAAAAATATTGGCATTAGTCAGATTTATTAGGCTTATTTCGTTCAAAGCATATTTGGCATTATTAGTTGATATTTGATAATGTTGTTGTTTTACTTTGTTACATTTGTAATTGGAGTTGGAGGTATATGTGCGGAAATTCAAACAGTTTACCAACGAGGAGAAATATGTTACAATTGTGTTGATTCTATCCAAGTTTTCTCATCTACTTTGTTGATTCCATGAATCCAAATTTTGCTTAAGACAACAAAAATAATGTATCAAACTGAACACTACCGGTTACCTGTTAATCTTGTCCCTTTAATAAAAAAAAGGGGTTTCCACGATTCAACAATGTGAATTTAAAGAGATTTTAATAGATTAATAGGCAAAAAAAGAAAAAAAAAAACAACCAAACTTTTTAATGCCGTCATAAGTCCTTTTTGGTTTTCCTCAAACACACTTCATTCATTACAAGGATACTAAGAACTGACACAGTTTCTCCCTTTCCGCAATTAAAATCAACCAAGAAGAGGTACTATATGCAAGCAAAGCATAGTAAGAAAACAAGGAAGAAGCCGTTTTCGCTATTGTGTCATTCAAATGACTACCTTGGAATTTGAAAGATAGTTTCAACAACTTTCTTATTCCTTCCTTGATCTCAGTAGTAAAGCTCTTAAGTCTTGGTCATAGATGACGATCCTTCAAAAATTGGATTAAAATCCAATAAGCACTCTAAAAAAGTGAAAGACTTTTCCTCATGTTTTAATGTTACAACAAACAAACAGTACTGTACGCCTCAAGACTCACGACAGCAGAAATCTTTTCTTTCTGCGTCTCCGGAGTAGCATCATCATTAAGCGCCGAGTTGCCGTAACGACCACGAAACACTAACCACAACGACCAACCAGATTTAAAGAACCCACTCGTAATTAATATGATTGAAAATGCTTATACCCTAGTGGTTGAATTATAAAATTTAATTTGACATTTTTTTAAGACTCTTCCATCACAAACTCTCAGTTCAGTTTTTTTTCTTAATTAGAGGTCCCTAGCTTGATTTCAATCCCTCTAAGCCCTAATAAATTCCACTTCTTGCTTGACTTGCCAGTTACACCAAGTTGACTTATGAGGAGTCATGTGTTAGATTCAATTATACTGTATAGATTCAATTATACTGTATCTGATACCATTGTAAATTAACTATTACTACGAGATACGGATACCAACATGTACATTTCTTATTATATGCTTATTCAGTATATCTCCATATTGCTGCCATTTGGGTGCATTTCGATATTTATTCCCAAGAGTTTACTATATATACGTGTGTGTATGTATGTGTGTATAATGTATGTTAAAAATCAACTTAAATATAAATAAACGATTCTCGACTTCTCGTAATTATTAGGTCAGAACTCTTCCTAGTTACCAAGCCATGGATCTATGTAACTTGGCGTCGTTAACCGTTCTTCTCGGTCTATTCTTCGTCAATACAAATACTGCAGGTCACCAATCTCTCCTGATTCATTTTGTACGGAGAAAATTAATTACAATATCACACGTGCATAAGAATATTCATTAAGACGACGAAGTAATTTTTTTTTTTTTTTGGTAAGTTGTGTGGGAGATGAAATTCTCCCACCTTTATTGAGAAAACCAAACACATTTAAGTGATACAAATGCTACGAGGACACTTAAACTCTAGGAATTAATTAAGACGACGTAGTAATTATGTATAGGAATTTCCGCTTAAACTCTAGCGTATCCACCACTTTCTTTTCTGGCCCACTCGATTATATCTTTTTTTAACAATGCTATATTTTTAATTGGTTATTGAGAATGGTTCGCAGATAAAAGAAAAAAACTTTGAATTTTAAAAGTTGGCGTCAAAACAAACGTGATTTAAGGTGCAAGAGATGATTTCAAGAACTGTACGTAACGAAAAGTCATCTAAGTCTTACCACATTGATGATGGCTAGTTAGTCTAATGACGTAAGGGGATACACTTCTATGGTCCACAATCGACGTTTGTTTAACGGCTTATACCATGATTCCAAAATGCTAAGTCTTCATCGACGTTTGTTTAACGGCTTATACCATGATTCCAAAATGTTAGTCTTCATCGCATTTAATCTTAAGTGGGGGTGTGTAGGTCTGAATTTTCTCTTTTGTATTGGTAATTAATTTTTAATTAATGAAACCCCTTTAACAAAAACAAAAACAGTAGGCCTCAATTTTTTGGATTTGTTTTTTACATATTCGATGTGTAAACTATTTCTCCATGGTTAACATAATTCTGGAACAGATAGTTTGATTCCGGCTTATTTTTAGAAAAGAAAATATAATATTCATTGATTTTTTAGAATTTGGGATTTGAGTATTTGATTTTGGGGGCGATGGATGGAGGATTCGTCCCATTTAGCAATGAGATATTAGTGTCTAGCTAGTTAGGCCAAAGTGAAATGAAAGCTACTTGCATGTGTCCAAAACTCTCACTCTTAGACTTTTCAAAACATAGATTTAGCGAATATTCATGAACGGTGATGTATAATGTATAACATTCCAAAACTAGTGATGACGTATGTCGCGATGACTTTGTTTAAGTTCATTGACTTAAACCACCGATTCACCCTATAAATTTCGAACATCGAAGCATAAAAATAAACAGCATCCAAACATCATACATCTTTAGTTACTATTCCATGAAGATGTCTAACGAGTCGAGTTACTTAGCCTTACTTCTTCTTCTCAGCTTCCTAATGGCTTCCTTCTTCGACACGGCAGGTTCAAACATCTTTTAATTACTTTGATTGTTTTCAGAATTATGTTTCTGTTTTCTTCTTATTACTGATGATTCTTAGTTGGTAATTAAATGAAGCTGGACAAATCGGAGTGTGCTACGGGAGAGTTGGAAACAACCTACCACGTCCGTCAGACGTGATAGCGCTTTACCGGCAGCAGAACATCCGCAGGATGCGAATTTACGACCCCAACCAAGAGGTTCTGACCGCTCTCCGAGGCTCCAACATCGAGCTTTTGCTCGATCTTCCCAATGTGGATCTCGAGCGTGTCGCCTCCAGCCAAGCAGCAGCCGACGCGTGGGCCCAAAACAACGTCCGAAACTACGCAAACAATGTCAGATTCCGCTACATATCGGTCGGGAACGAGGTGCAACCCTCAGATCCACAAGCTAGGTTTGTCCTCCCTGCCATGCAGAACATCGAGAGAGCGGTTTCGAGCCTAGGGATCAAGGTCTCCACAGCTATAGACACCAGAGGCATCAGTGGGTTTCCTCCCTCGAGCGGGAGGTTCACACCGGAGTTCAGGAACTTTATCGCGCCGGTGATAACTTTCTTGGCAAGCAAGCAATCTCCCCTGCTCGTGAATATCTACCCTTACTTCGCCCATATTAACAACATGAAAGAAATCCCTTTAGCGTACGCTCTGTTCACTGCACCGCCTACTGAAGTCGTTGATGGGCGAAACGCGTACCAAAACCTCTTCCACGCACAACTAGACACTGCTTACGCGGCATTGGAGAAAACGGAAGGCGGATCTGTGGAGATCGTGGTGTCGGAGACTGGTTGGCCGTCGGCGGGAGGAGTCGCGGCGACTACGGATAATGCGAGGACTTATGTGAGCAATTTGATAAAAACTGTGAATAGGGGGGGATCTCCGAGGAAGCCAGAGAGACCTATAGAGACTTACATATTCGCTATGTTCGATGAGAATGAGAAGCCTAATGCTGAGACTGAGAAGTTCTTTGGGCTGTTTCGTCCGAATCGGGAGTCTAAGTACGGCATCAATTTCAACTAAAGATGATCTTTGAAGACACTTCAAGACAGTTATAATGAGATAAATGGAATTTGAAGGGCTTTCGCATTGTAAGGGTTTCCAAAGAATTGTACCTTGTTGTATAATGATATAAGAAATAATGAATCACAATAAAATAATAAAAAGAATTGTTGTAATACATACAAGTATATAATTACGCCGTTTTTGTTTGTAAAAAGAAAAATCACCTGAGGGATCAGATAGCTAAACCGTATAACTAAACGTATATAACAAACATTTATAAAGAGGAAGAAAAAAAAAACAAGGCAACAAACAAACTACTAACCTAGTTTGACAAACTACCATCATAAAACTTTTTATCTTATCGTCTGATAAACATGACGTGACACAAGAAGATGACTTTTTATTTAATGTTTATCTAGAATGACCTAGGGATAGGGATAGACCCCAAAACTTATATAATTAGTTTACCACATAGAGTCCATAAGGCATATAGTTACTCAAAGGAAGGCGGTAAAAGTAGAAGCTAGGGACGGCCTCCTCCTCCTCCTCCTCCCCCCTTCGCCGGAACTACACAATCCAGTTACCGAATACAATGGTTCGATCAATTCCCATAGCGCTCTCACATGACTCTTTTGATACGGAATCGGCCTTTAATATTTAATTAGGGTTTCTGTGCTTTTTTAGAAAGCAATCACTGACTAATTTGACCTAAGTCTTTAGTTTAAAGGATCTCCTGTTCAAGCCTAAACAAAAGACAAATGATTGAATCCTGAACAAATTAGCTATACTTGAATTGTGCTTAGCCACCAAAGTCGTTGCTCTGTAATTTGAAGTGCTTTGTTTTTTGGTTTACTTGTTCTCCAGGTTATTGAGAAAAAGAGTGCAAATGTTGCTGAGAAATCCGAAACTGAATTAGAAGATACGGTCAGAAGAATCGTGAGCTGGCTCGTCCTAAGTGCCTTCAACATTCTGGCTTACGTCTCCTCACGAGACGGCTTCATGGAAACTCCCTCAGTATGCAAGAATTTCGATGAAGAAAGTTGGTCTTGGTGGCTTCCACAACAAGACTCACTGACTTACTACGATAAGTTGATCAGCATCTTGATTTGCCGGCATCTATTTTGGGTGCAGTTCTGTTTCGCTGCCTTCATGATTATCGTCGTCAAGTACTTGATAGTCTCTGCTTTACCAGATACAAAGCAGACAAAGCGAGTGACTTTTAATGTTCTCGTCCTCGGTACTGTTTGCGGTTTCCACGGTAAGCTTTGGGTGGAGATATTGGGTGGAAACGGCAGACTCTGGCTCTTCGTTTGGGCAACGTTTTGTGTTTTTCAATTCGTTCCATTGGCTTTTCGTGGTCTAACTATAGATGTTACTCGAGCGACCAAATGAAGTGCACGGAGTAGTTGGTTTTTCCTTTTTTCGTTTAATGTTTTTTTTTTCTTTTCTTTTTTTCCGTGTGGGAGTTGTCGAAACTCAAACACTCTTAAATCTCTGTTAAACTCAAACACTCTTAAACTCAAACACTCTTAAATTAAGTTACAAATTAAACACTCTTTGCTTTACTTTATCGGTAACAAGTTTTTGAAAATATTAGCCCCCCTCGCTCTATTGAAAATTTATTATGCTCCCTCTCGCTCTATTGAAAATTTCTTATCGAAAAGGTGATATTTCTTTTAAAATTTCATCCTAAATGCTATTAGTATTATACATAACTATCGAAACATAGCAGTAGCACAAGAAAGTATGTGATGGCTACTCGGTACGTAAAACAAATTCAAAATGGAATTAAACAAACAGTGTAAGACAGAAAATTATATGTGATCCATATTCACTTGTCAGAAAAATAATGGGGAAATTTCTCAATAATTAATTAATGAAAGACTTTGTTTCGATAGTTATATAATGACCTCAAAAAAAAATTGGGCGTTATTTCAAATGAATTACAAAAAATTAAAATCTAAATGCGCCGTCTTTGTAAAAAGAAAGTCACCTGAGAACTAAACGTATTAAATCATACAGTATATAACAAACATTTATAAATGAGGGTGAAAAAAAACAAACAAACAAACTACTAACCTAGTTTGACAAACTACCAGCATAAAACTTTTTATCTTATCGTCTGATAAACATGACGTGAGACAAGATTAAGATGACTTTTTATTTAATGCTTATCTAGAATTAGGGATAATAGACCCTAAAACTTATATAATTAGTTACCACATAGAGTCCATAAGGCATATAGTTACTCAAAGGAAGGCGGTAAAAGTAGAAGCTAGGGACGGCCTCCTCCTCTCCCCTTCGCCGGAACTACACAATCCAGTTACCGAATACAATGGTTCGATCAATTCCCATAGCGTTCTCACATGACTCTTTTGATACGGAAATCGGCCTTTGATTTATCGTTTTCTGTTACATGGCTGTTTCACTTTCGTTATATTGTAGTTGCCCGCGCGCGCTTGATATTTAGGGTTTCTGTGCTAAACTTTTTTAGAAAGCAATCACTGACTAATTTGACCTAAGTCTTTAGTTTAGAGGATCTCCTGTTCAAGCCTAAACAAAAGACAAAGGATTGAATCCTGAACAAATTAGCTATACTTGAATCGTGCTTAGCCACCAAAGTCATTGCTCTGTAATTTGAAGTGCTTTTGTTTTTTGGTTTACTTGTTCTTCAGGTTATTGAGAAAAAGAGTGCAAATGTTGCTGAGAAATCCGAAGCCGAATTAGAAGATACGGTCACAAGAATCGTGACCTGGCTCGTCCTAAGTGCCTTCCACATTCTGGCTTACGTCTTCTCACGAAACGGCTTCATGGAAGCTCCCTCAATGTGCAAGAATTTCTATGAAGCAAGTTGGTCTTGGTGGCTTCCAAGACAAGATTCACTGGCATACTACGATAAGTTGATCACCATCTTCATGTGCCGGCATCTATTTTGGGTGCAGTTTTGTTTCGCTGTCTTCATGATTTTCGCCGTCAAGTACTTGATAGTCTCCTGCTTTACCAGATACAAAGCAGACAGAGCGAGTGACTTGTAATGTTTTCGTCCTCGGTGCTGCTTGCGGTTTACCCGGTAAGATGTGGGTTGAAACATTGGGCGGAAACGGCAGACTCTGGCTCTTCGTTTGGGCAACGTTTTGTGTTTTTCAATTCGTTCCATTAGCTTTTTCTGGTCTAACTATAGATGTGACTCGAGCGACCAAGCGCACGAAGTAGTAGTTGGTTTTTCCTTTTTTCGTTTAGTGTTTTTTTTTTTTTTCCTTTCCTTTTTTCTGTGTGGGAGTTGTCGAAACTCAAACACTCTTAAATCTCTGTTACAAATTAAGTTATCATTTTTTTTGTTACAAATTCGAACATTCTCGATATTTTGTCATCTGTATTTCTTTACTTGTTTTGCTGCTCGGTTATGTGCGATCTAATCCTAGCTCTCTCGAGAACAACTCTCGTTTAAGGCCAGCTAAACTTGTACATATCTAATGAAGCTTCTTATACTTAACACTCAATGCGAGTCTAAGTATACTTGAGCTATATCTTCATGAAATCTTAATTATTTTCAGTTAATTGTATTTATGCAATTTTTAAATTAATTGGAGATTAGGTTCATTAGAATTTTACAGATTTTGGTATAAAAGTAAAATTTTCAGAGTTGAATGTTTCATATTTTGAATGTAAAGCTTCCAAAAGAAGAAGCAAAAACTAGTTGAAATTTATCAAAAAAAATCTTATCCAAATTAAGATTTTCCTCGAAAGAACACAAAGAATTTAGGCAAAATCCCATTAACACATATGCTATCAAAAATTTGAACTGTTAATTGTTTCGGATCTCAAAAACATGTATTTGCCAAAATCATAGGATGGTTAACTTTTGTTTTTGTTTTTTAAATATATCATATTAGAAATGGCCACACGTATTTCATGTTATCGGACCGAATGAGATAAACGTTTAAAGATTCTTCATTTGTACCAACCAGCAAGAAAATGCCTAAGCAGGAAACACAAGGCGCAAGCTAGTGCCTGCAAAGAAAACCAAATTTGTTAACATCTCTCTTACAAGTCACAACAAGCAAACTTGTGACTAAGAGATAATTGGGCAGTAATACTCTTTTTACCTGGAAAACAAGAAGATGAATACAAAGAGACTTCTCTGATTTGCTACCAAAAATCCTCAAGTAGACGTTCACGAGCGTCCCATCTTTTGTTCCCGTTAATAATCCCGTGGCAGGATCAAACCTGGTTCAAAAGTGGGAGGAAGAGTCAAGTGTCGTTGGCTTTAGCGTTTTATGTAACAAAACAAAAAAGATTTAGCTTACTTTGGGAGGCGATGCCTTGGACATTTCACAATCCCAGCAAGCTGAAGAGTTACACAATAGCAAGTTTAGATGCTTAATAAGTGACTCAAAAGTAAAAGAAAGTGTGAGAGAGGATCAAACCTGCGGAAGCGACAATAGAAAGTTCAACACTTGAGGAAGAAAAAATATCAGGAGGGTCTCACTGCAAAAAGTGGATTTTTCGAAGATGGAGTTAGTCAAAACGAAAATGATGAAACTGAGCACAGGGAAACAAGGAAGCTATTGGTACCTGAAGTGGCCCAGAATGCCAGCTACTGCCATAGTCATTCCTGCAAAGACTGTGTAAGTGTCTCCAACAAAAACTGCAGATGGGTACCTTACAACAACACCAAAGAGAGGACATAGAGAAAGCATTAGCTTTAGCTAAAGTAAAGTCAAAGTATTCAAGAGAAAAGACTTGAGAAGCATTTACCAATTGTAAGCAAGCATTGCCAAGGATGTTGCCATCAATGGCTGAGTAAGATAAATAGAGAAGGCATGAGCTTGACGAAACTCGATGTCAACAGATGCTCCGATTTGCATAACGTTGTGTATCAGGATCTACAAGTTACTGAGATGCATCATATCTTTACTTAAGAGAAACCAACGGAATGAAAAGAAGGGACAAAAGAATGAAGAGTTCCAACACTTACAGCAGCTGCAATAACAACTGTTTGACCGATTTCAAGGCCATTTAGACCAGCGTGAATGTTTATAGAGTTTGTGCAGAAGACAGCCAGTAGCGCCATATATAACTTATATATCCGTCCTGCCACCATAACAATACAATTAAGGAAATCAATTTGAAAACAGTTGCTGCACTATGTAGCATTACGTAGAAGAAGAATTGTACCTAGATCAAGAATTTCCAAGCCAACATACGAAACTAGAGGTTTTGGTATAACGATAGTTGTATGTCCGGCATAAGCCATCAGCAGTGGAAGGGTTGCAAAAGATGGCAGGAGAAGTTTCCTACACATTTGACAAGAATTCATATGTGAGCAAAAGTTCACACGCATGAACTTAAATCATAACAATATAAGAACACTGCACCTACACTCTCCAGGGCACATCAAGGACGTCATCTACAAATCCAAGCAAAATCATGAAGCAAATAGATGCCAATGCTGCATTGTACTCCACAAGCCACTGCGCGGAGTCATTCAGAGCTATCAAATTCATAGTTCACAGCTCAGTTTAACAGCTATCACATGAGCTTTGCTTAAGCAAGTTTTGAGATGAGCAAACTTACCAATGAATCTTCCGTGAAATTGAAAAACTGAAATAGTATAGCAACAATCAAGAAGACTATACCAACAGCAATTCCCAATGACTCGGGCCTACAAAGAAATCAGCACACCAAAAGCAATTTAAGCCAAATTCCCAGTAGATCAAATAAAGCCAAAACTTGGATACAATACCAATCAGAAAATCAAATCTAAGAAACATCCATTTGAGCACTAATCCTAAATTGGAACCTAAACAGCTTAATAAGACAAATCGAAAATGGAAAAAACTTACACTTTAACATCTCCTTGAGGAGTGCCTCTTTTGTTGATATCGAATCCAAACATGTTACGCCTCAGAACATATCTAGCAGCCACAGGAATCAATTTGAGCGTAACGAAGAACCCAACCAAGCTAAGCCCAGCGTTAATGAGGATCGGACGCTTGAACTCATCATCAACATTGTAATGGAAACAGAGAAGGTAGAGGTAGAGCGAACACAGGAGCGAAGAGATCACGAGAATCACGCCCAATTTCGGCGGTGCGAGACGGAAATCTTCTCCGGGAACAGCGGTTTTCCTATGCTCCGTCCGCGCCGATGCCGGTGGTTTTTCCGGATTAGTCACTGAAGAAGTTCTCTTACGAGCAGTCATGGCGGATCCGTTGGCTCCTCCGATTCCCCGCCTCTGGATTTTGTTTTCTCCCACTTTTCACTAAAAGCTCAAGTCTGTAGCATCATTCAAAGCACCGCACGCGTCACAAGCAAACACTGCCAATGCGACACCGTATTTCAGAGTATACGAAAATTCACAATTTCACTCCAAAAGAAACTAGAAATGTCAACAAAGGCCCGAAATTTTAATTTATTGAACTTTTACCTTTTTTGGGATTACTCGTAATCAAAGTGTTAAAGAGAAAGTTAGGATAAGGTAAAGAATGATATTGTAGCACCAACAGTAATTAATCAAATCATGATCAGATTGTATTTGAAGAATAAAACCAACAATTTCAAGTATTCTGCATATTACATAGAATCGTGGCCTGCTGATAAACCAATTCCTATTTCCCATCTGTGTGACTGTGTGTATAACCTAAACGAAGAACTTTCCGAAATGTACACCAGAGCTCATGTCCTAAAAAGTCCCACTCTTTGTTAAAAACCACTATGGTTCCAAGCCTGGAGGAGACTGCGGTGGTATTGCTGACGCTTGAGATTCACTGTCAAGATCAAGATGAGATTCCAAAACCCTCCTCCTACCAGTTGCCTGAGATGATCCTCGTGTAATGCTTAATGTAGTTGAAGAGTTGCTCCCATGTTTTGAGAGAGACATGTGAGCTGAGGTTACCACGGAGCTGAAAACACCTGCCTCTCTTAACTCTTGGATTATAACCTGTAAAAGAATGATATATCTTGTGGAAAAACCAAGCATTTGATCTGTTCATGTCAAATTTAAAGAACAGGGTTTTGGTTCATGGTAACTAACCATTGGGGCATAAATCCGGGTCAGAATCCCCTTCCTAAGGAGTTTCAGCTTCAATTTTTCATCCGTCCACACTACTTTTTCTCTGTACCTGTATTGCTTGAGATTTTTAGAAAAATGGGATGAAGACTAGTGATGATGATTCTATTTGAGTCGACATTGATACCATTGAAGCATTTCCTCTGAACTCGCTGTTGAAGCAATGATAAATGCCTGAACAAAAGATAATGATGGTCAAGAGCTGTGATGACTTGTATACTTCAGAATAGTAGTAAGCAGGAAACATATAAAGGGAAAAAATAAAGATCAATTTCCCACTCACAGCTCTGTCAAACTCCAACATGAAACATCTCTTTACATCAACCTTAGTGGGCTTGCAACCACAACGATCACGTCTTGAAGTAAGATCTGAAAACTTGGGATAAGTATAATGCAGCACGGCAGCTTCGTCCAGTTTGACCTCACTGTCAAAAACATGCCATTGTATCAACCAAACAATTGACTAAGACAGGCTCAAGCAAATGGACGTGAAGACAAATACGAAGCATTACTTGACACTCTTCTTGTAGTTGTGCCATCGATGAGCACCATTGGGTCGGAGATGGTCTTGAACACGTGCAGCAGCTTTCCCATTCCCATAGGTTAGGAAATAGTTTGGATTTCCACGAGTGGCCTCTTTATAGCTTCCAAAGTAAACCTCTCTGGGAAGATGGTCAAAATTCTTCTTGAACATTGATACCTACAATCAAATGAAAGTACAACACCAACATTTACTTTAAGATCTATGTAAATATTAAGCATGATACTGTAGTTTCAGGTGATTGCTAAGAAGGCAAGGAGACGCAGAAGATGATCATCTATGTACCTCACTGAAAGGTTCCTTGATATCATCTCGCTCAACACTGCTCTCCTGAAACAAGTACAAGGACAATGGTGATGAGTCAAAAGAAGCTACTTTCTTTCAGTATACAATCCTTTAATCTCCTATAATAAGACTCACATAATTTGGGAAGACAACTGCATCCACGTCTGAGGATATATTTCCTAGCAACTTCCGTAGAGAATATTCATGGGTTCCAGCAGGATGTATAAGCTCATCGGTGTCAAGATGAATTATCCACTCCATACCATCGTTCTTATAACAGAAACATGTGGCGGTGAGAGGCAGTTGTGACTTTTACTTTTATCTACTGACTATTACCACATTGCCGTATTCAACTATGGGAAAATGTAACAGATACCTGTGCCATGGTAATTGCCATTTCCATGTTCAAGGACTGTTTCACGAATAGTTCGTAGTTACACGGTTTGTAGAAGAAGCTCGACAACCATGTCTCGTTCCATATCCGGCTATCAACCAAAAGGAAATGTCATTTGGTGTCATTCCAAGAAAACTAGACTTCTAGACCGCTCTAACTCATAAGATCACAACTTCTCTACACTCAGATTCAGTTTCTGCAAATAAAAAGTAGTTTTCCAACCATTTCATCAAACAAAACAAGCCAAAAAGATGCACCTTTTAGCCTGCTTTTCTTCTAATTCCTTTGTCCTGTGTATAACTTTTACACCCTGCAAAAGAAATCGCATTGGCCATAACAAGAGACGAAAAGAAAACTATGACTTACTAGAAAAACAAATCAACGGATCAGGAAAATGTTTCAGAGCTTACAGGGATGGTTTCCAAAACTCGAGACACGTTTGGAGATGCAGCCTTCCCTTCAACAAATAGATAAAACGTCGAAACGCCGATAACTTTGTGAAAGAAAATCCATGGCAGAGTCTGCTCTAACCCAGCGGAAGTGCTTGTTTGAATGCATATCTACCATGGAAAGAATCGCAAAAGTCAGAAATTTGCAACCATTTCATAAACTCGGATTAAAATTCGCAACTTTCTACACAAATCAAATCTCACGCCAGAGAGATTTACTTCACTCTAGCTGGAAGATTCACAACTCTCAGCCATTATGATTCAAATTCTACATCGAAGCTCTGTTATCGTAAATCCATCACAATGAAACCCAGCACAATAGCGCAATCAAAGATATGAACAATAACAAGCCTACATCAAATCGAATGTTACCAAAAATCAACATTCAATCCAGGGAAACCCAAAAAGGGATCACGATGGGTCACTCACTCACCCTAGGTTTCAGATCCGACTGGTAATCGAATTTCCAGTCACGGAAATAAGGAAACGAAGGGGCACGGCTCTGGCCTATAAGATCAACGCAACCCGAATCCGAACCCGAACGGCGCGATGACCGTTTCTCCTGGACGGAGGACATTCCGGGGAACTCGTGACGATCCGTAGACCAATGCGTAACCGGGTCGTGGAATCCGCCACGCCATTGAAGAACGAAGGCGAAACAGGCGAGGGAGAGAGGAAGAATGGTTACGAGCAACAAGAGACGCGAGTGAGATGGTGACGATGTTGAAGAGGGAGAAGACACAGTGGGTTTTGAGGAGGAGTTCAAGAGACCCGCCATTGGAGAATGCAGCAGGAAAGCGAGAGAGGCATAAAAAGAAGAGAATCAACTAGGAATCCATGTGAGGGTTTGTGTGTGTGTGTGAGAGTGTATATAGAGATGGAGGGAGGGAGACGAAGTTGAAACTAAAAGCGTTTGAATGGTTAATGGAAGACGGAGCCGTTTGTCAGTTGGCCTTTTCTTCTTATTTTCTTCCTATTAGAACATTTAGATATTTTGACTCAAAATATAACATTCACATAAATTTTTCTTTGTTTTTACATGGAAAAAAATACATATTATTTACACCAAAAATTGAATTCACATAATATTCTTGTAGCCTATATATTGTTCCTATAAAAATATATGAATAACTGGATTATCCTACCAAATCCATACTAACATCTACTTCAATTTGTATATCTTTGGCTAAAATGTCTATAAATGACCAAACGGAGCAGTGAAATAATGTAAGATTTTTTACCATTGAAGACGAAATCCACGAGCTTTTACTCTATAGCTGAAAGAATGGTGAGAAAATGTATTAATTTTTAGTGCAAACAAACGTAATCGGTCATCGGTAACGTGAAGTAATTAAAGTTACTAATCTAGAACTAGGAGAATTGCTAAGTAAAGTTTCTGCCAAACTCTACTACATTCTACAAATATACAGTATAAATTTTTCTGCCAACCCCTAATTATTTGCTACGATGGGCTAATCAATAACTTCAAATTTAACCAACGTGGTCCCGACAGTATTGCATCAGCTATGTCTTTATATTACGAGTTCGAATCTGCCACAACAAAAAGTATTCAAAATAAGAGTGGCAAAAGGAATAAAGCACATAAATCCAGAGTTTTGTGGTTCTGGGTTACTTCACAAAATGGGTTCGATATCATATCGTACAGAGACCAATTCTCACTTTAAAATTTAAATGTTAGATACAAAAAAAAAAAACAAAAAAAACAAAAAGTACCAGTTGATTCAGAGACTAAACCGGATCGATTGATCTTCTCATGCCAATATGAGCTCCAAGAAATGGTCCAATGTTCCCATCCAAGACCGATTTCAGGTCAAGAATCTCTAAACCGGTTTTCGTATCAACCACCATCTTCTGACCCTTAGAGACATATCTCCTAGTTTCTTCTACTTGCCTGTTGATTTTTTTTACGTCCTCATACTTTTGCTCTTTTGCTATCACAAGCAGAGTCGCCTTTAACCGGTTTAGAGCTTTGATCCTGTTTGCAAACCGGTTTCTTTCTCCTGCATCAACACAACCTCACATTACAAATCTTGCATAAAATGGAGTAAACCAAAATGTAATACACTCGATAATACATACCTGAAGATTTTACTGTGATTCCACTCGGAATATGTTGAATGCACACCATATGATTCTCATTTCCAGGATACGTTACAATCAAATCCTCTTCCTTTACTTCAAAATCAGGAGATGCTCTCAAGAACAGCGGTATGATATCAACACTCGCTGAACATACCTGACGCCAAAGAAAACATCTTTTAAACTCTTTACCTAGTGAAGAAAATGGACAAGAAAGTGACTTCTAATGAGGAAGAAGAGTTTATATACCCCATCAGAAGAAGAACCTGTAATGAGGCGGTGCACGCCTCGCTCACCTAAGAGATAACCGTAAGCAAACTCGAACTCAAACTCTATTGTCGCCGAAACTACGCCGTTTTTACTGCTACATTTCTCAGCCACTCTTGCATTTTGGCCTAGCTTCTCTGCCCATTTGACGTACATGCTTACAACTTGTTCTGTCCATATCTGCAAATTCCTCAAACTATAAGAACACAGAGAAAGTAAAAGTTGGAAACGTTTTGAGAATTGGTGAAAAATTGACCTGAGATTTTGTGTCTTGAGATGCAGATTTGATAACCATACAAGCTCCTTCAGCGTCATATTGATCAGTAAGAAGCTTAGACATTTCATAGTGATGCAAAGATCTGTTTACATCGAGAGATGAATCGTAAGCTTGCTCGAAGAGACTGTAATCTACAGCATCCATCTCACCCAATTGCATGATCAGCTTAGCTTCTTCGGCCTAATTATAACAAAACACATTTTAAAAAGCTTGCAAATAAGAAACAAGAAGATTTGTTTCGAGTAAAACTAAAAAGAAACCTTGTATTTGAGGTCTTTGAGGGAATCAACTGCTTTGGCACAATCAGCTAATTTGAGAAGAATCTCGTCGGATTTGGTTAGATCATCCCATAAGTCATAGTAACGCATTGTCTCTTCTTGCTTTATCCATTCCTCTTCTTCGATTTCAAGAGCATCCGGTGCTAACATCTCAGCCTTAAGAACAACATCTTTGATCTTCTTCTTTAGTGAGAACAATCCTGAAGGGAAATTTCAAAGAAAGATTTTACAGAAATGCCACCAAACCAAAGAAAAAACACACATTTTTAAAAATCTGAAAGCTCCCAACTTTATCTGAAGAAAGAACAAAATCAGAGCAGAGTCTTTAAACTGTCTTTAAAGCTTCACTAAACCAAGTTCCAATTTTTTACTCATTGTCTTAATCTCAAAAATCTCATTAGCTTCTGTAGATGAATACGAGAGAGAAAGAGAGATACCCAATTGCTTGTAGACGGTGTCCATGTCATCCGTGGAATGAGCGGATCGAACAGAGAAGAGCAGAAATCGAGGTGGTGTTCTCTTCCAGTTAAAGCGCCGCCATAAACAGCCTCCGACGGTAATCTTTGCCGCCATTTCTATTCGCTTGAGCTCCGACTAAAATCTCAAGTGGGGTTTAAGCTCACTTCTTGTCCGCGTGATTGGGTCTCCAGAACCTTATCCTCTGTTTTCAAATTTGAGTCTTTTATGTCTTCCACGTATATAAGCTAACGCCAAATTCGATACACAACATTTATACGAGTCAATTAGATCATTAATGTTAGCATATGGTATTTTGAAGGTGATTTACGTAATTATCTGTAGGGTTTAGCGTGAAGATCCAATACGCTGCGTTTTTGTGTAAAATCTTCTTTGGTTCGAGCCAATACGCTGCGTTTTTTTGCTCACTGACTCTGTGACTATCACTATCCTATCGAACGGAGTTGCTTATCCCCGGCAAATTCTCGGCGCGATTTCATCCCAAACCCGTAGTGACACGCTCAAACGAAATGGTGGTTTTGATTTCAAGCACAGTGACGATTTGCAGAGTAAAACCGAAGCTTGAAGACGGAAGCTTTCGCGTCAGCTGGTTGATACCCAGACCCGAGGTTCCATTTTTCTCAGGTAATTTTCGCTCTTTTTGTTGAAATTCGGATTGAATTTTCTCCTTTTTTCTGATGGGAATCTGAGGAAGAATTCATTCAAACTTTTCATTAGGGTTGAGTGAGAAGAATTGTAGAAAGAAATGTGCAGTTTCGGTTAAGTGTTTAGCTGTGAAGAAAGAACAAGTTGTTGAGAGCGTGGAGAGAGTTAAAGGGACGATTTTTCCGAAGAGAGCGAAAAAACTTATCATGAGCGATGGTAGAGATGAAGATGAAGCGTATGGGAAGCTTATTTGTCCAGGTTGTGGGATTTTTATGCAGGACGATGATCCAGATGTACCAGGATATTATCAAAAGAGAAAGGTCACTGCAAAGACCTTGGAAGAGGAGGAAGATGAGACTGAAGATGAGCTTGATGGGTTTGAAATGGTTGATGATGATGACGATGAGGAGGAGGAGGAGGAAGATGATGAAATGGATGATGAGATCAGTAATGCAATTGATGGTAGCGACTCTGAAAGTGAGAAAGAGTTTGACTGGGAATCAGATGAATGGGAAGAGAAGGAGGAAGAAAATGAAGTCGAACTGGATGGTTTTGCTCCGGCTGGTGTTGGATATGGTAATGTCACAGAGGAGACAGAGAAGAAGAAGAAACGTGTTTCGAAATCAGAGAGGAAGAAGTTAGCTAGAGAGGAGGCAAAGAAAGACAAGGAAGACGATGATGATGTGACGGTGTGTGCTCGTTGCCATTCTCTTAGAAACTATGGCCAAGTGAAGAATCAAGCCGCTGAGAACCTCTTGCCTGATTTCGACTTCGACAGGATGATCTCAACGAGACTGATCAAACCGATGAGTGGTAAATCCAGCACCACGGTTGTAGTCATGGTTGTGGATTGTGTCGACTTTGATGGTTCGTTTCCCAAACGAGCAGCCAAGTCTCTGTTCCAAGCGCTTCAGAGAGCTGAAAACGATCCTAAGGTTGGCAAGAACCTCCCGAAACTCGTGCTCGTTGCAACGAAAGTAGACTTGCTTCCAACACAGATTTCACCAGCTCGGTTAGACCGATGGGTGCGACACCGTGCCAAGGCTGGAGCAGCGCCTAAGCTGAGTGGTGTGTATATGGTTAGTGCTAGGAAAGATCTTGGTATCAAGAATCTGTTAGCTTACGTTAAAGAACTGGCTGGTCCACGTGGAAACGTGTGGGTGATTGGAGCCCAAAACGCTGGGAAGTCTACTCTGATCAATGCCTTCTCCAAGAAAGACGGTGGAAAGGTGACGAGGCTCACGGAAGCTCCGGTTCCTGGAACAACTCTTGGGATATTGAGAATCGGTGGAGTGTTGTCTGCAAAGGCCAAGATGTATGACACTCCTGGCCTTTTGCATCCGTACATTATGTCCCTGAGGTTGAATTCAGAGGAGAGGAAGATGGTGGAGATAAGGAAAGAGCTTCAACCTCGGTCTTACAGAGTCAAGGCAAAGCCCTTTCTCTTTACTCATATCTAAACAGCTTCAAGTAGAATATTCTTGTTTGCTGATTGTTTTGGAGTCTTGGTTTTGCAGGCAGGACAGTCTGTTCACATTGGTGGCTTGGTGAGACTAGACCTTGTTCGTGCAACTGTTGAAACGATATACATTACAGTATGGGCATCAAATAGTGTTTCGTTGCATCTTGGGAAAACAGAGAACGCCGAAGAAATACTCAAGGGACATTCCGGCTTACGCCTGCAGGTAAGTTTAAAGCTTGTTTTCTTGCAAATCTCCTCCTTGTGTTTATGCTAATGTTTCTTGTTTTGTATGTAGCCACCGATCGGAGAGAAGAGAGCGGCTGAATTAGGAGACTGGGAAGAGAAGGAGATTCAGGTGACGGGAAGTAGCTGGGAGGTGAAAAGCATTGACGTTGCAGTGGCTGGTCTTGGCTGGTTTTCGCTTGGACTCAAAGGTGAAGCGACATTAGCATTGTGGACGTATCAGGGGATTGATGTGACGTTGAGAGAACCGTTGGTTATTGACCGAGCACCGTTTCTTGAGCGGCCTGGCTTCTGGTTGCCCAAAGCTATCAGTGAAGCGCTTGGAACTTATTCTAGCAAGCTTGATGATGCTCTTAGGAGGAAGAAGCGACAAGACAGCACAGATTTTCTCTCTGATTGAATAGTGTAATCTGTAATTGTATGGACTCAATTAGAGAGGTTAAGATCTAGTGTTAAATCAGTGTAGTCACCATGGTAACAACAACAAAAGTTTGTAAAATTTTGGATAGTTAAACCATTTTCACAGTCACATGGATTCAGATGATTTTTTACAAAAAAAACTCCAAACCTAATATGATTTTTATGGTGTTTTTGAGAAAATATACTTTAGAGATTAATTAAATTCTGTAACATTTGTTTCTAAAATCATATTTCGTATGAAATCCAGTAAAACATGTTATTACGACAACACAAAGTTTAAATTGATGGATGAAGAATTTTGATTAGATTTTCAAATTAAGTTAAAAAGCCTGACATAAATTCTTCTTCATAGGCCCGACCAGCCCATTTTGAAAATATTGTCTTCTGCCGTCGTTTTAATTCCCTCCTCGCCGTTCGTCTGGTCGCCGGAATGTATCTCCCCTCCGATTGCTGAGGCCGGCGACGATTCTTAACCCGCTTCTCTCCTGAAGTTCGAAGTTCTGTTTCGTGATTAGACTGCTGGGGTTCGGATTTTTCTCTCTCTAAAGAATCCAGCATTTCTCTGTTTTCTTCGTGACCTGATCTCGATTCGATCCATGGAATAACTTCACGCATCAAATCCCTGTCTGAAGATCTCCTACCTCCGGCGGACTAACCGACTTCTAACCGTGAGGCCTAATCTGAAGCTCCCCCAAATTTGTAGGGTTTTGGATTGTTCACGATAGGTAGTGGCAGAGAGCTGAAATGAAGAGAAAGTGTAGGATTTGGCTGCCTAAGCAGCTGGCATCAGACGATGATTTGACTCACAGTCTACTGTTTGGATGGTTCGTAAGCCATTCCTCTGCTTGTCTTGACGTTGTCGTTGCCTTCATCTCCGACGAAAACTCCATTTCCAGCGACGGATCTAAGCTCCAAGTAATAACTCCACTTCAAATTTCATTTTTTTCCCATATTTTTTTCACGAATTTGTGTGTGATATCTTTCCTTTTCGATGCCTAACAGGACGTACTCCTTGGAACAAATAAGAAGATGCCTTCGACTTTGCGGGAGAAGGCAACATTTACGCTTCTTGGTCGATATGATCTATGCCTTAACGCCAATGGAAACTCATCTAAGAGTAAGAAAGATAATTGCAGTAAGGCTGGAGCTTTTGGTAGCCTCTGTAGATGTAGTAGCTTAAGCTGTGGTTGTCATAGGGTTGATGGCTTATTAGAGGATTTCAAGAAAGATTCTGTGAGCAGTCACTGGATTCATATGGTGCACGATTCTTCTTCGGAGCGTAGAGTTATGGAATTCGATTCGAGTTCTAGATTGCATCATATACATTGGAATGGGGAGATTGTATCTCAATGTGATGTACACGTATGTAAGTCATGATGTCTTTCTCAGTGTACTATTGTTTTTTTGAATCTATAAACCATTGTGTTTGACTCATGTAAACTTGGACATTTCAGGTTATAGTCTATGAAACTCCAGAGTTTGGCTCTCACCATTTCTCGTTAAGATTTTGGAATTCTTCTCCTCAGATGATAGCTCCTCTTAAGAAACCCAAGTGGGTTGATGATCTTCACAAGAGGCAACCTCTGAATGATATGGTTGAGTATTTTGCAAAAGGCTTCTCTTTTTGTGCTGTTTCATTCTTGACTTGTTGCTAATATTCTTTTATTCTTATGCAAGCAGGAAACTGTGATTCTTTCCTTAAATTGCTCTTCAGCTGCCAAGACGGCCTATAAGAAGATATCTATGCAGCTGGACACATCTTCCCGGAACTTCTCCATTAGTTGCTTGTAAGCTATCGTCAAACTTCATTTTTCTTGTTAAGCTCCTTCTTTGTTCTTAGCTGTTCTAACTGCTTGCATCTTGCTTTCTAGGATATCTTCTTTGACATGGTGGTTACTCGCCATAATTTTAGGCTCTTTGTCAAGTCTATACCATAGCCTTATCCAGTTCTTCTATGTACTTTCAAGCTCTCCGATTTTCCCATGGGTACATATCGCATCAAGGAAGGTGCTCAAGAATACATGGATCAACTTCAGAGTACGCAGTTGTCAGATCTTATACTGGCCAATCTTCCTTCAAGAGAATGACATGACGTAAGCTTAACCATATACCCTTGCTCATTTTGATTTGTAATGCTTTCCTGATTGCCACTTGGCTCAAAATAACATCTCTATTCATTTATGAAAAATTCTTCTGGGTTTCACAAGGTCCATATCCTGTGTGGAACATGCAGAGAAAGCTGCACTGCAGAGACATTCTACATGGTCAGCCATGGCTGTTGATCTTGTTTTGGGAAACTTGATTGGTCTAAGTCTATTGTTCAACACCGAATCCATCTGCTGGTGGATATTCAACTTTGCAAAGGAGTTTACGAATGATATTCTGCGATCTGGTTGTGTTTGGTTGATGGGAGTCCCAGCGGGTTTTAAGCTGAACACAGAGTTGGCTGGAGTCTTAGGCATGGTGTCTCTTAATGTAATCCAGATATGGTCTACTCTCTGGGTCCTCATGGCCTCTCTCATCATCTATTTGATAAGAGTAGTTGCCATTATGGGAATCACTTTTGGTGCAACAGTATCTGCTGCATTCGTCATAGATGCTATTACTTTTGCAACATTTCATATAACTGCTCTTCATTGGGCGATCACACTTGTCTACTCCCACCAAATTCAAGCTTTAGCAGCTTTGTGGAGGCTTTTCAGGTAAATTCGAGTAGAGTTCATTCATTATTACTCTTGTGAACTGAGAATTATTTTGTTATACCTTATCTTGAATTCTTGTTTTGTTCTTGTAGAGGGAGAAAATTGAATCCTCTACGTCAAAGGTTGGACAGCTATGGTTACACTGTGAAGCAGCATGTAGTGGGATCTCTATTGTTCACTCCTCTGCTGCTTCTCTTGCCAACAACTTCAGTCTTCTACATCTTCTTCACCATCACGAGCACGGCGATCAACTCCATATGTATGCTGATCGAATTCGCAATCTCTGTCATCCATGCAACACCATATGCCGAGATTTTGATTTGGCTTGTCAGGCGTAAAAGATTCCCTTCTGGTGTTTGGTTTGAGATTGAACGCAATGGTTTTGAAGTCAGAAGCAGTACAGTATCCAAAAGTGTACTAGATGAACATACTATTCCTGAGAAGAAATCATCTCTAATGGTTTCCAATCTTCGCAGCAATTTTCTAAGCATGGGTAAAGTTCTTTGTGTGATTAAGTCAATGATCTGGATGCTTTGCTATGCTTGTGTTTGTTTTGCTGACAGTATATGAACATATTGCAGGACAGATTCTTTTGCCTCACTATACAACAATATATTCAGGAATCTCGGCTTCTTCTCTGACTTCATCAGCTCGTGGAGTCCTTAGTGGGAAAAGGTGAAATTTATATGCTCTTGATCACAAATTTTAGACTGTTTCTCTCTATTCCTCTCTTTTGTGTTTCATTTATCTTCTGTCTTTTTTTTTCTTCAGAATGCCATCAAAACTGGGGCTTGATCTTCCTCCTCCAAGGCCATGGATGCACATTCCATTGAGAGAGTATTGGACCCTATGCCATAGTTCCATCATCTCATCAGCGGAAAACAAGGAAGCCTCTAGTTGAATCTTGTAGCGTTTTTACTGCATCGGCAGTGCGATTCTTTGTTGCTTAGTTCAGTTTAACATTTAACTTCTACCTGATTGATCATATCAAACTGGGAGATTTTTTCATCGTTTTAGTCATTTCTAATGTTTATATGATAATTTTTGAGTTTGAACTCGATAGATTATGTAGCACCAAGAAGGGATTTAAGCAGCTGCTAGTTGCATATAGTGGTTTCGTATAATTTGTTCAAAAATGTCAAGCTGCACTAGACTATTCTGTGGAATTGATTATTTTTAGAATAATACGAACCAGTTTGATTATTGATTGATGTTTCCTTCAGGTTCTAACCATAAATTTCTCTTGGAAGAAGAACTTCCATACAAATCTCAATCATCATAATAGGATCGACCCCATCCTGGGTCGACCTTCATAGAAAGCCCATTAGATTATCAGGCCCATTTTCCCTTCCAATCAATTATGGTTAGGTACTGGTTGATTGTGATTTGTTTGGTTCCATTAAAAACAAAAAAAAAACAAAAATTGTTGCATGGCAAAATTATAAATTCAGTAAACAATAATTAAATAAATCAGAAATGAGTTCTTTTCCATTATTAGCTAAAATTATAAAGATTTTTTTCTATAAAACCAATAAGATTTGGTTGCAATATTTTTTACTATTAAAGGTTAAATTCATCTACTTTTCTTCTAGTATAAGGAACATATTTTAGATAGGATTTACTTTAAACATAAACATTCTTCTTTTTTAGTTTCCTTATGTTCATCCCTTTTGTTAACTTGTCAAAGTAAAAATTAGTTGTATTTCCATAAATTCACTTTCTCTTTAACAATCCTTGGGGCTTGGAATAGCACATTTCTTTTAATTTTCAATTCCCATTTCCCAGAACCCAATAAATCTCCCAAAATATTAAAAATCCTTCCAAAATGATTTGGGGATAGAAACAAAAAAAATTGGTATAATAAAATCCGAATGTGTCTATAGTTGATAGGATAACCGTTATAAATTGCCTTTTAAAAAGATTAATAACCTAAAACGCGAGCGTACAAATAAAACACGCTTTCCCTCGTGTATATAGCCAGCCCCACACAACTTCTCATTTTCTCTGTTGCGTTTCCCGAGAAAACAAAAAGTAGTCAATCAGAAGAAGGAGAAGAAGAGAAAATCACTACGATGAGTCAACCTCCCGTCGGTGCTCCTCCTTCTCAAGGTCTGTTCTGATTCCGATCTCAATTTCTCTTCGTTTCTGCTAATCAAAGCGTTACCTGTTAGAGATGTGGTTGTTTTGATTCCGATTACGTTTCCTTGTGCTCAATCGGATCTGAACATGTTTACCGTATTCTCGATCTGAATTAGGTTATCCGTCGTCGGACGGACATGGTAACCCACCCAAGGACGCGTATCCGCCGACGGGATATCCGGCACAACCTTATCCTCAACAAGGATATCCTCCGGAAGGCTATGCTCAGCAGGGATATCCTCCGCAGGGGCAGGGCTATCCTCAGCAAGGTTATCCTCCTCCGTATGCACCGCAATACCCACCACAACAACAACAGCAGCAGAGGAACAGTCCTGGTATGCTTGAAGGATGGTACGTAATCTCTCCATTCACACTACTGATATTCCAATATTATCGTAGATCCGTAGAGAATTTCATACTTCGATTTGATTTGATTGAATAATTTTACCGTAATCTCGTTTCAATTTGAGTGAGTTTGGGATATGGTTGGCTCTGATGTGATTTTGTTGTACTGTATATGCAATCTAATCTGATGAATTGGATTTAGTGAAACTGGTATTGTTGAATTAGTGAATTTTGAATCTGCACTGCAATGCTTTAGCAATTGGGTTTGTAATTTTGGATTTTTCTACATGAGCTTTTGCAATCTTTGGAGGTATTGAAAACTGAATGAGGATGTTGATTTTTTTTTTTTTTTTTTTGTGTGCAGTCTTGCTGCTCTGTGTTGTTGCTGTGTCTTGGACGCTTGCTTCTGAGTGAAGGGAGGCTCTGATTGAAGCTCTGCGAAATTGGATTGTTTGTTGTTGGTTTGCTGATCTGATGGATATTTCTCATCTCTTTTCTCTCTCTCTCTTTCGTTTTATGACTTTCAGTTGAATTAGTGTCATCGACTTTCTTCATATACAGTACCTATTTGGATTTTGACCAATGGGAATGTAAATTGTTGGGAGACTCAATTTATATGATGCACAGTATTGGCTTCAAGTCTTACCCTCTTATTTTTATGATTTTATCTATGGTGTGGTCGTTTTATCGTGTCTCTCTTTTTTACCGTATGTTATGGATTACAATTCATACTGTCAATAATTTTCCCTTAAAATCCAGGGAGTCATGTCAAAATATATACTCCGTTTTTTTAAGAACAAAAACATTTCACATGTGAAAAACTAACGTATAAAACCACGACGGTAGATATTTGGTTAAGGTCGGAGAATAACAGCCAGTTTCTAATACACTTTCAAAGCGAACCTCTATTGATATCCATGGCTACAAAACTTATTGATGTGTATGTATAAAGGTATAACCATCAGGAGTACTCAACAACAGAAAAGGAAAAAAGGAAAATGAAAGGAGGATTTGTATCCTATATAGCTAGATCTAGCTAGCTGTATCAAAAGTATCACATGTCATCTTCGATCCTAACAGGCTTCGTCTTTATCGTCTTCCATGTTTGTGTATCGAAACGTGACTGATTATTCGTCTTTTCACGTATAAGCAGAGACAAAGAAGCACGAGTTTCATCGATCACCACCAAACTTTCTCTCTTTTGAGTTATGTCCAATTTCGGATTAGAAACGACAAGACTTGTAGCCGGAGGAGAGGCTCGTGGGTAGAAGAAGTCGGTGGGGAAGAAACTGTATTGGAGTCCGGCCATTTCCTACTTTAGATGTTGTTTCTCTTTTGTAAGTGTTAGGTTTGACAAACAAAATTCTTTGTTAAGAGAGACTATTTATTGGCAAATGAGCTGACTTATGCTTAAGCGGAATCCTATGGGTGTAAAATGTAAATGTTCAAAACAATGAGGTCCTTCTCTTGAAAATGTTGGGGTTCTTTTTGTTAGTTATGCGAATAAGTTGGCATAAACCAGGATATTCGAATATTTCAGAAAATATAGGGCGGTGCTTGATTTGATAAAGAACTCAGGAATCACATTTCAACACTCCACTCAAACCATTAAAATATGTAATTGTTTTTCATGTGTTTTGGACGGCCACATGATTTTCTTTGTATTATATAGTGTATCGATATGATTGTTTTTCACATGATTCGTTTGTATAAATAAAGTGAAGGACTGATGTCAAAACAAAAAAAGGAGAGAGCAAAGGATCATTAGAAGTAACTTTTACAGTGTATAACAAAATTATATAAACGTTATGAGAAAATTACTCGGATTAGCACATTTTCTTTTGTATCCAGCTAAAATCTCTCTTTTTTTCTCTTGTAGTTTTTATCTCTGTGATATACAAACTCACCCACGGTGGTGGTTTTTAGTATGAACTTTTGTATAAAATGGGGATTGTCTTTTCATTATTCAAAGAGACAGGCTTCACAGGCATGTGATTATAAAAATAACCATGAGGCATCATTCTTCATGCCTCATTATATTTGTGGCCAATGAATATTTCTGATTATACAAGTAGTTGTGAGGTGTGACAATATGAGACCGCAACAAAATTGACTTGTTTCAAGATCAACAACGATCATATTATATTGATAAATTTTTCCTCATGTGCCATGCATGACTCGAGCAATTGTTCAAATTCTAATCAACGATTACTCGTGCAGTTATCGATCATTTACCCTTCTCCGAATGAAAGATCTTTAATTCGACCTTTGCTAACTTCAAAAGAAAGCAAAACAGCACCGTTTCAATTGGGCCCTTTTTATTTGGGCATTAAACCAAATAACCAATTCGATTTGTAACACGCCCAATACAAATTCAAACAAAACCCTAAATTCAAGCTTGGAGACTTTCAGTGCACGGAACCATGACGGAGCTCTTTATATTAGTAGTAATTAACTTTTGTACACGACGCCTCTTCCTCCGAGAGAAAAACAAAAACATAATCCTGCCGGAGCCATGACGAAGGTCGAAATTTCTCACACGGAGAAGAAGAAGTCAGACGGCGTCGATGCCGACACCGGAGACTACATGATCAAGCCGCAGAGTTTCACTCCTGCCATCGACACATCTCACTGGCCCATCCTCCTAAAGAACTACAACCTCCTCAACGTCCATACCGGTCACTACACTCCCACCTCCTCCGGTTACTCTCCTCTGAAACGTCCTCTTCGAGAGTACATCAAGTACGGTATCATCAATCTCGACAAACCATCAAACCCTTCTTCTCACGAGGTCGTCGCATGGATCAAGAGGATCCTCCAAGTCGAGAAGACAGGTCACAGTGGAACTCTCGACCCGAAAGTCACCGGAAATCTCATTGTCTCCATCGACAGAGCCACACGGCTCGTGAAATCTCAGCAAGGTGCGGGAAAAGAGTACGTGTGCGTAGCTCGGCTTCACTCTGCTGTTTCCGACGTGACTAAAGTGGCTAGAGCTCTCGAGTCGCTCACCAGAGCTGTGTTTCAGAGGCCGCCTCTGATCTCTGCTGTGAAGAGACAGCTTAGGGTTAGAACAATCTATCAAAGCAAGTTGCTTGAGTATGACGCAAACAGGCATTTGGTTGTTTTTTGGGTTTCTTGCGAAGCAGGTACTTACATAAGGACAATGTGTGTTCATTTAGGGTTGCTTCTTGGTGTTGGTGGGCATATGCAGGAGCTTAGGAGGGTTAGGTCTGGGATTTTGGGTGAGAATGATAACATGGTTACAATGCATGATGTGATGGATGCTCAACACGTGTACAAGAGTACCGGTGATGAGACTTATCTCAGGAGAGTGATAATGCCTCTTGAGATGATATTGACGAGCTACAAGAGACTCGTGGTGACGGATTCTTCTGTGAATGCGATCTGTTATGGTGCTAAGTTGATGATTCCGGGGCTGTTGAGATTCGAGAATGACATTGATGTTGGCACTGAGGTTGTTTTGATGACGAATAAAGGAGAGGCGATTGCTATTGGGATCGCTGAGATGACAACTTCTGTGATGGCTACTTGTGATCATGGTATGGTGGCTAAGATCAAAAGAGTGGTGATGGATAGAGACACTTACCCTAGGAAATGGGGATTGGGACCTAGAGCTTCGATGAAGAAGAAGCTTATTGCTGATGGGAAGTTGGATAAGCATGGGAAGCCTAATGAGAAAACTCCTGTGGAGTGGAGTAGGAACGTGGTTTTGCCTACTGGTGGAGATGCTTTGGTTGCTGGTGCTTCTGCTGCTGCTCCTGAGAAGGATGATAATGAAGCTGTGGAGAAAAAGGTTGAGGCTGAGAATGGAGAAGGAGGGGAAGCAGGGAAGCGTAAGCGTGGTGATAGCAGTGAAAGCCCTGCTCCTGTTTCAACCAAGTCGGAGAAGAAGAATAAAAAGAAGAGCAAGGAGACAGAGGAAGCTGCTGTTGATGGTGAAGATGAATCAGCAGCTGAGAAGAGTGATAAGAAGAATAAAAAGAAGAAGAACAACAACAACAACAACAAAGATGGTGAAGATGATGAAAAATTGGAATGAGTAAGTGTTATGGTGCTTTTAAGTTTTTGTGTTGTAGTATCTACTCTGGATAAAAGTGAGACAAAAGGCATTTATGCTTGTAGTCAAAGTCTCACTTCAGTTTACTTTTGTTTCTCAGTTTTTATGTTTCTACTGTGTTACTTTTCGTAGTTGTTAATTGTTAGGTGTGTTTCAAGTCTAAGCACATCTCTTTTAGCTATGTAGTTCTGTTTGGTTACAGGTTTTAGTCCAGACAAGAAATTGGGCAGATTACGAGAGATCCCTCTGTTATTGCCGCTCTGTCTAAGAGATAAATAGATAATACCGAATTTATCTACTACGAACCATAACACGTTTGAATTATCATGAATATATGTTCGTCGCGACTCGCGAGTTTCAAAACACAGAGACTATTTGTGCACAAGAAAACAAATCAATTTTTTCTTTTTCAATTTGTAGTGTTCGCAAAATCAGGTTCCCAAAATTAGAAAGTCCAAAAAGATTACATGGCCATTTTTGTCTCTTAGCAAATGAATCTGATATTTTACCTGTAGATTATTGAAATTCCTCTCTTTTGTTCTTCTGAAACAGAATCTTGCAGGCCTCCTCCTTTATAAATCCAATCTTTTTTCCTCTCTGCACATTCCTATGCCTCCGAATCACTCTCTCATTTTCTTTCTCAGTTTCATTCCAGGTTCTTGGTTGCCTCTGTGGATTTGCGATCTCTCGTCCTGTTCTTGATAGGTTTCATCTGTTTGAATCATCATTTCCTTTCTCTCAATCGTAAACACTGAATAACAGGGCCTCCTCGTCTTGGAGTCAGACACAATGGATACTATAAGCGACGAGGCAAACATGGATCCGTTCTCAATAGGACCCACGACTATAATCGGAAGAACAATCGCCTTCCGGATCTTGTGCTGCAAATCAGTGTCTAAATTGAGGAACAAACTCTTCAGATTCCTCGTGCATTTCCTCAGAAGAGCCAAGGCTTTTCTATCACCGTTTGTGTCTTGGTTACATCCCAGGCATCCACAAGGGATATTAGTTATGGTGACGATGATGGCCTTTACGCTGAATCGCTACACAAGCTTAAAGGCAAAAGCAGAGATGGCTTACAGGAGAAAATTCTGGAGGAACATGATGAGAGCTGCGTTAACTTACGAGGAATGGTCTCACGCAGCGAAGATGCTCGATAAAGAAACTCTAAAAGTGCACGAGACCGATCTTTTCGATGTGGAGCTCGTGAGGAATAAGCTTGAGGAGCTTAAGCATAGACGTCACGAGGGATCTCTAAGAGACATTATCTTCTTTATGAGAGCTGATCTTGTGAGAAACCTTGGTAACATGTGTAACCCTGAGCTTCACAAGGGAAGGCTTCAAGTGCCGAGGCTCATCAAAGAGTATATCGATGAGGTTTCTACACAGCTTAGGATGGTTTGTGATACGGACACCGAAGAGCTTTCTCTGGAAGAGAAACTCTCTTTCATGCACGAGACGAGGCACGCGTTTGGGAGAACGGCTCTGCTTCTGAGCGGAGGAGCTTCTCTTGGCGCTTTCCACCTCGGTGTGGTGAAAACGCTCGTGGAACATAAGCTCTTGCCGAGGATTATAGCAGGTTCGAGCGTCGGGTCGGTCATGTGTGCGGTTGTGGGGACAAGGTCATGGCCTGAGTTGCAGAGCTTCTTCGAAGGCTCGTGGCACGCTCTGCAGTTCTTTGACCAAATGGGAGGGATTTTCACTACTGTGAAACGTGTTATGACGCAAGGTGCAGTCCATGAGATCCAGCATCTGCAATGGAAGCTGAGGAATCTCACCAACAATCTCACATTCCAAGAAGCTTTCGACATTACAGGACGGATTCTCGGGATAACGGTTTGTTCCCCGAGGAAGCACGAGCCGCCAAGATGTCTCAACTACCTGACTTCGCCTCACGTCGTGATATGGAGCGCAGTGACTGCATCTTGCGCTTTCCCAGGTCTCTTCGAGGCTCAAGAACTCATGGCCAAAGATAGAACTGGAGAGATTGTTACTTATCACCCACCTTTTAACTTAGATCCTGAAGAGAGCTCAGTGGCGTCGGTTCGGCGGTGGAGAGATGGTAGCTTAGAGATGGACTTGCCGATGATACAACTCAAAGAGCTGTTCAATGTGAACCATTTCATTGTGAGTCAAGCTAACCCTCACATTGCACCTTTATTGAGGATGAAGGAGTTTGTGAGAGCTAGTGGAGACCGATCTGCAGCAAAGGTATGATCCACAATTCCACATTCACTTGACAGAGTGTTATGATTCATTGTATAATTCGTTTCTCTTCATCTTTCAAAAGCTTGCGCAACTCTTGGAGATGGAAGTGAAGCATAGATGTAACCAAACACTGGAGCTCGGGCTTCCTCTGAGAGAGGTCGCACAGCTTTTCGCTCAAGAATGGGAAGGCGATGTCACCATCGTAATGCCAGCTACTTTTTCTCAGGTAAGCAAAAAACAAAATCGCTGATTCCATCTTGAAGCAGAGAATGCTAAGAAAATTTCACTCTAATCCAACATTTTGTGATACAGTACTTGAAGATCATACAGAATCCATCGAATGTAGAGATTCAAAAGGCGGCGAATCAAGGAAGGAGATGCACCTGGGAGAAGCTGGCAGTGATCAAAGCAAACTTCGGGATCGAACTCGCACTAGACGAGTGCGTCGCCGTCCTCAACCACATGCGCCGCCTTAAACGCACCGCGCAAAGAGCCGCTGCTGCCTCCGCCTCGACTCCCTCACCTCCTCAGCCTTCTTTGGCCGGAACCACCAGATTCAACGCCTCCAGAAGAATCCCTTCCTGGAACTGCATCGCGCGTCAGAACTCATCCGGATCCGTCGATGACGATGTGCTCACGGAAGCTTCAGCGCTGTACCAGCAGATCGTGGTTGAAACCGGGAAGATTAACAGAGCCGGCAACAGTCTCAATTCGCACGACGGAGGTAGCGACGGAGATTCTGGAGAAGCCGAGGATTGGACGAGATCTGGTGGACCATTGATGAGGACGGAGTCAGCTCAGATGTTCACGGACTACGTCCACAATCTCGACGGCGCTGATCCCGAATTGACGAAGATTATAGGCTCCGATAAAGCTACGGAGAGCGATTCGAGCGCGCCTGCTTCCTCTTTCCGCAGCATCACAGTCACGGAAGGCGATTATCTTCAGACGGGGAAAACAGACGACGGATTCGTGTTGAACGTCGTCAGTGGAGAGAATTTGGAGAGGAATCAAGGTCTGGAGGAAAGACAAAACAGCGTTGGAGCTCCGGAATGCTATTATCGACGGGGGTAGCTCAGCGTCGGAAGACGGAGACGGTGAGCCAGAAAATGCGACGGAGACGAATCGAATCCCACCAGTAACTGTAGATGTTTGACTTACAAAGGTCAAAGAAAGTTTCCTCTCTTTGTAAGGACTAGGTTGCAAATGTTACAGTTACTTCTAAATATTGTAGTATAGTCTTTTAAATTTGGAATATATCATTTTAGCTACAAAACTTCTTCAAAATTTACCTTTCACCCAAAAGGATTTCTTTATATGCATTCCACAATTTCCCCATTAACAAACACTCAACTTCTATCAGTATTTTTTTCTTTTTGGCTAACTTATATATGGAAAAATTATTTTTTTATTGTTTTGATATTCTTACAAAGATTTTGAGTCTCTACATTGGATGGATTCTGCATGACTTGAGAAGAAAGGTTCTCCAAAGACTGTAAGAGTTGTCCAGGAGCTTACAGATTTGAGCTCATCAGGCACCCCAAAGATGATATTGCAATCTCTTGCACTCAAAAACTTCAGAGTGTTGTTGAAATCCCTGCCTTTTGGGATGTCTCTTGTGATTACCATGACATTTGGTTCTCGATCCGTATTCAGATATTGTCCCACACGGTTGTCAATAGCCCACAAAAGAATGTCCAATAACATCCTCTGCAATCGATATCCTGAAATTATACACGTGGTATATATTGTTAGATAAGAGAAAAAGAATCCCAATTAAGGATTAATAGAAAACGTTAACTAACCTTTGTGTAAAACCATTTTGGTGTCCGACCCTCCATTCCAAACCGTTACCTTCCCGCCAACTTCATAAGCCGAGATTGACGTCACCCTACTACCACTTTTATCCATACTAGCAAGGCATGATTTGATACTCTTATCGATTGAACAGAAATCTAACTCCAGAGCTTTAGGGTCTGGGCAACCCTTGGTGTTCCAGAAGACTCCTGTGTTGCCTATGCTCTCGTCTACAAACAAAAAAAAACAAAATTAGGATCTTAAGACGGAAAAGAAAGAGGCAAAACAAGTGAGGTATATAGAGAGATATCTTACAAGAAGGTCTTTTGGACACTTGCTGGAAATAATCAAGGTTGGTCACATTCTTAATCTCTGGATCCAACTCCAACATAGTTGCCTTTCCTCCATCTAATAGACTCTTGGAAAGGCATACACCAGTCACAATTCCGTGAAGCTCTACCGGCACAAGGGCATCAGGCTGCGCTACCACAACATTGATATTTCTGGATTTCAAAGACTGAAGAACCCTGATCAGCTCCGGTTTCATCGACATGTTGTTTGCGATTATCATCAAATTTGTTGGTCTTTTAGGATTGTCCAGTGCAAAGAAGAGGATGTCCCTTGTCATCCTATCAACTCTGTCATATTGATCACCTTTCTCTGTATATAAAGAAGGTACATGTATGTATCATATATAATAGATAATAACAAAGAGAAAAAAAAAGTGTTAACAATTAAGAGGGGTTTTAAATAAAGGAACTCACCTCGTACCATCATGATTCCAACTGCATTGTAGTCAAAAAACTCACTCTCCGGGACCTTCTTAGTATATGCCCAGATTGTCGACAACTCACCGTGATAACCCATGGACTCAAGACCTGATTCAATATTAGCATATATCATATCAGGACTGAGATCCACGGGGAGTGGGCAATCCACGACGTCCCAGTAGACACCTGTTTTAGCGCCTGCGAGTTTATTTAGGGGAAAAAAAAATTAGGATTAGAAAAGAGCAAAGCAATTACGAACCAGCAGAAAAAGGAAAGAGACGAGCAATTTCGATCAAGGAGAAAGAGATGTATATCTTACAGATGAATAATTTTTCAGACATGTCTTCGACAGATCTCTAACCAGCAGATTAGGGTTTCGTTTTTCTTTTTCTTCCCGTCCTTTTGATCGGCTCTTAGCAAAAATCTTTACTAGTAAAGCACAAGTCACTTGGTACGTTCGATACGTGTTGGTAGTTTATTTTTTATTACTTTTTGTTTTTCATTGCTTTTTTCCATTTTTTCTGAAATTTCCTTTTCTCTGTAAGAAACCGCTACATCACCACGATCTTCAAAAACTAACTATATAAGTAACCCTGTTTTTTAAACATATACCAAGCAAAACTTTCTTCATCTAATTCGCTTGTGTTCTCCTTCTCTTCTCATCTCCTTCCTCTTCATGGAAGTAACGTTACAATTGTTCCCATAACCTTATACTGATATACACAACAAAAAGAGAGACCATAGAACCAAATTAAGATACTGAATGTTTTATCTTAATTAAAAGATGGGCTAGGAGACCTAGAAATGGTGGTGATGATGATGATGATGATACATCGCTGACGGGTCATGATGATGATGAAGGTTCATTCCTTCTCTTTGATTGCTATGGTCATCCCCAATATCATGATTTGTAGCTCCAAGATTGAGATAAACCAATCTTGAATCCAAATGACTTCCTCCTTGGCTTCCGCTCGTGTGTTCATCTTTCATCCTAGGGTAGATCACAGTGTTGTTATCGCTACTGTTGTTGTTTCCTTCTTCGCGAGAGATCACCAACGCCGCGGACTGGACCAGCTCGAGACAAAGCCTGAGCTTATTAGGCTCAATGTGAGTCAATCCAGGAATTGCCCCCTTGAACAAGAAATCGGACGTTAGGGTTCGAAGTATGTCAAGAGGAGTGATTCCATCGACTGTTTGGACGTTTGGGTCGGCGTGGTGGTCGAGTAAGACAGCCACCATGTCCGGAGAAACCATCTCAGCCGCGATGTGAAGGGCGGTTTTTCCGGTGGGACCGGCGGGATAGTTCACATCGGCAGCTCCAAGCTCAAGAAGTGCCTTCACAACCTCTCTACTACAATTCTCGACGGCGTAAATCAAAGCTAAGGACTCATCTAGATTAAGTCCTTCTCCCATTACCATTAGCTTCACGAGCTCTACGTCTGAGGCGTCCAATGCACGTCTCATCCTCCTGATCTTCTGGTCCTCGAGATCTAGAGCTGAGGTTAGGTCATGGTGGTGAGGCATTAAGGAACGGAGAGGCATGGAAGATTTGAGACGAAGCTCCTCAACCTTGGCTACGAGTTCAATTGGGAGATGTTTGGCTAGAATCTCTTGTGGAAGACCGGATTTTGCGACTAGGTAGGAGCAAGTGGTCCATAATTGATGCATGTCTTGCTTTCTTGAAGCTATTAGCACTTTCATCACATCTTCAATGGAGGCTTTCTCCACCATGCTTGTCAAATGTTTCTGTGAGAAAATATATATAGATAAAAATTAGATCTAATGACGAAATCTTAAAAGACACTATCCAGCACGTACTTATCACTGAATCAATAGAGTACTATTCGATTCTCTTTCCAGAAAAAAAAAAAGAGTAACCATGTTCACGACTGATAACATTGTGAAAGCCCAAGATTATGGAAAATAAAAAGAAGATACTGAAATGGCTAAATTTATCAAGAGAAACTTTGTTATACTATTAAACTTAATCCTATGGAATGATAAAAAAAACAAACAAAACATATGGCTTTGGTCATTGCATTTGCAGAATTGCGGCAATGCTGAATGCAAATAGTTAAAACATGCAAAATGATTTTGCTATTTCTCAATTTTTGGGGTTACTTATAAAATCTCTGTTATTCGTCAATGTTACTATTTTCAAAGATAGATATTTATCTCAAACAAAAAGTGACAATTTTTTTTTTTTTAATTATTCTAGGTGTGCAACAACACAACCACAGTCCATCGCCGTCTAAATCCGGGAAGGATGTAAAAGTACGTGCTATGCAAGCGATCTTGAAGCTTAGTTACACATGAAATCAACACAAGAACAACTCTTACCTATATTAACATGTGTGTATGATCATCAGTGGGTTTTCAAAATTCAACTCAACCGAACCAAAGCAAACCAAGCCAAATCGGAACAGTATTTTATCAAGATCAAACAAGAATATATAATCCTTAACCTAAAGAGACTGAATTTAACTAAGTAGAACCTGAGTAAGCAAAGCGAGCTGCTCGACGCCAAAATAACGAGCTGCGGCTAAGATATCTAAAGAGAGATCAACGGCTGCAGTGCAATGCGTGTGCCAGCATCCTCTATCTCCACAATTCGATCTTGGCTCGTGCTTATGCGGTACGATTGAGACTTGACCACTGTACAAGAACTGAAGTAGAAGTAAGAAAACTTCGTAACCGACCGAGTTAACTGGTATGACCCCTCCTACAACGGCTGCTCTGGCTCCTGATCCGGTTTGGTTACCATCTCCGGTTTGTGAAGGATCAGATCCGCAAAAGAATTTGCGGAAGAAGAGACTACGAGCGGCGAGGATGCAGCGGTGAGCGTGGACTAGACGGCCTTCGACGCTGAAAGTGACGTCGGAGAAAGCTTGGCCGTTGATCAAGAGGTTTAGGTAATCCATCGACAGAGATTTCAGCGATTCTTCGACAGAACTATTCATCGCTTCTTGCTGATTCTTGCCGCTAAAAATTAGGGTTTTCAGAGAATTATAGAAAAAAAAATCGTCTCCTTTGATTTAGAAAGCTATAGAAGATGAAGAAAAGAGTTTCTTTTTTTCCTTCAAGATAGACTTTTCTAAGGGAAAAAGAGGTCACGCATTTATCTTTAGAAGCTCATGGAAAAGATGAAGAAGAAGAGAGAGAGAGAGACTATAGTGTCTGAAAGATGAGTTTGTGTGTATAGATATAGAGAGAGAAAGAGACAGAGATCTGAATGGGCGGACCGGGGGGTCTCGAATTAATTTTAATTAATAAAGAACTAAAGAAAACGATAAAACTATTAATGTCGACGTGTGTGCTCTATTTTATTGGCTAGGAGCAATTGGAGTTTTGTATTTTGTTTTTGTCATCAGAAGCAAATCACCAATTAAGAGAAATTTGGTGGCATATTTTTGTTACTAAAACAGGAAGAAAACAAAGTGAGAAAAGGGTTTCTTAACATAGAAGTACGGGCCGAATCAATTTGGGGGGTGGAAAAACGAATGTGGAAAGAGGATGAAATGATTAATTAGTTTTTGTGAATATAAAAATCAAAAGGAAAGAGAGAGAGAGAGAAATTAAGTTTATAATAATGCCGCTTAAATATCATTAGCTACCGACTAAACAAAGACCCGTGTCACGTAACACGCTAACACTTTTTAGTCACATACATAATCACGTACTTATTAATTGGTTGCAAGGAAAATAAAACCAAGGCCGACGATGAGCTTTTTATCACAACTGCACCATGATCTTATATAAGAAACATATATACGTTAACGTTACTTAATGCTAATAAGAAGAAGGTTTTCGATGCAAAATAAGAATAGCTTTTAGAAATTTCCAAGGAATGAATATATATGGATCAACACATGCATAATATTTTTTTGAATAGATGTGTAACATTTCTAGTTGAGGTTATAGTATAAAACGACGTGGCATGACACGTCCATGAAGCTTATGACGAAAGAAAAATAAAAAGCATTCACCATATTAATCGCAGAAAAAAAGACCAACCATGTTCATAATTGGAACCCATCTGCATGCCGCATGCGTGTTAAATTTGTTAATATGTAAGGATGAAAAATTGGTAAGTTGGACCGGACGATGATGGATAGGAACATTAGCCTAATTCGTTAAGGCAAACCCACTGAAAGTCTCGCTGTACTTAGTAAATCTGTGATTTGATAGTTTGGCGTTTGACCGTTGGTCCGTTTTTGACCATCTCTTCTCATGTTTCCCCACTTTTTATTCCACAATTACTCTCTTATTTTTATACAAGACAATAAAATAAGGATTAAGAAAGAAAGAAAAACCTAAATAGTAAGGTATTGGCTTGGAGGTACTTGGGCTTAATTAGAATAAATGGTTCAATACTTGATTTTACTCTGAAAAATACATGAACTAATTTTGGAATATTTAATTTATAACATTGTAATGAACATTTAAGTGACATCGTTTATTCGATGTTATCAAAAGCTCACATATATTTTTGTCGTTCAGGCCTGCCTAGTTAGACCACTTTGGTTCAGCTCAAATGAGTTTGTAAATTGTTAGACAGCATTAATAATGCAGATGAAAACAAACCAAAAGTAATAAACAACAAATAATGCAAAATTTCAGAATTGGTGGATGAGAGTTGAAGTGCATGGGGATGCGGTGTCGGCCGGGTCAATCGGGTCCTTCTGCCTGGTCGCTATAATATTTCTTAGTATTTGTAACTAACTTTTTACAATCATTATTCAAGAATACAAAACATCAATCTCTTATTGTTAAAACAAAACATCAATCTATTTAAGCCGAACTCCAAAATGTGGTTGTAAAGTATGTTAAAAAGATGATTAAAACTCGTAAGCCTGTTTGCTTGATCATTGTAATCACTCGCAAGCCTGTTTGCTTGATCATTTAATCACTCGCAAGCCTGCTTGCTTGATCATTGTAACAGAATAATTCATAATTATTCATTATCTAAAAAAATTTAGAATTCAACAAATAATTATGAATTATCTAAACTCTAAGAGATAATTCTAGAACGGTTAACTTAAAGAAAAGGAAAACAAAAAATACTGAAGTATATATTGAAAATGACATGTTTTAGACTTCTGTTTTATCATGCATGGATGTCTAGTAACCTAATTATATCTCTTGTTTTATTCTTGTGAAACATAATTTAATCGTTACGATGGTTATCCCATCCGATGGACCGTTAATCTCTCGAATGACATATTCTTCCAATGGTACACTACGATGACGTCAGTCAGGAACACACGTGCGGGGTGATATATATTTTCCATATTTTGCTTTGACAAAAGAAAAGAAAGAAAGAAAGAAACTGTTCTTTTTTTCCAAATATATCTATCTATTTATATTTGTAATATACATATTGAATTCAATTTGTGTTGTGGCTGAGAAAAAGTGGAAACTATTAGTGAAAAAAGGATGACAACACAAGAAGGCACTGGCAGTCGTATGATAAGATAGAGATCCGATTTGACGTTTGTCTTGTCTTTTCAATCTCTCTCTCTCTCTATTTTTTTAAAAATAACTAAATTAATAAATTTACTTCTTCTGTTTATCTTCTTCGACCAAATTTTTTTAAATGTTTTTTTTTTTACATTTAAAAAAGAAAATGTTGTTAGCATAAACATTTTGAAAATACTCTAAACATTTTGTTTTGTATAAGATCTGTATATACATCACACTCACATAAGTATAGTGAAATTTCTTTTATTATGATAAGGATTTAATTTCAATGGGTCCTCGCTAAACCGAATCCTAGGGTTTTGCTTTCTGTCTTTGTGATATCGTGACCCTTTTTTAGTTTTTAATTTTTTTGCTTTTCTTTACTTTTGTAATCAACATTTTTTTTTGTCAATAGAGCATCATGTCCAAGTTCTGTCATTCGTAAAAAAATTAGGTATGGTCTCCAGATAAAAGTGAGGTGACCTTTTTTAAACATTGACATTTTTTCATCTAATCAGATCAATCAGTACGGAAAACTATAAAATAATTAACTAAATCAATGATAGATCGTAAATAGATAAAAGAAACGATAGAACATTCTAATTACTTACTCATTACCGACATGGTGTTTTTTTTTTTTGCTATTTAAAAGTTTAAACCGAAATCTCCTATCAAACTAGCTAGTTTCTACTATATGCAATATATATGTATGTTAATATGTATGTACATATGTCCAGAAAAATTGATCGTTGATCCCAGTAGAAATGGATTCACGAGCTCGGCCTACAAAACGATTATATTGATTTTTCTTTTGATAAAGTAAAACGATTATTGATGACTCTTAATTATATATGTGAGTATTTTGGAGTATGTGTGATATTTTTAATGTCTTCATGAAAAGACTATATACTCAATATAACATGACGTAGGAGAAAACTGATTCTACAATCGTCGCACACTTTTTCACGTTCTGTTATCATTTCCTGAGATATTGTAAATCACATGTTAACTTATCTTATCTTTTTAATTTTACTTCTCATCAGTTTCAAATTTCTTTTCAGTTTCCTGACAACTTTAATTTGTATATTTCATAACAAGATCAAGGGAAAAGTAACAAAAGTTAAACACATACTCCCTAAAATTAAATAATCGATATTGATTATTCATTAAATTAATACTCAATTCCTTTTCGTGATCAATAATCGAACAAGCGAAACTATTCACTAAGCTAATTGAACTAATACCACTACTGTAGTTGTTTTGTACTGTTCCTAAACAGTTAATAACTAACGAATGGGTATGAAAAAATAAAGAATATGGACATGTTCTTCTTTGAATGCTTACTTCTTTCATACACGCCACACTAGTCACACTAACTCATGACTACATCTTGTTATGTAGGAGTGTCATTAAATTATTTAACGAACAGTACCACTTTCTTAGAAATGATTTAATTAACTTTTAAAAAAAATCATAGTTATACAGTCAAAAATACTGGTTGCCAACTATATCAGTCTTAAGCAATTTAAAGTAAATTATTGTCCTAGCATTGTTGTAGACCTGATGCTTTGTAGCCTTGCAAAGCTTAAAGACGCTTAATGGTTTGAACTTTTTTGCAAAAAAAAAAAGGTCTTCAGCTGCCTTGAATTTTGCATTAATTAATTAACTAGCTCAGACTTTTTGTGTGTATAGCATGGCCCGCAAATACGCGTCGTTGTGTGTGTATGTATCCACTATCTATGTATCCACTTTGACGACAGCTTTCAAAGAAGAAAATAGATTGAAACCAAGATATCCTCTACTAGTCAAACTAAAAGTCGTCTTCAAGTGAAACTCCTGAAAATTGAAACAATAATGAAGCAACATAATACAAAATCACAGATAAGTCCTATTAGAGGGTGTGTCAGTGTGTGTGTGTGTGTGTGTTCCTGCGCGCAATATGTCGAGTTTATCTTCAGCCCATTGGTTAAGGTCTAACGTTTTTTTACTAGTGTATAAACAAAGAGAGTCATATGGTTAATTAGGGTAAATATTATTACAGGATCCCTATAATCAATACTACCCATGTCTTTGTAAGAGTGTGTGTGTGTGTGAAAGTAAGAGACAAGAAAAGCTGGGAGTTTTCAGTTATGTGTGAAGGAGTGTTTGTTAAGGATTACATATATGATAAATAAAATAAATGTAATTGTAGAATGAAAGAATAAAAAAGTAGAAGACTGGTGGTGAAACAGTAAATCTCAGCTGCTTTTTGTTTGGGGAAAGAAGATTTACTTCAAGTCTTCAACAGTTAAAAGTTATAAACCAAGATCTTTTAGAGTGGTCGTATATAATCTATAATAATGTTCTTGTTTCGAAAGGCTGTTATTACCCCCTATCTGCAGCCCATGGCACTTACCTACTTCTCGACCAAATCTTCTCAACTTTCTAATCAATTGCATGCAAAAACAAAAATGTGAACATGCATATATATATATATATATATATATATATATATATATATATATATATTTTTTTTTTTTTCTACTGTTATATGTCTTGATATATAACTCTATTTATTTTATACTTATATTTTTGAAATTCCATTGATTGACGTTCAAAGTCTTACCTCATTTATGAAGAGAAGATCTAACATTTAATTCTATCTGAAACGGTTGTTATAAAAATTTATAGACCGTACGTAGCCGTATTGTTTTACCACCGTTTCACTTTCACCAAGCAAAACTTAATTTATCCACATAACTGCGAAGCATCCAACTATTATTCAGATGGTGTATTTCAACTGAAACTGCCTTAAAAACACTAAATCGACTCTTAGCTTATGATTAATGATCCAGATCTAAAACAGTAAACTGTAAAAGGATCAGTTTATCATTTTTTTCAAAACTACATGCATTTCACAAAACAACAAATGTATCATAAAATCAGTAGTGGTATATTGACAAATCACATGTTTTTAACCCAAACCGTCACATCTATCAGTATTTTAACCTATATATCTCTGCATAACCATTGCAATTAGCCCATATTTTGTTTAGGATAACTCGGTTTGTTGGTGCTGCATTTTTTTAGGAGAGTATCAAAAGGAGCACGTATGTGCATGTATATGGTCGTGTATGTGTATATATGTATATGGGAGTAACATTTTGTCGAGATGCAAAATGATTTGACAAGACAAGACACTGGTATGCTTTTGCGTGTGTGAAGTGATGTGATGTGGACTTCTATTGACTTGACATCTCATTCTCTTCTTTCTCTCCTCCTTTTATATTCATGAATTTTCTTCTTTTGTTCTATGATTCTATCCAATAAGTTTATAACCTGCTTAATTGCTACTTATTATTTGACTGTTAATCTTAAGTCTTAACCAAAAAAACATCCTTTGATGCTCTGTAGCCTCTGATATTTGTTCGTATAGAAGAATGCATCATGCTTTTACCAAAAATAAAATAATGCATCATGCAATTTTCAAACAAAATGTTTACTTCCAACTTATTCTTTTTCCCTTTGAACAAAGAGCTGAAAATTTCGGCCAATCAATTCATAACATATGAGAACCAATGAGATTATGATCGTACCTTATGTAATGGAAGTATCGAAGATGAGGTATTGTTTAAGAGCCTCATTTGAGTTGTTCAGTAGCTAAACAAATAACAACAAAAAGCTACTGGGCCAAGAAGAAACTTAAGCCCAATATCAAGAATTCAAAAGCCCATACTCGTGTTTAACTGAGTAGAATTCTTTACTCCAACTCAAATGTTACCGTTAGTCTGTTAGACACATTCCTGAATTATACAGAGAGCGAGTCCACAACTCACTTCAAGTTAACATGTCCAAAACTTGATTATGAAACTTGTGCAATCAGTCAAATATCTCATTCTCACGTCTTTGTTTCAACAAGCATTAATGTGAGACTTGGTCCCTCTATAATTCATATGTCTTTGACTTGAAAAACCTCATCCACACGACTCTAAAGCAGCTTTCATTACTACTTTGCCTTTGGTTTCACTCTTTTCCTCATCCTTCTGCCTTTTGCTTCTCTGATAACATACTTCTCCAAACAAACAAACAACGTTTGGAAACGGATATAATACATTAAATAAATCCCAACAATCATGTATTATACTCTTCTTAGTTGCCCCACGAACATTTACTTACAATGAACAAAATTTAGAGTCAGAGATGTCGTGATTACAACCAGACCATCAGCAATTAATTTGGAAAGGAAAAAAAAAAAGAATTAAACTTGTGACAGTGCCCACGACTATAAAAAGTTTGAATGAAAATCCCTCATCTTGGAGCGTACGAGACGGTGATATCTATTGGCCGTTTCATATTCGTCGACCATTTTTCCGATTCCAAATACAGTTGAGATATTTTTCCGGCGACTCTTCCCATCTCCGGCCGATTCACCGGATCATCTTGCACGCATTCCAACGCCAGCCTCGTCAATTTCTCCGCCACCGTGACCGGAAACGAATCCTCCAATCTCCGATCCATCCACCTCCTCAACCGCCCCTCTACATCGCTCTCTCCGCCGTCGACTGCCGCTCCCGCGGTTTCTATCACCGACGTCCGCTCGAAATCTCCGCTGGCTTTATCATACCTGTACTTCAGCGGCTCCTCGCCGGAGAGAAGCTCCAGCATCATGACTCCGAACGCGTAGACGTCTGATTTCTGAGTGGCGATTCCCGACGCTTGAAATTCCGGCGACATGTAGCCTCTCACCCCTTCGAATCTGACAGCAGATCGCTGTGAATTTCTCGATCCGTCTCTCTCCGGTGACATTTCGTGCGTTTCTCCGCATAGCTGCGCGGTGCCGAAGTGGCAGATCTTACCGTTGAAATCGGGCTCCGTCACGATCACCGCCGAGCTCTTTATGTGATTGTGGACGAGGTTCTCGATTTTCAATCCGGTCTTGTTGTGGATGTAATCGAGCCCGTGAGCTAGATCCGTTGCGATTTGAATCCGCGAGGTCCAATTCGATAAAACTGTGAAATTAGGGTTCTTAGGATTTCTCAAGCAATCGGCGAGGGACGCTCCGTTGACGTACTCGTAGACTAGGTATATGTGATCGCCTCCTCCGCCGCCGGATACAGAAGCGCCGAGTAGGTTTATGATGCTCCCGTGGTGGCTCCGGCAGATATCGGAAAGCCGATCCCTGAGCTCGTCTTTGGCGATTCGCCGCCTGAACTTTCTCTGGAAGACGACCACCTCTTTCCCTCTCAAATTGCATCGCCATGAGGCTTTAGAGGAAGAGGAAGATAGACGATGAGCAAGGAAATTGTTGGTGGCGGCTCGAATCTCAGAGACGTCGTATATGTGAGGATTTTCCGGTAAGGTTTCCCGGAGACTAGCGAGGGACGTTCGACTAGCGGCTGAGGAGGAAGCACCGGATGAGGAGGAGGCGGCGCCAGTTTTGTTAGAATTCGAGCTCGTTGTGGTTGTCGTGGTGCCGGTGTTACTCGAAGACGTAGACCGTTTCACCGGCGGAGCCTGGTGGTGCCTCCCCTGAGATTGACTCGGCCGCGATTGCGTTCGGGTTGGCTCTGAAGCATTGACACCCATTTTGGTTTTGCACATACAGACAAATTTCTGTTTTAAAACCTGGAAAAAAAGGTCAATGGGAAACCTAGAGAATCAGAGAGTTGAGACGGCGGAGAGAGAAGAAGGGGAAGACGGAGATCGGCGCATTATAGCGGACACGGATACAGGTGCATTATAGCGGATGTTGGAAAGTCTTCTCTTTCTTTCTTCATCTCTCTCTTTGAATGGGTTTTGTCAGCGACTTATAGAAGCATTACGTTGGTGATTAACAAAGCTTACTTTTTACATTTTAAAACCGTGAATTATGAACATGCACTTTGTTTGATTATTATTTCCATTTTGATTTGCATCACTTTTTCATATTTCTTTCAAGTTTTGTAAAACGGGATTTCTTGTAAGAACAAAATTAGTTATTGTACATATTCTTTTATAATCATTTTTTTTTTTTTTTTGTAATTATATTAGTCATTTCAATATTACACTAGTTGATCAATCAGAAATACTTTTCTCAAGAATTTATCGGATCCATAAACTTACACAAACAAAAGCAAAAGCAATAAAGATCGACAGAGAGGAGAACAAAGGGAATTAGGATTCAAATCCACGAAACCCGACCGGATAAAAGGCTATAAATCTACCACCTGTCCAATAATGTGAAACAGCATTACAGCACCGTTGAATATTAGAATTTTTGCGAAACGTTACATAAGGAAAAATAAGTGACGTGAAGGATGACATTGCTTAATGACGTTTTCACCTTTTTGGTAAAGAAAAAACGAGTTCACGTGATCATTGCAATGCCAATTGGTTCTCTCTTGTCGTTTGTCTTTCCCATGATAGATTCAACTACAAGTCTACAACCTGTATGTCACAATGGTCTTTTTAGTATTTGTTACAAAGCATATATACATTACAAATACAATTGTACATTTTGAACAAGATAATGATAAATATGATCGGTGGCCGACGGACCCAATGTTTGTGTATATATACGTAATTATATGTCGTGTATAGTAATATGAGGACAAAGTCTCAGGATCCATGATTTAAATTATAACTTGTACTGAAATTTATAATCAAGTAACGCCCATTTCTGATAGGTGTTACCTTCGTTTCAATAGGAAATTAGACTTTATGAGTATAATATTAATTACAAGCTACAAAACTTGTCCCCTTCATATGATCATCCAACAAACATGGTCATATGAAGTCAACCTCAAATAGTTGTTTTTCGTGAACAAGATTTTTTTCTGATCTTCGCCATGTAACCTCAGTTGGGATCTAACTAGCTAGAAAAGATATTTTTTTTAGTATAAAGTCAACAGACAGAATTTAGTGAATGCAATATACAATAAGCATTTTACTACACAAACACACACGAAAAAAAACAGTGAAAATTGTTGCAATGCAGTGAAATTTGGCAGTCTTAAGTTATTTCTACAATATAAATTTCATTCTTAAAATAATTTATATTAGTTTGTCGATTTGTGGGATAGAACAGTTTTCCAATTACAAAAAGACAAAGTAATTTCATAGCTCTGTGAAAATTTCTCACGATTCTTTGTGATTTCTTAAACTTCAAATACTTGGGTAGAATCTGGTAGTTTTTCTTTCAATTTCAAACTCTCATTTCCAGGTGATTTAAATTTTTGGGGTCGAATCTGTTTTTTTTCAATAAATAAGTTATAGATTTGCTTGAGGAGGTATCAAAATCCAAATGAAGTCTATAAAGCAATATGGGCCACAATTTAGGAGAGAAGGAACGAAGAGTAATGGGCTTACCGCAAAAAAGTGAGCCCAAAGTTTAAGGAAGCGTGTAGTTACTTGTGAAGGTAGGAGGGAGAAGAATGCAGAGAGAGTGTTGCTGCTACAGGACAAAAATGGAGAATCTAGTGAAGCTGGATCACTGGAGTCGAGAGTATGACTGTATGAGTGAGAGGACAGGTGGAGCATTACCATAGCAGGATCTAGATAATTGTTTACCTGAACCATTAAAAGCCTTGTAAACCGCAAAGATTAAGTTTTTTTCTTTTTCTTTTTGGTGCAACGCAAAATATTAAGTTGAAAGGAGGTTCCTTTGCAGCAGTCACAAAATCCTTCATCTTTTCTCTCTTCTAAAAGCTGCTTGCTTCGTCGTCTTGTTGAAAGGAGGTTCCTTTGCAGCAGTGACAAAATCCTTCATCTTTTCTCTCTTCTAAAGCTGCTTACTTCTTCGTCTTGTTGAAAGGAGGTACCTTTGAAGCAGTCACAAAATCCTTCATCTTCTCTCTGTTGTAAAGTTGCTTCCTTGTTCGTCTTTCAGCTTAAGGTAAGCATGTTCTTCATTTAGTTTCCAACACCAAATACAGATTGTTTATTTGAATGACCCAAAAAGGAAAGACCTTGATCGTTTTGGAATACTGATCTGTAATTTATTTGTTGTTTCTCCCACAGGCAGGGATCTGGGTTTTTGAAGAAATGGAAAGTGAAGTGGAAGGAGATCAAGCGATACCAGAGATACACTTGGTACCTCCTCGGCGGCAAGTTGAAGATCCACACAGGTTAGGCGATTCTCTTCTCTTTTGTTTCATTGCAAACGATAAACTCTGGAAAAAGATACAAACTTTATTTTGTTTTCTCAATCAATTACATGAAACAACAAAGGCATTTTTGGAAAATTTTGGTTCTGAATTGGAATATGATTGATAACGCAGGAAGAGACTCGGTCCAGAAAAGGAAACAAAGAGAGCAAGAGATGATGATGATGATTACAAGGCTAAAGTGAATACACCGCAACAGTCACAGACACACAAGAGAACGAAGATCAGAGGAAAAGTTGCTCGTGATGGCTACAAAAGCAAACCACCGGTCAAAAAAGCCTCTGCTACTGCTACGCCTGCATCAGCTGAAACTTCTTCCGAAGCTAACGACAGCTATTCTCGCCCAAAGAGATCTTGCAGAAGATCTTTAACGTTTTACACTGATGATGAAGAAGAAGACGAGTATCGTGGGCGGACTTTCACTTCATTGCCAAGTACAAGTCGCCAAAGCAGGACTCAGTCAAAGAAGGAAACACTTGATAAGAGTCCTAAGGGGAAGACTATGACATCTAATGATCAATCTGTCACTGGCAGAGAAAGCTCAACCATGTCAGTCCGGATACCATCTCCAAATATCCAGAACTTTCTGTCAGAGATGCAACCAAGTTTGTGTAGAAAGAAGAGAAGGAACAGAGACCCTGTAGCAAGCAAACTCAATGCAAGGGTGTTACACCTCCAGTGGCGACGCCAATATGCAACAGGTTAGTCAACACAAACACCAAAGAATAGCACTTTTCATGCATTTACATTCTTGCCTAAAATTTTAATCCTACTTTAACAAAATTACAGGTACTACATCTGATGAGGAGTTGTGGGAACGGAAACTCTCAGTAGACTCTGTCACCAAGTTCTTCAAGGAGTTAGACATCAGGAGAGACAATCCTTGCCTTGCACATAGCATGGAAACTGCACTAACTCTACATGAGGAAGCATGTAAGAAGCAAAAGGCACTGTACACGAAAGATGATGGCTCAATCATTCCTTTCCCTGATGAGAAGAAACATCAGCCGAAAGTAGAATTGGATGAGGAATCAATAAGAGTGTGGAACCTCCTGATGGTGAGTATAGACAGCGAAGGTGTCGATGGTTTGGATGAGGATAAACAAAGATGGTGGGAAGAGGAGAGGAGAAGGTTACATGAACGTACAAACTCCTTTATCACTCGCATGCGTCTTGTGCAAGGTACTGTTTATCGTTTCAATTGAATTTCATCATTTGTGCACACAAAAGCAAAATAGTCTAAAACCAAAGCTGTTTGTAAAAATAGGCGATCGAAGATTCTCACCTTGGAAAGGCTCCGTTATAGACTCAGTTGTCGGTGTTTTCTTGACACAAAGTGTCGCTGACCACTCATCAAGGTAAATGCCTTCAAGAAACAGAGAATATGTATGTATGCAAGCAAGATGAATGTTTTTGATTTCTCCTGAATGAATGATCCACTTGTTTACTTTTGCAGCTCTGTATTTATGGATATTGCTGCCGAGTTTCCAAACCCGGTAAATGCAGTTGCAGCTCCAAGAAGAACACGCAACCCTACTGGCATCGTCATAGATGAGATTGATGATGACGACGGCGTCACTGATAGTTCCATCTGTTGTACGTTAAACCAATCGAAACAGAAAGGTACTTGTATTGTCTCAACGAACCTAAACGAAGCACCGTTTGAGGTAGAGAGCTGTGATGAACTCAGAAACAATGTTGATGACGGAAGTCAACAACAAGAAGAGAAGAGTACCATTCAGTCACAAGACGAGGAACCGAAGACAAGAAGAGAGCAGCACACAAAGATGAAGGGAAAGAAGAAAAAGGGTCAACCCGCAAAGAAAAAGGCAAAGAAGGACCCAAAGAGAGACTTTGATGACTGGGACAGTTTGAGACGAGAAGCAGAAGCTAGTGGCCAAAAGAGAGAGAGAACAGACAGAACTATGGACGCTGCTGACTGGGACGCACTGCGACGTGCAGACGTAAACAAGATTGCTGATCTAATCAAAAAGCGAGGGTTGCACGAATTGCTTTCCCAAAGAATCAAGGTATGACTACATTTTACGAAAAAAGATTGCACTTATAAGTTCCTGTTGGGAAAAAAACACAATCTAACAGAGTGAATTTACATGTGGAACAGGATTTCTTAAACAGAATGGTTAAAGACCATGGAGAGATAGACCTTGAGTGGTTGAGAAACGTACCACCTCACCAAACCAAGTAAGAATACTATTCAAAACTTTCATGCTACATATAACCTATAAGTCCGAAGTATTCAGACGAAACCTATTGCTTGCTGCAGGGAATATCTACTAAGCATAATGGGATTAGGGTTGAAAAGTGTGGAGTGCATCCGACTCTTGTCACTACACCAAACTGCATTCCCTGTAAGTTAATGAAAAACTCTCTTACCTTACTAAATATGCAATCGATAGACTAATATGTTACCTATCTGAAAATGTTGCAGGTTGACACAAACATTGGACGGATTGCTGTAAGGCTGGGATGGGTTCTCTTACAGCCGCTACCCGGCGATCTGCAGATGCATCTACTGGATCTGTAAGCACTTACAATCCTTGTTTAATAATGATAAATAACATGTGACATTTTAAAATCTGAACCGACTGTTGATTTTAAATTCAGGTATCCAGTATTGGCATCTGTTCAGAAGTATCTCTGGCCACGCCTCTACAAGCTTGACCAAAAGACTTTGTAAGAAAATAGCATTGCTTCTATGCACCAAAATACTTATCTATTTTCTAAAAACTCGATTAATCATTGTATCATACAATTGTAGGTACGAGTTGCACTACCACATGATCACATTCGGAAAGGTAAATCTCATTTATTTCATTCAATTTTCACAAAACTTGTTACGTTTTTGGAATGCTTACATCTTAAAGTGGCTGAAACATTTTTGTATGTTTGAGAAATTTTTCAGGTCTTTTGCACAAAGAAAAAACCAAACTGCGGAGCGTGTCCAATGAAGGCGGAGTGCCGTCACTATGCTAGTACACGTGCAAGGTAATACTCATAGAATTCGATTAGCACTGAATTTGTTTCCATCCTAAACAATTATCCCATGCTATAAACTATCATTCATGTTGTCTTGAAAAAAATCTAAGCTTTAAGAGAATGAGACGAAAGATCAATTTTAAAGCATAAATGTCTACTTACAAATGTCACTAGCTCTGTCTTAACATATTGAAGAACATTGAGCTGCTTTTAATGGTTTGTATTCTTTTATGTTTGTGTTTTGTGGCAGTGCCCAACTTGCGTTACCAGATGCAGAGGAGGTAACAATACATGCGAGAAGATCTGCTGTTGTCTGCGAACCCATCATTGAAGAACCAGCATCACCACCGCATTGCCCAGATATTGAGGATTTCCCATCGAGGAATGAAGATGAAGTTGATCCTTGGGAGAATAAGACTATCATTCCTACCATCATCATTGGGAACAAAAAAGATGGACTTTCTACAGTCTTTGAAGCTGGTACATCAAACAGTTTGGTGGTTCTAAGCAACAAAACAACACCAATAGCAAGACAGAGCCTAAAGACTAAGGATAGGCTACGCACACAACACATTGTGTGAGTTACACTTCCAGAATTTTTTTTCTCATACTAATAATTCTCTGTCTAACCTTTTGTATTCTCTTGTTTCAACATGACAGGTACGAGCTACCGGACTCTCATCCCATTCTGCGTGGGGTTAGTAATCTTTTCAAATTATTTAGCTAGCTTGTATGTTTCTCTGTCTTTAACATTCATATTTGATTTTTTTTTTACAGTTTGAGCCTCGAGACCCCGATGATACATTTCCGTATTTGCTAGCTATCTGGACTCCGGGTATTACTTTTCAAGAATCAGAAACAATAATACTTTTTAGATGCGTATAAATACTTTTTTTTCTCTAACCTGTGATTGTACATCATTTTTGTATGCAGAGAACACATGTTTCCCAGGGAATTCAAAAACAGTACGCGGAACCATTTTGGTAAGTTTATAGTGGATTTTTTTTTTTCATTTAGAATAAACACTACGCTATTAATAAAGATGACTATTCGGTTGTGAACAGATTCCTTGCAGAACTGCAATGAGAGGGAGATTTCCTCTGAATGGCACTTACTTCCAAACGAACGAGGTATATTGTGGCTACGTTGGAGTCGATTAGAGGAGTTACTACAAGCAAAATTCTGTTGTAGGCTAAATTTGAGTTACATGTGCAGGTCTTTGCGGACCACAGCTCTAGCATCAACCCAATATATGTCCGAGGAGAGTCATTAGGAAGCCTATCAAGAGCACTTGTGTACTGTGGATCCTCTGTTAGCGCTTGTTTTGGAGGTAAAATTTCAAAATAAGTATCAATCTATGCATGTGTATGAGAGTTACTATAAATTCAGGTCATGCTTGAATATACTTTTTAAAATTTGTGTAGGTTTATCAGTGGAAGAAATTCAATATGGTTTCTGGAGAGGTAAGAGGTTAATAGTTTGGCTGGAATTGCAGTGAGAAAGATCATATAAAAATCAGTAACAAAATGAAGAGAACTTGATGATACTTTGTGATTCATAGAACTTTTGGATTAACATTTTTTACTACAAATGTAATATGTGCAGGTTATGTCTGTGTTAGAGGATTCGACAGAAGGACGAGGAAATCGAAGCCACTTGTGAGAAAATTGCACTACACATCCAGCAAAAAGTAGCTTTTTATTGGTAGCTTTTTATTTTGTCAACGGTAGTTTACTTTGTATTTTAAATCTTTGGGCTAGTTTACTTTGTATTTTAAATCTTTGGGCTTACGCCTTCTTTAAAGTCTATTACTCTCATATGTATCCCTTACATTTTCTACGTTAAAGCTTTTAGTCTCATGTGTAACAAAAACCATGACTAAGTTAAATACACACACAAAGAAAAAGCATCATCTACATACATAACTGTGGAAAACTGCGTCTCGAAACAGACTTAACTCTCAATACTTGGAGTGTTACAACATCGAGAGTATACTATTTGTTTCCTCCTCTCCTCAAAAGCTTTTGGATTTCAAAAATTATCTTCTGTACAAGTACTTGGCCAGTGGAAAGCTGAGGCTTTTCCCAACCTAAAAACCAAACCAGAGGGGGAAACAAAAAAAGCATTTATCTTTGGATAACGCTATAGCACTATATGACTCAATTATTTGCAAACAAAGTGTGTTGTTACCTTAAGAGCAAGATCTTCAGACACCATGGAACGGTATCTACTAGTGCCTTCTAACGGGCAGCTTCCGCTTTTGATGATCAAGTTTGCATCACAAAGACTTGACACTTGAAGCAGAATATCTGACATCAGGTTCGTCTTCTCTCTGTCGTAACCCGTCGCTTCTCCTTCCTCCTCTTCTTCCTCTTCGCCAAATGAAGTGTCTCCTACAGAGGCAATACACTGGAATATCGCCAATAATCTCTCCAGGGGAAAGCTTCCAGGCCCTTTCATGACTGCTTCCTGCTCTGCAATCTCCTTCTTTTCCATGGATTTCTCCGAGGCCCTGTCAAGGAAAACATCATCACAAAGATTCTTTTATTCACACACCACTAGACCTTGTTATCAAGCTCAGAGTAAATCATCATCAGTGCTAGTGTTATGTATAGCTTACTTGCGCTTTCTTTTACGATTATCCATGCCCCCTGTGGAGTCAAACATGGACGCGTCTAGCGTTGCTGGGTTTCTTGAAGCGAGAAAAGCCGCAATGAGAAGAAACTTTGCCGAAGTAGACATATGGAAGTCCAATACTCCAACTTCTTCACGGTTTTCAGAACTATAACTGGCTTTCTTCTGCCTTCTCTCGTCATCATGAGAGCGACTCGAGACTCTGAATATCTCATTCAAACAGGGAGCAAGAAGCGGTTTAAGATGGCTATACAGCCTTCTCTTCAGATCTTCATTAGGTGAAACCCCTAAATCATCAAGCGGCTCACAATACTTTCTGAACAGTGACGAGAAGGTTGTGGAAAGTTCATCAACTCTCCTGGTGACCCTAGAGAAAGGTCTCAACACAACACTACACACACAAAGAAAATCAAATTAGTGAAAACACTATGAGTAAAGGATAGAGAAGGAAGACAAGGAGCCTTACTCGAGGAATGCAGAGTATAGTTTCCGGTTAGTTTGATTCTTCAGGAAGATTTGACGAAGATCATCTTCAGAATACTCAGGAAAATAGAGAGGGATAGGGTCCGTGTACCCCATGTTAGAGTAGTACACATCTGGTGGCAATCCGCTGATAAGTATAACACCAAGCTGAGGCATCTTCAAAAGAGAATACAGATTGAAAAGAAACTGCAGAATCACAGCTCCTTTGTCCCACTCTTTGATAAGATCCAAATGATCAACTACCAAGTACACCATCTTCCCCACAGGTTTCCCATTCGATCTCGAGTCAAGAGTTTCCATCACATTACCAAGGGATTGACGAAGCAAGTTGACGAAATCAGACGGCTTGTCACACCGTTTCGCGCTAGAGTAGCCGTTCGAAGAAGACTTGCTATGCAGCAACAGCTGATTGAGAATCGATTCGAACAAGACGCGGGGGTTGTAACAAGCACGGCAACTTGAGTAAACAAAGGGGCGATTGAGATGCCTCAGCACCTGAAGAACGAGACTGGTTTTACCGGTGGAGGCGTCTCCGTAGACTATTACTGGAAGAGTAGGGGAATCCAGTGGGCCCATGAGACGAATGAGGTCGAGAATCTGAGAGCGTCTGCCTGGGAAATCGGAGAGAAGAGCATCCAGAGGGAATGATTCTCCCCCGAATGTGAGATCGTCGATGGTTGGTGGGTGGGATTCATTGGGTTCTGGGTTCTCGACAGCCGCGGAAGATGAAGAAAACCTTGTGCTTCTTCGAGCCACTTTCGAGCTATCCTCTCTCGGAGGCATTAGTGTGGTTTCACCTGTTGAGCAAAAAGTCAGAATGAAATCAAGGGAACACAAAGTTGAGCAAAATCACACAAGTGGTGGCCACACAATTTACAGAGTACTGTTCAATCTCATTATACAAATACGCAAGCAATTGGTTTATGGATTCCACAATGACTAGAAAATTGAAAGGAAAACTCTTTTCATGGAGAAATCAATTGCAGAGATCTGACCTCCAACAAATCAAACTTTGCTTTTTGTTTTAGTTGTAAAGGAAATGAAATTAAAAACAACAATTCAGGAATGAGCAGGCGAAAAACCCTAATTCGTTACATCGAAGTATTGTAACTGCATCAATTCGAACGAGAAATTGAATCTAGGCTATAGGAGAGATGAACGGTGAATTTACCTTGAATCTGAATCGTTGCTTAATCAGATTGAAAAGGAAATGAAGGACGAATACTGGGCTTCAAAACTCGTAACTTTGTGAATCTAGGGATTACTCACCAGTAGACCACAGAGAGTAAGTAATTTAAAAGAAGACGAAGAAGAAGAGAGGGAAAATTGGAGCCAAGACTCGAGGGGATGAGAGAGTGAGAGGGAAGACTGCTTTATGAGTCGCAATGTCTCGCGGGAAGTTTTACGTAAATGGTGATGCAAGAACAAAAAGCCCAATAATCTTAATGGGCCTATATAAATTCAGTTTTTGCGACATGATGTTGGTTTCGTATTTCAGATTTCGAATTTGCTAAATAGCATCATGTTTGTCAGCAAATACTAAAAAAAACATCTCATAACAATGAAGGATGAGAAAAATCCAACTCAAGCTTATGTATATAAACTACGCAAAATTACTCGAAGTACCAAAAAAAAGCAAAAACAAACAGTTTTATCAAAGCGGAAAAAAAAACTTTTAAAAGAAGGTTGCTAATGTATGCACAAGGAAGAGGAACAAGACAGGATCGTGGTCACTTCTTGCGAGCCAGCGCCGCTACAATCCCACCAGCTATGAGACCTACAGCTCCTACAGCTGAAGCCGTGATGCCTATCCCGATCACACCATCTGCAAATATATACAAAAATTATTATTCAGCAACTCTGTGACTCAATTACCATTCTGTTTTGCAGTCCCAAGAACTTTCAAATTTGGTTGAGGAATAGCTTACCCTTAGTGATTTTGTCTTCGATGGTCTTCTTTAGCACCAAAGCCTGTCTCCAATCGGGTTGCATCTATGAAACAAAACCATCCATCACAAGGTGCTCTCATAATATATAAAGCTCACAGTAATAAAAAAAGAAAAGAGCTAGCAAGTGGGTGCAAACCTCAATACAGCGGTCAACAAGCTGCCTGCTCTTTGAGTAATCACCGCTTCTGTAACATCCAACAGCAAGAAGATAGAGCTTCTCTCGGTCCTCTAAAGGAGGAGCACTGTTTGCCAGAGATGCTGCAACCACAACAACAAGGAAACCGACTTATCAATCTCATATGTTACACGATGCAGAAGAAAAAAGAAAGCTTGAGCGTTTTTGTGCTAAATTTTGCAGCAATACTAAACTTTGAGGTCATGGTTTTGCACAGAACAAACAAGATAAGAGCAAGACTAGTTACTACCTTCAAGCATGGCTATTCCACGTTGCACATCTTCGGGTTGACGGGAATGAACAAGAGCCCATGACAAGCGCATTAGGCACTCCTTCTTAAGTTCTTCAGAGCCAGCATCTGTAGACTCTCTAACCTCTCTTTCACATCCCTGCCATCAATCAAACACAGCATGATAGTTTAGCTAGTGAAGCTATGAGAATGAAGAAGATACGAAGCTATCTAACAAAAAAACCACAGATGCTGTGACATTTAGTAAAGTTTCACAATGATTAAACTCGAACTTTCTAGTGCAAAGGACCCAAATTAATCAGCAATCACGAAGATTTTTCACAACTCATGAGCTTCTAAAACTCGATTCAGAAATTCTTAAGAACAATAACTGGTCAAGGACCGACTAATCCTCGGGAAAGCAAACCCCCGATTTCAGAAATCTCAGCAAAAAACAAAATTAACACGAAATTAACAGTTCTAGTTTTTTCGTAAAACAGCTCATGATTCCATTATTCTTCAAGATCGATTTCCGTTTCTGAAACCATGGGCGGAAAAAAAAAATCGAAACCGAGAAAGGAAGGAGGAAACTTACGGCGATGACATCTCCGTCGGACCATGGGATCTTATCGCCGCCGCTGAAGAAGGCACCGACGGAGTCAAAGAATTGTCCGATCTTAGCATCCATTGAAGCGATTTTACGTTTTCTGATTCACGCGGTCTTCGTCTTCGTTTCTGCTCTCTTAAAGGCGGAGTGGACTTGTCCCCCAAGCTCAGGAGAAGAGAAGAATATTTATTCCTTGAAGGTTGAAGCGATCAACAAGACCCCTATAGTTTTAGATCTTCCCACATTTATGCTATAACTTCTATTTAATCATTAAAACCCCCAATTGGATAAAATATTCTATCAGTCCCATGCGGTTATGGTTGTGATTGTGAATAATTAAACTGACTATCCCAAATGTATCGACAACAATTATATAACCGATCAACTGATTTATTCACGATCTAATTTTCACAAATTCAATGTTATTCATTTGGGACAATATCTTCTCTCCTAGTCCCATGCGATTTTGATTAGGCCTAATTATGATTGAGAATAAACAAACTAAAGATTATCCCAAATGGTTGAATTACAAAAAAAAACGCAGAATAAATAAAAATAAACGTTTTGCCTTTATGTAAGCACAGTAAAACAATCAATCAATCAATCACACACACGTCTCATACAAGTTTTACACAGACAAAAGAGTGTTTTCAAAGTGACAAGGCAGGTGGGTACTATGCCCTGTGAACGGCTCTTCTCAAGCACCAATCGTACAAGAACTCCAAACCTAGCCTTACTGCTGTTCCTAGCCCTAGCACCACTATCACTCCTGCAAGTTAACCATAAGACATTATCAAAACTCACTCATTCACTAGCATACTATAGCTTACACTAACATGGAAACAAACTAACGTACCGATAAGTATGCCAACCGGGAGCGCAGTCACACCAAGTGGGACGATTATTAACACATCCAGCATAAAACCGAATATCAGAATTGAGAATGCTACCCAACGCGGACTGAAACATCCCTGTGATCACGACACGACAAATATTGAATTAACACAAGAGAAACCAGACAAATGTTGTTCATTTGTCTGTTTTCAAAACGCAGAAAATGCGCCGTCACAAAGATAAAACATCACTTGTTGGTTTGCTTGAAGAAGAAGAAATCCTACTTACTGGTCGGGTCTCTGGTGGTGGCACGTTAACAGCCAGTACTCTGCATAACACAAGAGAAAACCAATGTAAGAACCAATAAAAGCATTAGTCTCTTGTCACTGAATGAAGCAAACGAGGAATGGTCTACTCACTGGCAGATCTCGCACCGATTAGAGCCTTTTGTGAGAAACCACGCCTCTATGCATGACCTATGGGCTTTAGCAAGGCCACCACGACATCGGCACCCTAGATCAATTAAAGCCTCTTGTTTCTCTTGCAGACAAACCCTACTTATCAACAAAAAACACAATGAACAACATAGTTAACCATGTTCGTAACTTGAACTGTAACAGAGTAAGACAATTCTTAGAACCGCCAAGATAAGAAAAGAGAGGGAGCGGACCTACACTGCTCGTGAGAGCTGGCGTTGCTTGAAAAGCAAACCAGTTCCGAAGACTCCTCACTCTCAGCTGGCACGGAGATTTGAGCCAATTCATGTGACTGACTAGAGTCTCCATTGCAGACGACAACCGTGAGGTTCACTTCGTTGGCAGACTCGCTCTGATTCTCGGGAGCCTTGTCTTGCTGCTGCTTCTCAGGGTCACCAGCGGAGATGGAGCTACTATGCATCTGATCTTTGACCTGTCAACAACTTCTTTCTTCGAGTTACGACTACAACTCTCGACTGCGAATTTAGCAATACACTTATGGGACCAAGCTGAATAAAAGGAAGATGTGCCATATGGAATCAATCACAAAGTGAAACGTTGCTATAAATGTACTTATGTAATGACGTTAATTTAATTTTCTCTTTTACTGCAAATGGCAAAAAAGAAAAATTTGGTGAGTGAAAGAAACTAAAGAAAAAAAGAAAAAGAAAAAGCATATCCAATTAGACTTTGGATTAAAGTAGCCAAAGACATAATAGTCTGGAATTTCTGGATCAGCAACAATAGAGCCGCACCAGAAACTTGCAGAGCTCTTCAACCAAGTTCATCTTCAATGAATTAACTATTTAAGACTATGCGTAAAGATAAGAAATATAATGTGTATCAAAGGAACCCCATATTTTAATATCCCCTTTTTAGATTGGTTGAACATTTAATTCGTTAAAAGACATCTTTCCTTGATCAAATGGCATCAAGAGTTTAATTGCTCTGTACTGTATAACACGTCTCATACAAGTTTTACACAGACAAAAGAGTGTTTTCAAATTGACAAGGCAGGTGGGTATGCCCTGTGAACAGCTCTTCTCAAGCTCCAATCGTAACAGAACTCCAAAGTCAGCCTTAGCGCTGTTCCTAGCCCTAGCACCACTATCACTCCTGCAAGTTAACCCATCCAACACAATATCAAAACTCACTCATTCACCACTAGCATAACTTCTTATGTGGCTTACAGTAACGAAAACAAACAAACGCACCGATGATTATGTTAACCGGGAGCGCAGACACACCAAGTGTGATGGATATCAACACATCCAGCATTAAACCGCCTATCAGAATCGAGAATGCTACCCACAGTGGACTGAAACATCCCTGTTGATCACGACAAGACAAATACTTTTCATTGAATTAACATAAGAGAAACCAGAGTTTTTGTTTTACAGTTTTAGACCCACTTACTCTTTCACGCTCTTCTTGTCTATAGCTAGGATCAACCCTCCAAACCCAGTAATTAGTCTGTTTCAAAACGCAGAAAATGAACCGTCACAAAGCTATAACATTCCCTAGTTTGTTTGTTTGCTTGAAGAAGAAGAAACCCTACTTACAATTGGTCTGGTCTCTGGAGGTGGCACGTTGACAGCCACTACCCTGCATAAACAAACCAATGTAAGAACCAATAGAAGCAATAGTCTCTTCTCACTGAATGAAGCAAACGAGGAATGGTCTACTCACTGGCAGATCTCGCACTGGTTAGAGCCTTTTGTGAGAAACCACATATCTATGCATGACCTATGAGCTTTAGCAAGGCCACCACGACATTGACACCCTAGATCAATCAATGCCTCTTCTTTCTCTTGCAGACAAACCCTACTCATCCAAAAAGGGAAAGAAAAAGAGCCTGATTCAGTAACATGTTCCTAACTTGAATTGTAACATATCACAGCATACGAGTAACAGAGCAGTGAAGACAAGAAAAGAGAGGGAGCGGACCTACACTGGTCGTGAGAACTGGAGTTCCTGGACAAGCAAGCATTTTTCGGAGACTCCTCACTCTCCACTGCCATAGAGACCTGAGCCGATTCGTGTGCGTGGCTAGAATCTCCATTGCAGACAACGATCGTGAGGTTCACTTCCTCGGCAGTCTCGCTTGTTGACTCGCTCTGCTTCTCGAGAGCCTTGTCTTGCTGCTGCTTCTCAAGGTCACCAACGGGGATGGAGATACTATGCATCTGAATCTTTCACCTGTCAACAAGTTCTTTCTTCTAGGTACCCATAAGACTACAACTCTCGACTGAGAATTTAGCAATACACTTATGGGACCAAGTTGAATAACAGGAAGATGTGCCATATGGAATCAATCACAAAGTGAAACGTTACTATAAATGTACTTATGTAGTGACGTTAATTTAATTTTCTCATTCACTGCAAATTGAAAAAAAAAGAAAGATTTGAAAGAAAGTCTTAAAACATGAATGAAACCATATGTTTTCTGACAGAAAGCTAAAGGTTACAATTGCGTACTTGATGAGTGAAGAAACTAAAGAGAAAAGAAAAAGCATATCCCATTTTACTTTGAATTAAAGTAGACAAAGACATAGGTTTTCTGGATCAGCAACAATAGCAGCACCAGAAACTTTGCAGAACTCTTCCACCAAGTTCATAGACAATGAATAAACTCAATTCTGGCGATTTAAGACTACGCATGAAGATAAAATCCTAATGTCTATCAAAGGAACCGTATATTTTTTTCTTCAATTTCCCCTTAATAAATAGGTTGAACATTCATTTCGCTAAATTACATATTTGCTTGATCAAATGGCATCAAGAGTTTAATTGCAGTGTAAAGCATTTTGACTGTTATGCTATATTTAGTTAATTTAATTTACCTTAAACAAAGCCTCTGTAGCTCTCTGTTCCACTTTAAACAAAGCCTCTCTAGCTCTCTCTTTCTTCCACTTAACTCAGCAGCAACCTCAACTGGAAAAACAAAAACTTACAACTGAGAAACTTCACTTCAGATTCAAGTCATGCTCTTTCGGAAACAGATTTTGCTGCCAGGCTTATCTGGACAGAAAAGAGATGTGAAAAATTCTTGATTTGAAGAAAAAAAGAAAAAAAAATCAATTTATACGACAAGACTTAGATGCGAGACTTACCGATACGTTTGAAACGGAGATGTAGAACACACGAATCTTGTGAATCGAATTCAAAAAGAAAAAGAGACCAAGACTTCAATTTTCTGAGTAAAAAAAGGTCTTCTTTTTTTCTTTTAATTGAAGTTCTCTCAAATTGCAAACAAGGGGATTTGTTGAGCCTGTCGGACAAAGTGTATATATCTTTAATGGCGAAAAAACTCACAACCCTTGGATGCGTAAAATTCTCAACCGTTGGATTAGATTTCTTTCTTTTTCAGACAAAACAAAGACGCTCACTTCAGCAACTCCTAGAAAGGCTAAAAACAGCTATGTACTTATCTCATTCTCTTGTCATTCATTAAAAAGAAACACAAGTACAAAACTCAAAAAAACCGGACAGATTTGCTGAAAGTTTGCCACTTTTTAAAACTCCGGTTTGCATCTAAATCGTACGGCTCTTGTTTTCTTCCTCTGCTCATTCTTCTGCTGCAGTATCTGATTGGTTTCATCAGATTTTTCAGTATTTTACTCACACCTAATAGTCCTCTTCGGCCTTTGCACGCCTGAGTCTCCTCCTCCATACGTATTGGGGAATCATCGAGATACATCAAAGAGAAACCTGACTCGGATAGGCTCCGACCAAGCAAGGCCTTGTTGAGGTGTGCCTCGAATGATAACCGCTCGAACCGATCCATCAACGAGCTTCGATCTTCGTCCCCGAAACTCTGTAATGGTGGAGTCTCCATTGGCTTTTTTTTTGTGGTTAGATAACGTCCGTAAACTGTTCTTTTTAAGGAAATGACAGAAGTGGAAATGTTGACAAGAACAAGCAAAGGATCTTCTTTGTTCTTTATTTCTTCTTAAACTATTTCTTGTTTTTAAAGCAAAGGATCTTCTCTAGGATGAAAACTAAAAAACCTAAGAAACATCTTAAAAGTTTTGCTGAAAATAATAGTAAGTTCACTTCACCACACACATCGGTAGGTAACATGAGACTCTGAGAGTTCGCCTCTGTAATTCACTTTCACAACTTGTCCTTTCTCCAGTCCATAGTACCGCACAATCGCGTCTTTCTTTGAAATCCGAGGAAGCTGTCAAATGTTTGTTTCCCAAAGAAGAGTTAAACCAGAGAAAAGATGAGAAGATGAAATTGATATTAAGCACAAAGAAATGGATAGTGTACCTGTTTTTCCTGGATATCGAACTTCTTGAGAAGTGCTGTCTTCTCTTCATCACTCAGAACTTGATGTTGTGGCTTCAGTACATGTTTCGTTATGTTGACTAGCAAGTCGGTTATCTTGAAAAGACCAGCAAGAAGGAAACCAGGTGTTAGTGTGTTACAGATATGAAAGTTGTGGCAATACAAATTAGATAAGGAAGAAATATATATATGTACCTGGAATATCTCGACCTTGAATTGAAAAAGTTCAAGGGCTTTCAAGGCTTGTTTGGTTACATGGCTTTGCAGGACCAATATCAGCCCTGTGATCGTTTCTTGGCTAAGTACTTCTGCTGCAACACTGCGGATTGAATTGACTTTAACCATACCAGTACCAAAAAACACAACCTTGACCTGAAAAAAAAACAAAACCACAAAACTTCTTTAACCACAACCTTCACAACCAATAACATACTCTCACTACAGGATCACAATGAGATATCTGTCGTGATCTCATAAGACTAGAACTGATGTAAGTAAGAAGCATCAAGAGTTGAGAACAGAAGACATTCATAAGTAGCTGAGAACTTGTAAACATCTGCTGTTAATTACTAAAGAAACCAAAGGCATAAGCAAAAGAGTGGCGGTTTCTACAAGTAGGTAACAAGCATGCCTATGAGCATCCCAAATCAGTGACAACATGAAAACGCACCAACCAACCAAAAAAGGGTTAGACTTCCAACAAGAATCAACAATCCAACATGTGAACTATCTATCAGAACCGCATTTAACCATGCTCTAAACAATGAAGGAGATCACTCAAACAATTCGTCACAATTTATTGTCAAAATGTTCAATAACCAGAGCTAGAGCCTAGAGGTCTAAAAATTACTTGTCACTTTTATTCATTACAAAGTTTCAGAGGACAAATAAACAGATTAATATCATACAGCCAAAAAGCCTAGAATCTACATGTAAATACGATCCTAAACCAAAGTAAATGTAGTCAAATCTGAATCCACAGGAGTAGCAATTATAACTTCAATTAATTTTATTTCATTTTCAACATGCAAAGGCAAAAAGGCCGCTAAGAATCAATTTTTTGTACACAGGGAATGCGAAATGCTTTATAATACCCTTTTGGAAGAATCGGAGCGATGCTGAACGGAGATACGGAGACGGTCAACGTCGGGATGTTCGCCGTGAACAGCTCGGAAAGCCTGGAGGGAGAGATCGATATCTTCGGAGGAGACTTGGTAGCCTCTGTCACGGAGCATCTCCAAGGCAGTCCTCCGCGCAAGGTAGTATCGATGACTCTCTTCACTCGATGGATCGACGTGCTTGCTCAGGCATAGAGACGGACCTGGAGCTGTGACAGCTGTCTCTTTCCCTATCTCCTCCATTTTTATGTTTCCTCGTTATCTGCGCAAACTAGAGGACAGTGACGGACTTTAAGGTGAATGTGAAACGGTGAGTTTTATTATTTTGGAATTGATATCAGCAAGGAGGGAGCTGTTGACCGGGAAGAAAAAGGAAAAGGAAACAAATTTTCAGTGTGACGGCTGTTTATGGTTAGACAATAGATGAGATTTTTTTGTACATATATACTTCAATTGGATGATTAGCCCAATGAGAGAGTAGGTGACATCAATCAAACTAGATATGTTATTGTTGGTAACTTTAGTTCTTTTATCTTTATTGTTTGTTTTTTTTAGGTTTTTTTTTTTTATTGTTTTGTTTTTTAAATTCGAAATTTTGACTCTTAGCTTTTATTTTACCAAAGATCCCACCTGAACGAATTTGAAATTTTGGACAATGTTACACTTTTACTTTTGGTTAACAGAATGCCTAGCGAGCTTAGTTTGGATCTTCTTGTCGATTTCCCCACTAGATTCCCATTAATGGATGTATTCTGTTTTGAAGAATATACCAAGAATAGAACGGTTATATGACAAAACCTAGAGAACAAACTTCAACTTGATTACAAAACTGTGGAATGACAGGTTCGTAAACTCATAGTTATATACTCCATTAAGCTTAAACTTTTCAGTTTCACAGATTACAAAAATATGCAAAACAACAGTACAGTATACTTTCGCCGTTTTGCGAATTGTCTTACATTTTATGGACTTGAAATAATCATTTTAGTTTAAAATGTTAAAAGTGTCCAAGAGCAAGAACAAATATGAAACAAAAGAACACACCACCACACAAAGAGAGTAATAATAATTAGCCTTGAGCCATTGTCTTATTCCCAATATACAACTCTAAACCCAATACCATCTTAGTAAGAATCATCAACTCTCTCCCTCTTCTTCTTCTCTTCACAATTCACACACACACAGCTTATGATCCAACATCTCTCACTTAAGAGTTAGACACAACACTCGCGACAACGCACCAACCCATTCTCATTGCACTTAGGACATCGCCTGAACCGTTCGTCCTGTTCCTCAAACACTTTGGTGCTCCCATCACAGTTAGTGCAAGGCACAAACCTCGCATCCCCACAGCTCCGACACGTCCCCAAGCATTCACAAGCTGGGAAATCTTTCAACATCTCAGCTAACTCACCACCATCGTTTAGCTTCATAATCTCCTCGACGCCACCAACGCGTGCTCCTCTTACAAACACCTGAGGCAGAGAAACCGGCTTCTCCGCGGTGCCAATCAGGCTTTGAAGCTCTTTCCTGTATTTGGAATCCATGGAGATGTCACGTTCGTCTACCGTCACTTGAAGCCCTCTCAGTATCGCTCTAACGCAACAGCAATCCTCGTACGTCTTTCGAATCCCTCGGAGTGATGTGAAGTAGAGCACAATCTTGTCTTCTGCTCCTTGTAATCTCGGTTTGGCTTGAGAGCATACAGATTTTGGTTCGATGATTGGGATGAGTGGATTTGATGCTGTGGGTTTAACCGGGTTTCTAATGTCGACATTGTTGCTTAATTGTTTAGAAGACAGAGCTTTCTTGTAAGACGAGACAATTCTGGGATCTAAACCGGAGATGAATGATTCTTGAGATAAATGTTTCCAAAGAGGCTGCTTTGGTTTATAAGACAACGGGACCCAATCTTCTACGTCTTCTTCGATTCTCACAAACTCGTAAGACTCTTCCAATTTCAACGCAGACCCGGTAAGACCCACATTCCGATTCACGGCGGGTTTAGGGCAAAATTCCGAATTGAGACTGAGATCGAGCTTACCGGGTTTGGGGATTTCGAATTCGAATTCGTCGTCTAAGCCGTCCATGAGCTCCCATGTGTTTATGACTGAGTCAGGGGAGAGCGAGTCGCGTGAGCTCGGATCTGACGTGGTCTTCCCGGAGATTGAGATACGAGGAAGCGTCTGTTGTTGGTCGGAGGAGTTCGTGGATCCGTCGAGGTCGATGAGGAGGAGAGAACCGTATGAGGTTGATGTGAGGGAGACGAGGTGGTGAGTGTCGCCTTTTCTAGCCGGAGGATGGTGGACCAACGGCGTAGGGAAAGAGAAAGCTCTCTGGACCGCCGGGGAAGGGAAATCGGAGGCGAATTTCGTCGTCGGTGAAGAAGAAGTAGAAGAAGCTGAAGACGCGGTTTTCGAAGAAGAAGATCCCATTTTGAGTCGAATTTAAGCAACACTGGCTTTTAATTGAGAAATGGGTTTTGTTAGTGTTTTTCTTGTTCTTTCTGTTTCTGGTTTCTTCTGAGATTATTGGTTCTGGGAATGATAGAGAACAGAAGGAGAAAGCTAGAGAGGTAGAGAGAGAGGTGGAGAATAGCTGTCTAGGGCAGTTGGAGGTGGAAGATGGTGAAATTTAATGGCAGAAGAAGGATGGTGATGGTGATGTTGATTTTCCGACACCGAATTTTCGATTTTGATTTTGATTGCGGAACAAATGCTAAAGTTTCATTATAAGAACTTTCATCAGTCTATAAATCGGGCCAACATTTAAAAATACAATTATATTAGAGGTTATGAAAAGGTAAAAGAAAACGATACTATTAAATGAAAATGTCATGATCTACATAACTGCAATCTTTATTTAGTAGTTTATTGCTTTTTAATAGTACAAAAAACAAGATTGGAAGAGAGAGAGGAAAAGTTGATCAAATTCATCAAATAAAATATTGACATGTCATTTTCAAAAGATTTTTTTTTAATAACTTTCGCTTCAAATTGAATTGTAGCATTTTTTTTTCTTTTTCAAATCAATACTTTATGAATTACTTTAACTTTATAAAAAAAATTATGTCCACAAATCCTTTAAGAAAATATGAAACAGAATATATCCCTATATAATAGTATATCAATATGATGTAAGAAAATAGATACATAAATTAAAAATAGACTATTAAAATTTAAAATGAAGGAGGAAATAATAAATTTTCGAAATACGCTTAGACAACAGAGTATTCACGTGAATAATTTAATCATTGAGTTTAGGGGAAGTTCCTATATATGACCTGTTATCAAAATCGTGGACCGTTATTTAATGTGCTATTGACTTTATCTTTCTTCATTCGGAGGGAAACTACATTATTTTATTTTCATTTTTTATGTACATAATTACTTCTAGTGTTTTGCTAATTGGTACAATCAATTGACCTAGCTGTACATTCTAATCCCCACGAGAATGTATGGTGCTTTGCTGTTACATGTTGCAATTCGCTTGCATTATGATAATGAATTTGGATTTACGTTGTTCAGTACGATTTAGTTGAATCAAATCGAAACCGTGTTGGAAAAATGATAAATTAACTGGGCAAATTTTTAGTTTAAAAGATTTAACCCATTGAAACTATTGTAGTTTAGTTACCTTTTTATATTAATTAACAAAATTTTGTTTAAAGTAACTATGTTGGCAAACCAAATTCAGACCGAAGAATGTTATGTTAGGTTCTAAATGCAATAATGCAGGAACCGGGAAAATTCGTGAAAAATAATTTGATTAAAGTAGGATATGCATAAGAAAAAAGTTACTAAAAGAGGATAGATTGGCTTAATCGATTTGGAGGTGGATCTTGGCAACAATTTATATTCAAATGAAGTAATAATATGCACATTGACTAGTAGTAATATGCTGAGTGCAAAACGTATTTATTCAACCTACATTGACTCGTAAGCCAAATGAGAAAGAGAATAGCGAAAGGCGATCTTGGGAATTGGGATAACAGAACATGACCTAAATAAAGTTTTGTTACCGAACTCAAATAGCTATCACTTATGTCGGCATTGTATATGTAAGAAAAACACTAACATTGAATATCGTCCTAGATCTGTTGAAGCCTATGGATCATATCACCAGAGCTGATGTAACATTTGTCTGTTAAAATGCAGAGAAGCGAGAAATTATCTTAGCATATCAAATGATCTATAAGCATAACTTCTATGATCAACACAAGAACACAAAAGCCAACAAGCATTATTTGCATCCCAGAGTTGCTGCTGATGACAATAACAATCAAAATTGGGATTTAGAAACTTTCGATATCTGTTCACGGTCCATTAACAAGGAAACAAGCATCATGAACATCAATTGAATCCATATGATTTAAGTATCATCTACGAAGCAGAACATTAGTTACACCTACATACACTATTCCAGCAAATCTGATATATCTTACTCTTGTATTAACACAAATTGGGGTTTCAAGGAGATTTGAAGCGACTGATCGAAAAAGTAAAATTGGGGAAGAGAAGAGCATAAACGCGCGAAAGGAGAGCTAAGGAATCTCGAGATCGATCATCCGACATGGAAAGGACCAATATCTCCGCTCCTGAGAGAAGCAGCGATCTCGTCGGCGATAGACAAACAGGTGAAGACCCAACTGCTCAGTGAAAACCACACCATTCTCATCAGATACGTCGCCATGCCCAGCGGCATCGCCATCTCAGAGCTTCTCTCTCTTGTTAGCTGAAATGATTCGCCGGAGAAGCCATTGGGGAGCATCAAGCTTCGAAAAGTGAAAAAAAACAAAGAAGATTCGGTACGTTCAAGGATCTCTCAACCGTTCAGATTTCGCCACGTGTTTAACATTAATTAATTGATTCACCAGCTACGTCTCTATCTGGCCCAGTCAAGCCGCCCGTGAAACGCAGCGTCATTAATCAATTCGAGACTTTAATAAATTAATCTCCGACCCGGGTTTGTTTTTGGGAACCCGACCCGATACGGTGGCCCATGAATTCCCGCTCCGCTCCATTTTCAATTCATTTTGAAATTGCATCTCGCCAAAAGGCGTCGTCGTCTCTCTCTCTCTCTCTCTCTCTCTCTCTCTCTCTTCTCCGAGCAACGTCTCTCAGTTTTCTCTTTCTACCAAATGGCTCCTCCCTTTGTTTTCCCTCAAATTCTGCGAGCCCTAGAAGAAGATCCGGAAGATAATCATCGATTGTTCGCTCAGAATACCGTCGATGTGACCTCTCTTCGCCCTTCTGATCTCGAAGAGTTCGTCAAAGGTAATACTCTTTTTTGGGCTGCCTTTGTTTTCCTCCTGTGTGAGCGTATCTGTAATCTTAATTTTCTATGTGATTCCCGAGAAACTCGCTAGAGATTGAATTACAGCGTTACTTGCAATTTGAGAGGATAATTGAAAATGTTAAGATATTCAATTAGTCACTCAAATTTCATATCTGGAAATGTGTGGAAGCTCAAATTTCTTCTCTGGCTCTATTGGAAAGTGGTACTAGTTCTACGTATGTTCGTTAAGTGGCTCAGTATCATACTCTAAAGTTTAAGAGTCCATTTGTTTTTTTTTTTGTTTGATATGAATATGTTGGTCTCGCAAAGCTTTTTTCTTTTTCTTTCAATAGCCTGCATACTTTCATGATTATTGCTTCATAAAAGGGAAGCATATAGAAACTGAAATTAACGACTTCACTCAAAACTTGGTGTTTACAGATTATAGTATCTAGTTATCGATGAGAGGAGTTCTTAAGACTCTTGTGTTTTGATATGTGAGGCAATTTGTTGACTGACTTCTCGTGTCACAGGTGTATCCTTTGACCTATCTGATAGAGAACTCTTCTGCATTGAAGATCAAGACGTTTTTGATCGTGTCTACTCTTTGATCAGGAGCTTCTATAGTCTTCCTCCATCTTGCAAGTGTAATCTTGTAGAAAGCCTCCGGTCCAATCTAAGTGTTCTTCTTCCCAATGTCGATTCGATCTCCCGATCTGTGCCAGATCAGGATGATGAAGTTCCAATCATTGATAGGATCACATCACATCGCAATGCCTTGAAAATATACACTTACTTTCTCCTCACTATTATCACGACTGAGGAAACACACATCAGCTCAGTCGATAGCACAAAGGTGTTACTCTTTTTCCAGCTGATTATGTATCATCTCTTATCGTCGTCTTTACTATAGTGATATTGTGGAGGAACAGGTCCCAGCACGAGGGAGGAAAAAGCAAATCATCCAGTCATGGAACTGGGAACCTCAGAGGGGCAGGATGCTCAATTTGATTGCAAATTCTCTTGAGATCAACCTATCCTTGCTCTTTGGATCACCAGACCTTGATGAAAACTACCTGTCTTTCATTGCCAAGTAAGTTTTGTGACCTAATGAATCTTGTTTATCTTGCATACTCCATGTTAAAGGTACTTTCTCAACTTTTTTTCATATTATTTCCTTGTAGGAACTCGTTCTCTCTTTTTGAGAATGCTGCAATCTTAAAAGATGCTGAAGCAAAAGATGCCCTGTGCCGCATCATAGGGGCAGCTGCTACAAAGTACCGTTACATTGTGCAGTCATGTGCCTCAGTCATGCACTTGATACACAAGTATGATTTTGCTGTTGTACACGTTGCTGATGCAGTTGCTAGAGCTGAAAGTAAGTATTCAGATGGAACCTTGGCCGTGACAATCATTAGAGATATTGGGAGGACTGACCCAAAAGCCTATGTTAAAGATACAGCTGGGGCCGATAATGTGGGACGTTTCTTGGTCGAGCTTGCTGATCGTTTGCCAAAACTAATGTCGACAAATGTTGGAGTTTTGGTCCCTCATTTTGGTGGTGAATCATACAAGATAAGAAATGCATTAGTTGGTGTTCTTGGAAAGTTAGTTGCAAAAGCTTTTACTGATGCCGAGGGAGAAGTGGGTACCAAGTCTCTTCGTCTGCGAACTAAGCAAGCAATGTTGGAAATTTTGCTCGAACGGTGTAGAGATGTTTCAGCCTATACAAGGAGCCGGGTTCTTCAGGTTTGGGCTGAACTGTGTGAAGAGCATTCTGTTTCGATTGGCCTATGGAACGAGGTTGCGTCAATATCTGCTGGAAGACTGGAAGATAAGAGTGCAATAGTTAGAAAATCTGCATTGAATTTACTGATCACGATGTTGCAACATAACCCCTTTGGTCCACAGCTTCGGATTGCTTCATTTGAAGCAACCCTGGAGCAGTATAAAAGAAAGCTGAACGAACTTGAACCAAGCCTCCCTACTGAGCACTCATCAAAAGAACCAACTTCAGATGGGGACTCCTGTAATGGCGATGGTGAAATCGATGACTTGCATCTTGAAGTTACAAATAAGACGCATCAAGATAGCCTGCCTGATAGCTGCCAGCCAGATATTGGGGAAGAAATCAGTGAGAAAGATGTTTCTGTTCCAGATATTGGTAACCTTGAGCAGACCAAGGCCTTGATTGCTTCTCTTGAGGCTGGGCTGAGGTTCTCAAAGTGCATGTCAGATAGTATGCCGATCCTCGTTCAATTAATGGCTTCATCTTCTGCCAGTGATGTTGAGAATGCTATTCTCTTGTTAATGAGGTGTAAGCAGTTCCAAATTGATGGTGCAGAAGCTTGTCTACGTAAAATTCTGCCTCTGGTATGGTCTTTTATCATGCATCGTAACTCATACGGATCCATTTTTGTGACATTTGTTCACTTAACATGCCCTTAATATTTTGTGAAAAAAAACTTGTTTCCTGTTGTCTCTGCAGGCCTTTTCTCAGGATAAGTCCATCTATGAGGCAGTGGAGAATGCCTTCATCTCAATCTACATAAGGAAAAATCCAGTTGACACGGCGAAACAGCTCTTGAACCTTGCCATAGAATCGAATATAGGAGATCAAGCAGCACTAGAGTTTATTGTTAATGCTTTAGTGTCAAAAGGTGAAATATCTAGCAGCACGGTAGGTTCCTTCTGTGACTCTAACATATGAGAATGCTTTGAAACTATGCTCAATCAGTACGCGTAATCTGCCTATGCACTGTCAAGAAGAACTAAGAAATAATGAGCATTGTTATTCATTATTGATATCATTCAAGAAATTTATTTCTCGAAGAAAATAATTCCACCTGCCAGAGGCTAATAAGTGCTTCCATCGTTTTTGTGTTTGTAGACTTCGGCTCTATGGGACTTCTTTTGCTTTAACATCAATGGGACAACTGCAGAGCAGAGTCGTGGGGCTCTATCTGTACTTTGCATGGCTGCAAAGTCGTCCTCTAGGATTCTCGGATCACACATACAGGATATTATTGATATTGGGTTTGGCCGTTGGGCAAAAGTGGATCCTCTACTTGCCAGAACTGCATGCACTGCTATTCAGCGGCTTTCCGAGGAAGATAGGAAGAAATTATTGCTCAGCAGTGGCAGCCGATTGTTTGGTATTCTTGAAAGCTTGATTGCTGGGAACTGGCTTCCAGAGAACATATTTTATACTACTGCCGATAAAGCCATAAGTGCGATATACATGATCCACCCAACTCCAGAAACCTTGGCTTCTACTATTATTAAGAAGTCCCTGGGCACCGTGTTTGATGTAGTTGGACAAGATCAGGCGCAGAACGATACCGAGGATAATAATGTCGATATTCTGACTACAGTTCAAGTAGCAAAACTCAGTAGATTCTTGTTCGTTGTCAGTCACATTGCTATGAATCAGTTGGTGTATATAGAATCCTGCATCCAGAAGATCCGGAGACAGAAGACTAAAAAGGACAAAGCGGCTGCTGAAAGTCAGAATACAGACGAAAACCTTGAGGCCACACAACAGGTACAGACCGATTTCCATAGAGCACAGTGAGTGGCATAAATTTTGCAACCCTATTCGGTTACTTTTGCTTACTAGTGCTATCCCATGCGATGTTTTCCTTGTTTTACAGAACAATAGCATAAATGCTGAGTTAGGACTTGCTGCCTCTGATGATGCACTGCTTGATACACTAGCTGAAAGAGCAGAGAGAGAAATTGTTTCTACTGGTTCTGGCGAGAAGAATCTGATTGGGGATTGTGCAACTTTTCTCTCAAAGCTTTGCAGAAATTTTTCTCTGCTGCAAAAGGTAGTACCCTTAGTTTTTCTATCATTCTTTCTCTTCATGGTGTATGATGAAGTTGTAAGCTTGTGTTTTAGCTCCTCTTCTTTCGCTCTGGCATTTGTTTTGTTATCACGTGACAACTAAAACCATGGCTTTCCATTCTCACAGCATCCAGAACTACAAGCTTCCGCAATGCTTGCATTATGCAGGTGTATGATTATTGATGCAAGTTTCTGGTAAGTTTAAATCATCATTTCATATTCTCTTTATCCTTTACAAAACCGAACTTCTAGTTAAATTGATGTGTAAACCTCAATGTATGCCAGCGAATCCAATCTCCAGCTTCTCTTCACAGTTGTTGAAAATGCACCGTCTGACGTTGTCCGGTCAAATTGCACCCTTTCCCTTGGAGATTTGGCAGTTCGTTTTCCAAATCTTTTAGAACCATGGACAGAAAATATGTACGCCAGGTTACGGGATGCTTCAGTTTCTGTCAGGAAAAATGCTGTCTTGGTCCTTTCACACCTTATATTGAACGATATGATGAAGGTATGTCTCCTTACCTCTCTCTTTCCTATCTTTAAATATCTGCAATAATAGTTTGAGGTTTCACCTTGTGAATCCTGATTTCAGGTGAAAGGGCATATTAATGAAATGGCTATATGTATAGAAGACGATGTGGAGAGGATCTCTAGTCTCGCAAAACTATTTTTCCATGAACTGTCTAAGAAAGGTCAGTTGCAATATCTATATCACATGGCATATTAACTTCAACTTTTGAATCAAATTTAACACTTGAGCTTCATTTCTTCCAAACAAATCCAGGATCGAATCCCATATACAATCTACTTCCTGATATACTTGGGCAGTTATCCAACCGGAATTTGAAGAGGGAATCATTCTGTAATGTCATGCAGTTCTTGATCGGTTCCATTAAAAAGGTATATTAATAGCTATTTACTATCGAGGTTAGTGTGAGTTGTTTTCATTTTTTATCTAATCATTCATCTGTATCCTCAACAATCTCCAGGACAAACAAATGGAGGCTCTGGTTGAGAAGCTTTGCAATAGATTTAGCGGAGTCACAGGTATGTTTGTGTTGATGATATATTCTTAAACCTGTTAAGGGATTTTATAGAAAGTATATACCTTATAACTCTACACCTAAACTTGCAGATGGAAAACAGTGGGAATACATTTCGTATTCTCTTTCTCTGCTGACATTCACAGAAAAGGGAATCAAAAAGCTTATAGAGTCATTCAAGTCTTACGAGCATGCTTTAGCAGAGGATTTAGTGACGGAAAACTTTAGAAGCATAATCAACAAGGTCTGGTTTCTCTGGTTTTCATTACCCCATGCCATTCTCTTCATTCCTTTCGTGCTATATGTGAGTTTGACATATGGTTGTGAATCTGAACAGGGAAAGAAGTTTGCGAAACCAGAACTCAAAGCTTGCATCGAAGAGTTTGAGGAGAAGGTCAACAAGTTCCACATGGAAAAGAAAGAGCAAGAAGAAACCGCAAGAAACGCCCAGGTTCATATTGAGAAAGCCAAAAACATGGAATCTCTTGTTGTCACCAGCAAAGTAAAAGAAGAACTTGTAGAAGAATATGATGAAGATGAAGATGAAGGTTAGTGATTTTCGACTCTTGGCTAAAGCAAAGTTCACTGTACCAGACTTTAGATAACCAAATGCCAGTTAAACATGGGACGGTCTCTCTCTTTTCTAAAACAATGTTTTGTGTTTTCCAAGTTGTTTCAGACAGTGAAATTGTGGATCCATCAATGGAAGAAGCAGGCGATGTTTCGGTTGCATCTGGCTCCGAGGGAGAGCCATCTGAGTCCGAGGGAGAGGCATCTGACTCCGAGGGCGTGGCGTCTGACTCCGAGGAAGAGCCACATTCTGAGCAATGTGGTACCACCAATCCTCATTCCTTGAATCAGAAGACTAGTGGCGGTATGTGAAAACCTCCATATGTATCTTCAACAAGCTCACGCAGCTTTAACTACAAGAATCCACTTAAGTAAAGTTGTAAGGTTTTTCAGGGGAAGAAGGCGAATCAGGGAGCAAGAGAAGAAGCAACATTAAGAGAGGAGACCGTACAGAGTCATCGAGCAGCATCAGGAGAAACCTGAGGTCTGGTAGTAAAACGTAGAGAAACAGTGCAGAGGCAGAGAGAGTCTGGTCTTAAAGCTATCTTATAACTAGGTCTGTAACTAGGTATGCTTAGATATTGAAGAATCAACCACATCTATCTTATTTGTGGTTTAGCTTTGATATAATGTGTAGCCTATTCGTCCAAGCACACAACCAGAGAAAACTATGTGAACTAATTTTGTATTACGTTCCTTTTTTTTCTACTGACGATTATGCCTTGTAGTCTTGTACGAGTTGGTTTACCTACTTTCCCCACGTTTTTTTGATAATAAAATAATTTTGTGTTCAAATTACACTAACCAAGTAACCATCAAGGCATCAACCGAATTGATTTTTTTTTTTTTTTGTGAGTAAAACCAGATCAGATTCCACTCGGTTTTTGACGTTTTCGATCGAATAAACCAAAACAAATTCGAAATAGACCAAACCGATACTTAAAAGCGATATTCGATTTCTCTATCTTCTTTCGTCTCCCCACTCTTCACTTCAGCACGAGAAGTGAGAATTGTCTCCGTCGCCGCCATTATCTCGTCGGCAAATATCTCAGACGAGAAACCGACGCCGGAGAAGAAGCTTTTATTCTCTCTCTCTCTCTCTCTCTCTCTCTCATCTACCGAAATGGTGGCATCTTCTCTATCACTTCACTCTTCCTTCGTACCTTCCTTCGCTGATCTCTCCGATCGAGTAAGCCCTTTAATTTATTTATTTTTATTAACTTTAATCCCATTCAAATAATTGAAGTCCCTTTTTTCCCCAATATCTATTCCTTTTGGTCTCCACCAACTTCAGTGATATTTGATAGACTCTGATTCTCTGGGTATTGTTTCTCTGAAGGGTTTGTTCAGTAAGAACGCTCCGACCAGTGTTTCCATTTCCAAGGTTCCAGCTTGGGAGAAGAAGCAGATCTCGAATCGGAACCTTCTCAAGCTAAATTGCGTGATGGAGAAGAGTATCGATGGACAAACTCATTCTGCTGTTACCACTACCACAGATTGCTTAAACGGTTCGTAAAGACTCTCTCTTTTTTCATTTTATTGTATGATGATGATCATAAGTTAATCAGTACTTGTTGATTTGGTGTTTCCATGTATTACAGCTATTGAATTCAAAGAAGAAGCTAGTGTTTCTACATTACTGGTGAATTCGGATAATAAATTTGATCCCTTTGATGCAATGAGCACTCCGCTTTACCAGACGGCTACATTTAAGCAGGTAACTGACTAAGGGGGTGAAATCTAATTATCTAAAGAACATTTTGTCACATCATGCTTAGGTTTTAAGTGTGTTTGTTTGCTTATTTTGTAGCCTTCTGCTATAGAAAATGGACCATATGATTATACAAGAAGTGGAAATCCTACACGGGATGCGTTGGAAAGGTAATTGTTTCTTAGCATCTTCTCATTTCATAGGTGATGTAGCTATGTTTGTATGTGTTTTGGTCTAAGAAAACTTTTCTTCTTTTCCTTGTGGGTTTTTGTTAGTCTCCTTGCGAAGCTTGACAAGGCAGATAGAGCATTTTGCTTCACTAGTGGAATGGCTGCTCTTTCTGCTGTTACACACCTTCTCAAAAATGGTAATTTCCGATGTTGACTTCTCTCTTGAAATGTAGTCTCTTTCTACTAACATCGGTAGCATAGACTTGGTCTCATTGTAGTATGTTTCATTTTGTTTCCACAGGGGAAGAAATTGTTGCTGGAGATGATGTGTATGGTGGCTCGGACAGATTACTATCCCAAGTAGTTCCAAGATCTGGCGTTTTGGTAAAGTTAGTATCACTTCCTATGATTCAAATTTTACAAGAACCTAACTCTTAAAACCGTGTTAAATTAATGATTTTATTTGATATTATTGTAGACGAGTAAACACAACTAATTTAGAGGAGGTTGCTGCTGCTTTTGGTCCCCGGACAAAGCTTGTGTGGCTTGAGTCTCCAACCAATCCAAGACAACAAATTTCCGATATACGAGTAAGTCCTCTGTTTCTACAAAATCTGAAGCCACAAACCACATGGCAGAAATCGACTAATTTTAATGTTTAATTGGTTTTATGGTTGGCTGGTGTTTGTAGAAAATAGCTGAGATGGCTCATGCTCATGGTGCTCTTGTGTTGGTGGACAACAGTATTATGTCACCGGTGCTCTCTCTGCCATTAGAACTTGGAGCCGGTGAGAAAAACAACTCATACTTGCTTACTATTGACAAATAATTCTGTTTTTAATTCTCAGAATTACTTCTTGATTCTTGTCTGGCTTTCTAGACATTGTGATGCACTCGGCTACCAAGTTTATAGCCGGACACAGTGATGTGATGGCGGGTGTGCTTGCTGTAAAAGGCGAAAAGTTCGTTACCTCAGACTTTTTCTATCTACTGCTTTCAACTATATGAGGCATATCTGTGTATTCTCTGAATTTCTTATACATACTTTTGTTGAAATTTCCAGATTGGCAAAGGAGTTGTATTTCCTCCAAAACTCAGAAGGTTCTGGATTAGCTCCTTTCGACTGCTGGCTTTGCCTAAGAGGAATCAAGACAATGGCTTTACGTATAGAAAAGCAACAGGTCTTGACTTTAATCCCTGTAAATAGCATCTAAGATACTTGTAATTACATTACCTTGAAATGTCATTGACTTTCCTAACTTTTCAGGAAAACGCACGGAAAATTGCATTGTACTTGTCTTCTAACCCAAGAGTGAAAAAAGTGTACTATGCCGGTCTACCAGATCATCCTGGTCACCATCTCCACTTCTCTCAGGTACTACTAAACAGCATTAACTGAATATTTGAAAAGAAAAGAGATAGTTTAAGTTCTCAACGCAAGATTACCTTTTTTCCGAAAATGCAGGCAAAGGGTGCAGGATCAGTTTTTAGCTTTATAACAGGATCAGTTGCGCTATCAAAGCATCTTGTAGAAACCACCAAATACTTCAGCATTGCTGTCAGTTTTGGTGAGACTAAAACCATACTTTGTGTTTGTTTGAAGCTCTCATGATCTTTGGGATAGTTTTGGGGTTCTGATGTCTTCCACTTCTTTATTTTTGACGACAGGGAGTGTTAAGTCACTTATAAGCATGCCATGCTTCATGTCACATGCAAGCATACCTGCAGAAGTCCGTGAGGCCAGAGGCTTGACGGAAGATCTTGTCCGTATATCTGCAGGCATTGAAGATGCTGATGATTTGATCTCTGATCTTGACAATGCCTTTAAAACCGGACCTCTCTAGCTTCGGTCTGAGAATACAATGTTTCTCTAGTCTCAGCTTTTGTAGTTTAATATGTTATTCTTGAAACAAGAATCTATGTAAGAAACCATAAAACATAATTTGGTGGATTCATTATTGTTGGATTCGTTATGTTGCTTGATTGGGGTCAAAATATGTATTAGAGCTTGTATTAAAAACGTGATTATTATGAAGCAAGCACAGATCTTTCTTCAAAGTGAAACACAGCTCTTAACAACATTCTGCATATGTGAAGAGAGAATAGAGAGACCAAATGACAACTTGTCCTGAGATTCTGTTTCAGGTTAGGTAAAGAATAAGAACATGGAACAAACCATGACCCCATCTGTACCATAATTTACCAGATTTATTATACCTTTTTGTTCACTACACATGACAGAGTAACATAGTGAATTTTATTGAAAACTACAGTTTGCAAATCAAGTGACATATCTACAGATCCTGCATACCATTTTCAGATAGGTAAAGCAAAACCAGAAAGAGTGAAATAAAATTGGCAATTGGACTATTCACCATGTAAGATTTACTGATGTACATATAAACATTTATCACCATACATCATCATCATCATTGATTCATTATCATCTATCTATATTCCCTCTCTGCAACCATGTATTGTACCAGCAGAAGCATTCCTACAAAACTCTAAATACCAGAAACTGTAAAAAGAAGCATCATAGAGATAGATCAGACTGCGGTTGTGATACCATCAAATCTTGGACGAGATCTATCTGTTGGGATCCCCTCTTCCATTGACTTCCTCTTGTTGTTGTTACTCAATATGTGCTCCTCTTGTTGCAGAGGCAAGATTTCGATTTCGACTTTTGTTGTTGAGTCTTTAATCTCTGGTTCAACTGCTGCTGCTATGGTTACATTTTCGTTTCTTGAAGGATTCTCAATCTCTTCCAGCTTCTGGTTCTTCAACTTTGTTTTCATCATTTGAGATTTCAACTTGTGAAGATCAGCCAATCTTACTGGTTTCAAGAAAAACTCTTCAGCTCCTTCTTCCAAACATCTGTTCATGAAATTAAGGCGCAATCACATAAGAAATTTCCCGTTACTCTCTCAGGATCATTATGATTCAATCTTCTTTGATTGCTATTTACCTGCTGATTCTTGCAGGAACGTTCTCAGAGGACATTATAACTACTGGTATGTTCTTAAGAGCTGATGATTCCTGAAAATTTGTAAAACAAGTTTTTATTAATAAAATGATGTTTATCAATAAACTGTACACATCCATTAGCATAAAGGAGAGAAAAAACAGAGAAAATATTCCAAAGAGATCTCTCTTATTGACATTCTCACTTTCTTGATTTGAAAATACTAAAACTTTCTCTGTTTTTTTTTCCCTAAAACAAATTTTAAGAGATCAAATCGAATAAGTTGTGAAGAGACAAGTACCTTGACTTTCTTGAGCAAATCATAACCAGTCATGCCTGGCATACAATAGTCTGTAATTATAAGATTCACTTCAACTTCCTGTCATAAGCCAAACCGAATAAACAAATTTCCATTAGACAAAGACTTGTAAGAACAGTTGAATTGCTTTTTCTTTAAAAAAAAAGGAGCTAAATTTTTGAACCTGGTGATTTTCAGGAGATGTAAAAAGCGCATTTGGGTCGTCGCTCTCAATATTTTCTCTTAAACCCAGAAATTCTAAAGCCTTTGAGCCTGAATCAACAGTTGTTACTGCAAATACCAAAAAACATAAAAGCTTAGATCTTTCTTCGATTCTTACAAGTTATACAAGACTTTTTCATTTTCTGACACTCGTTAATACCTTGACACGAAGACTTTTGAAGCAATCTCTCTATGAGTTTCCGGTCGAACAAACTATCATCAACAGCTAATACATGAAACTGCGGTTCCGCTGCCATACCCATTGCAGAAACTGAAGATAACAAGATCTAATCTCGAAATCCACGAAACCAGATGTAAAGTCTCCGACTTTTTTTTTTGTTTTTTCTTCACTAGAAAAAATTCAAACTTTTTTTTTCTTTCTCCGGGATTGCTGCTATTTTTAAACACTTAAATCAATGAATATCTGATTATGTTTTTTCTTCTTGCACCAAAACTTGCAAAAGAGAGAGAGAGAGGGAAAAATTGAATAAAAAGTAATTAGCTATGAATTGTGGAGAAAGCAAGTTCTGATAGAAAAATATTTTTGGTGTTCAGAAGACAACGCAGAAGCAAGCAAGAAAACAAAGGTGAGAAATACATAAAATATTCAAAACAAATCTTTATGAGGATTTTTAAGGATTAGATAAGACGAGGAGGCCCTTTGCTTTATATACTACTAGTACTACCACAACAACTTTGCTTTTACACCAAAAATTTTTAAAGACGAATTAGCTTATACAAATTACAAAAGATTCGAAGATGAAAATCATATAAATCCAACAGTTCAAAGGCTTAGACTTTAATGGTCATTTTTTCTAAAAAATAACAAATGATCTGCGACATTTATCTGTGACTTTCTTCATTGGACTTTATTCAGCTTCATTTTCCCACCAAAATTTGAAAAAAGGATCTGTGACAATTCATGTATAGTTATTTGTGTTTTTAGAGCTATAGTTATTTCTTTGCAGAATGTGTATCTTATTTCGACAATTCATGTAAATTTTATTAATATTATCCGATTTTTCATGGTAAGTCTTCCTCAATTTCCCCAACCTTGAAGTCTTCCTTTATAAAATTCATCAGAAGAAAATAAATACAAAAAAGGGGCCCGCCAAAATCTTGAGAGATATAGGTGACGCTGGCCGAAGATGCCCTTTTTTGTTTATTATCATTAAATTACTACTTGTTTTTTTCTCCAACTAAACTCATTACAAGAAAAAAAGCGAGATATTGTAAGAAAAGAAAGAAAAGAAATACAATAGGAAGCAAAACGTGAAATAATTGGTGGCGTTTACCGCATATTTAGCAGCTGGTGGCAACGACATGGCAATTTTCCTCGATTATCTTACAAAGTTTTGTTTCCCATGGTCATGTTTCATCATCATCATCATCCGCCATTATCATCTAAATACAGTAGCCACGTGTTGGATTTTGTGGGCCACGTGTCAAAGTCCCTCCCAATAAAAACCTACTTTCTCCTTTCGCCTAGTGGGTTCTAGTTTCTCACTCTCTTTCGACATTTCTTTCGTTTTTTTCTTTTATGTTTCGATCGGAGGATTAAAGTAATGGTTTTGAGTGACTACCGACTTGTTACAATTTGAACGACTTAATAGACGTCCGTGTTTTTCTATTTTCTTTGCTAAGTGGTTACTGTTACACTACATTCTTCTTCTCGCTATGTGAAAGTTGGAACACTTTAGTTCACCTGAGTCTTGTTGCCACAAAGGATTTTTGATCCTTGAGACTCAAATTAATCATCTGCATTAATTGTCTAGATTCCATTTTTTGTTAGTCGCGCCAGGTTTTATTAGCGTACCCATATATATACTAATGAGTTGCATGCAAGCTGTGACATTCCATCTGAGTTTATTTCAGAAAATGTTTTAGTTAGCCAAATGAAATCGTCTTTTATAAACAATGCTCAACATGATGAGTCAACAAGTCAATCCTATTTATAAAGAATTGACTCTTTTTATCGAACACCAAATGGACCAAATAAATGACATGAAAGAGTAAAGCACTCAAGTAACTCAAAGAAGGTGTAGAAGTGAAGAAGTGAAGAATTGAGAAAAAAGGAATCAAAAGGATGGAGGAATTGACCAAAAAGATATGGCTCCGATCGACTTGTCTATTTAATTGTAATCCACATTGTCGGGAAGACATGCTTTTAATCTACAACAGCTAAATGGATCTTCAATTAATCACAGATCTTCTCTCTCTTTATCACAACCATCCATTTCTCTTTTACGAGGCCACTCTCATCTTCTTCTATCCAACACAAACACCTTCTTCATCATCACAGCTTTTGACCTAAATTAAACATTACGAGACACTCGTCATTTTTAGACCGGCTACGTCAAACTATTTGGGTGATCAACAATTCAACATTGATATAATGTTGGAAAAGGAATGTAATATCATTTAAACTGACCGAAAAATCCTAAAGTAGAACCAACATTATTCACGTTTCAATCTCTATAGACCATATGTTACGTTTATGATTCTAGTGTTTCAGACACATTACTTGTGTTTGTAGTTGAGTTTATTAGCTCAAAATGTCTTGTTTATATGGTGGACTGAGAATGTCATATTTAGTGGATGCGTGTCATAGTGACATGTGAATTGGACCACATGAAATGAACATAATCATAGTATTCATTTCGTTAAAATATGTGGCTTAGATCCCCCGTTAAAATATGTGATATTCATCTAAGTACGTATAGTATCTGTAAACAATAAAGTTGACAAGCTGTTCAACAAAAAAAAGAAAAAAAAAACCTAAAAATGCAGCAGAAGTGGTCGGTAGAGTTTGTTTATATATTTTTTTTTTATCTCAATATGTTTTAGCTTAACTCGGATTTATTTTTATTTTTTTTTTTTTTTTTTTTTTTTTTTCTTAATAAATTTCCATTAAACGAAAGAAAGATACAAAAGAGCCTCGCAGGGTCAAGCACTAATACAAACAGAATCAATCTGCATAATCTAAGACATTTAAGTACAACAAGCAGAAACTCATTTGGAGCGAATTTGGATTTTCGGCAGCCTAAGTCATCCAATCTAGCAAGATGGGGTTTAGACTTGGAAGTAAGAGAATATATAGCTGTATTAGAAAATAAAGTAAAAATCAGTACGGCATAATTGTATTGGGTGAGGATATATAGTGGTATAATTAACTTGTGTCTACGGTCTACCACATCCACAAAGCATAGTGAACGATGCTGTTTTGGATGAAGAGTATCGTTAAAATTTTGAAACTAATGTATATGATATGATTTAAAAAATCATTAGATAAATAAACTACCAAAAAAGAATAGTGCAAAAGTAAATATATAGTGAAGTAGAAGTGATGTGAAGGGGCACTCTCTGCCTTATAAACTTGCACAATATGGCCCCCTCTCTTTCTTTCCCTTGTCTTCAGGCTTTTCTCCTTGATGGTCGCTTCTTTTGTTCTCTACTTTTCCCCATTCAATAGTAAAAACCAAAAATATATTCATTTAAATGTTTTTTTTTCAAGCTTGGACATTTATTTATCGAATTCGAAGTTTATGAATGTTTTATTTTTCTAACATTGATGATTGTTTTTCTTTGACAGCTAAATGGATGAATAATTGCCTAAATTGGGATATTTCAATATCCAAACGATGGAAGATGTGTGCAACTTTTATAAGAGTTTATCTTTGGACATCATGTACTATTTTTTTCGGGTGCAAATCGGGACTTGTACTACGTACCATGTATAGATTTTTCTATAGAGTATAGACTGATGTTTGGATTCATGAAGTAGTTGGACGAGGGAACAATTAATGACCGAAATTTTTAGAACTCGTAAGTTTATAGTTTTTGGCAAAACTGAATCTTTAGATTTGTTTAATGTTTAATCCTACCAGCTACGGTTTTTTTTTCTTTCTTTTGTATAGTTTTTTGTTCTCAATTAATTTACATGAAACACTATTTTGGAGGATATGTTTAAATAATTGATCTGCCATTTTTTTATCACAAACAACCAACCATTTAATTATATGAATCAAAACATTGCGTGCATTGAGTGGTTGTACCCAATCAGTCTTCTAAATTTGAAGAAAAATGAGAAGAAATTGTTTATAACACTCGCATCGCATTACATACTCGTCGGTGTGTGTGTGTCTAATATTGAACCACACGATTACGTATGTCAATATTACTATTAAGGACAAAATCACACATAAGCTAAATGAGCTTTATGGTCTTAATACGGTGAACCAATTCCCTATTTAAATTCATATTGGTATTTATAAGAAATAAAAATCAATTATTGATGTTGCATTTTTTGGGAAAAGGCTATGCTTCTAGCTAGCTATAACTTTTCCCCTCATAATACCACCAGATAGGTTCCCTATATGGTTTATATGATTATTCTTCCTCTGTTTTTCTTATCGTCGATGGCCGCCATTCATGTGTTAGAGGGAGTATGGAAATATGGGACAGAGAGAGTAAGGAAATAGATTGTATTCAAGACGTAGTCACGTAGAGTATCTACTATCCAAGATCTGACTGCAAATATATATGATACATACATGATACATGTTGGGATAACCTAACAATATATACAGTAATTTAAAAATGATATATAGGCCTACATTTCAGCATCTTAGGCAGCTTTATGAATATATAACGTTGTTTTCAGTCATCGAATCGGTTGGTTTTAGGTTGTAGCGTTCAAACTACATCAGTTAAAAAAATGCATAGCTATTTCTATTTTTGTTCCTAATTTATGCAGTCTTACTATAAATTATTAATTATGTAACACATACCGACGAACATATTACATAAATAATGTATACATATGCTGTATATTGTGTTAGCAATAGTTTACAAACTAATCGGTGAGTTTATTCCATATGAAGTGGAAAGCTAGAGTCCCATGCTACATATTTAATCAATGTTAATGCAATTTCACCAAGCAAATAACGAACTCAAGTATAAAATTAGTGGATGGATATTTTCTTTACATATAAGTATTTCACAGTAATCATTTCACTTATGTCGTTGGCTTGAAAATGTAGCGATGATTCGTTCATTCCTGCTTCCGAAATTGCACCAATAATCTAAAGAGTATAATCAATTCAATAGTATAAAATAGTAATGAATAAACTCATAACTTAAAATGCCCTTACAAAAGCTGCTCGGTCACATTCAAGATATGGGAAGTGTCCCTCCGATGAACACAGAGCCACATTATTTGATACACCAAATCCCTTTTGCTTTTTTTTTTTCTTTCTTTCTTTCTTTGCCATATTTGCCAGCAAATCTTTTATTATTTTATTTATCGCGTGTGTTTATATTTTTCATGTTACGTATCATTTAATGATTTAATACATAAAGTTTGTATGATTGTGTTCCTATAAGCCATCGTTTAATTATAAAGCTAGTAACATTTCTCTCGTTCTCTAGAAACATCAATATAGTACTTTTCACTTTTCTGCATACAACCTTTTAATAAGATAAAAATTGGACTTTCGACTCATATTTTATACCTTTATAGTAAAGATCGTTGCTTCATAGTTCAAATTTCCTGTACTTCAAATTTCCTCATATTTTATACTTTCGACTCATACTTCAACATTTCCTCAAATTGTTTGATCAATAGTTCAATACACTATCGGCTTCATAATTAGGAGAGTAATGGGCCTGCATAAACGGGCTGATTAATATTTCATTATCGGTCACAATTGGGCTATATAATGGGCTTAGATAAAGTCGATTAACAAGCCGTGTATCATTTCAATTTCCGTGGAGATAATTGATCAAGAACACAACTAAGTAGACTAAATCCGAATTAAGCTATAATTAGGAGGAAAGTTCTTAAAATATCTCTAACTTAGTGATAGTAGCGAAACAGAGATTCGAGTGCAGTATCCAAATCCCAGTGAGCACCACCATGACCACGATTTTCACTATAGTGTTCTCAACGGTGATTGTATCGATTGCCGCAATCCTTGCCTCGATTAGCGGAAGTTCTGGCATCTTCGCACCGCCTGAAATCGCCGGTTCGCGTGATGTTTTCCCGTCGGCGAAGGTGATAAACGTCACCGGGGCCTCCGGTCCGGAGAGTGTAGCTTTCGATCCAGCAGGAGAAGGTCCGTACGTCGGCGTCTCCGACGGCAGAGTCCTCAAATGGCGCGGCGAATCGCTCGGATGGACAGATTTCGCTTACACATCCACCAACAGGTATATATAATAAAACAAATTTTGATCGATTGATTCTGGATTTAGGAGCAAATCTGTAGGTTTCTCATATTCTTCGCTAGAGAATTTGGTTGATTGTTCAGGATTTATCAAATTGCTCTCGTCCTGTAAGAATTGTGGAGAATTTCGTTGGATTGCAGTTTAAGATTACAGAGTTGGATTTTGGAGAATCTCAATTCAGTCTTAGTATTTGCATCTGCATTTCTTTCATCTCTCTGTTAGGTTAATATGACCATCTCTTTACTACTTACTTCTTGTAAAATTGGTTTTAGGGAGATGTGTGTTCGTCCATTTGCACCAGAGCTAGAGCACGTGTGTGGAAGGCCATTAGGGTTGCGTTTCGATAAGAAAACCGGAGATCTTTACATCGCCGACGCCTATTTCGGCCTTCTTGTCGTTGGTCCTGCCGGTGGTTTAGCTAAACCGTTGGTTACGGAAGCTGAGGGACAGCCGTTTCGTTTCACTAATGATTTGGACATTGATGAGGAAGAAGATGTGATTTACTTCACTGATACAAGCTCAAGATTCCAGAGAAGGTAAACAATGGAATCGAAAACACCGTAAAGCTTTAATCTTTTGGTGATGACGATGATGATTTTAACTCCAGAGTGTTGTTCATGCTCTCAGGCAATTCTTGGCTGCTGTTATGAATCTTGATGATACTGGAAGGTTAATCAAGTATGAGAGATCAAGCAAGAAAGTGACGGTCGTATTACGTGGACTTGCGTTTGCAAACGGCGTTGCGCTGAGCAAAGACCGGTCTTTTGTATTGGTAGCTGAAACCACCACTTGCAAGATCTTAAGGCTTTGGCTCTCTGGTGCAAACGCAGGGACTCAGGACGTGTTTGCTCAGCTTCCGGGTTTCCCTGACAACGTTAGGAGAAACTCGAATGGAGAGTTCTGGGTGGCTATACACTCAAAGAAAGGTCTTTTCGCGAAACTCTCGCTTACTCAAGCTTGGTTCAGAGATTTGGTGCTTAGGCTTCCGATCAGTGGACCGCGCCTGCACTCGTTGTTCACTGGAGGGAGACCTCATGCAACAGCCATGAAGCTAAGCGAGTCAGGAGAGGTTTTGGAGGTGCTTGAGGATAAAGAAGGAAAGAGGTTGAGGTTTATAAGTGAAGTGGAGGAGAAAGATGGTAAGCTTTGGATTGGTTCTGTTCTCATGCCTTTTCTTGGTGTTTATGATTTGTAGTCTTCCACATCGTTGAGACTTGATTGTGTGTTTGCTATAACTATGTGCACGTTTTTTGTTTTGTTTTGACGTCCTTCTGTATACTAAAAACACTTAAAACAACTTAGTGTCTATTGCGTTTGCTATATTTATGGTAATCATATGGTGACATCTTAAAGTTGTCTTGTAATCTTATCTTGATTGTAACAAAAAAAAAAAAAAAAAAAAGTCTGTAAAATCATGTTTGTTTATGTAGAGTATAAGTTTTCTCTACTATACTCTTCAACAAAATGGTAACTATTTACAGCTTACGTATTTCCATTTTCGACTGTAGAATTATGATAAGATCAATGATTGAGGAAATATACACAGAACACGTTTTTCTCGGCTAGAACTTACGTCTGACGTCGGAATAAAATAATACTCGTGTCGTCGTGGCTATGTTTTGAACTCGACACCTTTGCGATTATATGTGGTCGAAAATGAAGTCACGTGAAAATGCATCTAACACTTTTATGTGGGGTTTGACTTTAAAGTTCGGTCGGCAACGAATCTATGACGCTCCGATTTCTATTTACACAAAAGGTTGGATGCGGAAGTAAATCGAATTTTCCTAGGCAGTTTTGCCTTTGGCAAATTTGCTTCTTACTCACTTTTTCTGGACAAACAGTTTACTCAACAGCAATTTGAAATAAGTTATACACTTTATACATTAATTATATATTCAGAGAGAGTGACACGTGGCCAACTCTCCCCGGTGCTGACGCGTCGATCAGGTGGAGAGAGTTGGCTCTTATATATAAGACCGAAAAAAACGAACTCAAATGTCAAGTAGTTATTGCTTTTCGTATGTACGGCGGTTTTTTTGATCGTTATCTTTGTTTATTGACAAATAAAAACAACGTATTATACATTCGACCTTTGTACTGAATGATAAAAAGGAAATGTTACGCGGAAAACTGCAAACTTAAGTACTATCTTTCCTTTCTCATTCCTCAAAACTCCAATAATTAAAACATTAACCCAAAATAAGGAAGTTTCAATCCTAAAACTAACATCGATGCTTTCATTAATTGACTAAAAAGATGGCAGATTCCAATCATATGTTGCTCAAAGATATCAGTGAGGTTGGGAAGTTTGTTTTGTCGCGAAAGAGCAACTTGTGAAGCAAGACCTTGCTGTAGAAGAGTTTAACTTATGTTTTCTCTGATTTTGCTGTAAGAAAGGGTTTTTGTCTGTTTCTTTTAATTCTCTGTTTCGCTTTTTATGTTTTGAATGAATCCAAGTCGAGAAAAACAAGAAACCAAAAAACAAAAACATCGTCGCTTTCATTGATCCCACACATGGATTTAATTGTACTTTTTATATATTTGACAGCGGACACTTGAATTATCTAGAGAGATGACAAAACGTGCCCATCTACTTTTGCATCCACCTAATTAACAATTGAATTATCTAGACTCTTTATTAGCACTATTTTCTTCTTTTGATGTTATATAGTTATTGTCACTTTGAGCTAATAATTAACAAGTTAAGTGTCTCTTAACAACATAATCTTCTCCAGTGAAATAAATGCCGATTAGTCAGAAAGTTCCAACTTGGGCCCTCGCTCCGGCTGTTCTGGCCGTCTTAGCCGTGATTTCATATCAGACCATAATTGCGCCGGAAAATCTAAAGGGGACCAAAAATATATTGTCTGGGGCTAAGACCATTCCACTTCCTGCTCATGGACCAGAAAGCCTTGCGTGGGATCCACAAGGAGAAGGCCCTTATGTTGGGGTCGTGGACGGTCGTATTCTCAAGTGGAGCGGCGATGGTCTCGGTTGGGTTGAGTTCGCATACACATCTCCTCACAGGTGATCTGTTTATAATTTACTGCACCATTTATTAGATGACACCGACATATGCAAATGACAAAAAAAAACAAAGTAACATTTTTCTGTTATTTTTTAAATTCCCTTATATGACTAGGAGTGCTCTGAAGGATCTGTTGTTTGAGTTTGTGATACCAATGAAAAGTAAAATAAAATTAGGAGTGTGTTTATGGAATAACAACTTAAAAGTAGTCGGTGCTGGAGAATTTTCTTTGAAAATATCGAAATATATGTTTTCATTATATAGTTTTTTTCTTCTTAAATTGGTTACATAGTTTTAGTTAAACATATACAACTTTGTATGCTTGTTATGCGTAGAGGGAACTGTTCAAAGCATGAAGTAGTGCCCACTTGTGGGAGACCTTTGGGACTTCGTTTCGAGAAGAAAACAGGAGATTTGTACATCTGTGATGGTTACTTTGGTGTCATGAAGGTTGGGCCCAAGGGAGGCTTGGCCGAGTTAGTTCTTGATGAAGCCGAAGGTCGCAAAGTAATGTTCGCTAACCAAATGGATATCGACGAAGAAGAAGATGTCTTCTACTTCAATGATAGTAGTGACAAGTATCATTTCAGGTATTTGTTAATTAGGCTTCACCTTCACCTATGTTATATATACATATTTAAAAATGTTCTTCAAAGTACTTTTGTGTTGTGTGTTATAGTAAAAGAAAAAGTACTTTTGTGTGTGTTTCTAATATATATTTGCATAAATCTTACATTATTTATGTTGAGTGTTGACTAGGGACATACACTACGTGACAATATGTGGGGAGAGATCGGGAAGAGTGATAAGATACAACAAGAAGACGGAAGAGGCCAAAGTAGTCTTGGAAAATCTTCTTAGCAATAATGGTTTGGCTTTAAACAAAGATGGGTCGTTTTTAATCACATGTGAGTCTGCGACAGGCATTGTCCATCGATATTGGATCAAAGGTCCTAAAGCCGGGACCAGCGATATCTTCACCAAGGTTCCAGGTCACCCCGACAACATCCGCAGGACACCGACAGGGGACTTCTGGATTGCCTTACACTGCAAGGAAAACCGGATAGGGCGATGGATGGTGTATAACCAATGGCTCGGGAAATTGGCTGAAAAGACGGTGAGTTTGAAGTTGTTGGTTGCGTTATTTAACGGATTTAAGCCGCATGGGATCGTCGTGAAAATCTCCGGTGAGACAGGAGAGATTCTTGAGATACTTGAGGACAAAGAAGGGAAGACGATGCAGTATGTAAGTGAGGCTTATGAGAGAGATGATGGAAAGATATGGTTTGGTTCCGTTTTTTCTCCTGCTGTCTGGGTTCTTGATCGCAAGTGAGTGAGTGATTCCGTTTGTTGTACGTAGTCATGTTTTTACAAAATATTAATAAATTAATGTACCTTTTGTGTGTTTTGATTTTTGAATTAACTCTTGTTTTTACAGTACACATATACAGTTACATCCATTTCACCTTTTATCAACTATTATTATGTTCTTCTTTTCTCTGAAAAAGAAAATGAATACAAATTGTTCTAAAGCTTACCTTTTGTGTTATACTCCCTTCAAATTAGTTGTCGTTTTGGCAAAATGTATCTGTAAATATTTGGACGTATCTAGACATATTTTGCATTGCAGATACATCTAAATAATTACAGATATATTTTCCCAAAACGACAATTAAATTGAAACGGAGGGAGTATAAGTTTCAAACCAACCTTGGTCTTTCAATGACATAAATTATAATAGTCCCTTTCATTAGTTTAAACTTTAACGTGCACTTATGAATTTACGGCCTTGGCTAATTATTAGACAACTGGCACTACAAAATCAAATTAAATTGATAACACTGACTTACGGACCACAGACGTCGTGTATTCTCGGCATCCACAAAAGAAAAAGAAACCGCTATACTCACGTTTGGAAAAATATGAATATATATAGCTATAGGTATCACATTAAAGGTTCCAGCTAACAAATTAAACATTATCGTTACACACAGAGTCACACACACGTCTTATTCTCCGGTGGGTGAGCAAAATGCCAATTATTAGCCAGAAAATTCCGAGTTGGATCGCCTTTTCTGCTGTTTTGGCCGTCTTGGCCGTAATAACATATCAGATACTCCTTAAGCCAGAAGATCTAAAAGGCTCCAAAAATATTCTTACAATGGCTACGACCATTCCCATCCCTGTTGATGGACCAGAGAGCCTTGCGTGGGATCCACAAGGTGAAGGCCCTTACGTCGGCGTCACCGATGGTCGCATCCTCAAATGGCGTGGCCTAGGTCTCGGCTGGGTCGAGTTCGCCTACACATCACCGCTCAGGTTTTTATTTTGTTTTCAACCTTTAATTTCTCTCCCATTATATCTAGAAAACAAACAAATGAGTGTTATTCACTTATTTGCATTGAACTCCCTTTATAAAAAAAAATAGAAATAAGTAAAAAAACAGAACCGAACAAGAGGGTTATTTGCTTGTGTTGTGTTGAACAAATTCTTACATATAACACATTTATTAACATTTCATTTTGTGACTTCTTATGTTATCCTTGTCGTGTGTAGAGGGAACTGTTCAAAGCATGAAGTAGTGCCTACTTGTGGAAGGCCATTGGGAGTTAGGTTCGAGCAGAAAACAGGAGATTTGTACATATGTGATGGTTACTTTGGTCTCATGAAGGTTGGGCCCGAGGGAGGCTTGGCCGAGTTAGTTGTGGGAGAGGCCGAGGGTCGGAAGGTAATGTTCGCTAACCAAATGGATGTCGACGAAGAAGAAGATGTCTTCTACTTCAATGATAGCAGTGACAAGTATCATTTCAGGTACCTCTTTATTAATTAGGTGATATATATATATATATATATATATATATATAATATTTATTAAAGGAAAATTCTCTAAAATTTGTTGGTTTTAAATTCTCTAAAATTTAGTTTTTAAAAATCTTCATTCTATAAATACATTCATAGAATGTTCATGGAAGTATTGTGTGTGTGTGTGTGTTTTTTCTAACATTTACATGAATTTCATAAAAATCCGCTTACAGTATTTGCGTGACTGTGTTCTTAAATCATACATTATTTATGTTGACTAGGGAAATATTCTACGTGACTATAAATGGCGAGAGGTCGGGAAGAGTGATTAGATACAACAAGAAGACGAAAGAGGTCAAAGTTGTCATGGACAATCTTCTCTCCAATAATGGTCTGGCTTTAAACAAAGATGGGTCTTTCTTAATCACCTGTGAGTCTGCCACAGGGGTTGTATATCGATACTGGATCAAAGGTCCTAAAGCTGGGACCAGCGATGTCTTCGCCAAGATTCCAGGTCACCCTGACAACATCCGCAGGACACCGACGGGGGACTTCTGGCTCGGCTTACAGTGCAAGAACAACCTGATAGGGAATTTGCTGGTGTATAACCAATGGCTCGGGAAATTGGCTGAAAAGACAGTGAATTTGAAGTTGTTGACTGCTTTATTTAACGGATTTAAGCCGCATGGGATCGCCGTGAAAATATCTGGTGAGACCGGAGAGATACTTGAGATACTTGAGGACAAAGAAGGGAAGACGATGAAGTATGTAAGCGAGGCTTATGAGAGAGATGATGGAAGGATATGGTTTGGTTCCGTTTATAGTCCTTCTGTTTGGGTTCTTGATAGCAAGTTAGTAACCGCATAAGTACATAGTACGTATTTACCAGAAGAGCATGTTTTTTAAGTTATCGTTGTTTCGAATTAATCAATTATATGTATGTTTTGAATCAGCATTGTTTTGCGTGACGATGAATTTGTCTGTTTGTATATCTTACATGAAGCCTAAACGTTAAATATTATAAACGTTAAGAAGTTGTTGAACAACATTAGCATAAACCAACATTAGCATGTTGAAAAAATCCACTCGAAAAAGTAATTTGGATTTAGATTTTCATGCGATTATATTTGTGACCACAAAATAATCTTGTAAATTGTTTTGTAAAAAGAAATAGAAAATAACAGTTTTGTAAAATGTTTTCTCAAAAAGTAAACAAGGGCCCTACGAATAAATCATACGTTTCTCATGTTTTCTTTTAAAGAATCCATTGTGCAAATTGCAATGGTTTTGACTAGAGTATAGTGGGCGATTATTTATTTTTTCGATCAATATAATGGACGAATTTATATGTATCGAAATACAAACAGAAAACGCCAGTACAGTATATGGTTTGTGTTGTATCATTTGAGAAGATTAGCGTTATTCCTTCTCCTGAATAAAAACTTACTCTTTTTATATTATCAAAAATTGACGAGTATAGATAGATTTTATCACGACAGTTAAAATCCAAAAGAGGTCTGTAAAAATCCGTACAAAAATAACCAAACCACCACCACTTTCGTTATGTACGGACACGTGGGTGCTTCAAGGTAGAAAACACTGATAACTACTGTGTGTGTGACGTCTGTTGTCAATTCCTGTAAAATGCGCACGTGGCCCACACGTATCATTATTGTTCCAAGTGAAAGACAAAGAAACAACTTGTTCGACTCCCCAAATCTTGATTCCTTTTCTTCTTATATTACAATATTCATCCATCCATCAATCACACACACAATTAATTTCTGGCCACAGGAAAAAAAAAAAAAAAAAGATGCCGATTAGCCAGAGAGCTGTAACGCAGATCGCCGCGGTTCCGGTTATCTTAGCCGTCGTGATCTACTCGTTCTGGTCATCAATCATCGGAACAGAAAATCTAAACGAATCGAAAAAGGTCCTCCAGTTGGCTAAGACAATACCTCTCCCAGGCGATGGACCAGAGAGCTTAGAGTTCGATTCACAAGGTCAAGGCCCTTACGTCGGCGTCACCGACGGTCGCATCCTCAAATGGCGCGGCGATGAACTTGGCTGGCTCGACTTCGCTCACAGTTCTCCTCACAGGTTTCAGATCATTACTTTGAAAATTTACCAAATTACCCTTCATCTGTGATCAAGTGGATTTTCTTTTATTAATCTTCCGGAAAAGTTAGGTTTTAACTAGATCTTAGGGTTTTGATTGAATGTTCTCAATTAATTAATGTTTATTTTTTTATTGAAATGAAGAGAGAACTGTTCGAGGCATGAGGCGGTTCCTAGTTGTGGGAGACCATTGGGACTTGTTTTCTATAAGAAAACAGGAGAATTGTATTTCTGTGATGGTTACTTTGGGGTCATGAAGGTCGGACCAGAGGGAGGCTTGGCCGAGTTGGTTGTTGATGAAGTCGAAGGTCGCAAAGTAATGTTCGCTAACCAAATGGATATCGACGAAGAAGAAGATGTCTTCTACTTCGTTGATAGCAGCGATAAATACCACTTCGGGTAATTAAATACTCACACTTTTCCTAATTTTTAGGGTTACGATATTCTAAATTTCTCATTCATTTTTTTTGTTTCTTTGTAATTTGTGAAATCTGACATGCAAATGTGTTATGTTTATTTTGTTGGACAGGGATGTATTCTACGTGTCTGTATCCGGCGAGAGAGTGGGAAGAGTGATTAGATACGACATGAAGACGAAGGAAGCCAAAGTTATAAAGGACAAACTTTATTTCCCCAACGGTTTAGCTCTAAGCAAAGACGGGTCGTTTGTAGTCGTCTGCGAAAGCGCTACAGGCAAAATCCATAGAATATGGGTGAAAGGTCCAAAAGCCGGGACCAGCGATATTTTCGCGAGTGTCCCTGGGGGACCCGACAATATCCGGCGTTCACATACGGGTGACTTTTGGGTCGCATTGCATAGCAAGTTCACTCTTCTCACTCGTATGTTTGCTAAAAGCTCCTTGGTGGGGAAGACTTGTATGAAGCTGCTGAAGGTGAAGACTTTGATTCATCTCACGAGTGGAGGGAAGCCTCACGGAGTCATCGTGAAAATCTCTGGAGAGACTGGTGAGATTCTTGAGGTGCTCGAGGACAGTGAAGGGGAAACGATGAAGTACGTTAGTGAAGCTTATGAGACCAAAGATGGAAAGTTGTGGGCCGGGTCTGTGTTTTGGCCTGCCGTTTGGGTGCTTGAGACATCGGTTTTTGAAGGCAAATGAAGTGACCAAATGAAGAAAGAATAAACGTTTGGTGGCGTGATTTGTTTACAAGCGTAAATGGATCTCGTTTTCTATCTTGTTGTGGACCGTGTGGTTGTGGACCGTGTGGTTGTGATTGCTAGTTGTTGTAATGTTGTTCTTGTGGTTGCTGTTGTTGTTTTTTTTGTTGTGTGAGTGGAATTTGATTGGAACATGGATTCTGCAAAAAAAAGTTGGGTATATGATTAGAGTAGTTTAGTCTAGTTTTGTGATATTAGTGTGTCGTGTCTCTCCGCTCTCGCATGGCAAAGATTTGTGGTTAATTTTGGTAAACTTGTGACAGATTATTGAAAACTCCAACGACGACGACAAGGGAACAAGATTTCCCAATAGTTCCTGTCTTGAATAGGGATGCAATACAGTGGGCTTTTGCAAACCCTTTAAAATTAAAAAAATACATGGGCGATTATTTATGTTTTTGAACAATATCATGGAGGAATTTTTATGTATGGAAATACAAACAGAAAACGGCAGTATATGTGCTGTGTTGTATCATTTACGACGATTAGCGTTATTCCTTCTCTTGAATTAAACATAGTCCACTTATTCAGTTATTTGGCATATATATTGACAACATTTATCGTTGTATTATATAAATTTGTTTTGTCAACAGTTGACGAGTATAAATATATTTTATCACGACAGTTGAAGTACAAACAACGTAAAAATCCGTACAAAATAAGTCTCAGGCTCTCAGCATTACCCTTTCGTTATGGACGGACACGTGGGTGGTTCAAAGTAGGAGATGCCACTGATACTTCTGTGTGCCAGTCTGTCATGTCCGAATTCATGTATAATGCGCACGTTTCATTATTATTCCAAGTGAAAGACAAGAAACAACTTGATCGACTCCCCAAATCTAATTCTTGATTTTTTTTCTTCTACTTATAGTATAATTTAGGGTAATTTATATCAATCACTCACAGACAATTTATAGCCACAGAAAAGATAAGAGAAAAAGATGCCGATTAGCCAGAGAGTTGTAACGCAGATCGCCGCGGTTCCGGTTATCTTTGCCGTTGTTTGTTACTCGTTCTGGTCATCAATCATCGGACCGGATAATCTAAAATACTCCAAAAAGGTCCTCCAGTTTGCTAAGACAATACCTCTCCCAGGGGATGGACCAGAGAGCTTAGAGTTCGATTCACAAGGTGAAGGCCCTTACGTTGGCGTCACCGACGGTCGCATCCTCAAATGGCGCGGCGAGGAACTCGGCTGGCTCGATTTCGCCCACACTTCTCCACACAGGTTTTCATTCATAACTCCCAAAAATTACCAAAATATCATTCATACGGAACCAAGTGGATTTTTTTATATATTAATCTTCCCAAGAAGTTAGGGTTTTATTCAATGTTGCCAATTAATTAATATTTATTTTTGTTTAAATGAAGAGATAATTGTTCGAGGCATGAGGTGGTTCCTAGTTGTGGGAGACCACTGGGACTTAGCTTCTATAGGAAAACAGGAGACTTGTACATATGTGATGGTTACTTTGGTGTCATGAAGGTCGGACCAGAGGGAGGCTTGGCCGAGTTAGTTGTTGATGAAGTCGAAGGTCGCAAAGTAATGTTTGCCAACCAAATGGATATCGACGAAGAAGAAGATGTCTTCTACTTCGTTGATAGCAGCGATAAATACCATTTCGGGTAACTAAATATCACATTTTCCCTAATTTTTAGGATTTCCGATTTCAGTTATTTTGTTTACGTATTACACAAGTCTAGTGATTTGTAACTAGTTTGGCTATTATATCATTAAGCGAGATAAATAAAAAATGTGATTTAATTAAAAAAATAGGTGTGAACTGAATTACTTTTGTAATTTAATATAACTTTTTAAGGATCCCAAATTAAGTAAGTCTCATACGTATCTTTAATCATTCTATTGTTTCATGGAATTTTGACATGCAAATGTGTTATGTTTGTTTTGTTGGACAGGGATGTATTCTACGTGTCGATATCGGGTGAGAGAGTGGGAAGAGTGATTAGATACGATATGAAGACGAAAGAGGCCAAAGTTATTTTGGACAAACTTCATTTCCCTAATGGGTTAGCTCTAAGCAGAGACAATTCGTTTGTACTTGTCGGCGAAAGCGGTACAGCCTTTATCCATAGAATATGGGTGAAAGGTCCAAAAGCAGGGACCAGCGAGGTATTTTCAAAGGTCCCCGGGGGACTGGACAATCTCCGGCGTACACCAACGGGTGACTTTTGGGTCGCAATACATAGCAAATTCACTTTATTCTCTCGTGTGTTTCTTAGTCACTCCTTGGTGGGGAAGGCTTCCATGAAGTTGTTGAAAGTGGCGACTTTGATTAATCTCACGGGCGGAGGGAAACCTCATGGAGCCGTCGTGAAAATCTCTGGCGAGACCGGTGAGGTTCTTGAGGTGCTTGAGGACAGTGAAGGGCAAACCATGAAGTTCGTTAGTGAAGCTTATGAGACAAAAGATGGCAAGTTGTGGACCGGTTCTGTGTTTTGGCCTGCCGTTTGGGTGCTTGATACTTCGGTTTTTGAAGGCAAATGAAATGAGTAACCGAACGCAGAAAAGAATAAACGTTTGGTGGCGTCTTTTGTTTACTAGCGTAAATGGATCTCGTTTCTCTTCTTGTTGTGGCGTCATTTGTTGTTGTGTAAGACTGGAATTGTTGTTGTTGTTATTGTCTCGCATGGCAAGATTTGGTTTTAGTGAACTTGTGACAGATTATTAAAAACTCCAAGACGACCATTGAACAAGATTCGTAATAGTTTGATCGTCTACTTTAAAACTCTGTCAACAGATATCAAAACCAAGTGCAGCAACAGAAAGTAAAGTGGGCTCTTCCACATTTAAGCAGTAGAGAGGAAACGAAGAACATTTGTCATTCCATCTTATTATTTTATACTCCAATTTGATGATAAGGCCTCGCAGATTCTTGCCACACAGTAGGCTGCGCTCAAAGGATACCCTGAAACTGAACAAACCAAAAACCTCTTATCAGATTATAAGCTACTACTACTCATCATTGACACAATCCTCCTTAAATTTATTTTCTATAAAGGATTGAGTGAATGAATAAGACTTACCAGCCACAAAATCTTCGATATAGTCGCACTCTATCTTCCCATGAGACATGGCACCGAGCTGAAATGGTTTAGCAATGCATAAGATTGGTTATATTGAAGTCGGAAAGCTAAAATCCTATTACTAAGCAAACGAATTTGGACTTAAATGCACAAGTGTGAGAGAGAGATGACTAACCACAAAAACAGTGTCTGATTCATTACAGTGAGTAGCTATGTGCTTCTGCATATCGATGAGCTTATCAGAGCTACGAGAGAAGCCTAACATAACAAGAAGAAAAAACATCATTTATTTAGCGATTTCGTAAAGCAAGATTAGATAACAAATGTAGGGAGGAAAACAAACCAATTTTTCTGGAGCCAACAGGAAGATATTTTGTAACAGGGTTCTTGATCACACGCAAGAGTTTCTCACGGCTATCCTTTGCAGTAATGCTCAGATTTTGTAGCAATTGACCTACACAAAGACAAAACAGAAGAGGTTATTAAAAGCAACAAAAAAAAAAATCGCCTAGGATGAGAGGAGAAAATCGGAGAAACTCACACATGAGTCCAGCAAAACGCTTGTAAGTTCTTGGTATACGAACATGTGGCTTAACTTCAATGAGCACACCTAGCTCTGTCCTAACATAGACAGCCTTTAACCTCCCAGCTTGCTTAACCGGACTATCCAAAATCATTAGAAGAGCCTGAAAGAGGGAAGATCACACAAGATAAGAGTCACAAATTTGCTATAAGATATGACTTTAAAAAAAAGTTCTAAAATCCTCACCTGGTGAGTGATGTCTGGCCGGAAATTATTAGGCTCTCTGCCATTTCTTTTCAAGAAATTCGCGTGATCTTCAGAGTTTAGTAGATGGTAAGTCTGCAAAAGAGAATACACACAAATAAGGCTCAAAAACAAATTCTTTCAAAGAACTAGCTCCAAGTATGAACGAATCCATACCTTTCCAACTTTGGCAACTTCAAGAGAGGCCTTCTCAAGAACGAAAATGACGCCGGGCTTTTCCTTTGACGGTTTAGGATCAGCGAGGGAAATAGGTATCCCAACATCATTATCATCATCATCATCATCTGATTCTTCCTCACTCTCTTCATCTTCTTCCTCCTCTGCTTTTGCTTTTGAGGTGCTTTCTTTTTTCGCCTTCTTCTTCGCACTCTCTTCTGCTTTTTGCTTTTGCTCAAGCTTTCTTTGTTCCTCTTCCTCGTCTTCCTCTTCATCGTACCTCTCTGCTCTCTCCTTCCTCTTGTTCACTTTGATCCCATACGGCCTCGTCATCTTCTCCCAAAATTTATCCTAATCCAACACAAAATTAAGTAAATCAAAACACCGCAGAGCAAACAATCAGATATCAAATGTAACTTTTTTTCCAGGAATCATAAACGTCAAACAGTAATACAGTAATACACTACGTTGACGATGAATTCGTACATAAAACAATCAAATTCCTTCAGGGTATCAATTCAAAACTACAGCGAATCAATGCAAACAATCACAGTCCCGTCCCGATTTGAAATTAAACCGGAAAATAACGAACCTTTTGATTAAGAACAGCTAAATTAAGATATGGAAGAAACAATGGCTTACTTCGATAAGCTTGCTTGAGCTTTGGCGAAGAAAAAATCCAAGTGAGCAAAAGCGACTGAAACCTGATAAACCCTAATTCGAAGACACAGGATTTCCCCTATTTCATATTCATTTCACGAAGATATAGTTTAACTAAAATTAGGCCCATTAAGGATTTAGGGTTATAATAGGCCCAATAAGAAAAGAAGAAAGAGAGCAGAAACCTAAAATTATGGTCGTCGTCGACACTGACTCGTTTCCGCCGGAGCACGACCGCCTTAAAGCTTAACATGCATTAACAAGTGGTGGTTCCTTCCATTTTTATTTCTTCTTTCAATTTTGGGCTTTCTCTGCAACTCGCCGCCAAGGGGAGGAACCAAAGCTGAGAGTACTATTGTTGCGATTTGAAGATGGCGTCTTATGGAGACAAACTGAAGTCGACCTCCATTAATGGAGTTAAGTTATACCATGTTTCTTCTGCCCCCAATGTTGCGACTTGGCTCAATCCTAAGAAGCAACGAGCTCTCCGTAAAAACCCTCGTAAGTATCTTCCATCAATTGCTCGAATTTCTGTGAGCTTATTTAGTGGTAAAAAATCGTTAAATCCCTGCATAAACCCTGTTTCTTAAAAACTCTTCCTTTTTATTTTCATTCTCTGGTTGATATGTGAGGTTTGCTCGTCGGAATTAGATTCTTCTCTTAATTGCAGCTTAATTATATCTTAAGAGTAATCTCTCAAATTCAATGTTTTGTTGATTGTTTTGTGGCTGTTTCTCTGTTAAGATTATATGCAAAGAGTGGAGCTGATTCAGGATTTGAAGTTTAATATTGCCACTACTAAAATCAAAGCGACACCAGACGGAGAGTATCTGATTGCTTCAGGTGCGTTTTTCATCTTGCTTTTCTTGGTGAAAATTTGTAAGCTGGATGCTAATAACAAGTAATGAAATTTCACTGATTTGTTGTTGAATCAGGCATATATCCACCACAGGTCAAAGTTTATGAGCTGAGGCAGCTTGCTTTGAAGTTTGAGAGACATTTGGTCTCTGAGATAGTTGATTTCGAGGTAACTTTTACTTCTCCATTGAGCTGTGTTTAAACCTTTTATTGTTTTTCTGGTTCAAGAATATGTTTGTTTGCATTTACAGATATTGGATGATGACTACTCAAAGCTTGCCTTCTTATGTGCTGATCGTTCTATTAATCTACACGCCAAATACGGGAAACACCACAGTTTTCGAATTCCTAGGTAGATTAGCTCTGTTGGTCTATGAGATTACGTTTTGTGAATTTTGATGTGGCATTGGTCTGAAAGCTCTCACATTTTATTTGTAGGATGGGGAGGGACATGACATATGATAGCTGGTCTTGTGATCTGCTTTGCGCTGCTTCTTCACCAGATCTATACAGAATCAATTTGGAAAAGGTACGTTTCGATGAGTATTATAGTTTAGTCTGCACGGTGTTGTGATCTTCCTCAGTCAATGATTTGTGAGATTTGCCTTCTCTCCTTAGGGACAATTTCTCGCTCCTCTCAGCACTCAATCCCCAGCGCTGAATGTAGTTTCTCGAAGGTCCGTATATCCAGCTTTCCTAATATGTCAACATTTGAACTGGGATAATGTTGAACTGTACTAGTTTCATATTACTGTTGTTTATGCTTGAACACTACATTTTTGTTTTTGTCCTCCAGCAAATTACATGGATTGGTTGCTTGTGGTGGTGAGGATGGTGCTATGGAATGTTTTGATATGAGAATGAAAACATCTGCTGCTAGAATTAATGCGGTTTCACATGGTAGCGATGCTGCTGCGGTAACGCTTCTAACATATGCTCCATTTGGAGAAAATTGCACCAATCTTTCTGATAATCTTATGCTTTTTTTATTGACAAATAGGAGGTTACTGCTATAGAGTTTGATGACAGTGAAGGTCTTCAAGTAGCTGTCGGGAGTAGTGCCGGAAAGGTCTTAATTACGTTCCATTGTTTTATATTCAAGGTTTTAGAAACTGGTATGTCAATTTGGCTATATAGCTATGTTTTGTTGATTGTGCTGTTCTGTATCTGCAGGTTTTCATATACGACTTACGTACTTCGGCTCCCTTACGAGTGAAGGACCACATGTAAGTATTACTAACAGTCTAACACACACTTCATCATATATGCTATAACTTTAGAGTTTGTTTCCTTGGTGTTCATTGTCTCTTCTGCAAATTTTCAGGTATGAGAGCCCGATTTTGAGTATTAAGTGGCAACGGACTCTTAATACGCAACAACCTAAGTTGATTACTACTGACAAACACATTGTTAGAATATGGGATCCGAATACGGTAATATTGCGTTTACCTCTCGGTTTCTTGAACTCACCGATTTTGGTATTGATAATCCCCGATTTGTTTTTCCAGGGAGAAGGTATGACCAGCATTGAACCGAGTGGAGGAGGAATAAACGACATATGTGTGTTCCCTGGAAGTGGACTTATGCTTCTGGCTCTAGACTCTAGCCTAATCCCATCTTACTACATACCTGAACTTGGTCCGGCCCCCAAATGGTGTTCTCCTCTTGAAAATCTAACGGTAAATTATCTGATTCTCAAAAGGTTTCCCAATCTTTTCAGCCATTCATTTAAGTGGTGTGACACTACTTTTTTGAAAATCTTGTTCTCAGGAAGAGATGGAGGAAACAGTACAGACAACTATCTACGACAATTACAAATTCGTGACAATGGAAGATCTGGAGAAGTTGCAGCTGACTCATTTGATTGGCACAGATCTTTTAAAAGCTCAAATGCATGGATATTTCATGAAACACGATCTGTACAAAAAGGTGATGCATTGAGATGTTCATACACTTATTGTAACTTTAAAGTAGTCTCTAAGATGCTTCTTCCTGATAACTTCTTTCTTTACAGGCTTTGGCAGTGGCTGAACCTTTTGCGTATGATGATTATTTAGAACGCAAGAAGCAAGAGAAACTTGACGCGCAACGTAGCCAGAGAATCACTGTAAGTTTATTCTAATCTAAGCATCTGCGGATTCACCATTGTTTTTTGGTTGGCTACTTACATGCATATCTGTTTTTCTCTTGTGCTTCCTGCAGAAGAAGAAAAGGTTGCCAAAGGTTAACTCTGTTATCGCAGATGCCATCTTCAACGGGGAAGATGCGGAAGAGGAAAAGAAAAGTGGCGAGGGTGAGGAAGCCACAAAGAAAGTGTCCAAGAAGAAGAAACTCGCACTTAGTAGCGAGCATTTCGAAGATGGCCGGTTTGACGCCATGTTTAAAAACAAGGTATTAACAGTTTTCTCTTCAACGTTTCAGTTTGTTTCTTTTTGTTTGTTACACTTCTTCACATCGCAGTAAACCGGAATTTTGGGATCTCTTTCTGGTTTTCAGGACTTCCAAATCGACAAGGATTCATATGAATACGGTGTCCTACACCCTGTGGCTTCTACTAAGAAACAACCTTCTTTGTTAGAAGAACACTTTGAAGCTGTAACAGATGACGACGAGAACAGCGATTCTGATGCATCACAAGTTTCAGATGACGATGATGAGACAGCAAGGCCAAGCAAGAAATCAAAGACTCCAAAGTAAGTGCCTTTCGAGTACATTCCAAGAAATCAAAAACACAACAATGTCTTTTGTTCTCTCCTGATGTTTAAGATTTGGTGTCAGGTTGTTTGAAGTGAAAGACGAGCGGCACGCAGATGCTTTCTACAACCGCAGGTCGCTGGCTAAAGAAGACAGTCTTCCAATGGGCGAGCGTGTTAAGGCTGTAGAGAAGCAGCGTGGAAACTTTGGAGCGAAAGATGTTAAATTTGGTCCTGGAGGATCCAGGGAGATTTCTTTCAACGCTAGAAGCTCATACAAACACAAAGGAGACAGAGACGATAGAGATGATGATGATGAAGATGGGCAACGAAACAAGAGGAGAGGAGTTCAGTCTCTTGGACTGAAACAGGATGTTGTTAGAGGCGGTTTCGGAGGTAGGGGAGGTGGCAGTTTTAGAGGTAGAGGCGGCGGCGGTTCCCGAGGAAGAGGAGGTGGACGTGGTGGTGGTGGTTTCCGAGGCAGAGGTGGTGGTCGTGGTGGCGGTCGTGGTGGCGGTAGAAGAGGCCGGGGTTAAATGTAGCTTTAAGGGTGTTTTTTTATATTAATTTTGGAAAATGTGTGCCACTTATGAGAATCTCTGAAACTTCACATCTACAAATTTTGGAATCTTTTTGACCTGTTCTTGAAATGTATTTGTCTGATGTTTGAATCAGACCAACATAATTTGGTTACTTGAACTTAAAGGTAATGATTAGATGAAGATGAACCTAGCTAGATAGATAATGCCTTCACATGAGAGATCACCGTCCGTTGCTAATTGAATTAAAGATAACGTATTGAATATTATTTAATCACATGAGATGCTCTTTTTTTTTGGGTCAACAAATAAATAAAATGCTTATGTATATGCTTACAACATGAACTTGCTTATGTATATGCTTACAACATTTTGACATGTTTGCTTGAAGCTTCTTCCACCTGTTTTCCACGAGTCTCCAACAATTTCTTCAGTCTGAGTCATCTTTCAATATGTAAACTATATTCTGTATTGCATTTAAGTGTATTTTTTAATACATGTAATATTCTTGTTTAATACTTGTCGAATTCGTTTACTGATGACTGGACCTAGCTCACGCGTGGTACATAGACTCTGGCATGTGTCAACCTACGTCCTTGGATCTAAATACTTCTCTTTATAGTTTATACTATTAAGTCGTATAACACTACACAAACACTTATAATATAGTTTGTTAATCTTTACTTAACAACAGAGATTTATTTGTTTATTTAGTCTTATTATCCGCATATATATATGGCTGGACAATAATATGTCACCTATCGTTCAGGACAATACCCAACCAAAACAGCTTCATTAATCAACCAAAGAGAAAAAAGAATCTAAAGAACTTGTCTTTAATCATTCAAACAAAAAAGAATGTGTGCATTAGTCCCTCCACTGGTCCCAAACTTTGGGTGGCCATCAACGGGAGAGTACGAGAGCTACTACCTCGCCGGAGAGAGCCTCAACAACGGCACGTTTCTTGACTTTCCGTTAACGGAGACTTATGGAGTGGCTCATCATCAGGATAGTTTGGGGCTTTCTGTTTCGTCAGAGGGAAATGGAATAGACAACAATCCGGTTGTGATCAAGAAGCTCAATCACAATGCAAGCGAGCGTGACCGTCGCAAGAAAATTAATTCCATGTTCTCATCTCTCCGTTCATGTCTTCCAGCCTCAGACCAATCAGTAAGTTCCTACTCTGCCTGAACCAAAAGACAATAATAATTTTGCTCATTCCATTAGGTACTATTTAGAAGAAGAATAATGAATTAACCGTTTTCATTTTTCTTTACTTTCTTGCAGAAGAAGCTAAGTATTCCTCAGACGGTTTCAAGGAGCTTGAAGTACATACCGGAGCTGCAAGAAGAAGTGAAGAAGCTAATAAAAAAGAAGGAAGAACTCTTGGTGCGAGCATCGGGTCAAAGAGACATTGAGCATAACGTTAAGCCGCAACCAAAGGCGGTCGCGAGTTATGTCTCCACTGTTTCTGCGACTAGGCTTGGAGACAACGAAGTGATGGTCCAAATCTCATCGTCCAAGATTCATAACTTTTCGATATCTAATGTGCTAAGTGGGTTAGAAGAAGATGGGTTTGTTCTTGTGGATGTTTCATCTTCAAGGTCTCACGGAGAAAGGCTTTTCTACACTTTGCATCTTCAAATGGACAAGGTTGATGATAATTACAAGATGAGTTGCGCAGAGATAAGTCAGAGGATGTTGTACTTGTATGAGGAATGTAGAAACTCGTTTAGATGATGATAATTTGTTCTTGTGTTCTTTTAGTTATGTGTTGTCCTTTTCTCTTGAACATCTAACATTCTTGACTAAAGCGTTGTACTCGAATTGTTTCGGTTTTTTTGGTGGAAGTCAATGATCGATTACTACATGCTAGCTATTTGACTGATAATTATGTAACTCATATTACAGCTATAACATTCTTTTTTTTCTGTCTGCACTTCCGATTCATGCATGACCGGTTACTAATATAAATATTATTTTGGTGGCGAAAACCTTTTGTTAGGTCTCCTGCTACTCTTTTCTTTATACAAACAGTTAATAGTTAGTTGTGTTTTGGTGTATTGCTAAAAGACAAAAAAGAGGTATTTTATTACCTCTTTTTATATCATTATATCAAAGAGTACTGAAATGTTACTCCTTCTATATTAAAATTTAGAAGGTTTAGAAGATTCGATGTAAATGAGCAAGTTGCTTTTATTAATAGGACGTTTCTGACATTAAAATAGTTAATTAAGAATCATTGGAAGACATAGTTAATGAAAAGGCATGGTTATCCATTGATCTTGGAGTTAATTTATATATTATTCCCTCCGTTTTTTATTACTTGTCGTTTTAGGAGATTTCACGCAGATTAATAAAATAGATTAAAAACTCTATTATATCCTTAAAAAGCAAATTGACTATTAGTATTCTTCATTAGATCAAGGTTAAATTAGGTATTTAATATTAAATTTTGCATTGGAAAGTGAGAACAACAACTATTTTGAATCAAAAAAATAAGGCTAGAATGACAAATATTTTGAAACGGAGGGAATAGTAAAGAAGTACACATTAGGCAGATTACAAAACTAAATAAAACTTGAATCAGAAAAGAAACATTCTCATCAAATGTTTTTGCAAATTTGAAATGAGTTTTTGTGTGTAAAAATACTTATTGATTGTCTATTTACTAAATCGTTACCGCTTTTTTTAATTGGATCTAATTCGCTACACAAGTTATAAAAAATAATTCAATTATTCCGAGAGAAAAATTCCAATCCCTATATGTTTTCGCAGAGTTTCCACGTGATTTACACAATTCAAAGCAATATATCTGTATGGTATCAAATAAGAACTGTAGCTTTCGGAGATAATCATTTTAGACTGGAAATGTGGGTCACAATAAGAATCTATGAAACCTCACTGATTCACATTTACAATTTTGGAATTTTTTTGACCAGTTCCTTGGAAAAATAGCTAAATCAGAACATATTTTAGTTCAGACATAGATGGCATCAAGTTGACCTTAGTAATTATATATAACGTCTTTGTATTAAACAACAATGCCGTATTTTTTAATATAATGATTATGTATAGGCTTACACCATGAAAATGCTTATGTATAGGCTTACCACATCGAAATGTTTGGGACTAGGAGGACGCCTAGAGCATCTTCCACCTGATTTCCACAAGCCTCCAACAATTTCTTCAAGCTGAATCATCTTTCAATATCTATATAAAAGTCTTATTACCATTTTAGTACATGTAGTGTTCGTTCTTTGATTCTTATACAATATCACCAATGGTGACTGGACGTACTTCATGCGTGGACCATAGGCTCTGGCTCGTGTCAACCTATGTCTTGTATATAAAGACCTAAATATGTTTTTTCTATAGCATCTAAGTTGTGTAACACTTATATTTTAGACAATATTAACGAATCAAAACATAGATTATACAGTTTGTTAATTAATACTTAACAACATAGATTTGTTTCTTTAAAATGTATATATAGGGGAGTCAATAATATTCCAACCAAAACAGTTTCAAAGAGAAAACAGAATCTAGAAACTTGTCTTTAATCAATCAAAAAAATGTGTGCATTAGTCCCTCCATTGTTCCCAAACTTTGGGTGGCCGTCGACGGCAGAGTACGAGAGCTACTACCTCGCCGGAGAGAGCCTCAACAACGTTAACGGCACGTTTCTTGACTCTCCGGTACCAGAGACTTATGGAGTGGCGGCTTATGATCATCAGAACAACTTAGGAGTTTCTCTTTCGTCGGAGCGAAATGGAATAGACAACAATCCGGTCGTGAAGAAGAAGCTTAATCATAATGCTAGTGAGCGTGATCGTCGCAAGAAGATCAACTCTTTGTTCTCATCTCTCCGTTCATGTCTTCCAGCCTCAGATCAATCGGTAAGTATTCCTCACTTTATAGAATACAGTCTTTGCTTCTACACCATCTAAAAGAAGAATGTTGAGAACCCTTTATTCAAATTTTCTTTACTTTCTTGCAGAAGAAGCTAAGTATTCCTCAAACGGTTTCGAGGAGCTTGAAGTACATACCGGAGTTGCAAGAGCAAGTGAAGAAGCTAATACAAAAGAAGGAAGACCTCTTGGTGCTGTTATCATCGGGTCATAGAGATGTTGCTAAGCCGGAACCAAAGGCGGTGGCGAGTTATATGTCAACCGTTTCTGCGACTAGGCTTGGAGAAAATGAAGTGATGGTCCAAATCTCATCGTCCAAGATTCATAACTTTTCGATATCTAATGTGTTGAGTGGGTTGGAAGAAGATGGTTTTGTTCTTGTGGATGTTTCATCTTCAAGGTCTCAAGGAGAAAGGCTCTTCTACACTTTGCATCTTCAAGTGGAAAATTTGGATGTTTATCGCAAAATGAATTGCGAAGTGTTGAGTGAAAGGATGTTGTACTTGTACGAGAAATGTGAAAACTCGTTTAGGTGATTTTTTATATATTATTTGGCTTATATATTTATCCATTTGTTCTTGTTTCTTTTTTAGTTATGTCATTTTCTCTTTAAAATCTAACATTCTTGACCAAATCGTTAATGCAGTCGAGTTGTTTTGGTTTCTTGATTGAATGAATCATGACCATTCGGTTTATCTTTTTCTTGAAAAGAAAAGCCTAATAGAAGGCAATATCAGAACAAAACATTTTGAACATTCACTGCTAAAGATGTCAACTGTTGTTACATAGTTTATTACAAACTCAGAACGATTTATAAATTTAAGAAAGAAAGAAAAAAAAGTAGTGGCTGCAAATCATTAGAGCCGCAATTTGCCGAAATGTGAGTGTATATATATACCTAAGCCCATTTTCTTGGGCCACAAGAAAGCCTAAGAAGGCTAGAAACAGAGGAGACTTGTCTCAGTTGTCCTCAGTGAAGACCTTGAAGATGAAATCACGGAAACGTCTGGAATACAGCCTCGGATCAACGGCTGAGATGGAGGTAGGATCGTACTGGATGCTCTTGTAAGCATGTTCGAGTTTCTTGCTAATGTCATAATCTTGAAGAATGTCAATGATACCGAAGATCATGACAACCTCGTAGTACTCTCCTGTTGGTTCCCCAACTAGCTGGAACTCTAAGTCGTTTCTCCTCATTGTCCTCTCTGCTCGAGCCGGCATGTTCCCTCCAAGTCTGATACTAGCCCATCTGCAACAACCAAAACCCATTTATTATTATTGGACTTGAAAATCGATAGATTGTTCTAAATTTGTGTTTGTGTTTACCTTGTGGGATCAGATAGAAGCTGATCCACGTCTGCTCTGGAGAGACGAGGAGCTGATTCGTCTTCAAACTCACCTGCAGTTGAGAAAGAAAGAAACATATTTTAGTTGCTAGATTCTAATGGAGAGAAAGTGATAATTTGGAATTTCAGGAGAGCGAACCAATAGGAGTGCGAGCTCCAGAAGGAATCAGCTCTCCAGCGACTGATGCTTCTCTGAAGTGAATCCCAACAAGAAGACTGTAGTCCATGATTCTCTCTTGTTCTAGGAACTCGCAGTCTTTATCAACTTGCCTGGAGACAAAAAAAGCAAGAAACAATGGTCATAATAAATTACAGTGAAGGAGAGAAATGGATTTTGATGGTCTCTATTCTCTAACCTGATGAATTCTTGGTACCAAGCTTTCTGTAGTCTGAAAATGAAATTCAGATCAAGATCTTTCAAGATTGTGTTTGAATTGATTTCTGATTCAGGTTTATCGGTTGTGCGGCCAAGTGAAGATCCTTTCAAATCAAAGCGTCTGTGGATTGAGTACTCAGAACAAAATAGATTTCCCATAATCACAAACCTCACCTGCAAAGAGATAAGAAATGAAGTCAAGTCAAAATCCAAGCCACAACTTTTTTTTTTAAAGTTAGTATTGTTCTCACTCTTTACCTTCTTTTGGATTGGTCCTGTCAGTTTCACACAGTGGAGACCATAGAATCTAATCACCAAAGTGTTCTCAAATGCTCGAACATGGTTGTAATATGCTGCAAGCATCCTCAGAAGCACCTGCGTCAAATATAATTCCAGAAAGAAGTTAATATTTGTCCACACACTTGTTCATCTGATAAACTTTTGTTTAAAAAATCTCACTTTAGTTTCTGACTTCTTCATTGTCTTAATCATATAACGATCATCATTTGTTAAGTAGAAAAAGCTTCCACTTTTACCAGGGGACGACAGCTCTCGAAGGGCGTCATTACCGCAGATCGATAACATGTAATCAGCTGCATCTACCTTGAATAGCTTCCTCAAGCTCCTGAAACATAGACAAATATTATTAGCAATAACATAGTGTAAGAATATAAGTACCACTGAGAAAGTGTTTTTTTTTTATCTCACCTAAACACTAATGGACAATAGTCTTTCCATTTGAATTCACTAGATTGATGAGGAGGTGTGTATTTGGTTCCTTCCGGTGGAAATCTTGTCCATACCTTCTCCTTCGGATCAAAATCTGAATGCTTTAGATCAAGAGACACAACCGGAGCTTGTTTCCCAACAGCATGTCTGCGTATAAGCACATTCATTCATTACAATACACATCTAACAAAGCTTCATCTTGACGCAAAAGTGAGATGTCAAATCAAATTACCTGATTCCAAGCTGTAGATTGAGCATAAGCTCGTAATTCCGGTGTCCTTTCGATATAGTCTCGCCTTGCTTCTTCCCTGCTCTTGGCAATCTCATAGGGACAGGGCTAGGTCTTAGGCTCTGAATGAAGCCTTCAGCCTCAAGTCTCATTATCTCAGCGTCCAAATCTCTTCTAGTGTTGGAATCAATATCAGCAGCGCCTTCACCGCTTTCGCTTCCCCACATGTTCATCTTCTCAAACGCTCTATCTACACCAACACTCACCCTCCCATCAACAGACATCCTCCTCGGCTTCTCCACACGCTTTGAAGAGTTCCAAACAGAGAGCTTCTTCTGTGATGGCAACACAGGAACCCTCTCTCCATTACAGATCTTGTACTCACTCAGATTGTTAAACACATCTTTAGGATCCCATTCAAGATTCCCTTCGTCCCCTGATGGATAGTAAGTTCCATTCATTTCTTCAGGATCTTTAGACCAATGGCCAACGTAGAAACCTCCATCGTCCCATTTGAACGTCCCGTTCCCGCAAGGAAACCCATCGTCCCAAAACCCGTCGTATCTACTACCATCAGTCCAAACAAATGTGCCTCTGCCACTAATCGTACCGTTCTTCCATTCACCCATGTAATAGCTACCATCTCTCCACCTATATTTCCCTTGAGCTTCTTGCAAACCTCTCCTCCATTCACCATCATACACGTCTCCGTTTGCGAAGCTCTTGATCCCATGTCCATGTTTCAGGTTCATCACCCACTGACCTCTATAAGTATCTCCACTAGGACCTGTGTAAGTCCCAATCCCATCCATGTATCCGCTTTTGAACTCTCCTTCGTATGCGGCACCAGAAGGCCAACCGAACTTCCCTTTCCCCATAGTCTTCCCGTTGTACCACTCGCCAATGTACATGCAACCATCTGTCCAGAGATACTTGCCGTGCCCGTGTGGGAAACTGTCATACCATTGCCCTGTGTAGTAGTCTCCATTAGGAAGTACTCTCTCTGCGTTGTACAAATCTCCTATGCTGCATCTGTTAGTGCTGCTCTCATAATCATCATTCTCCTCAGTCGTAGTGGTGTCATCATCTGCCTGTGGAGCTACCGAGTTCGTCCCGAAAATGCTGTTTGCACGCTTCTTCGCTTGTTGTGTCTTTCTCACCGTCACCTCCCAAGCTTTTAGAACGCAGCTTTGTTCCTTGCTCATTTTGCTTTTTAAACTATTCAAACTTTATCTCTAGACACCTATATTTATACTATAACAGTCCCTAAGAAAACATATTTTCTTTCTTGTCTAAACATCTAAACAACAATCCTATAGATGTACACATAACACAAGGGAAGATCATGAACACTCTGTGTGTGAAAAGACAAATTGTAAAACTAAAACCATTCAATCAAAAGCAGGATGAAGATTTCTGCAATGTATTTTACTCTGTGACTTCATGTCTCCATGTCATAGAATCATAAGAAAAGGGAAAAACAGAGAGAGTTATTTTTTTCTTTTAGATTGCAACATTTTCGGAGTGAATGCTGCTCTGAACGATCATCAAAACCTAACAAAGAATCATAGAGAGGGAAAAAAAACTAATGGCCAAAAGAGTTAAGGGATCAAAACATGTCTCCGACATTTCATCTTTTCTTGTCAATTCCTCTTAACTAAAAATGTTATTCAGAGAACAACCCGTACATCTCCACAAACCACTGAAAGCCTTCAAATTTAGAGAAACAAGAAGGACCCATTTCTTACTATTCTTAGCATTTTCCGATTTTTTCTCTCACAAACGAACATATTTTCTTAAATATTAAATTAAATACAGAGATAACTGAGACTCCAGCTCAGTGAGGCATTCTGTCGAACAGCTTAAGCTCATTGCTTAGACTGTTACATAACTCATCCTTACAGAGACCCATTAACCTATTTCCATAAGTTATTCTCTAGGATCCATCTCAAAACTACGTCATACGAGAGAAGAGGGACAGAGCTAAAAAGCTTGAAAAACAGTAAGGTCAAATACTTTCTTGGCGAAGAGGAAAACGAACTGTTAACAGTATATTGGAGAATCGGACCCTGGAGGAAGACGGCAATCCGAAGATGGAGAGTAGAACCTGAAACCGTTAAGGTTATTATAAGGATCATTTCTCTTGATTTGCCTAAGCTTTTAAAATTGTGCTACTCTATGTAAATTACCTAATTAAGTAAAATGATCAAAACTCTTAATGTCGAAACTCAACCCTTTTTTCCCATGCAAATATATTTTAGTACGATTGCTAATAAAATATGCTAAGTTTTATTTTTGAAGCAAACCATATTAATTAAGTTACTTCTTGTTTTGACATTCTTGACGTACAAGGTACAACTCAAGACTTTAACCAAAGAAGAAAATAAATGTACAACTACTAGAAGATCAATAAAATTCGAGAAGAAAACATTTCCTTTTTAATTTTGACAAAAAACCTATATTACCAAAAAAATCAATAATTTGTCCGAAGCTTTTCCAGTTTTCCTAATGTCCCTGCTTCATATAATTAATTATTACTTGGCTCGCAAGAACATTTCCTTTTTTAGAACAAAAAGAACATTTCCTTTAATCTTTTCGGTTTAACTTTTAAATCCGTATTGCCAAAACTTACACAAACTATACATAAAAGGAAAACGTTTCTTTGCCTTTTCGTTCTACGCAAATCCTCTATATAATTAACCTAGATACGTGACTCTCCATTCACAATTCACAACCTCTCTCACACACAAACAAAGAAACACTCCAAACTTCTTCTTCGCTTTCAAAGTTTTTTAGGGTTTTTTTCACGATGGAGAAATTACTCGGTGGACAAACACACAATGGACCGTCGAAGACTAAGATCGTCTGCACACTTGGACCGGCGTCTAGGTCAGTTGAGATGATCGAGAAGCTTCTCAGAGCCGGCATGAACGTAGCTCGCTTCAATTTCTCACATGGCTCTCACTCGTACCATCAAGAAACTCTCGACAATCTCAGAATCGCATCCAAGAACACTGGTATTTTCTGTGCCGTCATGCTCGACACAAAGGTAACCTAATTCAACAATCGTCTTTTTAACTTTCTCTTTTAATTTATCTTAAACCTAAGATTCGATTTTAACCTTTTACCTTAATTTGTTTTACAGGGTCCTGAGATTCGAACCGGATTTCTGAAAGACGACAAACCGGTGGAGCTAATTCAAGGTCAAGAGATCACAATCTCCACTGATTACACACTCAAAGGAGACTCAAACACAATTTCCATGAGCTACGAGAAGCTTGCGGATGATCTCAAGCCCGGTGACTTGGTCCTCTGTGCCGACGGCACAATCTCTCTAACCGTCTTGTCCTGTGAGAAGACCGAAAACAACATCGGCCTTGTTCGTTGCCGATGCGAGAACTCTGCAACCCTAGGTGAAAGGAAGAACGTGAATCTCCCTGGAATCGTCGTCGATCTCCCGACTCTTACGGAGAAAGACAGAGTCGATATTCTCCAATGGGGAGTGCCAAACAAGATTGACATAATCGCTCTCTCCTTTGTTCGTAAAGGATCTGACCTAGACGAGGTCAGGACATTGCTTGGAGACCACGGAAAGTCAATCATCCTTATGTCAAAGGTGGAGAATCAGGAAGGAGTGATGAATCTTGACAAGATTATGGAGAAGACCGATGCGTTCATGGTGGCTAGAGGAGATTTGGGAATGGAGATTCCGACGGAGAAGATCTTCCGAGCTCAGAAACTGATGATCTTGAAGGCTAATGCTCTCGGGAAACCAGTCGTCACAGCCACACAGATGCTTGAGTCGATGACCAAAACTCCACTTCCTACTAGAGCCGAAGCCACCGACGTTGCGAACGCTGTTCTTGACGGTACCGACTGTGTCATGCTCAGCGGAGAAACAGCCGCCGGAGCTCACCCTGAGGCCGCGGTGCTGACGATGTCGAGGATCTGCAAAGAGGCGGAGGAAGACATTGAGTACGACACTCTCCATAAGAAGATCAAACTAAGTGTTCCGTTGCCTTTGTCTCCGATCGAGAGTTTGGCGGCTTCCGCGGTTTCGACGGCGATGAATCTGTCTGCGAAGGCGATTCTGGTCCTCACCAAGGGCGGTTACACGGCGAAGCTCGTGGCGAAATACAGGCCTAGCGTTCCGATTCTGTCTGTGATTGTCCCGGACGCCGATGATTGTGAGGAGTCATCGTGCCCTGAAGCTGCGGCGAGACGTGGTTTGGTTTACCGTGGAATCATTCCGGTGGTGGCGGCGAGAGCTTCGGAGTCGGCGGAGGAGATGATTGGATCAGCGATCGAGTTTGCAAAGAAGCAGGACATCTGCAAGGCTGGAGAAGCTATTGTGGTGTTGCACATGATCGATGGCTCTTCTGTCATCAAGGTTTTGATTGTTGAGTAGTCGCTTAATTTATGTTTCAAGTTTTTTTAAGTTTGAAGTTCAGAGTCTGAGAAATTCAATTTTGTTCAATTTTTTTTTGTCAACGGAGAGTCTTGTTAAACATTGCTTTTTGGCCGCTTAATTTAATAAAGTTTTGACTTTGTCGCATGGTTTCATTTTTCTTTTGTCGCATCTTCGATTTGAAGATTCAATAAACCAATTTAAGGCAGAATCATTTTCCTGACCGTTTAGAAAGTTGTTGGATCCGGTTAATATTTCTGAACCGATGAAGTAATTTCGTCGAAGCAAGTAATTTTTCAACTATTATAAAATCTTTATAAGCACCTCTACAATATAACATTATATTGTACTTTTTTGGTTATTTTCAGATAATTACAACAACGGTTAAAAATCAAAGCCTATGATTTTACCATTTTCCTTTATAAGATTTTGTTCGAGCAACTCCAGCTGCAAGTTGTGCACATATTTTGTGCACATCTGTGAAGATCTTTAACCTACTATATAAATTACTACAAATTTTTGTGTGAACATATAGAAAATGAAAAATAATTAATTAATCAGTTTCTGTTTATTATTGATTGTCACATGGATGATCCGTTCAAGCGACTAAAAGATCCATATGATCTTCTAGTAACCAATGATCACGTCGATTTAGAGAACCGGATTTGTTTGATTACTATGACTATAGTTAGGGTGTTGATGTTCTCAAATTTGGCAATGTTGTTAAGCTCATGAATAAATATGAGTACGTCGATTTAGAGAGCCAACGGATTTGTTTGAGTACTATGAGTATAGTTAGGGTGTTGATGTTCTCAAATTTGGCAATGTTGTTAAGCTCATGAATAAATATTCAGAAGCTTGAGGATGTTCTTTCCAACTAACTTCTTTGGTTATTTATTTCCAAGTAGATTGAGATGTACATTTGATAGAACTATACCGTACATTATACTCGTACTCTTTAGTATATCGATGGAAGTTATGTATCAGTTACACTCATACTTTGTTTCTATTGGTTAATAGCTAAGCTCTGTCCGAGAATCTTTTATCTCATCACGACAAAACCAAATAACACATAGTAAAACCTTTTTTGACGGAAGCTGACTCACACACCATATAATAATAACACGAAACAATGTTTCTAGCGTCGATTTTATACCAAATTCACCAGCCTCTAAGAGCCAATCAAAATCCCCTTAAAAAATAAATCGAATCCTTTTTTTCTTCAACGGTCCTCAATCATCCCAAAATCCCCCATACTCAGATCATATCAAAAGCTCAGCCCTTTTTTCTGTTCTGTTCTGTCTGAGAAATTTTCGTTCTCATCGTTGGTATCGAAAAATGGGGAGAATCGGTCTAGTGGTTTCTGATCTAGTATTGTCGTTCATGTGGATATGGGCAGGAGTTCTGGTCAACATTCTAGTCCATGGAGTTCTCGGATTGAGGAAAGATACGACCGGCGATATCGTCCGATTTGGCTTCTCCATCATCTCCATGTTCGTCTTCGCTTTCCTTCAGAAAGTCACCAACGGCGGACTTTTCAATCCTTTGACCGCTTTGGCTTCTGGTGTCTCCGGTGGCTTCGGCAGTTTCGTCTTCTCCGTCCTCGTTCGAATCCCCGTCGAGGTTTGTTTCGTTGACTTTTCTTTTTACCTGAATTAAAATCCTCTGGCTTTTACTCCATGATTGTCCTCATTTCCTCATTAAATACTTCTGACATGAAATTAGGGATTGTCTTTACTGTAAAATAAATTACAGCGAAATTTGAGAATTTTGGTGATGATAATTTAGCTCTGAGAAAATCTGATCTTCTTTGTGCTCTGTTCTAATGTTTCTAAAGACTTCATTTTGGAGATTTTTTTAGCATTTTAAAGGTAAAAGATGAAATCTTTTTGCACATTGTGTGAGAATAGGAAGATCATATTTTGTTGTTGTTGTTGCAGGTATTAGGATCAATCCTTGCGGTGAAACATGTGATTCATGTATTCCCTGAGATTGGGAAAGGACCTAAACTAAACGTAGCGATCCATCACGGTGCTTTAACAGAAGGGATACTAACATTTTTCATAGTAATCCTCTCAAAGGGACTAACAAGAAAGATCCCAGGAAGTTTCTACATGAAGACTTGGATTACTAGTGTTGCTAAGTTGTCTTTGCATGTTCTTGGATCTGATTTAACCGGCGGTTGCATGAATCCAGGAGCTGTACGTTTTTTGTGATTGTGATTTCAGCAAAAAAACTCAGATTCTTGTTTTTTACTCAGCTCTTTGTGTTGATTGTTTTGTTCTGTGTTGAATGAATCTTTGCAGGTTATGGGATGGGCTTATGCAAGAGGTGAACATATAACAAAAGAGCATTTGCTTGTGTATTGGCTTGGACCTATGAAGGCTACTCTGCTCGCTGTTTGGTTCTTCAACGTTGTGTTCAAGCCTCTGACCGAAGATAAACAAGAGAAACCTAAGGCTAAGGCTGAGTGAGGAAATGTGGTTAATTAGTTTTCACATTTAATCCCTTCTGGTAAAATCTCCTTTCACATGACATTCAAAGTTTGAGAGATCCAGGGATTGCTTTTTTCTTAGCTTTTGTAATGTGTTTCTTTTATGTAGCAAAACTCAACTGTATCAATAAAATCTGAATTCTGATGAATCTGTTGGTGCAATGTGATTTTGATAGATGCAGTAAAACTGTAAAAAAAGTATTCAGTTTATTGAACACAAAAATAAACGATGTTTCTCAGTTTCGATCATTAAATTACAAGAAATCAAGAAACTCAAGGCTTGACACATTTGCAGCTACTAGTAGACAAGATTAGGCTCAAACTCAGCGAAATCAACAGAACCAGACTCAACAGGAGGCATGAGATAAGCAGCCAAGATCTCAGAGGCTAAACCAGTAACGAGAGGAATCTTCTTGAGGTTCTTGATGAAGGAAGGATCATCGGTTTGTCCAACAGCCAGGAGCTTCTCGTAGATCACAACCATTCTATCCAGTTTCCTCTTGAACTCAGGGTTCTCAACATCCAGCACCGCCGGGAATATTCTTGCCGTGGTTCGGTTTGTCTGAAACAAGAATTTCAAAACATTTTCAGCAAAAGAAGGGCATATAAGCATAACACACAGCTTGGTGATACTAATCTTCAGGTTTCAAGTTCCTTTTACCTCGATGATGACGTGCATGTCGAACTCCTTTGTGTTTAAACCGATACCTTCGTAGAAATTAGTTCTTTGACAATCGTTTAGGTACATTGTCACATAAACCTGCAAAAACCAATCCTCTTACCGGTTAGGCCAATGTCTTGGCTTAAAACCAAAGTCAAGCACAAATGAAGCAGAGGAGTTTAGTTTAGTTACCGAGAGGCAGAAGAAGCGAGACCAGAGCTTGGCTTGCCAGTCATTGAGGAACTGAGGCTGAGCTTTCATCAAAGCAGAGAAGAAGTCTCCGTGGCGGTTCTCGTCTTGGCACCAGTTCTCAAAGTACTTGAAGATTGGGTAACATTGGAACTCAGGGTTCTGCTTGAGGTGTCTGTAGATTGTGATGTATCTCCAGTATCCGATCTTCTCGGATAGGTAAGTAGCGTAGAAGATGAACTTGGGTTTGAAGAAAGTGTATTTCCTTGCCTTTGTCAAGAATCCCAAGTCAAGAGCCAAGTTGAAATCAGACAGACCCTTGTTCAAGAACCTGCAAAAACGTTTCCCGTCAAATTCAAGAAACAAACAGTCAAGATCGAATATGTCTACTGAAGAGGGTCAAGAGATTTTACCCGGCATGTCTTGCTTCATCTCTAGACATAAGAGAGAAGATCTCAGCCACAACAGGGTTTGTTTTCTGCAATTCCATCAGACCATAAGGTTAAGACCGTTCAAGTGATATATGTCTTAACTTCCACCTAATGAGTCTGTCTTCAAGCATAATGTAGACAAGAAACACTAAACCAAGAACAACTCTTGAAACATACAGAATTGAAACTATAGAAGCTACTTACTAGCTCAAAACAGTGAATCAGTAACTTTTTAAAAATTACAAGAATTTAACATGTATATATGCACATACAGAATATGAATATATATATATATACAGTATAAACTCTATAAATTAATATTCGATAAATTAATAAACACGATAAATTAATAAATTTTCCGGTCCCGAGTTGGGCCGGTGTAAAATATGACACAATTCGATAAGATAATAACTTTTTTTAAACTCTATGTAAAATATGGTCTCAATAATATCATAAATTAATAATCATCATATAAAAACATATATATATATATATATACAACTAAGATATCTAGCTACTAAAATATGAATCTCTGACAAACAAATATGGAAATTAAAAGAGAAAAAGGAATTTAAAACAATATGGCAAGTATGAGAAAATGTAAACAATAAAGTAAATATAAAAACATTAAAAAAGTTAAGAAAATATACGTATAAAGGAAAGTTCTTATTTAATTTGAGGGAAAATTTAAAAGATTATTAATACTGAATTTTATTTTTTGAAAATTATTTTTTTAATTAAAATCTATATATTAATAACTCTATAAATTAATAAAATATCAAAATCCCGATATTATTAATTTATAGAGTTTCTAGTATATACCCAATCCGTTTACTTGAAAGTTGACATTTTCCACAGAAATTTAAACAATACTCTAAAATGTCTAATTATGTCAATTTTCTATCTAACAGGGATAAAACTTGAAGTTATCTAACAGTTGTGGATCGAATTGAAATCTCAAAAAAGATACCTTGAGCCTTCGACCAAGCTCCTTGTAGAGAAGGAAACCAGAGAATTCGGCAGTGCAAGACCGCTCGAGGAACTCAACGAAGATCTGTCGGAGAGGTCCCTGCAATTTGTCGGCAGCTTCTTTAAACTCCTTGTTCCTGACGAAATGTGTCTGATTGTAATCGGTCTTAAACTCTTGAAGCAGAGCAATGAATTCTTCCTCGTTAAGGTTCTTGTTGATCTCCGTGTTGAAAAGTTGTTCCATCTCCTCGAAATCCGTCGTGTAGAACCTCGGAGTCAGAAGGGACTCCTGAATCTCTTTCTTCGTTCCCTTCTTGGATTTCACGGTGGTCGGAGGCGGTGGCGAGGAGGTGGCTGACATTCTGATCACGGTGGAGAAACGTCGGCCGGAGAGGTATTTGCTTGGGTTGGTGAGCTTTGGGGATGCGAACTTGGAAATGGGTTTCACTAACGCCATTTCAGCCGCCATTGATTATGAGTTGCAGAAGCAAAAGAGAGATAGAGAGTGAAACAGAGCAAACCAGCTAGAGGAAGAAGGTGAGGCTGTGAGGAATTTTATAATCGAAAAATCTAATCCAGTGAAAATCTCAGCTCTGATGTGGGCGCTTGACACGTGGCGATCTGTTATTGGTTTCTCTTGATTGCATTGTCTTCATGATAATATAATTGTTTTTTCGTGCTTTTGTAATTGAACACATACACAACCAGGAAACAAACAAAAAAATATGTGATCGAAGCAGAATTAACAAAAAGAAAATGAAAATACTGTAACCAGTAATAAATAAACAAGAGGATATAATTCCGAAAATACAACAGTATAAATTACAATTCGTGGTCCAAATCTTTTTATAACAAAAAAAAAAGAGAGAAAATATGTGATGCTGGTAATATAAATACAACTATAACTCACAAATCCTACAATGATTATTTCTTATTTCTCCGGATTTTTTCTTTTCCCACAAATATATGAAACACAGTTAAAAGAATAACAAAGAACAATCTCCACTTCTCCAACTTCCAAGCTTCTCTAGCAAGTAAACAAAAAAGGATAGTTTTAGGGCTGAGAAAGAAAAAAAGAGTTTCTTCTAAATCAAGCAACAAGCTTTAGCAACACAGACGTCAGGGCTTAATTTATTACCTTCTATTTACGAAGCATTGGGGAAGTGGACTGAGGAGAGCTTGCTCCATCCTCAGATCCTGCGTGACCTTTATCAGTATTCCAATTTCGTTCATACCCTTCAACTTTCTCTTCATCACCAATGGAGACTCGAACGCGTTTCTCTGCATCTCCATCATCACTCGAAGATCCTCCTGACTCTTCTTCTCCGTTTCTCTCATTGGTAAAAAACGGATCGAAAGGAGAGACGACTCCTTCATTATGATTATGTTGATGGTGTTGATGATGATGATGATCTTTAGCCTTCAAGTCATCTTCCTCACAATCATCCTCAAGATCTTCATAGTTCAAATTCCGGAGAATCTCAGGGAGTGAGTAACTCTTCCCACTCTCATCGATAATCCTTCCTCCTCCTCCTCCTCCCATTTCGATATCGATCTTCTCCTTGGAGCTAACTAGACTCTCACCAAGATTCGAAGTAGGAGTCTCAGCCATCATATAATCTTCTTCCTTCACAAATGACCTAAACTTGTTCATTGATGGAGGAATCTTAGACAGAAATATCTCCCATAAATTCCCTAAAATCCCTTTGTTGTATGGATTCTCCTTCTTATCATATCGATATCTGAAATTCTCATAAGTAGTCTACACACACACACACAAAAAAAAACAGATTTACACCATTAAAACAAAACAGAGAAAGACAAGATTTGGTGGAATTAAATAAAGCATAGATCTTTCTTCATGAATCACCTGGTTGGTGCAGATGAGATAGGAATGAAATATTGTGAGTCCACCAACAAACCAAACGGTGATGAAGCAGTAGACAATGAGAATATCAGACAGAACATCTTTGGAGATAGCTTTCCAGATGCTAATCTTCTCATCCGTATGCCTTTGGAATATGTTCAACCAAGAAAACACAAACACGTATATGCACAGTGTTGTTGATGTTGATATGAACATGAAGAAGAACCTGTAATTTCTCTGCACACAGAAAAATCAAAACACACATTTTCAAAACCACAGAGAGCAAAGTGTTTAGAGAAAATTCATTTTTAGTAGTAGTAAACTTACCACTCCAATGCATTGGCCAACCCAAGGGCAGTGATGATCAAATCTCTGAACACAATTGTTACAGATGGAACAATGAGAAGCTCGAGGAGGACGGTAGAGCAAGCATGTGTCACAGAATTTCACTTTTATGGTATGTCCATTAACTGTTACATCTTTGACTCTCGGCAATCTTATGTTTGGGGTTCTACCGCTAACCCATTCCATCGACGGAGTTGTTGAATCCGGCGCATCGTCTGATTCCGGCGGCTTTAAACTTCTTGGCACAATCCCGGGATCTCTACTAGATGTCATCATGAGGAAGAAAATGTCCTGAAGAAAACTATTGAAACTTTAGTTTCAGTAGACAGAGACACTTTTCTACAAATGAAGTTTAATCTACAGAGAATGTGAAAGCAGAAGAAGACATACCAAAATGGTGAGTATCCAAGCCACACAGAGAATAGGAATACAAAGATGTGGATGCTTGGTTCGAGGATCAGCCATTTTCAGGTACATTTTGACGAAGAACATCACCGCAGGAGCAAGGATCAAGATGGTTGAGAAATATAGAGATGATGCATCTGGACCAAAGATTAACCTCCCTCCACACAGAAATTTCTGAGAAAGACAAAATCAGAGACAGATTCAAATCTAAGGAGCATGAAGAGATTAGACACAGGCTGCAGAACAATCAAGACTCTAGATAGTAAAATACTGAGACTAATCAGAGAATGGATAAGAGAGGATTTAAATAAAGTCTTAAGAATGATATACACACAACAGCTGAAATTACCAAAGTGGCTAAATTCTATGACTTGGACTCAAAGGAATCCAAATGGAAGTGCGATTTCATTCCCAAAACTCAATCTTTCACCAGACAAGGAATGGGGAATGTTAAACGAAAGCAAAAAAAAAGGTGAAAGTTCAGGACTTACATTGCTTCCCCTCCAGACTTGATAGAGCCGCTTGAGTTTGGTCTCATTCCAAGCCATAGCTAAACACGAAGAAGAAACGCTAAAAGTTTAGAAATTTCGATGAACCCAGAATCAGAACATCATCGGAGAATCCATGGACGACGATGATGACCAGAGAAAGGGATAAAAAAAATCAGGAGAAACCCAGAAACGAAAAACAAAAATCTCTCCTTTTTCCCACAGAGAAAGATTCACAATTTCGAAACAGTCGAAAATTTGATTGTGTAGTTCCGAGAGGGAGAGGGAGACAGAGAAATTGAAGCTGTCCTCTCCACTCGGAAATCACAAAGAATTATTTCGATGTTTGCAAAATTGCGATCCCTTTTTCCCTTTTTTCTCTTCTCTTTCCTTTTTTGTAATTTTGTTTTTGGTAATAAATATATCTTTTTTATTATAATAATTAGATTTAGATTTGGGAGTTAATGAGATAATGGGGACATGTAATGCTAATTAAGAAAAGTGTTTATGCGATTAGGATGTTTGTAATAAGGAATAATTTCTTGTTTATTGTTTAATTATCTGATGGTCGGCCAACTAAATATCTAAAAATATTAAATTGAATGATGCAACAATGAGCTGTGAAGGCAAGTCAAATCATGCCTCAATTAAACGTGCTTCACACATAGATTTCTTTCCATCTATCGTTTGTGTGTTTTCTTTCTTCTCTCTTGTTTTTATTGTATTTCCTTTTATATTATGCTTCGCCTAAGCTAAAATATTTAATTGTAATTAGTTGTTCTATCTTTGCACCCAAAAAAAAAAAATAGTTGTTCTATCAATGCTTTCAAAAGAAGAAGTAATGAGTATCTTTTTCAACTTTCATAGCGCAAAAAATTGGAAGTCAATTTGATGAAAGATCACATAAAAATAAGATGATGATTGTGACTAGTAAGATATTTGGTTGGTAAAAAAACTCAAACTACTTTACCATTTTATTTGTCAACCCTATAAAAAAAGTATAAAATTATACACATCTTAACGAATATTCTATTCTGTCTTTTCTCTCTGAAATGAAATGCTTCTGCGATTTACAGCTACAATTTTTTCTTTTCTCCTTTTACTTGTAAAACGATAAGATCCAAGAAACACCACACATTATATAGTAAACTATAAGAGAATGATTGGAGACCAACGAACACATCAAATTGAGTTACCACTATATACACTAATTTTCCTACCAACCACCTACTCTAGATGCGAGAAAAGATTTAAAAAGTCATTTGAACGAGTAAGGTAGAGAAAGCTACATGGCTTTGAATACAACAATTAAATTTACACATGTTTTGCTCTGTTCTTGATCTCACATGTCCACGCTCGAGTTTCTCCTTAAATTCGCCTGTTCTTCTTGGTAAACCGAGCCAATCGCTGTGTGGAGCTTCATCTACACTTCTTTTCTTGACAGTTTTGCGTCACTGAACTCCAGCTTCTCACGGAGCAAATTTGAGGTTATCATGATCAGTCTTGCTTACTGCTCATTCCTGTGTTTTGGAGTCCCAAAGGCTCTGACTACCTCTGAGGCAACAGATCCAACCTCCACATCGTCTTCTTCTTCTGGCGCCCAATCTCTGAAATTGTTCAAAGATGGTGGAATCTTTGCGAAGAAGAGCTCCTTGAAGTTCTTTAACACCCCCTTACGGTAAGGGTTTTCCTTCTTATCGTAATGGTACCGGAAATTCTCACAAGTCGTCTGCAAAACATAATCAAAACAATCAGACTCAACAGTAATAGGTCACAGGTTCATTGCTTGCGCTGAAAGCTAAAGGACCTTACCTGGTTTGTGCAGATTAAGTAGAAGTGAAAGACACTAAGTCCACCAACAAACCAGACGGAAACAAAGCAGTAGAGAACAAGAACACCTAATATCGCGTCATCAGCGAGGACGATAAAGAATTGGCCATGGACTCCAAGCATGCTGATCCATGAGAACACAAAGACGTACATGCAGAGGAGTGTTGAACACGACAAGAAACACACGAAGTATGGATAGTTACGCTGCAACAACCAAAAAAACAAAGCCCCATATTATATATCATAAAGATCAAACTCAGTTGTGAGAAATGATTTATCAAAAAAGGCTTAATTATTACCAAGGCGATGCATTGACCGACCCATGGACAGTGATGATCAAACCTCTGGACACAATTGTTGCAGATTGAGCAGTGAGAGGCGCGAGGAGGACGGTAAAGCTGACAAGTCTCACAAAACTTCACTTTGACGGTGATTCCATTCACCATTACATCTTTTGTTTTAGGTAGTTTCGCATTCCCTACTTTGTCACTGACCCATTCCAAGGATTTGGTAACAGCCTCAGACGTTTCTTCCAAAGGAGCTTCTTTGTTCCTTGGGATAATGCCAGGGTCTCGTGAAGATGTCAAGAAGAGAAATGTGAAATCCTGAGATGAACAAAATCACCAAAGCAAATGACTACAGGAAACAAGAAATCAAAAAGAAAGAAGTTGTGAATAGAAAGCAATGATTTTTGTACCAAGATTGTGAGAATAATTGCACCAATCAAGATCAGTAAATGAAATAGAGGGTGGCGCTGTCTGATCAGAATAGCCATCCTGATGCAGAAAGTGATAGCTGGTGCTCCTATCATACATGTGGTCAGAAGAATTGAAGATGCGTCTGGACCAAACACTAGTCTTCCCCCAAAGTAAAATCTCTGAAACATCAAACAATCAGAGAGAAAAAAAGTCAGGCAACTTCAAACAATGGTTTCATATAATAAAAGAGTAAACATAAATTTAGGAACTTGCTATTGATCTAAATCATGTGTGAAACATCATTACATAGGACTCTTAGACTATTTCCAAACTAAAAGGCTATAACTTTATGGAAAGGCTATATTTTTAACATCCACAATGTAAACTTCGTCTGATCATAACCATAATTCTGGAAAAGAAAATCTCAATGAAAAGATATAATGATATTCGGAGGATGCTTACATTTTTACCGGGCCAGACTTGATAGATCCTTTTCCGTTCGTGATTCTGAGAAGACATTTGCGTTTTTCTTCCGGGAGAGAAACTGAGAGAGATTGTTCCTCGATTATCCAGTCTCAGAATCCACGGCCAAAAGCTTAGAGATTCATTTCCAGATTACTAATTTGAATGTAACTGTTCGGCTTTTTTCCCTCTTCGTTTCTCTCCTTTTTTTCTTTTCTTTTTGATTATGGTTTCTGTTGGAGAGATCTGTTTCTCTCTCTCTCCCTCCATAGATTTGTCCTCCGCCATTGGAAGTTCCCCAACACCAACATCATTTTCTGGAACATCCTTAACATAGCATTCTCGCCATCTCATACTCGGATAGCCACGTGTCATGACTCACAATTCTGTAAAACGTACGCACTCCGGTTCATCTTTTCAAACCGAATCAAAATTGAGAAACAACAAAACAGAATCGGTTCGGTTTCAACTTTCAATTTATATGTCCTGAAGAACAAAACCAAACCAACCCGAATTAACAAGCAAAAGTGAAAATTCAAGTCAATACCAAACCGTAAACCGGATTGGTCCAGGATCAAATCCAATCCGTTCGTTAAGAAGACACAGAGAGAAGAAGAAAAAGCTTATCCAGAAACTAAACTTGAAATGAAAATCTGAGGCGAAGTCTTCCATTAGAAGAAGATGGCTCTTCTCTGCTTCAATTCTCTCCCTTCTCTCTCTTCTTCTTCTTCTCCTTCTCCGCGCTCTCAACCTTCGCATTTCGCTTCACCAGGTACGCAGTTTCACTAGTTTCCACTCATGGCGCATCGCTTTAGCTTTGTTTTGCCGCAGAATCGTATCGGAAACCAAATTCCAGTTCCTGGGCTACTTCAATTTCTTGGTTATTTAAGTAAAATGCGTTTTTTTAGAGCAGTCACGTTTTAGATTGTACTAGGCATTTCGTCGAACACTTGGGTTTACTTGTAAATGCTCTCTGTTCTTTTTGGATTTCAGTTTTGAGCCTTAAAGCCAACGCCGTCGAGTCTAAGAACAGAGTGTCTCTCAACTTGAGCATTAGCCATGGAAGAGCAGCATTTGTGAAGTTGGCTGCTTCTGGTGTGGACGGGGTTGAGCCCGAGAGCAATGAGGAACCCAAGCCTGCCGTCGCTGCTGCTGTTCCAGTGGACAAACTACCATTGGAGTCGAAAGAAGCTAAAGAGAAACTACTCCTGGAACTTAGGTTGAAGATGAAGTTGGCCAAGAAGATTAGGCTTCGCAGGAAGCGTCTGGTTCGTAAGCGTAAGATGAGGAAGAAGGGTCGATGGCCACCTTCCAAGATGAAGAAGAACAAGAATGTGTAGAGACAGACTCTTCTTTGCTGCCTTTTCCTATTCATTCTCGTTTTTTTTTGTGTAATGTTGTTTGTTAAACTTTCCAGAACCATTTAATGGCTTTTTCAAATGCAAACATTGTCTTTTGGATTAAATCTCAAACTGAGTTCTTCAAAAGAGCCATTCTTTTACAAAGTGAGCAGTCTATGAATCGAACGAACCAAAAAGGTTTGAAACTTGCATTGAAACAATTGGTTACTAAGGAAGAACATGTGAACGGAAGATGAGCGGATAGGTGCAACAGAATCCAGTGCTCCAACACTGCAACAAAGTTTATTTAAAAGATTGATCATTAACTGATTCTACAGTTCAAATATTTTGATTGACAAGAAACTTAATTAAGCATATGGCTGGCTTACCACAGAGAGAAGCGGACCTTGCTTGAACTTGTCATGGAATGAAAAGGAGAGAGCTTTCGGGTTTTCTCCAGGTCCTCTGATGAAACCTCTGTAATCATGAAAAGCATTAGATTTGTCTGTAGAGAAAGGAGGTCAAGACCGATGGATGGATGGATATCAGTAGGGATAACTTACACAAGTGATGCTGATACAATAGGTGTTCTTCGTGTGTCGTAGATGGCAATCAGTCCTTTGTAATTGTCATCACCTCCTTTGTATGACACAGCCAATCGTTCCCCAGATGCATCCCATGCTATCTTCTCGATTCCCTCACTGCTTGTTTCAGTTATGATAACAATCAAAGAAAGGTCTTTGAATGAGAGAATTTAGCTAAACAAGAATCAGATCATTTTACCTGCCAGTCACAGAAGCAATCTCTGGCAATTCAACTGGTAACAGATGAGCATCTGAAAGTAAAACCAAAATAGGAGGATCAGGAATATGCTAACAGGTAAATATTTCAAGTAGCACAGGCAAAACGACTTTAAAGTTTCTGCATACCCAATGCAGGTGGCTTGGATGAGAAATGAACAGAACCCAGTGTTGAAGACTTTGAAAATGAAATCAAGATAAACCTTCCTTCAGGATCCCATATTGCTCCCTGTCAAGAGAAGTTTGTATCAGAAAGTATCATAGTTTAGTCCTTTTAAGAGCAAATGAAAATACAGCTGTATCGAAGAAGGGAACATATTCCTTTATGTTTAGTAAATTCAATGCATACAACACGGTGCACATGGACATCTGCACCGTGGTCTTCCTCATCCAACAAACCAGCTCTAACTATAGTCTATTGCATATATCAATATCCTATGTATTGAGACACAATAGAATTTACCGTGACAGAGCCGGATCCAGTAGACAAAGACCACGGTGCAGATGTCCATGTGTTTGTTTCCCATAGGCAAAAGGTTCCATCACTGTATTGAGAAAGAAAGCATCTAATTAGCCAACACATCAATTAGAAAACTACTTTTGACATCTGTTAATAAGAAAAAAGAGTTGCTTATGTCCTACAATCTTGCTGCAAAGAAGTAGTCCCCTGTGGGTGACCATTTAAGCATTGATATGCCACCTAGTCCCCGTCGAATAGGTGTTCCCGCACCTGGAAGATGTATATAGATCACATTCAGAAACAGGGAACTCAATCTAGTTAAGCAAGAAGCATTTTCTCATTTCAAGTCAAGATATATAGTGTTATACTTGATCAATGATTTAGACTTGATTTACTAATACTTTCAGATCGAACTAACTAGCAAAGTGGAAGTGAAGCATTAAAGTGTTAAAAACGGTCCTTTCATTACCTTGAGAAACATCCCATATGGTGAAAGAAGAGCTTTCATAAGAGGCTGATGCCAAATACGTGAAAATAGGTCAAGGGATAACAAGATGGACAAAGTTAGGGACCCATGTGATGCAAGGATCCCAACAAATCCAAATACTTTCCCAACAAGTGCCTATCATGAGAAAACAACTCGATAACGATCTTGACAATGCGTGCAATTCACTAGTAAACCAAAATGAAGTAAAGCAAAACATATAAAGCAGAAAACATTTTAAGGATATCTTCCACAGGGGCTCCATGAGAGAGCACTAATTTGCTCATCCTTTTGACAACGAAGAAAGTCCACCAAGATCCAGCGAGCTCCAGATCCTCGAGAGAGACTTCCCCTCAACGAGGAACCACCAGATCTAACCAATGCCATGTTACCTGGATAGGAGGCAGCCCATATGCATATCCCTCCCCTGTTTCATTGGAGCAGTTGTGTTGCTTGGTCATCAACGAAACTAGCTGATGATAGAAACTATATAGTATTCAGGGGAAGCCAATAATACCCACCTACAGGCTACAGAGAGTGATTTTCCACCATTTGGCCTCCACTCAAAGGCTTTAACACTTCTCTGGGAATCACTAGTCAAAACGCAAGGTTCCTTCTCATCTGTTCATAAAGAGAACATTAAAATGCATGCACGCATTTTCCAAAACATGTCCACTAGAAGCAAGAAGAGAAATAGATAGAAAAAGAAACAGACCTTTGTCGTCGTAGTCACGAATTGTAACTTGACTTGCACCGGATACAAAGGCAATAATATGCTTCCCTTGATGCCAACTCACTCCTTGAAGATCAATCTCTGACAGAAGATTAACCTACAAAATGTTTGTGTATAAAAGAAATGATTATTGACTCCAACAGCTACAGAAATGCCAATCCTAAAACACCTTACAAATAACAAATCCATTCCCCTAGATACAAAAAGATAACTATTGTAATTATCATTCACAAAACGCTAGGCCTTCCTTAACTCCATTAACTAAACAACACATAGCTAATGCACGATCAAATGCTTACATCGATGGGTTTTAAAATCTGTTTAAGGACGTCTGCAAACTTCATTTGCAGTGTTGCCACCAGTCCTTTTCTCTCAACACTTGCTCTATCTCCACCCTCTTGTCCTTCGTTTTCCTGCAGAGAGATAGGTCCATTCTCGAACGAAACGGGACTAAACACCATTCCCTGCAATCAATTTCAATTCCAAACCCCAATCCGGAAAACATGGAATTTGTCAAGACAAGTATAGGTTTCAAGCTATAGTAAAAAATCAAAAAGGAAAGAGGACGAAAACGTACGAGAAGCTTTCCATAAGTCTCCTGAGCTCGATCGTCAGACAAGCTCTGAGCCGTAACTGCATTCCGTGATGAAACAAAGGATTAGCTCAGAAATTCGAAATCCCTAAATTTCAAAATAGAGTACGGAAGATGGGTGTAAGAACTGGGAAATGAAAGCACTGCTTACTCAAGTCTCTGTTGATTTCGCAGACGGTGACGGAGCCGGGATGAGGAAAAGATGCCATTGTCACTTTCTAGAGTTTTGTTGAATCTGAAATCCGAAGCAAAAGCGAGCTTCGAATTTTTTCGTTGCCCAGATTTGCAGCAGTTACTTATCTCTCGGAAGGTCGACTACACTCGAAATCACAGTTGAGTGCGGATTATCGCCGGAGAAACGGAGGGAGAGAGATATAGACGACGGATGGAGGAAAGAAAGGTGTGACAAACCGGGAAAGCAAATTAGGGGTTTTGGTTTTGTAAAAATTAAGTAAAACAAATAAAATATTTTTTTAATTCACATTGATGCGAATTGATCACATTGCTAGACCGGGTCTGAACCGGACCGCCATAAACTTTACAAATCAAGGCTGATATTCCTAATCTCTTGTGAGCTAATCGAAAGACCAAAAACTATTTAAGTTGAAGAATAGTTTTTGTAAGTGTTTCTTCTCGGTAAATTACGTAACACGAATCGATGGGGTTTTGCATACGAAGGTGATTTACGTAAGACAGTTTTAAGGATATTCTTTTTCTATGATTCTTACTTATGTGGTACACAACTTGCATCATAATGTGTTGTTTTGCCTCTGTTATTTTGTTTTCGTAAGTAAGCGAGTTATACTTGTTTCCGCGTTTAGATTTTGAAAGCTCACAAAATCAAAATATTGGATTTTTCTTTTATGTACTTGTAGATATTAGCTTTTGAATCGGTTGTGGATTTTTAATATTCGTGTATGAAGTATAATATCCAGCTGGCCAATAATTTTTCAAAACAATATTGTCTCTTATAAGTAACAAAAGAGAAGAAAAAAATCTATGAACTATAAGATTATTGCGCAGACAGCAATTCCAGCATATAGTTGTACATTTCTTGGCTATTCCCACTCATATTACCATTCATACATTGATCAGCTCATATATAACTGTAATTTTGTTTATATCCACCATTTTGTAGGCAGGAGATCTTGACTTTTGAATATGATTAGCCACTTCGGTTCTGGACCTTGTGGTTGTCCCAACTCCCAAGTCCCAAACCAAACAATGTTCTTAAAAATTTAGAAAACTATTTTCGAAATTCTTAACTCTACGAACATAGATGTTAATGTTATATTGTTATGCAAAGAGTGTTTATAAAAAATAAAATAAATTTGTTTCAAGTCCTATGGTTCCAGCTTACACATCATATTTTTATATACTCCTAGTTTCTTAATTTGTAGAGTACAATAGATTAAGTATTTTACGCATGAAATAATTTACTTCTGAAAGATTTTAAGTGCGAATCATTGCAACAGAAATAAAACATAAGATTGCGTCTTCGGTTTAAAATCTTTAAGGAAAAGATTATAAAGATCTGAAGAGTATCGAATCAAACGACTATTTGTTCAATTTACGTCTTGTGTTTCTTCTTTAAAAAAACAAAAAAATGAAAGACAAGATAATGGTAATCGAGCCTTAACCTTAAGACCCAAAAAATTAAAATAAATTTTCAACCCTGGCAACACCGAAAAACAAGATAATGTAAGACTTAGGACATAAGCTTTTTGCATCTCACAATACGCAAACGCGGTTACTTGGAATCATACACCAAGTGTTTCCAACACGCGCAGACATTTACTCGTATATATATCTCTCTATAAACACATACATTATACATTACACAACCAAAATATTATATCGAGAGCAAAAAGATTCTCAGAACAAAAAAAACGTAAAGCTGATCGGAAAAATCATTGATAGAATGTTTGATATACATGGAAATCGGTTACCACTCGCATTATCTGTACGTTGCCACCTCGTTTCTTAACTCGATGTTCTTCAACTCCTCGTTTGTTTTTTAGTCATTTAATTACTAATTTATCTTTTCTTGTTTGTTTCTAGACTGTGGAGCTTTTGGTAGATATGGACTGCCAAGGATGTGAAAGGAAGGTTCGCAGAGCCATTTCAAAACTTGATGGTAAGTAACAAACTCTAAACAAATCTCATAACATTGTATTTGAGATTATCGATATAACTAACGGTCTAATAATCAAATATGTGTAGGAGTGGATACGGTAGAGATAGATGTGGATAGACAAAAAGTGACAGTCACAGGATATGTCGACCGAGAAGAGGTTCTCAAGATGGTGAAACGAACGGGACGAACAGCTGAGTTTTGGCCTTTTCCTTGTAATGGATATTATGGAGACTATTATACGTATCCTTCTCTATACTTGGAACAATCAAATCATCACAAGATAAGCCATGCAGAAAATACGGTTTCATACAATGGGAAATACGATTTCTACGATGATGTCTTTCAAAATGTAGATCCGCCATCAATCAACGGTTACTACCATCATCGTCCGTCCCAAAAAGTCCAACCTCGTATTGATGAGAATGCTCTTCATCTTTTCAGCGATGATAATGTACATGCTTGTGCTGTCATGTAAATTTTGTATTTATTTCCAACGTGGGATTTGTACAATTGGTTTGATTCTCACTGGCTAACCCCCTGTTTCTGAGATCATTCCTTGGTTGATAGCCTCCACCTTGGGAAAGGGTTGGCTAGGCATTGAGAAGCCCAATATCAAGAGAAGCCTTGATACAAGGAGTTTTAAGAGCTAGATTGATTAAGTGTAGATTCCTTTGATTGCAAAACCCTGTCTTGAACCCTAATTCTCTCTTTATCTTGTTAAAGTCGTCACCTTTAGCTTTGTTTGTCTCAACTCGTCCCTAAACTCGATCGAGCTGGTACTTTGCTCTACTCGACTCGAGCTCTTGGTCGAGCTGACACTTCACTGCTTTGTTTACTTTTATTGCACTGCTTTTCATTTTTTTAGGTTGTTAGTGTTACTTCAAATCTATTACTGCTTGCTTGACTTTCTGGTTGTTTCATATTCTCAAAGAGTGACAAGTTTCCCATTTTGGATTGATAACCTCTTATACTTCAATGACTATGATGGTTAAGAGGAATTGTTGATTGTGTTTTGCATCTTACCATATCATCTTTATTCACCCTGTTTGCATTCCACCTCATTTCATATCACATACACACAAAATCCTATCATCAATTTGGCGCCGTTGCCGATTTGGGAATATTTTTGTTGCATTTGAGTTTCAAACACACTTGGACGATCAAGCTATACCACCCCTGTTTTAAATAACTTTAAAATTAGATTTATCCTGGGTTCAGATCTCTGCAATTGATTTCTCCATGAAAAGAGTTTTGGTTTCGATTTCTAGTTATTGTGAACGATCGCTGCATATCTGTATAATCAAATTGAACACTATTCTGTAAATTGTTTGGCCACCAATTGTGTTAGTAGCTATTTGATGTTCGTGTGTTTGCTTGGCCTAAAGAAATTTTTAGATTCTGACCATTGTTGATTACCACAAGATCCATACATTCATATAGGCTATTATTTGTTAGCAGTGTATTTACTGGTAAAATATTTGTTTGTTGCATCTCAGGAGCTTGATTTTGGGGTGTTTTCGAGCTTAACTCAGTATCTAAGGAAGAATTGTAAGTTAGTTACAATGGTGGAGTTAAGAAGTCGCATCCATTTGCATTCCCAGTTGCATTCTATCCGGACCATTAAAGACGGGTCGATTCAAACAGTGGTGAATGTGGTTGCAAGAGGGAAGTCAAAGCTCAAATTCAGAAACTTGGTGGATATATACAATCAGGAAGGTGATGAGCCAATCCCAAGAGTAGTCAGGGATTTGGACAGTGTTTCTGGCATGACGCAAGGCTCGCGTCTGTTTGGAGCTGAGGTGAATCTTAAGGCTGATCCAGAAGATTTTGACATGACATTGGAGACGATTCGGAAACAATGCAAAGAAAAGAAAAGGAAACTTAGAAACCGCGGAGATACTGAGACTGCCTCACAAGTTAAAGTGAAACAAGAGTCCTTCTTGGCTCTTCAAACGGAAGATGAAGGATGTGATTTTGATGAGTCTCTTAGCAGTTGGAAGACGAAAGTCTCCAAGAAAAGAAAGAGAAAGCATGTTTCTACTTCCCCTCCGTCTACAACAAAAGTTGATTTGCCTGTCTTTTGTGATGTCAAGCTTGAGGCTTCGGTTGATAGCTGTTCAGTTTCTGAAGCCGTGGATTTCATTTCCACTGATCCTTTACTAGATTGTAGCAAAGAGTCAGAATCTACTACAAGTACAGAGCTGGTGGAAGAGATTATACATGATTGTTCCAAGGACAGAAAACTGGCTCTATATTGCAGTCCAGAGCCAAATTCTCCTGGAATAGTAGCCATTGAAGAGCCCATATCTACAAAGCTGGTGGACAGAGCTGTTACAGATGCATCAGAAGAGTTTATAGATGCAAAGAAGGCGCAATGCTGTCTTGCTGATAACATTGCTCTTGAGAATCAGGAAAATGTTCTGTCTAGTGAGGAAACTGAATTGGAGGTTCCACAAAGTTCAGAATGTGAGACCATTAGTTGTGTCAAGAACCTCATTTGTTCTAATACAAGCTCAGGGAGCGAAGAAGGTAAAGAAGAGGAGCAAGGCAATGATTCAAAGCCGAACTCAGAGATGACCATATCTGGTATGGAGATTGTGAAGATAGAAGCTCCAGAAATACTTGCTAACATAGACATCACCGTAACTGGTCTGGAGATTGTGAAGATCGAAGCTCCAGAGATACTTGCTATGGATGACTCAGGTATGCTCAACATGGATTTTGGGGTACAAAATACCGAGATGTGGGACAACGAAGACATTACCAAGGATGAGAGTCATGAAGCAACTGATATTCTTCTCCAGCTGACCAGCTGTTGTAATTCACTGGAAAGGTTGCATTTGGTTCCTGACGACAGCTTAATTTCATTAGAAGAAGATCATCTGCCGGAAAGATTACAACAATATCCATCCTTAGGGAATGTAGATGAAGCAGGAGAACATAAATCACCACAACTCTTTCAGGCACCTGATGATGTTAAAACAGCTGAAGAGACTGAGAGTATACAGCAACAAGAGCTACACTCTCAACCTGAAAAACTACTCTCAGGAAGAAAGGTTAGTCCTGTTTGTAATCTACTACCCAAATCACATTCTATGATTCTATCTAAAAGCAGATTCTCACTAGATGTATCTGTGGTTTTCAGGTTTTATCTCCCACCTCTCAAGCGAAACTCCGCAAGGCATTGGAGCACTCCGATTCACCTGAGAAGAGGTGTAAAAGTAAGTTAACGACAACATCTTCTTTTGTATGTTTTACATTTGACACTTTAGATTCTCATCTACTTTTACAAAACCATAAATCCAGAATCCAAAGGAAAACTCTACTTCAGTAGCCAAAACTCTCATAGGATCCTTAAAGCTAAAGGACTTGACAGCATCGACCGAGTGGAAGTCATTACAAATTCAAAGCAATCCATTCGAAAAGCAAACAGTAATACTCGGCAAACGCGGTATCAAAGAGCCACAAACAAGTTTCTCCGTCGAGATGCTCAGGCAACCAAACCACAGCCTTTTAGCACTGGAAGCACCTCTTTACAAGGATGTTCACAGAAAGCTATCGACTTCTCTCAAGGGCAAATGCGTGATTTCCATTACGTTGCAGCTAAGCTCACAAAAGAGCTGAAATCGATGAGACAGATTGCAAAGAGATGTCTGCAAGCTGAAAGCAACCCCTCCAACATGTCTGAGTGTCACTTGGATGAGGTACTTTTTTGTCTGTTAAAATTACTGAATTTTGGTTTCATTGACCAAATTAATCATTTTTTTTAATGGATGTCTCTTGTTAGGTGAAAACTTTGATTGGAAATGTAGAAAGAACTGAAGAGAGAAGCAAGAAATGGCTTTCGATGATTGAACGTGACTGCAATCGGTTTTGCAAGCTCATGGTTTGTTTTTACTCTCTAAACATTCTCAAACACAAAAACTTACCAAAGAGGTTTGATCTTCCTTCTGTTTCTAACTTTTTTTATGCGTTCCCTTTCTTTTTGACAGGGTATGGTTAGAGAAGATTCACCAGCTACTGAAAACAATGTTCAGAAGGAGAGGAAGATTAGATTTGCAGATGATGCTGGAGGAGATCTCTGCCAAGTCAAGTTTTTTGAGGTTGATTTGGAATCTGAATCATAAAACAAATTCTATATATTATTGTTGTAAACTCTTTACAAGCAATTTGTACATTCATGTCTTGGAATTTCACTAGTTATAAAAGATTATACATAAACAAGATGATGTTGCTTGATTCTTGCATAACAACGTTTGTCACTGCAATTTCAATCTCGTCAGAAGTAGAGAGAAATGTCTGGAGAATTAACTGACTAACAAACTCTTCGTCCAGATTGAATCCACCTTGAGACAAATCCCAGAAGCTGGATCAGATTCCGTAACCGGGCCCATGTTTTCGTAGGCCCATACATTTGAAGGATTGTCAAATCAGGTGGTCAATTGATAATATGATTCGGATTTTGTAATCTGGTGTGCAGCTAGTAATGGACTAACAACAAACCCATTGTCAGTAATGTTAAACAAAATTATTGTTAAAATTAGATATTTTAATATAATTAAGGGGAACTAGTAAGAACGGAATCTTTGCAAGTGTTTAGTCGAAGGAAGCTTGGGCAACAAGAGTGGGCAGTGTCTTGGGAATGATGAAAAGGGCTTTGGGCGCAACGCAATGACACGACCGCGTCTTTCAAAGTCAACATTCTCACGTGCCCTTCTCTCTTTTTTTAACTTTACTTTACTTTCGTCTTTTTTTAATTTAATCACTTTTAATTAGGCTCTACTAATAATAAAGTTTATTAGAAATTAAAAAATTAAGAAGCGCATCGTCATGATACCGTCATGATTACATCGTTTTAAAAAGGTGACGCCATCGCTGGCGACTGTTGACTTCTTTGTACCTCCGATAAGATTCAATGCGATCTATTTCTCACATGATTATAATCAGAAGGGAAGACTTTCCCGCTTTATTCTTTTTTCGTGTAATTATTTAATTACAAGCCAATTAATAGCACAAACATAATAAAAAGGATAAAGTACTTGTAAACAGAGTGGACTATCTAAAAACTCTCAGTTGTTTTTACTTTTCTATACAAATGATACTAAACCTTAATCAACCATGTTCAGGAACGATGCCGACGTCATCAGAACTCGATGACTCCAATTATTGACCATTTTTAAGATAAATCAAAGGCATAATGAGTAGAGCTATGAAGAAGGTTGGTCCATCTGTTCTTCTTATGGGTCCACTTCATCTTCTCCTAACATTATTACACAAACTGAATATTGTTTGAATTTTCTTACCCATCTCATTTGGAACAAATATAGACATCTTATTTAACCAATACAAGATGGCTTTCTTCACGCAATCAGATTCGTCTTTTTTATCATGCGATATATATATAACCCCTCCACTACAAAAAAAAAGGTGTGTTAAATCATTTGTTTTACTTATTTGTATTACTTATAAATGATGCCAAAGAAATTTACATCACTTATACGAGTTATTGTAATTGCTGTGATGCAAATAATTAACATCGATTTATTACGAACCAATGTAAATATATATATAATATTTGCATCAGTTTTTGCAATCGATTTCACTAGATATCAGTTGCAAACAAATGACGTTAAATATTTGTATCAGCTTTGCTAATTGATATTATAATCGTATGAATAATAAAATAAGTAATTTTAAAAAGTAATATTTGTACCACATACTTTCATTGACATTATCATATTTTTTGCATCACTTTATAATCATTAATTTTTGTTGTTTTCACGTAATTTATAAAATGTCATAAAAATTAACATTATTGAAAAATATTTAATTAATCTATTGAAATACAAAAATAAATTACAATAACAAATTAAATCTTAACACTATGATAAAGAATAAAAATGATAAAAATATTTCTTCTTGATTTGTTTTCTTCTATACATTTTAAATAAAATAAATAAAAAAATCTTCTTGTTGAAGTTGTGAGATGCGATCCCTAGTAAATAGCTTTGTCTGTTCCTTTTCTTCTTCCCTTCTATAGTCTTCTTCTCCAATTCTACTATCTCATGGAGGTTAGGTTACTTTCTGCAGAAATTGATTATAGAAATAAAGTACAAACAAATTTGTTTGTTTCTCTGTCATAATTGTATAAGAAAATCATGTTTCATTAGGATTTAGTAATGAGTTACCTTTTATTCATTACTCAGACATGAGAAGTTACAGCCTTAAACAAATGGATGTTGAGATCAACGATGAAACAAATTGGTAGATGAGTAGGTAAGATGAGTAGACTTAGAGTATAAACTTAAAACAGCAGAGGGAGAGAAATAAGAACACCCCTTGTTCTTTAGAAAAAGAAACTGTTCCATGGAGAGTGGTAGTGCTGGCTGATTTTTTATAGGAAATTAGTGTTTTAACTGCTTTTAAAATTACAATATTTTTTTTTTAACAAAATATATATTTTAGATCGTTTTTAAAGTGATGTTAACAAATAATACTAATTACATTGATTATCTAATTGATGTAAATTTGTATTTTAATATCAGTTTTGTTAAAGTGATACAAACTAATATAAATTGAATCAGTTTGGCTGAATTGATGTCAAAGTAGTTAATTACAACATCAGTTATTATAATTGATGCTTAACTATGTATATTTGTTTTATTTATAAATAAGTAATATAAAACAGTATCACTCAGTTTTGTGATACAAATTAAGTGATACAATCCACACTTTTTTTTGTAATGCTCGTATAATTTTCATGGGTGTAAATGTGTAATAGTTACAAGTCGCGTAAGTTAGGGGTCTTCCTAATTGCCAACAATCTCCCTAATACTTAAATTAATTGATAAACTTACAAGTGGTACTGGTGCCATATGTGTACCTGCATTAAACAATTATCATATGTATATCTTATTCGTTTCCAGTTAGAGTTATTCACGTAGTAAGTAGTAAGATGAAGAGATATATAAAAAAGTTGGTTGAAAAAATTAGTGATTTGAGATTAGTTAACAAATACTTTATTCAGATTTCGTATATATATATATATAAGGATTTTGGGGCTCATCAACGTAACATACATTTCAGCGGAATATTATAAGAGAACTTATTGATATCCGTAAGCAAACTAAGTACTACTAGTAGTATTTTTATTTGACATCGAAAGACCAAGATTCTGCGCTTGATAACACTAGGAACTTGCGTTGAAAGAGGCATGCGACCAACAAGCTGTAACCTGTAAGAGACAATATTGAAAATCACGACTTTTCCCCTAATTGATGCATATACATAAACTTTTTTATATAGTTCCTAATTTTCTTAAACTTGATATATACATGCAATCATATACTACAGTAATTTGTCAAAAAAAACTTAAATGGTAATGCTATTTCGATGGCAGAGTATATATATATTTTTTTAAATAATAATGGAGGGACAATGTAAAGGAGGGGAGGAGGAAAAGACATTGGGATACGTGAAAACGCGTTACTAAAAAGGAAAGAAAGAACTATAGTCGATAACGTTGCCATAATCATTTCAGATTGCCCATGCATGATTCATGCAAAAGCCTCAGTCACTTCTGATTCCCACGTTACAAATACAAATTACAGTATACTATAACTTATAATTGTGTATTTTCGGTTACATACTAGTTAAGATTTTTTTTGTTAAAGTAGTTAGATAATTTTCCAATTTTCTGGTATGTGCTATGAATAATAAATTGAAAAGAAACAGATATGTATATATATCACTACAAGAAAACAGTCATTTTGCAACGAAATTTTGCAACGAATTTATTTCGTCGCAAAATAACATCAATTTAGCGTCGATATTACGACGAAACACAACATCGTTGTAAATTCGTCGTAAATCGGGACGATCAGCAGTCGAAGTAAATTCGTAGTTAAATAGCGACGTTGTTGCGACGAATTAACAACGTTTATATGTTTCGTTGGTAAATCGTTGTAAATTTACGACAAATTGACAACTACCGTATTTCATAGGTAAATACCGTCGAATTACCAACAAGATAAAGACGTAAAGATTTTCGTAGTTAATCTGTTGCTAAATGCCGATGTAAATAGCGACGTGTTAGCGGCATAAGGTTCTATAGTCGCTCTAACATTGTTAATTCGTTGTAAACCTAAACCCTAAACCCTAAAAACAACTTGTTACACTCAATTTTTCAATTACCAACCTAACCAATAACAAATGATAACTTTTTCATGTTTAATCCAAGTAAACGTAAGTTTCGAACATTACAAAGAAAATGAACAAGTGTTTCTTATAGTATAAGGTTTACTATATGTCATCTTAGAGGATTTCTTATAATTTATGATCTTTTCCAAATATGTTGTTGTATTTTGTCAATACAACTTCTTTTATAGCTCCTACTTACATTTCTCATACGAGTAAAGGAACGTCTAACAGTTTAGGGCAAATTTAGGGTTTAGGGTTCATATTAACAACGAATTTCTGACGAGTCGTCGTAAAAATGAAGCAAAATCGTGTCAATTCTTAAAATGTTTTCTCGGATGAAATTGAATTATAATATTATGTGGTCCCTGTTTAGCAACGAATTAACGACGATTTGGGACACGTCATTGTAAATTTGTAGGTAATAAGTATGAAAAATTTTTAGCGATGAATTAACAACGATTTCTTAGTAATCGTTGTTAATTCGTTGGTAATTAACGACGAATTAACAAGGACATCAAAAAATGGAAAAAATAATTCCCGCGTGCGGGAAAACGAAATTTTGCGAAAAAATTTAAGGCGAATTTACGACGATTACCAAGAAATCGTTGTTAATTCGTTGGTAATTAACAACGAATTACCAAGGGACATCAATTAATGGAAAATTTAATTCCCGCGTGCGGGAAAATGAAATTTTGCAAAAAAAATTAGCGACGAATCAACAACAATTACCAATAAATCGTTGTTAATTCGTTGGTAATTAACGACGAATTACCAAGGGACATCAAAAAATGAAAATTTTAATTCCCGCGTGCGGGAAAACGAAATTTTACGAAAAAAATTAGGGACGAATTTACGACGATGCATACATATCATCGGAAATTCGTCGCTAAATAGCGACGCTGTTGCGAGGAAACAAAATTCTATATAAGGGATCCTCACTTCTTTCACACTTCCATCTCCCTTTGATTCTCATTTGCAACTCTCTCTTCTCACCGATCCTCTCTCACCCGCCGGATCCTCTCTCTCCCGCCGACCCTCTCTCTCTCTCCGCCAAGCCTCTCTCTCCCGCCGGACCTCCCTCTCTTCGCCGCCCCTCTCTCTCCCGCCGGACCTCCTTCTCTCCGCCAACCCTCTCTCTTCCGCCGGACCTCCTTCTCTCCGCCGGCCCTCCCTCCATCGATACTCTCTCGGATTATTAGTTATTATATTATTATTATTTTTTTTTTTTTAAAGAAAATATAATCGTCGCAAATACGACGCAAATAAAATAGTAAAATAACGACTTTCGTCGTTAAATCGAAGCAAACTTATTACAGCTTCGTTGTTAAATCGTTGCAAATTTGCGACGATTTAACAACAAAATATTACCGACTTAAAATTTCCGACGTTTTTTTGATGTAAATTTGGCGTCGAATTGAAGCCTCCTTGTAAATCCGTCATAAAGGTTACGACGATTTTACGATGTTTAGGTTGCGACGAATTAACGACGATTTTTTTTTCGTTGCTAATTAGCAAGGAATTAACGACGATAGGTCATTAGCGTCGATAGCTTAACGACGATTTCGAATTCGACGCAAATCCGATGCCAAGGTCGATTAGCAACGATTTAACAATGTTTTCGGCCGTTGCAAAACGCCTGTTTTCTTGTAGTGTATGTACAAGGAATGCAAAGCTATATCTCATTATTAAATGTTTTTGAGATAACTTTCTCATGGTATCAAATAGCATTCACATTGGTGGATCATGTTATATGTATATATAAAGCCTAATCTTTAGTATTGAATCATATTTATATAATATTTAGAATCTGCTTGATCTAAATTCAATGTCTGATCCAAAAACATGATCCACTCTAAAGTTACTATACTTTTTTGTGGCTGGGAAGAAGTGTTGGGATCAAATATCACTTTCTAAGAACTAAGAGTTCTAGACGTAGATAGCATACTTTTGTTTTCGTTTTTATATCATCCTTCACTCAGAGTGCCAATTGAGTTAAGACGTTCGACCTTAGTTAGTAGGCAAATTAGGGAATGCAACGAAAAAAGGTAGAAATACTATATATATGTAAACCATATATGCATAAAGAGAGCAAATCTATATAGTACTGGTCATGTCAGTTACTACTTAAAAAGTCCATCAATTTCTCACTAGCTAGATAGAAAATATTAATAGAAATAAGATCTAGATTGCTGGGGGATCAATCGGGAAATGAAATTTTAGGACTTGAATAGTAGTGGTCGTATAATAGTGTGTCTATTTGGTGTTGTCGTGACTTGTCAATGTAATCGAAACGGTCAAAATTTAGAGCAATTTATTTACCATTAAATTACCCAATTTTCAATATATATTATTTACCCATTGACAAAACCAAAGTTTGCAATTTAAAATGAAGGGAAATGAAAAATATTGACTTAAGAGGTCAAACTATTGATATGTAAATACATTTCCACAGGAACATGACTTCATAAAATACGTATATAGCTGTTGAATCGGTCAACCACGGATGGTTGGATTTATTATCGATATTAGTTTCATGCCTTCATCAACTATCGTTCTATTTATGTTCTTCCTTGCAATTTACGATATACTTATATATTTGTTCCATTGTTTGTAGCTTGGTATGGATTTAGACAGACAACAAAACATAGTTATTGTCCCGCTGCAATGTCAATTGAACAAAAATTTAATACGATGCCTCTCACTGACCGTAAAATTTGAAAGTTCACAAAATTCAACACATTAAAGTCTGCTAACAGTATATGCTATTAGTATCGGTCACAGAGGCCTACCTGCATTTATGTAACATCCTTTCAAGTTTGATTGTAATTAAACGGTGTCGCCGGAACAAATAACATACTGAGTACTGCATCACAACTAATAGACTACAAATTATGGAAACAAGTGACATTTGTGTGTTTACAAAGATTACTCCAGTCCTTGCTTCTCCAATCTAAGCTTCTAGATATGTACCCACATAGTTAAGAACTAAACACGTACTTTTGTTAAATAATGTTCTTTGATTTTTCAGAGAAAACCCAATCCAGGGGATGTCCAACTAGCTTATAACGTAACTGATATTAATAGGACTATTTTTTTAAAAAGGTTTATTTGCCAACAAAAAAAAGTTTCTATAAATGTTATACTCAAAGCTTATTCAGAAAAGATTAGCGACGTCATTATCCTTAATTAAATACGGGATAAAGGTGGGTCGTGGACAATGGGTTTAATTAATACGACCGTAGACGAAGAGCAGAGCTGAGTCAGACTTCCGTACAATTCTGCTGACGCGTGTCTTTCCTCTCTCTCTCTCCTCTCAACGCGGTTTCATCTCTCTCTCCTCACTCGCTTCTTACGCCGTCCTATTTATTTATCTCTCATCTCTCCCATTTCCTCAACTTCATTCGTTCACTCTCTCTGACTTCTTCCCCACTCCTCACAAAACTCTCACACAGCTCCACAAATGATCCACTGAGAAAAAAAATTCTCTTCTCGCTTCTTTTTCCCGGTTCCGATTTATAATTTTCCGGTGGTGAAATCGATTATGGCGTCGTCGGAAGGATTAGCGAGCGTTGAGCCTTGGTCATTCCGTCAGAGCTTTAACATCGACTCGTGGCTAATCCCTGATTCTTTCTCTCACGATACTGATTTATTCGCTAAAGCTCTTCACAGATCCATCTCAACATCTACAACCACCGAATCTCTCCACGCCGATCCTCTTTCTCCTTCGGCTTTCTTCGATTCCGCCGCCGTCTCCGATCTCTCCCCTCCTCAAACTCTCTCTAATGTCTCCTTCGGCTCAGATCCGGAATTTGCCGCCGGGGGTGGCGCGAAACGGAAGCGTGGTCCTGGTGTTTCCGCTAATCCCGGAGGTAAACCAGCGAAACGCCGATCTAGAGTTTCCACGAAGAAGTCTCAGACGACGTTTATCACGGCGGATGCGGCTAATTTCCGGCAGATGGTTCAGCAAGTCACCGGCGCTAAGTTCATCGGTGCTTCCCACGGCATTTTCTCACCGATTGTGAAGCCGGAGCCGCATAGGCTCGCTACCAGGCTGCCACCGTGCGGGACTTTGGATCGATCATCGGCGCTTCCGACGCTAGATACGTCTTCGTTTTTGTCGAATCATCACCAGGAGAATCTCGTCTCTGATTTAGGCTCTGTTTCAGCGCCGATGAGTTCGTTTCATCAGTCTAACGCGGCGGCGACAGGGAAGGCGGATGTTGGTGGTGGTGGCTCCGCCGTGGAGTTGGATGGTTACCCGAGCTTCCCGACGCTTGAATCGTGGAAAGTGATGTGATCGATCGGATTTTAATTAGTGGTTTGTAGATGTAATTCCTTTTTTTAACTCTTTTTTTAGATCGTTTCCTTTTTCATGCATTTCTCCTTCGTTTTTTTTTTTATTATGAATATCTTGTTTTGGTCCTAAGCTTTTGTGGCTATGGAATCTCTTGTTCATACTTTTGGGGAAATCTATGGCAATGGAAAACTTCTCTTTTACTTCTTCTTTTAATTTAGCGGATAAGTCTTTTGAGGAGTTAGTTCAGTGGTAATGAATCCTTTGTAACATACTCAGTGATGAAAATTGGATGCTACAAATTAATTTTTTTACCTTATAAGTTGTTCAATCGATATATGAGCTGTGGCTTGTTTCATTATTGAAGTGTAATCTTTTCGATTAGCAAAGTGCATAATAATTTTTACCTCTAATCGTCGTCGTTGGGGATAAAAAGCGAAATCCTGATAGATTTTTCTCCCGGCAGCTAAAAGAATCTGTAAATGGGTCCATTTGCATATATTGTCAATATCACACATAAGACAATTATATACGTTACCACCATCTCACTGTCTCCGTTAGTGCTACCAATCTAACGTTATATAGTAATAATCTAATACTCATCGACATTTATAAAAGCATAGCGAGTGTAACAACAACAGTTTACACACAAATGAGAAGATTATCTTCCAACAACTACAACAAGAGCATGTCAAAGTAAACGATAGTGCTAAAACCCAAGTCAAAAAGATTACATCCCTCAAAGAAAAGCTTAGAAAAACTCAGTTAATGGGTTTGGTGATCGGAAAATCCAAAAGCAAATGAAAATAAAGACTTTTTTATTTATTTATTTGACGTCTTCTGTAGTTTTATCATTTAAAGAATGTGAAATATGAGAAAAGTCGCAAGCAAATTGAACTTTGTTCAAAGCTTCAATTCCATTCAATACCCTCTTAAAGGTCAGTTTTAAAGTGAGTCAACGTCAATGCCACAAAAGAGGAAGCAGTGATCAACACCAGTCGTGTTCTTACTTCTTAGTAAAACGTCACTTGCGTTGATTCTTTGACTCCTAAATTACACGACACCAGTGTCCCGTTGATATTAAACTTACCCATTAGAAACAAAACGTAAACTTTTAACACCACTTGCTTCAAATACTAAAACGCTTAACCAATGTGGACACTAGATTTGGATACGATTCACATTTTGCAGGATCTATGCACAATAATGAGTTTTGTTATAAGAAATTATAGAAACAAAACAAAATGTTGGTAACATGTGGACGGTGGAAGAGACTAACCGAACAATAAATACGAGGAGGGACCATAGATGGACCAAGCGATCATATAATAATAAACAGTAGTCAGAACAAAGACTAATCCAACGGCGACAAATATAGGTGGTTGTTGGTTGCACCTGAGATGGGTTTACGAAAGACACATCATCTACTTTGTCTGAATCAGACAGCCTCAGACACTTATCTATCATCTCTCATGTGGGTCGGTCTTCCGACTTCCAAACACATGAGGACGACATTAATAAAATTTTATAACCAAGAGCAAGAGAGAGCCAGATAAAGTAATACGAGAAGCCCAATAATACTAATGGGCCTATATTTTATATGGCCTAGAGTAATTGTGTGAAATTCAATTTGCTGGGGCAAGAGGTTGAGATCCCCACACAGAGCGGCGTATTCTAGTTGTAGATAAGAAAGGAATCAGCTTCTTTTAGGAGAAACCAAAGAAATTTCGTAAGCCCTAAAACTCCATAGACGAGCTTCTCTCCCCAAACCTCAATTCCGCCATGGCAAAGAAGAGAAAGCTCGAAACTCAATCCAGCGAGGCCTCAGAACCGTCTCAGAAGCTGAAGCAGACGGAGGAAGAGCAGCCGGAAATTAAAAACGAGGTTAATGAAGAAGGCGGTGATGAAGAAGTTATATACGAAGAAGTAGAGGTGGAGCAGGAGGAGGAAGTCGAAGATGATGACGAAGAAGACGATGCAGATGACGCCAAAGCTGAGGTCGGCAATCGTACGGAGGCGGCAACGTCTGGATCTGGGAATCAGAAGGAGAATGATACCAACGACGATGAGCCGATTAAGGATCTGTTGGAGCCATTTTCGAAGGAGCAGCTTCTGAGCCTTCTCAAAGAAGCGGCGGAGAAGCATGCCGATGTAGCGAATCGAATCCGAGAAATGGCCGATGAGGATCCTGTTCATCGGAAGATCTTCGTTCACGGACTTGGGTGGGACACCAAAACCGAAACTCTAATCGAAGCTTTTAAGCAGTACGGAGAGATCGAAGACTGCAAGGCCGTTTTCGATAAGGTCTCCGGGAAATCAAAAGGATATGGTTTCATTCTGTTCAAGTCTAGGTCAGGTGCTCGCAACGCACTCAAGCAGCCGCAGAAGAAGATCGGTAGTCGTATGACGGCGTGTCAATTGGCTTCCAAGGGACCTGGCTTCGGCGGAACTCCAGTCGCAGCTGCAGCTTCCTCGGTGGTGCCTGCTCAGAATTCGAACTCGGAGCACACGCAGAAGAAGATCTATGTTAGTAATGTTGGAGCAGAGCTTGATCCCCAGAAACTTCTTGCGTATTTCTCAAAGTTCGGAGAGATTGAAGAAGGTCCGTTAGGTCTTGATAAGTTCACCGGGAGACCCAAAGGCTTCTGCTTATTTGTGTACAAGACGGCTGAGAGCGCCAAGAGAGCTCTAGAGGAGCCACACAAGACTTTCGAAGGACACGTCTTGCATTGCCAGAAAGCAATCGATGGTCCCAAACCGGGGAAGCCGCTTCACCAGAACACTCACAGCCACAACAACCCTCGTTTCCAAAGGCATGATAACAATGGTTACGGTGCTCCTGTAGGTCATGGACATCTCATGGCTGCTAACCAAGCGATGGGTGGTCCAGCGCAAGGTATAAATCCAGCCATTGGACAGGCCTTGACAGCTCTGCTTGCTTCGCAGGGAGCTGGTTTGGCTTTTAACCCAGCACTTGGACAGGCTCTGTTGGGCTCGCTTGGGACAGCTAACCCAGGGGCTGGAGCTGGAATGCCAGCTGGTTACGGTACTCAAGCTATGGCTCCAGGGACAATTCCTGGATACGGTGCACAACCTGGGCTGCAAGGTGGCTATCAGACTCAGCAACCCGGTCAGGGCGGTACAGGCAGAGGGCAACATGGTGTTGGCCAATACTCTCCTTACATGGGCCACTAGATGTATTATCATGTATCCACTAAGGTAGAGCAATGAAATTCGTCTCTTTGCTTATATCATTTGACTTTCCTTAGAACTGACTTACTATGTGTAAAGGCAAGATCTTTCTGACCCACACTGAGTGATTCCTCTCTGGTTTTGGTTTGCATCGGAGTTTTGGGGATTTTTCAGTCCCTGTCTTACTTTTCTAAGGGTTTATCAGATTTGCAGCGATTTGGATTGTTGAAAAAGCTTTTCTTATTTTCTTAAATTCATTGTGCAGATAAATCCGAAATCAGTGTTTTAATATTGGCCTGGTGATATCTTCTGAAGTTTATAAGGGAGCTCTGATGCAAATGAAGTCTTTATGAAAAGTTACTCTTTAAGGCCAGGCTCATAAAACCTTTCAAGGAGTTTTAGTTTTCGTCTACTTGTTTTTGTTTTTTTTTGTTTTCAACAGCTACTCTTTTTTTATGCTATTCCTGAAAACGTTGTACTATTTTCCGAGCTTTATGTCTCTATTTTTTTAAGTTTTCTGAAACATCCCCTCCTAAAGCTTTCATTTGTAAAACTAAAAACTCAACTATGCTTGTCGAATTCTAGTTTTTCTTAGTTCTCTAAATAGTTTTATTCGATCTCTCTGCTTCATGGTTTCAAGGATTCTTCTGCTTGCAAAGATGGCAGTCTTGAATGTTTTGTAATATGTTTGAGATATTTTGATTAACCTAATACTATACTGAATTTATGCTCAATCCTTATTCCTCTTGCAGGTAGTATAAGAATGCAGGTTGAAACAGACAGTTGAATACTGTAAACATATATACTGATCTCAATTTCACAGTTAAGCTTAACTTTGCAAAATGCAGCAACGGCTTTCACTGAAGTTTCTGGGATTTCTGTGAAAAGTGTCAAACATCTTTACAGAAGCCAGAAGAAAACACATCACAGCAGCAAATCTGAATGTTTATCTGCTGGAGACCAGGTGATGTGCTTGGCCATTCTTTGAGAAACCAATAACAAGAGAAAGCTTGAATTGATCAAGTGGCTTTAGAAATGATTGTAGCATGAGGAGCTGTATAAGTCGCAGTCCTCCAAAGTTCATCAACAGCTTCACATGCCATGGACATCAAACGGAGAAGCTCACAGCAATCTTCAAGAATGACAAGTGGCGTATCACCAACAAGTGTTTCAGAATTTTACATCAACAGCTTCACAATGTAAAATCACATTCTAAACAAGAATTCAGAGCATTGAGTTCGTGAACTACAATGATAACATGTATACATAACTTCTTTCTGGATATTCATTCACCACAAAAATTAATTATCCACGTTCATAATTTGTTAAACCACCCAATATTTGTTCCTTTTACAGAAGGACGACGAATCAAACCTTGCAGTCTCAAATTGATTGAAGTCTCTCCGAGCACATGTTATGTTAGTGTTTATTCCGAGGGAATAAACTCGATATCCACCTTCATTAAAGTAATCAATCACAAACATTAAATAAAATCTCTCATTCGTATTTGATCGAAAGGTTTAAGAGACCATCGGTTTTATTTTTGGGGTACTCAAATAAAGAAAAGAAACGCAATGAAACAAATTTCCACAGTCTCGAGTGTCACTTTCTCAATCAAAAGGTTTCTCTCTCTTCTCTTTTTTTTATCTCTCCTGCGGGAAACAAAAGAGAAAGAAATCAAGAGAGAGAGAGACTCACACACAGAGTTTAGGTTTGCTATGTAAATCTCTCTCTCTGCACTTATCATAGTCTCGTTCTCTTTTTCTCTCACACCCACCACTTCTACAACGAAAAACCCAAAGCTCTCTTCTTCAGATCTATTTCCCTTTTAAGCTCCAATTCCTTTACCCTTTTTGCCCCAAAGACATCTGCTTTTTTAGCTTAGTTTTGATTTTCCCCATCTCCGCAAATCTCTTCCTCGCGAGCGTTTGTTCTCGCCACTGTTGCGATTCCCATGCTTAGTATCTGCATTTAAGACCCCCTCGATGCTGCATGCAATTCCCAATACTCTCTCAGATTGCTACAACGCGGTGATTTCTTCTTCTTCTTCTCGGCCATTTCCTTCCGATTTGATATCTGGGTTTTATCGTTCCTCTGCTGCATGTTTGGCCGGTCGACCCTAGGAAAAAAGGTTACTTTCGCCTCGGATTTAGGCTCGATTTGATGAATTCTTCGTCGTGTATCTGTTTATCAAATTGAGCATTTCTGGGTTGTTGTTGTGGTTGAGATTAGGGCTTCTGATATTTAGGCTCGAAATTGTTTGTGTTGGTTAAAGCTATGGATTCTCAGAGGGGTATTGTTGAAGATCCTAAATCTCAGTCCTTGAATCGGCAAAACTCTCTCTATAGCTTAACACTCGATGAGGTCCAAAACCACTTGGGGAGCTCTGGTAAAGCACTTGGAAGCATGAACCTTGACGAACTTCTCAAGAGTGTTTGTTCCGTTGAAGCTAATCAGCCATCGTCCATGGCTGTCAATGGAGCAGCTGCTCAGGAAGGGCTTTCTCGCCAGGGAAGCTTGACTTTACCACGGGATCTCAGCAAAAAGACTGTTGATGAGGTCTGGAAAGACATTCAGCAGAACAAGAACGGAGGTAACGCTCATGAGAGGAGAGATAAGCAGGCTACACTCGGCGAAATGACGCTTGAGGACTTGTTGTTGAAAGCAGGAGTGGTGACTGAGACAATCTCCGGTGCGAACCATGACGGTCCTGGTGGTGGTCCAGGTGGCGGGGGTGGTGGTAGTGCTGGTTTAGGGCAAAACATGACTCAGATCGGCCCATGGGTTCAGTATCATCAGCTCCCATCAATGCCACAGCCTCAAGCATTCATGCCGTATCCTGGTGCAGAGATGCAAGCGATGGTTTCTCAGTCTTCGCTGATGGGTGGTTTGTCAGATACACAAACTCCAGGAAGGAAGAGGTTAGCTTCAGGAGAAGTTGTAGAGAAGACTGTTGAGAGGAGGCAGAAGAGAATGATAAAGAACAGAGAGTCTGCAGCTCGTTCCCGCGCTAGGAAACAGGTGAGAGAAACTAGTTCTGTAACTTCACATGTGTTGTTGTGATTAGTCTTGTCAAGAGTCATGCCTCATTTTTTTCCCTTCATGTTGATGAGCAGGCTTACACTCATGAGCTAGAGATCAAAGTTTCGCGGTTAGAAGAAGAAAACGAAAGACTTAGGAAGCAAAAGGTAATGCTTTGCAGCCTTGGCCGGTTTGTCATTTTAATACACATGAATTAATTGTGATTGCTAACTAAACTTGAAGGACTGATCATTAGTACTGAGAATTGCTATGTATTGAGTTTTAGAGTAAGATAAGAGGGAGCGGTAGATGATAGAAGATTAGTTAAGTCTAGCGCAGAAACATATTTGATAATTGAAAATGTATCCATGAACAAGAGAAATGATGAATAAGTTTAGACCCAACCTGTGGCTTTGTTGTTTCATTGCTTCTTGCAAGGGTCGTTTGGGTCATTAGGAAGAACATATAACAGACATGTCTTCCTCTGCTTGCGACGAAGATGGATTTGCTGGCTTATGATCGTGATGAAGTTTATAGCAAAACCTTACATTGTTTGTGTGTTGTCTATAAATTGTTGCAGGAGGTGGAGAAGATCCTTCCAAGTGCACCACCGCCTGATCCCAAGCGGCAGCTCCGGCGAACAAGCTCAGCTTCTTTCTGATCTCAGAACTCTTTTTATTTTTGTCTTCTATGTCGGGTTTGCTTATAAGAAAAAAAAGAGAGGCAAAACAGCTTTGTTTCTTTGTACATTCCGTAGCCTTTCTTGACTTGGAGCAATTCTGTTAACGTTCTTTAAAACCTTCTCTAAGTTATTTTAGTAGATGCAGCAATCGTTTTTCATGAGTATCAAGTTTGTTTAAAGGTTGAACAGTTGAGTTTACAACATTTGATTACAACAACATTTTAGTATGGGAGTACAAAGTTACAGACAATCTGTAGAGTTTCGATCTCAAATTCATTTCAAGAACTTGTTTGCTATATGTTCTGCAATAGCCAAGCTTGAAGTTAACCCAGGTGACTCGATGCCAAAGAGATTAACAAGACCAGGGACTCCATGAGTCTCCTCTCCCTGCATCAAGAAACGTAGTAAGAGATGACTGAAGATTTCATAGGAAACAACAGTGTTTGTGTTTGATCTCTGAAGCTTCGTAAAAACAAAAGATAAGATTACCTGTATGACAAAATCTACTTGAGGCTGCTTTGGTCCATAAAGCTTAGGACGGATGCCTGAATAACCGGGTACCAATGATCCATCTTTGAGACCCGGATAGTACTTTCTGATCTCCGGGTAGAATTTATCCGCTCGTTGCGGGTTTACACGATAATCAAACCTGGATTCAAACAACTTGAGTAACTTCAAAATGGACAAGAGAGAAAGGAGAAAATTTTCAAGAACAGAGTCAAGTATATTACTTGTTGAGGAAGCTTGATTGATCATCTGTGCATTCAATCCACTCCACATCAGGACCAAACTTGACAAGTCCATTCAAATCTAACGTGACATGGACACCGAGACCTCCTTCCTCAGGTATAGGATACACAAGATTGTTGAAAGGAGGAGACTTTGTGCCTGACAGCGTGAAGTAGCATCCACGAGCATAGTGAGACGAAGGAACAAAACGTTGATCAAACCCACAGAATCTCTTTGCTATAGCTTGAGCACCTAACCCCGCAGCGTTAACAACGAGATCAGGGATAAGCTCAAGCTCTGCCTCTTCTCCCTCATCAAACGATCTCGTTTCAGCAACAAACAAATGCATCTTCTTCTCTTCAACACGACCGCTTAAAACCACTGTATTGTACGAGAACGTTGCGTGACCGTTCTCTGCTTCTCCCTGTGTAGTTATTATCCCTGTACATCATGGAATCAAAACTCTTTTTCCTAGAGACAACAATCCTAATAGAGAGTAGAGAGAAGCTGTTTCATATGTTACCACTAGAGAGAGCATGAAGGAATGTGTATCGAGAATGCCAGATTCAGGAGATAGCAACGCCTTCACACATCGAAGCTCAGGCTCCATTCTCATCGCTTCGAAACCTTCCAACATCCTTAGACCCGAGACTCCATTTTGAGTCCCGAGATGCATCAGCAGATCCAGTTTCGGTATCTCGGAGGATCCAGTGGCGACGACGAGCTTACCAGTCTTCTTGTGAGGGATTTCATGCTCTGAGCAATACCTATACAGCAATTCCCTTCCTCTCCCACAGAACTTGGCCTGATCGAATGATTCAAATCCAAAAATTAACATTTTCACATACTGAATCGTTAGGAGTTTTTAGTCGATTTCATCGATTTGAAGTACCTTGAGAGAGTTTGGTGGGTAATAGATTCCGGCGTGGACGACCTCGCTGTTGCGGGAGCTCGTTACGGTGCCGAAAGTTGAGGCGGAGTCGAGGATCAGCACTTCTCTGCCGCGGAGACTGAGCTCACGCGCCACCGCTAAACCAACGACTCCGGCGCCGATCACGACGGTGTCGACTCTCTCTTTGGCTATCGTTTCCGCTCCGCTGCTTACTCCTCTCGCGGTTCTTCTTCTGCTGGTGCTACTTGCGTCTCCGTTGACCAGTTTCCAGGTCGGTTTTAAGTTTCCCGTTGACAGTCTGGTCCATTTTCTACAGAGAGAAGCAAGCATCTTCGTCTTCAGCTAAATTGCAGAATTCAATTCAACGCTCTTGCAGATAACATATACTACAACACAGCAGAAATGTTGATTGGTTTTTGACTTTTATTTTGTTCTCTCTAGTGACAACAACATTACAAGCTTTTGCATTTTCACAGCCCAAACGATATTTGTGTGAAACTCAGCCAAACGACGCCGTTTCTTCCTTTGTGAGGCCCATCTTCTTCATCCACTTTAGTAGTCTTCTCTGTTTAATTTTGTTACTTCTTCTTCACCCATAGCCATGGCCAGCTGGTACCATTTTTCTCGTTTCTTATCGTAATCGGTTTTCAATTTCATTCCAATAGTCGAAAGGATTGATTTTAGAGTAATAAGCGTGGAGGAGCTTAGGAAATTGGGCGAAATTAGGGGTTTTTTTAGTTGTTTACAACCTATTTGTGGAAATGCCTAGATAAATTGTAGATGTATTTGATGGCACTTTTCGATATTTTTGACCTTGTGGGATTCATGAATCTAGTTTCATGTTTCTTGCTTCTTCTCCGTCTATGATTTTAGTCTTCATTCTTCGAGCTTATCAGTGGAACTTCAATTACGTAAATTGCAAAGCTAGTTCGTTGGTTTATCAGCTTGTGGTTGAACCAGACACATTGGATTGTGAAATTGATAAGCTGAAACTTTGTGGTCTAGGACGTAGCTACACATCTGGGTCAAGAAGACCAACATTTCTTCTAGTTGTTTCATGGGATTTGCCATCACGGTGACATTACCTACGTGCGGAAGTGAGTTCTATTTACCTAAGAGGAGTTTCAGAGACAAAAGTGCTTTGTCTCTTGCCATTTGCTTGGAGCTGTGTTCCCTCTGTCATCTTCTTCATCCTGCACAGCCTCTGTTACTCAGACATCAAAGGCATGTCTTTTACTTTGCAGAAGCGTCAAACTTTAGTAACTGTGCTTGTGAGATTATACTGTGTTTTAAATGAGATCGTATGATGAGATTCTCTTTCCAGTTAGTCAAGTTTAAGTGAGTCTTTTGCATTTTCCAGGAGGATGTCATGGACATCAATCAGGAGTTCTGTTGGTGGGGGCAGATTCGATCCACCATCCAGCTCTTCAAGTAACAAAAGCTCGAGACGTCCAAGACTAATCAAAGCCATACAAGATCTCAGAACTAAGCTTCTGGTGAAAACTCAGGAGATAAAGAAAGGTCTCCCCATGAAGCTGTTCTTTCTCTTGGTGGGATTCTACTCTGCGACTGCGTTCTCTACATTTATAGGACAAACAGGAGACTGGGATGTTCTATCTGCTGCATTGGCTGTAATTGTAGTCGAGTGCATTGGAGCTTTAATGTACAGAGCATCTATTCCATTGATCAACAAGATGCGGAGGATAGTCGTCATGTTTAACTATTGGAAGACCGGACTCGCCCTCGGACTGTTCCTAGACTCATTCAAGTATGAAGTTAGACATAACAATCATCAGTTTTACTTCTTTATGCTCTTGTGTTGATTCCAAACGAATGAAAACTTTGAAAACTCTTTTGGTTGGACACAGGTTTTAGTTCAGACCTTGGAAAGCAACAACAACAAACACAATGGTCTCAATAAACGAAATCTGGCTCAAGAATGGGGACTGCGGTCAGCAAAGTTTGACAAGCTGTGTCCTCTTTGCCTGATACCAATACATGAAGGTTGTGAAGAAGTCACAGAAGAGTGAAGACAAAACTCTGGTCTACTAACTGGAAGACATGGGACCAGACCCTCAGATCTACTTAAAACCAGTCACCAGCAAAGAATGCTCGAATCTTGTTTGTAAAGCCTTTGTATTTGATTTTGGTTAGAAATAGTATTGCACTGCAAATCGACAAGTCTATAATACCATTGATTCCCAGAAAAAATTGAAAATTTTCTTCCATTTTTATTTGTTTGAAGAACTTGGGAAAATGTCCACCTTTTCTTCTTTATGAGATGAAAGATCCAACTTAACTTCATTGAGTTCTCTCTGAAACATGCTAATCTCAAGCTAACAACAATCAACTTTCGGTCCTCCTCTTTGCACAACTATCAACGGGCTTCAACAGAGACAGAATTATGAAAAACTATCAGAAAGAAGCAAGACAGAGCATTATAGATCTTCTTAAAAGCTGTGACTACTCCTTCGACCAGAACCGGATAGCCAAACCCACGGCAAGTATCTAGCCTTCATGCTCACTTACTGAAGAAAAAAACAGTAGTGATGAGTCGACGTCGTATTGGTTGGCTTTCGAAAAATAGGCAGGAGTCTTATTTCTAAAGTCCCACATCGGTAAGTTAAATAGAATTGGTCATAAGCTTGGCAGTATAAAATAAGAAGCTAAGCCTCTCTTCCAATTCATACCTTTCTCGGCCTTTTGGCTAAGATCAAGTGTAGTATCTGTTCTTATCAGTTTAATATCTGATATGTGGGCCATCGGCCCACACGATATTAACTCTATTTTTTAAGGGAGAAGGCCCATCAAGATAGCTTGCTATCTGGGCTTTCACGAGTCGCCCATGCCTTGCACTACTGCACGGGCCTGGCTCAACCCGCCAATAATTCAGTCAATTTTTTAATCTTCAACCCTAATATCTTTCGTATTAAAATTTTGGACAAATAAGATTATTTACTAATTACACAATTAACAGGAGAATGAACAGAGGAAGGTGAAGGAGATTCGAAAATGGCGAACCCTAGGAGGGTACTGATTGAAAACAACAGATTGTCACCTCTAATCAATCTACTGAAGAAGCCTCAAGCGTTTCCTCTACTTCTCTCGTTTTTCCTCTTGCTCACATGGATCTCTCTCAGGGTACAGCACTCTTCTCACTTCGTTTCGTCATCTTCCAATCCGAAAACTACAGTAAAGAGTAATCCCGATTTGGAAATCCACGACGACGACGATAAGGTTAATCTGGTCCGGTTCGATTCGTCGTCGCTTTCTCCCGTCCGGAAAGACGACCGTGGATGGTTGCTTGATCCCATTATCCTAGCTCGTAACTCTCAGCTCAATGGTTCGTTCCTAATCGATTCCCTCTCTGTAGAAATCTTACAATTGTTACTCAGGAAATTGCTAAACCGCTATTCGTATATTCTTCTCGGATAGTACACTGAAACTGTGAAAATCTTAGTTTGATTATCATTATCTAGCTTCCGTGATTGATGAAGATGTTGAAAAGAGATTATTGTGTAATCCAAAGCGTTTCTCTTTTGGCTCGTGGTGTAGGTGGAGCTGCGTCGTGTCTTTCGATTCATGTTGGTGAAATACGGCCTGGTGGTTTGAGGGGAAACCACAGACACCATACCTGTAATGAGACGTTCGTCATTTGGGGAGCCAGAACAAAATTCAGGGTAAGTCTCTCTCACCAATTCACCTGATATATTGGAAGAATTATTCAAACCTCTGAAAGGAAGATTCAATCCATCATTGAATGGTCAGAGTAATGAGTTTTGGCAGAGAGTTTAGGAGTTTAGAGATTGCCTAATGTTCTTGACTATTGGACTAATATCTGTGAGTCATTGTTCATAGATCACTGAGCGACTAATCACAGTGTGAGATTGAAAACGGTCGAATTGATCCCTGTAGATGTATAGTAATGTGGGAAATGTTATGTTATTCTAATCCTTTGCCTGTGATGATTGTGCTCTGGTTTTTCATTTCCTCACTGCTCTCGGGTTCAAAATGGACCAAACT